>CAOLHI010000207.1:0-600000 GCA_948474755.1 Ctenosaura bakeri
CTAGAGGGAAAAACAAACAGATAAATGAATCGTGTCTTTTTTGTACTCCACAGGTGAAACACAGGTAAGTTAACAGCATATGTGTGCATATTCAGATGAGAATCTCTCAGTGTTTGAATATCCCTGTCCCCTAAGATAGCAAGAGAATAGTAATTATCAATGGGTACAGAAATCTCTTCTAGACAAATTGGCTGGCAGATCATTAAAGTTAGGGGTGACCCATCCCTTTTCAACCAGAGGGACATCATTGCATTATGTATCATATTTTACCTCTTCATACCATTTTTGTTTTATTATTTCCTAGCAGCTAGGAAATAAGCTAGTGGCTACCCTAAAGTATTGCAACTTTAATCAACTTTAGTCTGGTATGTTTCCCAATACTGTTTCATCATGTCAAAGACAACATATCTAGAACTCCCCTAACATGATGAACAGAATTTACATATGACATGATTAAGCTCTTGATGTTCTGATGATCTTTCTCTAGGCTACAAAACATTATGCATTCCTTAACTGCCGCACAACATGGGATTGTAGAACTACAACAGATAATCTCTGTAACATTTTCTGTTATTAATTCTTGGTTCCTTTCTTTAATGTATATTAGTGATACATGATAAATTTTCTTTATGATTGTTTTCTAAATAAACAGACAGCATTTCACAAAGAAAGAAAATATATTCAGTCTTACCATATCCTGCCATTGCAACTCCACTGCCACCATTTATTATATTTTTGTTTTCTTCTGCCAGCGCTCTAACATATTTTTTACTTAAATCAAGTATTTGTTCACGCAACTCAGCACTGCTCTGTTGCCTTGGATGTTGAAAGGTGTAGCGCAGTAACATTATGCCCCAGATAAAGCCAAACACTAGCAACAGTAAACTCAATTTCTGGGACACATTTTTTCTTGAAAATGCAAAAAACATTTCTGAGCAAGCCAAAGCTGTCAACATAAGGTACTAAGGCTGAAGTCACTGTATTTTCATAGCTGTTTTTCTTTTCAGTCTTCACAACTTAGTTATTCTTCGTGGGAAATAATTCTGTATTTTTTTTCCAGCAGACATGCTTCATTCCTGTAATATTTTTTTCAAGAAATGTGATCAATCAAAATACCTTAAGTCTTTGCAAAATACAAAACCCAAACAATTATGTATTTATATAGAATATAGTATACGGAATACAGGCCTGCATATAATGCAGGTTCATTGTATGTGGTCTCAATCATATGCTGGCTCCCAGCATTGTTCACTCTACTCACAGTAACTGGGTGCTGGCTAATGCTACCTTGTGCTGCTTCCAGTATCTGGCCTCCTTGCTCAAGCTGCTCACTCTGCTCAAAGTATCTAGTGCCAGCTCATGCTGCCCACGGTATCTGCTGCTGGCCACCCAGCTTATGCTGCTCACAGTATCTGGAGCTGCTGGCTGATGCTACTTTGTGCTGCTCACGGTATCTGGTGCTGCTGGCCTCCCTGTTTGTGCTACTCACTCTGCTCCCAGCATCTGGTGCTACCTCATATTGCTTGCAGTATCTGCTGCTGCTGGTCTTCCTGCTCCTTGCTCTGTGTGCGAGGGTTGCACATTATACACAATTATATATCGTATAACGCAAGGGGTCCCGGAATGGATCCCTTGCATTATACGCAGTGTGGCAAGGCCTGCTTTACCACTTCACAGACTGGTATGGCAGCTTCCACAGTCTGTTAAAGCCCTCTGTCACTCCACTCAGCTGTAACAAAAGAACAGTCTGAGTGTTATCACAAATTCCTATGATCACAGGATGAATGTTAATATACATATACCACACACACACACACAACTTACCAGCTATAAACAAATTAGACAAAGATACAATTTTATCAGGAATAGTCCTAATTTGCCCCAATGCACTGCAAGTGAAAATACATGTATCCAAGCTCAAATCAGTATCAGTCTGAATAACTTAACTTACATTTAATCTGGTATATTCCTTAGTTTTCAGAACAAATTGTGTCTTTCATTCAGTTGGCAACCATTTAAGAGATAGAATGGGAAGAAAAATCTGTGGGAAGAAAAATCAAGGAGAAGTACGATTATACCATAGTAAGAATTTAGACACAACAGAAAAAAAATCAGAAAAAAGTCAAGATGGTCTTTTTATATAACCAACAAAAGCATCAGTTAATTTTAGCTCATTAAATATTAACATTAAAGAGATAACATAACATCAAGATCAGTGACTGAATATTTACTGGTCACATCTCAGGTCTGTATGAACATTGAGGCAAAAACAGAAAAAAACACAATAGCAATTAACTTCACATAAATCCTGTTAAAACTGCATCATATATCCAATCATGAGAAGCTACTACTTCACAATACCTGTCATATTTTTTTTGTGCTTTCTTTAGCAGCAAAACATGCAGGCAAGGAAAAATGTTTTTACTGATACAGTTTCTGTGGAATCTGAGCATGGAAAATTCAAAGTTACCCAGCAAACTGCTCATATTTGCTCCAAATAAAAGACTATACTCGAAGGAAAGTAATTCAAAACAATCATAATTCATGAAACAGGAAGAGGGTTTTTTTTTTTAATGACCCATTCATGTTCCAAGTTAGCATAAACATTTTATACTACAACTATTAAGATCATAAGCCAGGCAAATAAGTTGTGCTAGCCAGTAGCTGCCTGTTAAGGGTAACTCTCAAAAAACATACCTTTCATTAGCATTTTTGGGGCAGCAGTACTATAAACTCTGGAGCAGCACAACCGTATGAATAAAGCAGAACTCTTGTACCATTACACCAACAGAAAGACGCACCGTACTATTGTGTGCTTCTGAGAGCACCACACTGTACAGGTCTAACCCAGAAGTATGCTACACTGAATTTAATGGGAGTTGCTCGCAATTAAATGTAAAGCCCTGGACTCAGTGAGGGTCATTTCTGAGGACTGATGTGTAAGCTTGCACTGTTGACACACGGTTGCACCAGCATGATAAATTAGTATATGGAGTTGAAATGTTTATTAAAAGAAAACAAAGCAAACAAAGCTATCTGAGCAGGAAATGCTGGGCGACGGAAAGAGGCCTTAAAAGCACTTTTGGCTCAGGCGGAAACAAATCGGAGAAGCAGCGAGGTGTAATGGACTGAGTGTTGGACTAGCACCGGGACTCGAATCTCCAGCCATGTCCGCACTAGCCTGTTATAGCGCGATGATTCCACTTTCAACCGCCTCTGGCATCCTGGGGTTTGCAGTTTCGGGAGGGGCCGGCCGGCCCCTCCCGAAACTGCAAACCCCAGGATGCCAGAGGCGGTTGAAAGTGGAATCATCGCGCTATAACAGGCTAGTGCGGACATGGCCTCCGCTCGGCCATAGAAACCCCCCGAGTGACCCCAGGCAAGTCTCGCTCTCTCAGCCTCAAAGGAAGGCAAAGTCTTCTGTACAATTTTTGCCAAGAAGACCCCATGACAGGTTGGCCGTAGGGTCGCCGTAAGTTAGAGATGACTTGAAGGCACACGACCGCAATAAATCTACGGCAAAAAAGACGAAGTAAACGGGGAGCGGTCTCTGAACGCACACCGGGTTTCGGCAGGAGAACAACAACAGAGCGTCTCATTCTGGGGAAGTTACAACCGAGAAGGCGAGCAGGACTCGGGGTCTGCCGGAGGACACACGTGACTCATCAAAGTCGCTAGGAAAAGAAACCCTAAAACTGTGACGGAGGGGACGGAGACGCGCGGGCACCCACCTCGTCCCTCAGAAACATTGCCGCGTGGCCCCGCCGGGGGCCCCCAGGACCACTCGCTCTCCCTCAGCATGTCTCTCTCCCCACACCCTGAGCCAGGGCCGGCCCCATAAAGACCAGGTCGCCTGCCCTTCCGGCCTCCGTAGCCTCTCTGCCTCACCCAGATCAGGCTCCGCAGTCCCGGGTAGGTTACCATGCAACCCCTCACGCTGCCTCTGCCAAGCGCCCAACACGCACAGCACTGACACCCCCCCCCCAGCTTAGTTCCGCCCATTCCAAGCCAGAACCTCCTTACTGCGCCGCTCAGGGAGGAAGGGAGAGCAGCTCCGCCGGCCGCAAACCTCACTTCCGGCTGCCGGTGGAAAACGGGTAGCACCGCCATATGCGGGCAGGAACGCGCCGAAGCACCGCTTAACAGGGGACTCCATTTCCGCACTGGGCTCTTATAGCGCGATGATTCCACTTTCGGCATCCCATGGAATCCTGGGGTTTGCAGTTTCGGGAGGGGCCGACCGGCCCCTCCCGAAACTGCAAACCCCAGGATTCCATGGGATGTCGAAAGTGGAATCATCGCGCTATAAGAGCCTAGTGCGGAAAAGGTCCAAGCTCCTGTTCTTGATGTGGAGCTGTTCCGGCTCTTCTTTTCTTTCCTGCCTTTCATCTTTGGGAAAGCAGATTTTCAGGCCATTTCTGCACTATACTGCTATTATTCCACTTTCAACATCCTATGGAATTCTGCGGCCCCTCCCTAAACCCCAGGATTCCATAGGATGTTGAAAGTGGAATCATCACGCTATAACAATCTGGTGCGGAAATGGCCTCAGTCTCAAAGCTGTGTTGGGACCACCGCCCTCTGTTATGGGAGGTGTTTCTCCTAAGTTCTGGTGTGGCTTTTTGTTAGTTAGACGTGGGGAAAACTTGCTCCCTTACTTCATATATGGCAGGATGGAACCTTGTCACCAACAAACAGCGTTCGGCACATTATTCCCTGTGCGTCAGGCTTATAAGGCACCACATGGAACGATAGTATTCCCTTCCGCCTTCTTCAGTTCTTTTGCATAACACTGGCCAAAATCCAGAGAATATATTTTAGGTGTGACCAACGACATAGGCATGCGCAGAAGGATTTTGATTTTTTTTTCCACCTTTGAACTGCAGGGACTACAAATTGTTTTTACAAATCTTGGCTGGCGGGTGGGAGGCAGTGAAAATGCTCTTTGACAGACAGACATCTAATGTACCTTATGCATAACTAGTTGTAAGGTTCCCCCCCCCAATGGCTTTCACAGCAGTCAGCTCTTGTGTATTGCCACCTCCTTTCCTCTGCATGTCTGAGATGGATGCGTTTCAGTGAAAGCGGGCATTATTCTAATGGCTGAACATATTTTGTAATGTAGGAAAATAAAAAGCACAATAGCAAATAGATTTGGGTGAACTTGGGAATATGGACTTTAATTAGGAACAAGGATTTTTCTTAAGACAAATGAGAATAAGCTCAAAACAGAAGTTTCTTTCACGCTATACAGTTATAGCACTTTGAAACCACGTTGACTGCATTGTGCAAAATCCCTGGATTTGTAGTTTTGGTGAAGCACTAGTGGTCTCTGGCAAATAATTGCCAATGCTTTATGCTTCCAGGATTCCACAGGGTGGAGCCACAACTGGGATGAAAATGCTATATTTGTGTAATTTGAATGGGGCTTGAAAATTAAAGTTTCAGTCTTTGTAACTTTATATTAGTAATATATTATTTGAGACTACCTAACTGCTGACTCTTTCTAGTGAAAGAGGATACATGCACAAAGATATTTCTAGCTGATTTGCCTCCAACTGTACTGCTGCAGGCATTGTGAATTGCATCTGTTAATGGTTTTGCACTGTGACTGTAAGGTTCACCAGCATCTGGTTTTTCATCACCAGAGTTTGTTATGATTTTAACCGTTATAAGTTTTGTGATCTCTGGATCAGTTCATGATGCCATCACACCCTTGGGATAGTGCGAATATATTTTCAGTCAGTTCTCAGTGAAACTGTGTTTGTTCTTTTCTACAGCGAATTGTATGGTAACACAATGTTACTGCGGCCCAGGCTTACCCAGAGATAGCTCTTGATATCGTTTTTGATATCAAAACCATTTGGCCTTCCTCTGCCACCCCGCTCCACATGTTTGCGAGGCCTCCGGACAAGCACGTAAACAGGCGCAGCTGGTAATTGCTGGACATTCCATTCCCCACCTAGGCAGGCCAAACTGAGCCGGTTCGTCGCTTCAGAGACCTCTCTGGCAAACACCCTTTTGCTTATGCGCAACACTAACAAAGGCACCCCTGCCCCAAGCAGGTAGACGCACAAAGCTGTGCCAAGCGCTCCACATTTGCATACTGGCTACACTATTGTTGATTCGGCGCTAAGCCGATCATGTTAAACTTGACCTTTTCCAAAGCTCTGTCCCGCTCCAAACTCGCATTGTTCTCACCGAGTAAGGTATGGCCTGCAGTCACAATTCACCCTATATAAACCCGCCAATTCCGAGACCACCTTGGATCACTCCTGAGTTCCATCCAGCCTTGCCACCGCTGTGTCTGGCGAGCTGTCCCCTCAGTCCTACATACTGAGACTCCATATTCACGAAGTCAGTCTTGATATTTCTTCAGGACTACGAGAAAAGTGTTGTATCACCCATTTCCCCCGAGAATCCCTATTTCCAATTCTTCCGTTAGTTGTGTAATTGCGGTGTCTTTACTGTTTATTTGTCTTTTAATAAAACATTGTTTTTGCTATTTTAAAACTGTCTGACTGCTTGACTGACCTGACCCTGTAGACACTGGGTTGCAAGATCCTGCTATATTACCCTGCCTGTCGCTAGCTTTAGTGAGTGCTCCAGCTAATTTCTCCCAAAGTTGTGTTATTGTGGTTTAGTTATTTGGGCGCCCCTCCCAGGACCCCCAGAGAACATGGTAACAACAAAATATCACATGGTCCCATGTGGATCACAAAAAGTGTCTCCTGGTACCAGCTTTCTGACTTCCTGTGCAGTAGGAAGAAAGCTTAGACTGAATTCCATGGCAAAATGGACTGCTTATGCACTGAATAATCAGAGATACAAAAAAAAAAAAGCTTATGCAGAGTATAGATACACCATAGGTATATACCGTATATACCATAGGTATATCTATGGTCAATAGAAAGACCTGCATCATTATGTGAGATCAGAGGTGCCAAAGATGGGCAATATCAGAGAAATGACCCTCTCCATTCCTCCCTCTATCTTTATCACATACAGACAGCAAAACTGAAAATCTACCCAGTATGTTCTTTGGTCACTTTCTTCCACTGGCTCTTGGACAAGTTACTTCTTAAGAACTATATAACAAAACAGTGATATCTTTACTGGTCAACCAAAATGCATAAAAGACATAACACAAGCCTTCCAAGCTTCACTGGCTTCTTCATCTGGCAAAAATATTAAAACAGGAGAAAAAAAGTGATGATGTTAGAATCACTGGCTTACAATTTGTCTCAGATGTTACTTCTGTTGTCCCTTAACACAGTCTGGAGGCATCTCAGTACAGACAGAGGCCACTCCCATTCTTAGGCGTGCGTGGACTAGGAATAAAGGGCTATAAAAGACAGGCAATAAAATTTCGACTCCATTAGCAACAGAAAAATAACCTCCCTTGAAATGTTTAGGACCACACCTTCCAGAATGGAAGGAAAACAGGGGACAGTTTGGGCTGCAACCATATATAATTTAGGAATAATGCTGGTTTGAACCAGTCTGATTTACTCCCAACTATGAATGCATAAGATTATGCTCTCTAACTATGGGCATTTCTGCACTACACTCTCATAATGCTATTATTCCATTTTCAGTATCCTACGGAATCCTGGGGTTTGCAGTTTAGGGAGGGGCATTTAGAATTCTCAGCCAGAGAGCTCTTAAGCCTTAGTAAACTACAAACCCCAGAATTCCACAGGAGGTTGAAAGTGGAATAATGGCACTGTAACAGTGTAGAGTGGAAATGTCCTATGTTTGGTATAGAGATGGAAGGCATGCGAAACCTCCCGATAGACTCCAGATTACTTCATTCCTCTCCACTGATTAGGGCTAATGAGAGTTGCAGTTTGATGGCCTCTGAAGGAGGCACATAATTCACCATCCCCGCAATAGGTTCTCTCTAACATATTGGTTACAGCTTCTATAAGTCTTATGGAGGGGAAAGCAGTAAACACTAAAGTAACATTACATCATTATATATTAAATAAAGGCAGATTCTGAGTAGTTCCAGCCAGGAGAGACACACCATAAAACTAAGTAGCCTTTCACACTACCCTATTATAACGCAATGATTCCTCTTTAAGTGCAACGGCAAGCCTGGGATTTGCAGTTTAGTGAGGCTTATTAACAATTCCCCACCAGGGTGCACTGGAGCCTTACCGAAGTGCCATTCCTAGGATTCTATAGGATGGTGCCATTGCAGTTAAAATGGAATCAAAGTACAGTACTATAATATACAGCTTGAAAGGCACCCAAGCCTTAGGCAATTACAACTATCCCTGCGCACACGCCTACAATCAAACAGGAGTTGGTATGTTTTATATCGACTGCGCATGCGCCAACAGTCCTTCTTCCCGCTAGATCGCGCTCCTTGTGGCGGCAGACTCTCTATTGTGGCGTCATAGGGGCGTGGCTTCTGGCACTCCACCTCCAAGCTCAGTGTCGGGCGCAGACCTCCCTGACTGAGGCGCCATTTTGCGCTGCCGCCACCGCCACAGAAAGACTTGTTATTTTACAGGCGGTGCCAGGAGGAGGTTGGGGCTGAGGGCTCTTCGCCCAGATTCGTGCTCGTTTTGCCCACCTGCCGCGTTAGACACGCGCCAACATGAGCGACGTGGAGGAGAATAACTTCGAGGGGAGGGTGAGTAGTGATGGGCTCTGTCCAGGCCCAGGTGTCGGAGGCCTGGCCTGGCCCTGAGGACATGAAGTGGGAGAAGAGGGAAAGTGAGCCTCCCAGCCGGGCACTGCACGGGGTGGAGTCATGCAGAGAGGCTTCGGTGCTCATCGCCAAAATGGTTCCTTCGTCCGAGGTGGGGTCGCGCCGCCTCCCGCCTGTGGAGGACGGTTTCTCGGTTTCCATTCCGGGCTTGGCGGTCCCTTCGGTTTCATAATCGGTATCTTTGTGGTCCTGGGCTCCAGTTTGTTCCCGTCTCCCCAGTTGCAGGGCTTGACTTCTTAAGCAGGTCCCTCCCACCGCCCTTCCTGTTTTGTGGCTCGGAATTTCGCCCTGATCTCCTGACCCGATCACGAAAAGTCTCTTTTAATCTATTGCAGTTTCCAGGTTTCCTGTTCACAGACTCCCCTCCCCCGTTCCCAAGCTTCTGTGGTGGAAGGGAGGGATCCTGCACTGCTCGTGTAGGTCGGCAGATTGGGCGGGCAGGCAAAGGGGGCTGATGTCTAAACAATCAGAAAACCATGGCCAGGCCCACTCCAGAGGAGGGGGATCCCCGAGTTTGCTCAGTAACTCTATAGATACAAAATCATTTTCTCATTTGTAAGAGGAGGAAGGGCAGACGTTTCTGTCTGTATTTTTTGTAGTTAATAACGGTAAACTAGTAAGGTATTAGTCATTGGCAAGGTTCCAGCGCTCCTATCTGTGTCTTACCTATGCTGTTGTGATCTCTTAAGTTTTCTTTCCCGCTTGTTAAATATTGCAGGAATAACCCTGCACTTTCAGGAGTTTTATTGTGTGAGAGATTCTCAAAATGAACCACTGGCAGTATGTTCTTAAATTTTGTTGCGATTACTGCCTGGAAAAGTTTGTTTATTTCACATTTTATTTTATTTTTTCAACATTTGTGTGCGTGCTTTTGCTTTATTACATCATTCTAAAACAGCTTAGTTCAATCTCACCACCAGCAGCAGAATAAAGTATGAAATTTTTTTTTGTCAAGCTCACAGCTTAAAATTTTCTCCAGATATGGAAAGTAGTGATAGAAATTTCTGTGTCAGTATACCAGCCCAAATATTTCTTGAATTGAGCCCCCTTTTTCTTAGTCTTTAGAATTAGGGCTCAGTTTGGGAATAACACTTTATGTGAATTTGCCTGTTGTGTTTTAAAAGGCTCTGTATTCCAGCCCACATTTGATACCTATAAGAGGTCAGTGAGAGAAACTATAAGAACTTGGGAGCTAGGTGTTATCCATTACTTACAATGTCTCACTGTGTTCGTTGTGTAAGAGTCCAGGAACAACTGTCAGCGCTTGGACTTGGAATGAAGTGCACCATACTCATGTTGAAGCCAGACAAAACAAGGTGGTGGTGGGTAAATCCCAAGATGTGTCAGTGATGCTGAGATGTGGAGGGTTCAATTACTTATTTACGTGTGGTACTTCCCCTATTTCTGCAGGTTTAAGGCTTGGGTGCTGTTGATTCCTTATTTGTTCCTTGATAAGCAGGTAGTGGTACTATTCAGAAACAGTTTGTATCAGCTCCACTTCTCTGCTGTATTTTAGAGCAAGGAGCTCTGTTGCACTGGCTGCATATGAATGTCAGAGCCCAGCTCAAGATGCAGCTGATTGGTGTTAAAGCCACTCATGACCCAGGACCACTGTGTTTTACTACTTGCATGTAGCTCATTCCAGCTAAGGTCATCAAACCTAGACTGCTGCATATTATCTCATTAGGTGAAGTAGATATTTAGCAGCTAAGACTACATCTTGAAACCTTATTGGCCCAGGAATTGGAAATGACTTCTTGAATAAGGCTAGAAATGATGCAGTCTTTTAAAAATTAAATAATCATGCTTTAGGCAACCTTAAATATTCTGTTTTTATATAAACCACAGCTTGCGGAAAGGGTGCACAAATGTCTTCATCTCCAAATAGAACACCAATTCTAAATGCTTCACATGGAAATCCTGTTACTGTCAGTAGAGCATCCAAAGAAACAACTGTTTCGGCTTTGGTAGCAACAAGCTAGCTTTGGAAAGAAACAAAGTAAATGGTATCAGTTTATCCTGAGAGAGATCAAAGGAAATTCAAATATGGAATAGGGAGATTTTTAGAGAATCAACAGTGCATCTGCAAAGTATCATAGAATCATAGAGTTGGAAGAGACTTCAGGGCCATCCAGTCCAACCCTCTGCTATGCAGGAACCCGCATCAAAGCACTCCCAACAGATAACCATCCAGCCTCTGCTTAAAAATCTCCAAAGAAGGAGACTCCACCACACCCCAAGGCAGCATATTCCATTGCCAAACAGCTTTGACCATCAGGAAGTTCAATGGCCAGCTAGTTCACAAAACTTAGAATGGGTGCATTCTATTCAGAACTGAAACAGGCTGTTCATCCAAAAAATAGTGTTCTGCTACACAGTGCTATGCACAGACTATATCATTTCAGTAGTTTGAGAATCAAACCATGTTCTGATGTTAAATTGTTGGTATAATTAAAACATCTGATTAGCGTTAATGAATAATGCCTTGCAAGTGTGGCCACTTACCCACGTGCACTTATGTTAATATTGTAACTCAAGGAAAAGGAAAGTTTTAACTTGCACAGCTTGTCTTTCTTCCTGGAGGTAATTCTTATTTACTACAGAGCTGGGGTGTGGATATAGGTAATTGCCTCTGTTCATAGCCCAGTTCTCTCTGTATTAAATTTACTGGCTCTTACTTTAGTGACCCCTATACGCGGGAACCAAAAACTGCATGGCCAGGTTCCTCCTGCCATTTTTCCAACAGAAAAGACACAGAGGCTGGCTGATTTGGATTCAGTGAGGTACAGGAGGTCTTTAAGTAAGTGAACAAACAGCAATCTTTATCTCCATCTTTGAATTAAAGAGGAAACAGATTACTATGCAACAGGTGGGATGGTCCAGCAGTTTAGGGTGTGAAATAAGGGCTGTGCTGTTTATGAAATGCAGAGGACTGTCAAACAAGAAACAAAGTATTCAGCCTGCTGCACTTCAAGGTAGCAAGAAGCTAACTGCTTCTTAATTACAAGCTGGACCTGTGTTCTGAGTTACATGAATATTGTGCTAAAGCCACTGTACATCCAAAGGTAAGAGGTAAATATATTTGTTCATTAGAGATCAGGGCAATCACCATGCTAACATAACCATCAACTAGGTTGTAAGGACACATGTTCTCTCCCTTCTCATAATTTTCTCCTTCATCATTTCCACTGTTTAAGTCATTAAGTATGACTGATCTTGGCTGACAGAAACATGAGTGAACTTGATAATTCAGGGAACTATTGGTTCCTGCACTGGTGCTGTTTGAGAGTGCCAGATTTTTTTTCCTGTTGGCCACAGACAAGATTGCTTGTGTGCCATGTCGTTCCATGATCAACCCCAAATATACTGTTTTTATTTGAAACTAATGGCATCTTAATTAGATGTATCAAGACTTTATTCCTAGTTTGTTAAACCGCTGTTTCTGTGCTGCTCTGATGGAACAGCTGCTTCACAGTTTCTGCTCTATTGAAACTCCTCATCAATGTTTTTTGGTTTAGTAATGTTGAATTATCTACACCAACCCAGAAAATGTCATGAGGTAGGTATGGCTGACTACCTTTTGAAGCTCTGGGCATTTTTGTTTCTTTAAGAGATGAGGTTAGAAGAACAGAGTTTGGAAGAAATTTAAATATATACAATAATCTAAACTTATTTTTATGCTTTACTCAAATCAGTTTGGGTCCTGGGTGGTTCAGTGAACCGAGTGATATTTAAGTCAGTCAGCAATAACATAATCCGCTTTGATGGATATATTCTGTGAATAACCAAATCTCAATAGTTCCCATTATATATAACTTTGCATGTGCAGTTGTTATTTGACATATTAATGAAATTTACAGGTCAATCATATGCCTGTTTATTCAGAAGTAAGACCTACGTTACTCAATGGGATTTATTCCCAGGTAAATGTACATAGTATTGCAACCTCAACAGTATATACTAAGAGCTTGTTTTCTACCCAGCCTAAACACTTGTGTTTTAGTTGCTGCCACCTGAAAATGGGGGAAAATACAAGTTGAAACTAGAAAACACACAAAGAAAATGTATTTGAACAGAAACAATCTCATACAATCACAGTATTATCTATTAGCCATTTATTTGCATATTGAGTTAAATTTCATAACTATTTTGAAAGTATTTGATTATTTTACACAGATAAGAGTCAAAAAAGGAAGTAATATCTAATACTGTAGAATATCTTGAATAAAAATATTAGTAGAACACATTTTCAGTAGAGTCTTAGAACATGGAAATGGAGATATTTAGGTGGGGTAGTTATTTATTTTATACCAAGACTCCACATCTCTGTCAATTGGAATTTTGATCTGCCAAGGTTAGTTTTAGTGGCAGGGTTGGATTTGTTACAAAAAGCACCCCCACTACATTGTGAGTAGTGATTTAATTAATAGTGAGTGCTTTTGTTGATTGCATCCATTAAATTATTTATTACAGTATTAAAGATACCTTTAAGCCACTTCTATAGAATTTCTTTCTTTTTTCTTTTTTCAGACTACTTGACAAACCAAAATTCTTTTTTTAAAAAAAACTTCTTTATTACAGAGCAGTATTGTCAGATATTCAGAGAGAATAAAATTATTGGCTCTGTTTTAGATTATACAACAGGATATTGTTAAGTTTGAATTCTTTCTTGTTAAAGCACAGTTTTAAAAAGACTCTTTGGTATCTGCTACCTGGTTGTATTTAGTGGGTTCTTGTGAGATTATTAAGGCTGCAATCCTATGTACATTTAGTTGAGAATAAATTAGTAGAAATAAAATCAGAGTTGTCATGTCTATTATTGCATTTCACACTGATTTTTTCTTGAGCTCCTAACTGCCAGGTATTCACGCATTAGATATAGCATCCTAGCTCCCAACCCACCAGTGCCACCTGTTTTGAATATTGCCAGGATCCACAAATGTTTATAGATCTTGGTACCTGTTACGTGGTTTCTTGCCTTGGTCAATAACGTAAGTGCACTTCAGGTGTATATACCTATATATATATGGTACTCTGCACCTAGAATTTGTTTTTGAGTACCAAGACTGAACCAAGCTCACAAACAAAAATCTGTTCTTGCTTATCACCAGCTTTCGTGTCAGCATGATTGCTGAAGTTACTCAGCAGTCTACCAGTAGTTGCTAGTTTGTCTTCTGCCCAGCCTACAGTGAACAGAGAACACAGGAAAGCTTTTCTAGAATTGGACAAGTGATTATCAAGAAGAGATCTATCATTGTTATTGATGTGGATAAGAGAGCTGTGATTATAGAAACTTGAATATGAGGAAACTAAAAGGGTTGGACAGCTTGTAACTCAGTCACAATAAGTATGCCTGTGGTTAATTATTGTTTGATTTGAGAAAAATGAATCCCATTTTCTGCCTGCTATATTATAAATATCCGTAGGCAGCAAAAATAAAGCTTATTCAACAGGGTAGTTACAGATTGAATCCTATGAGATTTGACTGCTAGATGCCTCTGTTTCTTTTCGCACTTTAAAATTGGATCAGTCTGGTCAATTAATCATTCAGGTTGTTCTGCTGACAAGTTTATGAGGGAATTCCATGTACTAAAACCATTGAGGTTATTAATAGGTAATATTTTTGCAGCTACTTTGTGGATTTGTGCTGGTCACTTAACCTAGCGTTAACTAATTGATTCTTATAGAATAAGATTGGAGACATTTGGTCCTCCACATTTTTCTGGTTATTTGGGGCTCAGAAACTCATTCAGCATAGCAAGTGTGATTCTGGAAGGCATAGTCCAAAGGGAAGTCCAAAAGTTCCCCACATCTGCACCCCTATTGTAGGGACATAATGCAGGGTACCAAGATCAGAAGCTTTTGATCAGTGAAATGGATGTTATCTGTGAGGGTCAAGCACCCACCCCTCCACACACACTGCTTATATGTAGTATTCTATTTGGTCTTTCTCATGCATTTTCAATCCTCTGTTCCCTGTCTTTTCTACCCATTCCTCTGACTTTGCAAAATAAATTTGTTTTGAGTTTGAGAAGCTGATCCTGTCCCATATAATATGTTAGTCAAATTGAGAAAATTTATATATACCTAAAACTTGCATGCTAACAAAGTCACCCAAGAGTTAGTAGGCCCACTTTCAGTGTGCCATAGGTATGGGTATGCAAGTCTGATATGGGACAATAAATTACTATATTTAATGTAGGAATCAGAAGTGGACAGTAATAAAACTGTAAGATGCCACAGCATTTGTGAAAAGAAATATGATAAGCAGTTGTCATTGCCTGAAAAGGCAACAAATTGCAGCAGAGGTTGCTGTTAGAACTAGAATGAACAGTATTTGAATACCTAATATGTTAAAAAAAAGTTTCAGCCTTAAAGTCTAAATCTTTGGGTAAAATTAATTTGAGAAGCATTCTTTGTCTGTTTGTTTTTTGTTCTCCCAGTTACTGTATTTGGATGTGCTATTGCAAAAACCACACCTCCTTGTTCTGTGTTGCTTTGTTTAATTCAGATGTTGCTCTGCTGGAGTACAGAATAGCTATATATAATTTTACGCATGCAGCATTACTGAAGTTGTTTTAACTTCTCTCACTGCAAAGACCATCAATTTTGGTTTTATTTCTATCTTAATATATGAACATACTGTAATTTTATATAAGATACAAGCTTTCATACCTGAGCAATCCAGTCAAATTTAGTATTTTTGCACAGGATTCAAAGAACTCCATCTAGTTCCACATGCTCAAATCAGACTTTGGATTTATCTTCCTTAAGTATTGTCCCCAGTGCTGTCTGGTAAACCCCTTGTCACTTGCATATTTTAAAGCAGTTTTTGTGTAATATGAAAGTCAGACACTTCACTGTGTATGTCTGGGGAGTTCTTTGAATCCTGGCTTACCAGTTTTGTTTCAATTTTTTTTAAATTTCAAGCACAAGCCTATTTATATCTTAAGAATATTTTAATGTGTGCGTGTGTGTATATATGTTACAGAACTGAAAAGAGTAAAGTTAGAATGGGAGCAGTATAGATGTAGAACATTTGGGAAATGCTGCAAGGAAATCAGTGGACTTACTATTAACGCCTATATGATTACACTAGTTAAAAGATTTTTTAAAAATTGCTTTTATAAACTAGGCATTTGCACTTCACCTGCTGGCTATTCCTTTTTTGATAGATAACATTCTGAAATTCCAGCAGAGTTTTATAATCCCCACATGCTTAAATATACTAAATGTTCTTTTTCCATTAAGGTTAATGTTCGTGAAGAAATGGAAGAGTTTTTTCCAAGAATGTGGAAGATAAATCAAGATAAAAGAAGGCTAATGAAAAGTGTTAAAGATCAGAAAATTAAAATTGAATGGGGGAAAAAATTGAACAGAAGATTGGTCAGATAGAAGCACTTGAATATTTTTAAGGCTATAATGAATTGTTTGAATTGGGGAAGAATACAAGAAGTATGAAAAATGAAAAACTCAATGAAGAATGAAGAAAAGTAGAAAGCAAGAGTGAAGTAGAATTAAAAGAATCTGGAAGAATGAATGGGTCCTAGGTTAAGTAAATGTATGGTTTATGTTCCAGTGTCTGTATGATCAAGTTATAGATGAATTTGCATGATTACCTAGTTAATAGAGCATTGGTCAACTGGTTCAAGTAGGGAACAATGTGAGGAAATCACACAATGTTAATAGTGGGTTAAACAGAATCTTGTTCTGGAGGGTATTGCCTAACCATTTGTTTTTCAGGCACAATCAATAAAATATAATTACTTTTAGTAGAAGAAGGTAGGCATTTGTGCAGCCAGTACCATTTGTAATACTGCTTTTTTTGTTAGGAGTCACGCTCCCAGTCAAAATCTCCAGCTGGGAGTCCTGCTCGTGTAAAATCTGAGAGCAGGTCAGGATCTCGTAGTCCATCAAGAGCTTCCAAACATTCTGAATCACGCTCTCGATCAAGATCAAAGTCCAGGTATGCATATATGAGTAGCTAGAAATTCTGTTGAGTATATCTTTTTGTTTGCACGAGGATCATTCAAGTTTTAAAGATTTCGTATTGGACAATAGGAATATATTGCATGAATAATTTCTGAGTGTTGGCCTTGCAGAATTGTATAGGTCTCCAGCAAAGTTGCATAACTACTCAGAGTAATCATTATAAATGTGTCTGTACCACATCATGGCCTACTAATAGCCTCCCTTAAACTGTGACAAAGCACAGTGCTAACCAGGTAATCTTGTGAAACTTCATGACCCTGTTTTGTACATTAAGGCTCATGATTGGGGTGTGTTTGGCTTCCTCACCTCCACAGTCCATCATTTTGTATTACGTCTGGTTTTACATAGTCTTATGTTTAACTGCTGCTGTTGCATTTTAGAATGGCATGTTTTATTTCCTAAGTGGTAGTTACGTAGCTGTATAAAGATATTTTAAATATCAAAATTTTAAAGTAATGAATGTCTTGAGGTACATGTGTATGAGAGACAGTTAATTTTAACAGTTGCTTATATGAGAACACATATGTGTTTACTTTTTCAAACTGGTTTGGCATAATAGTTTTGAGTTAAAAGAGAGATTATCTGGGTCACTGCAAAATGTTATTTGGAAATATTAAACTGAAAATTTAGAAAGCTGTGTAATACTTATTCTTATGTAGTATATGAGCTTTCCCAAGTTCTAAGGTCTTTGGGAGAAGGCTTTCTGTTGGTCCCAGAAACATCATAAGTAGTGATGGTGAGGACACAAGAGAGAGCCTTCTCAGTGGCTGCTGTTATAATAGGGAATTCCCTCCTTTAGGTTGCCCTCTCCATTCTCTTTTTGCTGGCAGGCAAAGATTTTATTTAGACAGAACTTCCATTTTTAATTCATTGTGCAGAAGGATCCCATAAGCCATCTTGCATCCCATATTGGGAGAAAAGTAGGGGATAAATGAAATATACTCTTGAGAAATTACTGATAGTGAAATCAAATACATGGATTTCTGAAAATGTAATATTGTCATAATATATTCCAGATATTTGCATAAAACTGAAACAAAATTTATCATTTGAAGGTCCAGGTCAAGAAGACATTCTCATAGGCGTTACACACGCTCTAGATCCCATTCACATAGAAGAAGATCACGAAGCAGATCATACACTCCAGAATATCGCCGTAGAAGAAGCCGCAGTCACTCTCCAATGTCTAACCGAAGAAGGCATACTGGGAGCAGAGTATGTGTAAGCTTGTAATGTAAGCTGGTAGGACAATTACGTCAAGTTCAATTAGTTCATAAAGAAGCTGATCTAAATAAGGTATGAAAGTGTAATTTGTTGTGGTTTGATTAGGCATCAGATCCACACCTTGCAGATGTCTCTGATCAAGAATGAAAGAGAAGTCTTTTTTTCATGTGAAGCCTAGGAGCATTCACTAGCAGTCAGCAGTAAGAGCTGCTTATAGTATTTTCCCAGATAAATAACCACAGAGAGATGGACAGAATGTCTTCCTAACTGAAATTCCACCTGGTTTCCCTGCCCCTGAAGAAAAGAAAGGAGACAAAGGCCGAAAAGGGCTAGTAGGGAGGGCCTACTGTGTTTACTAACTGGAAGATAAAAAGAAGTACTCTTCCTTCTTCCCAGACGACCTGGACCTATCCCAAAAGCCACCAACTGGGTTCTACTATAATTTTAAATCTACAGTCTTTAGAACAAAGTAGGCTAACCAGCGTCAACGTTGTTAGATGATAACTTTATTATCCTTGGCACTGATAACAATGTATACACTGAATGTATTTAGTTTCAGTACAGACTCTGCAAGTAAATACCTCTTTCCCATCTCCCTCCCTCTAACACTACTAGTTGCCACCAAATCTACCTTGTAGCATTTTGGGAATAGTTCATGTGTCTACTTTGCCCTGCTTTTTGAAGTGTGGAAACAGCATGATAGTTTTTATCTGATCTTTCCTGCTCTCTTTGATCTCTTTGAATCTATACAGTTACAGGCTTTTTTTTAAAAAAAGGAAAAGGAAAATAGAACTTCAACTGTTTTGTCTGCATCTAGGAAAATCTTGGAATTTTTAGTATGATGAGTCAGTAGAGCTTTCAATTAGGTAATTCTAGATACCTGTCCCTAAGCAGAATTCCATAGGCTTGAGTAATGGCAGTTGAAGTATTGTCAAAATGCTACAATTGCATGGTGTAGAAAAGATTTCTGATGCTATTAGAGCACTTGCACTTGGGTAGTAGAATAAAGCAGTTAAGTCTGTGATAGCTTTATGAGGGGAGGTTCTGATTTTTATGTTCTCCAGTGATAACTGTGTCCATTAGGTTAGGCATAGCATCTAGGAATGTACTTGGAATAAATTCTTCACAACTGGGGATGTACTAGGCCTTTTTTCATGTTTTAATTTGGTTCATTGCCAGGCTAATCCAGATCCTAATACTTGCCTTGGAGTGTTTGGGCTTAGTTTATATACAACGGAGAGGGATCTTCGTGAAGTCTTCTCCCGCTATGGACCTTTGAGTGGTGTCAATGTGGTGTATGATCAACGGACAGGGCGATCAAGAGGATTTGCTTTTGTTTACTTTGAAAGAATAGATGATTCTAAAGAGGTAAGAATGGTTTTGTATATTTTATAAACATCCTGTGAATTTTTTTCTTGCTAAGAAGGTGTCAGTACTTCTGAGACTGTTTTCAAGGATGTTTTTTTCTGTAATTCTCTATTTTTTGAGAGTCACTTTGAATGGCATCTGCTGATGAATAACAAGACCAAACTTTTTACTGAAACAAGTCAGCTTCGTAAACTAGAATTTATGGTTACGAATCTTCTTAGTTCTGTTAATTCAAATGTTGGATTTACTGTTTAACTGTTCAGCACTGTTTTATAAGGTAGCCAGCCTAACACACTTTTTAAATAAAGATGTAGGAAATTACAAGCTATCATTTTAACATACATTTCAGAAAGAAGGGGTGGAAGACTGCACGTTTTTCATATTGGAGAAAAGTCAGATGCGTTCCTCCAAGAAATCTGAGTCAGACAGGTGGAGTAGGCAGATCAGCCACTGAAAACATCAGCTGAATATTTAATAAAAAAGACAAATTGAGTGTAAAAATACACTGAAGTAACATTGGTCTATTTAAAACCTAATTTCTAAGTGCTAACAATCCTGAAGCAATAAGCTTTGGATTTGGCTGCTCCTTCCTTTCATGCATATTCCTTCCTAATCACAGTTAATGGTTGTATCTGCTCCAGCAGGCTTAATCCCGACCCAGATTCTGTTATAACCAGAATTGCAAACTTTGTGTTTGAAAACTGGCATATGTGAAAGGAGAAGCAAGCTAAGCTTCTTGGATTAGGATGTTTAAAACTTTGATAGCTTCAAATTAATATAATAGTGATGCTTTGTATTCAAATTCTGTGGTTCTGTTTTAAATAATAATGATGATGATTTTTATTTAAACTACAAAGAAAAAATATACAAAACAATATAAAAAGAAAGAGAAAGAAGACAATATAGTACTAAACAATCAAAAGTTGACGAAAGCACAAACAAGGAAAAAAAGAAACATCCTATATGTCGTATAAAAAACAAATAACTAAACATCATGCATTCTGTTATAAACTTTCCACTTCCAGATCTGTTTGTTGTTAAATTCTGAAAGTTTTACTATCTCAGATTTATCAGCCTTTTCTTACTGTATTTACTCAGATAGTTTAGAATCAGTCAATCAATCAATCAATAAATAAATATATTTTTAAATATATATGGTAAGTAGGTACACAAGGAAATAAATTCAGTTTTCATTCAAGTCCCAGTATAGCTTATTTGCCTTCAGTACATGACAAAAATAACATAACCCTTTCCCCATGCTTTTTAAATTAATTAAAGATTCTGTGGTTCTTACAGTGTCTCCTACATATGTAGTGCATTCAGGTGCATGCTTACATAAAGCTGAATATCAGTTTGTTGTGTTGGTTTCCAAATTTCTTAAATGTGTATTATTATGAAAAGAGCAGTATTCCCAGCATAATGTACATGCAGGTATTTTGTATTTTAAAAACGGGTTGCTGATTTCTCTGGGCCAATTTTGTTCGTGATCCATCTTTATGCTTTGTCTTTCTGTGATTGCATCTTTGCAAAACAGCATTTTCCAAGTGATTTAGATTTCATTTTATGAATGGAAGTGTAATGCTGCATTTTCTCACTTGTGGTTTGTTGTAGTTATGGACCTTCAGGTGGGATAGGATTTTTTAAAAACACATTTTGCTCTATTTCTTTGAAAGGAAAATCACTAGGTGGCGATATAGCCTACAGTTAATCTGACTATAAGATGTAACAAATAGGATAAGCTGCTTTGGTCTTAACTTTTGCAATATACCAGTTTCAGTTCTAAATTGTGGGGATTTTTTTTAAAAGGAAGAGACCTTGAATAAAAACCCAGGAAAATAGTGAAGAAATATTTAGAATTGGATCCAGTCTTGCTTTTCTTTTCATGAATATAGAGTTTGCTCTCCGCTTAGAGAAGTCTAATTTATAGTTCATGCCAGGATGGTTCTCACTAATCAGTAGCATGGCAGCTGTTAATATATGTGTTATTGAGGCATGGTATTTGATCTTTTCCCACAAGCATTTATGAACACCACTAGCAAATCTTTTTTTCAATAGTTATTTGGATCCAAATCTTTATGATAAATTTTCACATGCCTGTGTGGTGTAAACATTATAGAGAGTACTGGTGCAATTGGCTTAAAAATGCGTATCAGTGAAGAGTTGGTAGCAACCAGGCAGTCTTCTAATGAATGGCACTAACATAATTGAGTTTACATACATTTACAGTTGGCTTTTGGAAATAAGGGCCTTTCCTCACTACACTGTTTTACTGAGGCCAGAGAGCACTCTGGCTGAGAATTCTAAATGTCCCTTCCTAAACTGCAAACCTCAAGATTCCACAGGACGTTGAAAGTGGAATAATAGCACTATAACAGTTTAGTGCAGAAGTGCCCTAAATTTAAGTGTTGCATGCAGTTGATGTGATTGAGAACAAAAAAAAAGGCATTTGTTGAATTGATACAAAATATAGAGAAGCAAGACACTTTTATATCTATGACTGTGAGAGATGGACCCTATTGGAAAGTCAGTGTCTTACTATATAGGCTGAGTGAACTCTATGTGTAGCTGAATGGTGAAGAACATAATAATTAGAAATTTATACTAAGCTGTGCTGGAGTCGATCTTTTTAAGCAAAGTGGTGGGAGACTAGCAGCCATGTTCACCTAGCAGGAAGTCACTATGTTGTATGCTCCTGATCAGACCATCTCTTGTGGCTGTCATTAGAGGAAGTCATAGAAGGATGTGCTTTGCTTCTTGGGAAATAGCACCTGTTCACGTTTTTAAATCAGACAAAATGAAAACACAGAGTGTGTCAGAGAGGAGTGATAGCTAACATTAGGGTTCCAGGCCAGTGGAATGATTTTTAATTTCCCCTGTTATAAAAAAGACAGCCCACTCTAATTAACAGGACTTTAATAACGATGGACTACTTGGTTTTTGCTTAATGAGAAGAAGCACTGAATTCTTTTGAATGCAATATTTCTGCTTTTCTCGCAGGCAATGGAACATGCAAATGGAATGGAGCTAGATGGCAGGAGAATCCGGGTTGATTACTCTATCACAAAGAGAGCACACACGCCCACCCCTGGCATCTACATGGGCAGGCCGACCCAGTAAGAAGATCACTAGCTAACTTTTGGGAATTGTCTTTGTGCTTCATTTCATAAAGCAGTTTCACTCCAAATTGTCAGAGTTCTCAGTTCTTTCTGAACCTCTCATGCTTTAGTCATGGTGTTGTTTGAGAAAATTTTCTGTGTTCATTTAACAGTCTTTAAATGTGAGTGCAAGGCCCAGTGAAAGGCCTAGGACAGTGGTTCTCAACCTGTGGGTCGTGACCCCTTTGGGGGTCAAACGATCCTTTCACAGGGGTCGCCTAAGACCATCAGAAAATACATATTTCCGATGGTCTTAGGCTCCATTCCCTCCTTGGTGGTGGTGCGCAAGCGCGAGCCACGCGCTCGCGTCCTCCCGCCCCCGGTTCAGAAGGGACTGAAATCGCTCCCCTTCTCCGCTACTGGGAGAACCTCCCGTCTGATGGGCCAGCTTGGGGCGGTGGCGGCAGCACAGGGGGCAGGCCCCCTCCTCACCACGGCCCCTGCCCCACTCGCCACGGAGGGGGTGCTGCGGAAGGACTGGGGGGCCGCAAGGTGGTGCTTTTCCGGGGGGGCGAGCTCTGCCCGGTGCAAAAGACAAAGTCGCTGGGATTCCTCCCCTGCCCGGCCCAGGTTGACACTCTGGAAACTTTTCCCACACTGCCCCCCAGCAGAAACGAGAGCGAAGCAGAAGCAGAGCCCGGAGGGGGTTCTCAGAGTTTTTTCCCAGGGGAGACGCACAGCTCCTCTTTCTCTCCCTGCCTGCCTGTCTTCCCCGTTCCTAGCCGGCGAGGCGGCCTTTGCCGGCGGGGGAGGCATTGTAAATAATAAATAATTTTATGGTTGGGGGTCACCACAACACGAGGAACTGTATTAAAGGGTCACGGCATTAGGAAGGTTGAGAATCACTGGCCTAGGAGTATCTGATGCTAATTGGAATCATTGCTGAAATTAATTCAGTAGCTTTAGAAAGTTCCTTTGATGGGAGACCATACAGGATATAATGTGAGCTCTCTTGAGACAATGTCCTAAATATCTGCATAATGTATCTTATCTTTCTCCCCTAAAGTAGTGGAGGTGGAGGTGGAGGTGGAGGTGCTGGTCGTCGCCGTGATTCCTACTATGACAGAGGATACGACAGGGGATATGACAGATACGAAGAATATGATTATCGTTACAGGTATGATGTGCATAAATATGTATATAGAAAAAAACGAATTTCATTTTGGGTGTTAAGGTTGGGTTGCAGGTCTAAAAGGTCTGAAGAATACTAAGCTAATATGCTGCACTGATTTTAGAAACTCCAGAACAGCTTGTTTTACATTGTGTCAGGAGTACCCTTTTTTCAGGTATCCTTAAAAGGGTAAGGCAGGACTTGCAAAGTAGAGGGACCAGATGAATATTGAGAGCACAAAGAATTCAAAAATTTGAGGAAAAAGAGTTAGCTTTCTTAAAGAGTTACTATTTTCAGCTTGTAGAATACTTTGCCCATATTCCACATTGTCTACTTAGTTATGTCTTTTGGACCCCCAAGCCTAGGCAGCAACTGCACCAGAAGACTTAAGATTTGTTGAGCTGGTATTTAGGGCTCAGGAGGATAACATTTCCACTCCCTCCTGTGAGACTACAACAGTCAGAAATAGGAGCCTGTCACAATTCCTTGTCTCAGCCTTGTTCACTTCCAGGAGGGTGTGGAAATGTCTTCCTGCACACTGGTCACCACCTGAATAGGTCTGCATTTCTTGGTGTGTTTACTGCCTGGTAAAGTAGGTTTAGGAGAGCATTTACAATCGTGGCAATAGTGCAACAAGAGTAGCTTTGGTAAAGGCAAAGCAGTTACAGATTTGTAGCTCTAGGTTACAAATCCATAACTGAATTGGAGAATGTCACCCAATATTTCCATATTAATTTGCACATTAGGTAGAATGATGTTTAAGTGTACTTGTGCACGACCTGTGGAAATGGGAGAAAGATGATCTCTCATATTCACATACATTTTTTGGATTCAACAAAGCCTGGTTCCTCCATGTGTAAACTCTGAGAATTAACTTGGAATAGTGCATGCATCGGATAGAGACCAGAAAAAATGTATAAACATGATTATGACTGACTACCAGCACCAACTACTTGTGCATTTTCTCCAAAGGAGGCGATCACCTTCACCTTACTATAGTCGTTACAGATCACGATCAAGATCTCGTTCCTACAGCCCAAGTAAGTATAAGTCAACTGTTCTGAGTAAACTTATATTTTAGCTTTGCTAAAAATCTTGAAGTAAGGCAAAAGGGGAATGCAGATAGAATGATGGTACTGGAAACAAAATATGAAAGTATGAGCAGTTGTTTACAGCCTTCTCTCTTCCTTTTTTCTTTTAGGGCGTTATTGAAGAAGTGAAGCAGTTGCAAATACAATTTTTAAACAGCAAGTTCTGACTTAGCTTTTCCTAGAGATCCCCTGCAGTTACCCTATTAAAAAGACCCTTGGTTCATTTAGAATATATGTATTTTCAGTTGAAATACCGATTTTCCATCTCTTCTTATTGTAATACTTCAGGTGTAATTGTTGTAGTTTTATGTACTTAAATATCTGTAAGCAAAAACTAAATAGGAATCCCAGAGTGGTTAAACATTTTGTAAATGATTTTCTTTTGTTGTTGTTTTTTAAGCAAGTGATTTTTGTTGAACCCAATGGAGAGTGAAGAAGGAACTGGTGTGTTAAAGCTTGCATGTTGTATTCGTGTAGAAAGCTACTATTTTTATTAACCTGTTTATCCTTCTGCCTGTTACTTTGGGGGGAAAGTGTTGTCCTGTGTCCTTGGTTATATAGCACAATTCAGTACAGACCTCTAAACCAGAGTTTTCACTTATTGTTTTTAATGTTATAATTAAAACAATATTGAAGGAAATTCTGTGGAAAAGCAAAAATTCTTGTACAGTACAAATTCCACCTTACTATGTGTTGGATAACGTAATCCCTGTTAATGTCGGTGGTACTTGAAATTTGGCTAACATATTCAGCTGACTTCTCTGAAACTTGTTCTTGATCTGCTTTGCTTCCCTGTAATCAGGACAGGCCCAGCTGACCAAGACAAAGAAAATAGTTTGTTCAGAGCAATTCCATATGCTATCAAAATTATGGTTAAGCAGGATATATTTGGTAGAATGAATTGAAAAACTATGAATACTTTAAATAAATTTAAAATCAACCAACACATTATCTCAGTATTTAATTGGTTAATTACATTAAGCTTTGTTTAAAGACTTACTGTTTAACATTGATACATTCTACCAGCTTCAGTTTAGAGTTGGTGGGTAGAAGTGTACACAGAAAAACTGGGGGGCTAGTAGTTGTTTCCAGAGAGTGAGCTGTGGATATCACCCTGATGCAGTAAGTGCTGTGAAACTGAAGCCCCTAAAATCCAGCATATGGAAATAAACTTGAGAATGTTAGTTCTACTGGTTACCATTCCCTCTATTAGTAAAGCATATGTGTATGTCCATATCTTGCAGACATGTTGGGTATAAAACATACTGGGTGGAGTCAGAGCAAGAGTGAGTCTGAACAGATAAACAAGAATAACCATTTCTGCAAAAAGGTCTGATCTTTGGGGAGGAAAAAGGTCCCAGAGCAGCAGGGGCTGAGGGCTGTGCATGTGTACTGTTCATCCATTGCCAGCCAGCATGGGCAGCAAAGAGAAGAACGAAGGGGTGTGCAGTTCCCAGCTGCTCAGAACTGGGAATTGAATTGAAGAGAAGCAGTGATCCACCAGGGCAGGTGGCCTCTTTTATGGCATTTGGCACTTCCCACTATTGCACCCTACCAGTAGCATCATGCAGTTTGGCATCACACAGTTTAGGGACAACTAAGTGAAATAGGAGTAGCTAGTAGCAGACTGGGTATTTTATAGCCTCAGTAGTATAAATAAAGTGTTTGGTTGTCTTATGAGATATTTAAGGTATCTACAATGATCAAGAATCATGTTCCTAACATTAAACATAGACATTCTGGAACAGTTGTTGTCTTCAGATCATTGCAGCAGTCAATCCTGTGCCACTGTTAAGATGCCTCATAACTTTGTTTTCCAAAAGCAGCATAAATTTGAGGACTTGGCTTTGCCAAAGTAGTTCTTTTTCATCCAGGTACTATGATTTGATATGGTAATTTTGAAAGCATATGCTGAATTACTGTGTCACAACAGTGATGACAGAAAACATCCTGTATTAGGAGTTTTCGGTTTTCTTCCATTTTGGACCTTAGCATGGTGTTTTCCTCCTAAACAAAAGGTATAAACTGCATCAGACCCACATTACTGTTTTGAATAAAATTTTCTGGGGAAAAAAATGCCGAGATGTGTTGGATTGCTGTTCAACAAGTTCTTATTTATTTATAATAATTATTTATAAATAAATACATGTAAATCCACAGGATATTGATGCATGAATTACCTGAAACCCTTATTCCTGCATGTGTTATGCAAGAGGATTATTCATGGATATATTACCACAAAGCACGTTTCACAATATTGATTGAGGAATGGCATTTTATAGATTCAGTATGATGTGGACTGGTCTTGTGCTGTGTTAGTTAATTGATGGGAAGGTAATCCATTTAACAAGGATGTACAACACTGAACAAAGATTAGACATGAAATTGACAGCAAACTTTTCTGACATTTCTTTTCTGTGGATTTGTTTAAAAAAAAGTCTCAACATAATTCATGATTATTCAGTAGTTTGCTTTTCATCAACATTGTAAGTTGTTAACAAGTTTACCACAATTAATGAAGTAGAAATGACACTACTTTTTACTGAAATGTTAGTACCACAGGCAGAAATAACATGAAAAGAATTTGGTATGTTCCTACACCACAAAAATAGTAATCCAAAATATTTCAATAAATATCATCTGTAACTAACAACATGCATGTGTGAAATGAAACAACCAGGTCAGGCAAATAGTGCTTAAGTAAATTTTCAGCCTTCTCTGAGAGCCTTTTTTCCAGAATGCATCCAGAGATGTCTTCCTTTGATAACCTAGCATTTCTCTGTAGAAATATAAAGCTTTGAACACAGTTCTCACCAAGCAGCTTTGATCTGAGTCAGGTCATTCTCTGAGTGAAACTTGAGGGCAGGGATGGACAAAATATGGCTTGTGAGCTCTATTTCATCTGTGCTGAGCACCAAAATGGAAGGGCATCCCTCTTGCTCCACTTCAGCTTTGAACTGAGTTGGAAACTGCTTGTATGTCAGTAATGGTAGCTTCACCTTTGATCTGGATACTATGAATTCTGACACATTTCTTATATTTGTCAAGCCATCCATAGGAAACCACAATTATTACTCTTCCGATGCACTTAGCTACTCAGAAACTTAATGCTTGGCACGTGGCACTGTGCCATTAACACTCAATATGCTCCATTTTTTTCATAATGCTGTGTTATGTGTATGTTACTGTACTCATGGTAAGATCACTATAATGTGCACACAAGAGATTATTCTGTTTCATTGGTTTTAAGTGGTCTTTAAAAGTTGATTGTGCCATTTGACTCATTCTTTCACAAGTCTCCACGCTTAAGCTTTTTGTTTTGGTGACCAAACTTGCAGCCTACCTTTTTTTTATTTGTGGGCTATGAGTGCTGTAGCAGGCTAACCTCACCTCTGTTTCTATAGCTGTTTTCCGGTTCCTTGCATGATCAGTAAAGGTTTCTGGAGACAACTGCTGTTGCTTGTTTTGACCAAAAAAGCAGTGATGCTAAAAGTATACCATTTTCTAGCAGCATTCACATTTCAGTAACTATTGCAGATAGCTGAGACATCTAGATGACTAAAGATTTACATATGAAAGAGAAAGCAGCCATTTGAGTTGGCTTTTGTTTTTGTCCTACTAGGTTTTTGTTCAGCTGAAGCTTGTTTGCACCAAACATAGGGTTATTCACTCAGTTTTTCCCCTTATGTACTGAACCAATGCATGAACGAAGAATAGGGCTGCTAACTAGCCCTGTCTCCTTCAGTCACACTTACTGAGTAGTCCTTTGTCCAGCATCTGTACATATAGAATGAATACAGGGAGGATAATCAGAGCATGCATCTTCATGAAAAGGTGCATATATTGCATTGCATGTTTGGGTGCCCAGGGCAAGTTTATATGGAAAATTTCCAAAAAAAATGCAATCAAAATTCTGTTTACATATTTTTCACTTCCACTCTCTTGATTTTAGCAAATTGTGGACTTCAAGGATTCTGCTTCCCACCCAACAATGTATTTTGCTCTCTTTCCCCTTAATATCCAGTGTAAAGAATTTTGCTAAACTTGGAATCGTGCTCAGTGCTCCATGGCATTCCTAACAAAGGTGTTAAACTCTTCTTGCCGGTTTACCTGTCTCCATTTTTTTTTCAACACTACCCTTCACAAAGCTATTATCATTATTTCACTAAAGAAAGCAGCCTTTGAAGAGATTGTAAGAAGAGCCAAACATAAAAATAGTTGTGGTGGATTTGACACTTCTGGAATTAAGCTGTTTAATCTCAAGAAGGTAAGTAGTAATAGGGAACAAATCCTATAGCAATGTCTGAACCCATTCTTGCTACTGGGGTAGGCTGTGTTTGTCTGCAACATCTAAAGATGTTCACATCACTTTGTAGCTGCTGTTGTTAATGGCAGACTTCTGCAGTAGTTAACAGTTGTGTTGCTGCAAGAGTTAGGAAGGTCTAATTATTTTTCCTTCCCAGTGATGCATTGACCAACTAAACACAGTAGAGAACAGACACACGAAGCTGTACTACATCATGTGGCACTGCTTGTACATCTAGGTCAGTGTTGCCTACGATGACTGGCAAGAACTCCAGGGCTTCAAACCAAATTCTTTCGTAGCTGTATTTGAAAGTGCTAGAGAGTGAACCTGAGATCTTTTACATACAAAGCATATATGAGTTATTTTCCTTCTGCAGAATGAAAAGGGTAGGTTTAAAGAAGAAGGCAATCAAGGCTAGCTAAGAGCTGCAAGAGCATGATGGTGTAGGTGCAATTCAGTGGTAGCCTTTTGAAAGCAATTGCTGTTGCCAAACATACCGGCAGCTGAATGTGGAAATGCTTGTTCATTTAACAGTAGTACTTCAGGTTGTGGAATTCTTCTGAGTTTGCTTATTCAAAACACCATCACCAGATGAATGAACAAATGACTGCGTGAGTTAGATTAGAGCCATTCTCAGTGCCTAGTGTTCATAATTTGTTTAGGGGGCATGTGAAAGGCACATGTATGTAGCCCACAGTTCATTATTTTGGACAGTCATCTCTGTCTTTTATATCATTGTTTATCTGTGGTTAAGATACATTCTTTTAGTGTAAGCTAAATTTCATAAAAGAACAAGCTGATTTGGAAAGAAGATCTGGATATCAATTAACTAAGAAAACAAAATATCTAGGAATTAACGAAAAAGAACCAAGAATTATTTGAAAACAATTATTTGAAGACATGGAAATAAATTAAATGTGATATGGAAAAATGGAAACATTTAAATTTTATCTTTCCTGGGAAGGATAAATGCTTTTAAAATGTCTTTACTACCAAAGCTTATGTTCCTCTTCCAAAACTTACCAATAATAGGAAAAGAGAAGATATTTAAAGAATGGGGGAAAGATTTACAAAAATTTATTTGGGAAGGGAAAAAAATAAGAATTAGATTTAAAACACTTCAAGATGCAAAAAAGAGAGGAAAACTTGATCTACCATCATTAAAAATCTACTATTATGCATGTTGTCTAGACTGGATCAAAGATTAGATCCAACTAGAAAACACAACTATTAAAGAATTGGAAGGAATAAATAATAGATTTGAATGGCATGGATATTTATGTTATGATAGATCGGCAGTGAATAAAGAATTTAAAAATCATTGTATCCGGAAGACATTGTTGAAGGTCTGGTCACAAATAAAGCAAAAATTTTATACAAAATTACCAGTGTGAACTTCACCACAAGAAGCTTATAAAATCGCCCCAACAAAACAAGGAAATCTATTAACATATCAACAGTTATTGAAATGGGAGGGGGATAAACCAAGAACGTGTACAGCAGAAGAACTAAAGGCTGAAGGATACGAGCTAAACTGGTTCCCATGGAGACAACTTAGAGAAAGATTTAGAACGGACCAAAAATTATATGGATTCGAGAGAAAAAAGAATGAGTTAGATTTATTGATGAAACCAGAAGAAGAGAATTTCCAAATTTTATAAATTATTGTTGAAAAGAGAAATGGAATCAGAAGTAGTTAAAAGATACAATAATTAGATGGGCACAGAACTTGGGACATTCAATTGAATTAGAAACCTGTGAAAGAGTGTGGAAAACAGACATAAAATTTACACTAAACTTAAATTTAAGATAAAAATTTTATAAAATGCTTCATAGATGGTATATGACCCCAGAAAGATTACAAAAAAATAACCAAAACTGGGAATGCAAAGTGTTGGAAATGTGATGAAAAGATGAGATCTTTTTTTTCATATGTCATGGACATGTAAGATAGCAAAAATTTTTTGGAAAGGGGTACATGATGAAATTCAAAAAATTTGTAAGCTGAATTTCGAAATGAAACAGGAGTTTTATCTGTTAAATATGTTAGGGCAACAAAGAGAGACAAGAAGCCATCAGAAGATATTATCATATTTGATAACTGCAGCAAGGTTGACATATGCGCAATATTGGGAAAAAAAGAAACACATTGATATAGAAGAGTGGAAGTTAAAAGTTCTGGATATGGTAGAGATGGAAAAATTAGCATTTTCTTTGAAGAATAAACCTATCCAGACCTTTGAAAGAGAATGGAAAGGAGTATTGGATTGGGTAAAGATATAAATGTATAGGAAATGAAAGAAAGAAATAATGTAATCGCTGTTTTCTCTGTAAAATAGAAATCATGTTTGTATGCAATGGAAATAAGTAGATTGAACTGGAAGATCTAAGCTTAAAGTGGGTTTTTTATTTTTGAAATTAAACTTTTTATAAAAGCATTTAAAAAAATAAATTTCATAAAAATTGTATAGAGCAGGAGTAGGCAAACTGTGGTTCTGGGACTACAATCCCTGGACTGCCTTTTTTGCATGGCACCTCAAAAAAGTACATCTAGGGCAGGAAATTTACCTTTTAAATCAGTTGCAGGGGGCCTCCACACTGCTTAAAAAGTTTACCAATTTTTCAAAATCAGAAGCTGATTTCTGACCACTTTGGGGTTTGTTCTGGGGCTTTGGGGCATTTTAGCAGTCTGTCTAGCCAGCATGGTGCAGTGGTTTGACTGCCAGAGTTTGATCCCCCACTCAACCATGGAAACTCACTGTGTGGCCATGGGTGTATCGTACACTCTCAGCCCCAGAAAACCCCGTGATAGGTTTGCCTCAGGGTCACCGTAGTTTGGAAATTATTAAGGAACATAGCAACAACATAGCTTCTGAAGGGTCCTGGGTGAGAAAACTGGTTCTTCAACACACTGCAGTGGTTTAAGCTATTCGTGTCCATTTTGTCTAATACACTGTTCTCAAGAGGGTAGTTACTCAGTTAGCAAGACCAATCTTCAGTCAGAGATAGCTAGCCATGGTCTTTGCCAGAAAGACAGAGCAAGATCTTTGATTTGACTCAGCTGTTCCTTCCTAGAATGGATATTCTGTAGCATGTAGCTTGCACTATCTTGTTCTGTCAGCTAGGGTATGCTTAGAAGCTTGAAGAAAACATTTAATTGATGCAGTGTTATGGTCAATACGTTCAAAGCAAATCTAAAGTGGTCTGATCCCAGTAGATTTCAAACCAATGTATACTATCCCACATATCCTACAAAGCCAAGCAGTGAAGAGGTAAGTGTCAACTCCTTTAGAAATTAGACATTTGCAGAGTGGTCACTTGGTACCCAAATCAGCAATTATGTCCTCTCCAAGATGCTTATGCTTACTGCACTGTGGTACAAAGTTCCTTCGAAGTTGGTGGTATTTGTGAATAGACAGATGAGCTATAACAGTCCAAATCTGTTAATTCAGTGACAACCACCAATTTGTTGGAGTATTTTAAGGTAGCTTTACTTCCATTGGTAAAGCTGGGGAACCCAATATTTATTCTAAGTGGCCTACATAGTAAGCCACTGAGCAGCTTGATTAAAAGAGAGATTGAGACACCACAGGACCCCAGAATATATCTGTTACATGGTTATAAATGTGACCTGCTTCAGCTGCCTTGGGGTATATTCTACTTCAGTCAAGGTGGAATAACACTGAAACTGACCACAAGATCTTGAGTAACAAAAGGAGCAGCACTGACTACTCTTACACTGTGTAAAATCTTGGTGTGTCATAGAAAGCTGCTTAGACCATTGGTCAGTCTATTATATTGTCTGCACCAGTGCTACTCAAAGTGGTGGTCCTCAGACTGCTGCTGGTCCCTGAACCATTGATTACCATATCTGAATAGTTTACAGGAAAGGATAATTGTCTTTAATGGGCACAACCATGGTGCCAGTCCCAAACACACTGGAAAAAAAATAATTACTGGTTCCTCCATATCAGATAGCCTGAGAGGCACTGATCTACATCATCTGGCATATTCTCCCAAATATGCTTGTTCTTGCTGTTAACTCCCATCACGTTGACTTCCATGTATGGCAACCCTATGAATTACCATATTTGCTGGCATGTAAGACGCACCCCATTTATACATTGGCAAATACTATTTGCCAGCATATAACACACACCGGCAGATATGACACACCTTATTTTCAAACAGTATTTTTCGGGAGAAAAAGTGAGTCTTATACAACAGCAAATACAGTAGATACCTCCAAATCACCCTATCATCAACATCCCTGCTCATGTCTTGCAGATTCAGGGCCATGGCTTCTTTGATTGAGTCTATCCACTTGCAGTGGGGTATTCCTCTTTTCCTACTGCCTTCTACCTTCTCAAGCATCGTTGTCTTTTCTAGTGAGTCATGTCTTCTCATGATATGTCTGAAGTATGACAGTCTTAATTTAGTTATCCTGACTTCAGGTTTGATTTGCCCTAGGACTTTGTCTAGCAGGCCACAGTATTCGTAGAACTCTTCTCCAGCACATGTCAGATGAGTTAATTTTCTTCCTATCAGTTTTCTTCATTGTCCAACTTTCACAACCATGCATAGAAACTGGAAATACAATGGCATAAACAATCTTGACTTTGGCATTTGCTAATATATCTTTATACTTCAGGATCTTGTCTAATTCCTTCACAGATTCCCTTCCAAGTCCTAGTCATCTTCTGATTTCTTGACTGCAGTCCCCATTTTGACTAATGACTGAGCCAAGGGACAAGAAATCTTTCATTGCCTCAGTGTCTTCATTGTCTAAAGCTGTGTACAGCATGTGTTATTTTTGCTTTCTTAATGGTCAGGTGTAAACCTGCTTTTGCATTTTCTTATTTCTTCTGTAAACTAAATTTCCCTCCCATTGCCCTCCACAGACCAGATGACATATCTGCATGTTCCCACTCTCTGATGTCATTAGATCACTGGGTGGAGCCAGATTCACCGCTCTTCCAAAAACGAATCACTTTTTCCTGTGCAGAGAAGAGAAGTGAAGTGCTCTTAGGCAGCAGTTATGAACACTAGCAAAGAATGGCCAGTTGGAGGCACTACTCTCCCTCTCAAGAGGACAGAGCAGCACATGAGAAGTCAGGCTGTTACCTTAGCATAGAGAGAACAGTAGGGATTTCTAGTTCCTGCTCCCTTGTGTATCCTAAAAGGAGCAAGTGAGTGAGAGAGGATCTGTCATTCACTGTGATCTCCCTACAGCATATGCCCAGCCACTTTCTTACAGTAACCAAGATACAAGTGAGTGTGTATGGTTTTTTTTTTTCTGGGATGGCTATGTTGGCCATGCAGCAAAATACAACAAAATACAAAATCCACAAGTAGTGATACATCTATTGGGCCAATTAGAAGGCACAGCTTCTCTGGAGATCCAACTGCCGTTAATGGAGTTGAATTGTTATTACCGTCTTCTACTGCTCTTTGTTGCTAGCCCTCACATGGCCAATAAGAGGAATGGCCCCTCTGCTTGGAATGAAATCCCTCAATGTCATCCTGACATCTCAGATGGAATGTAGGCCTGTGACTCTAACATTGTCACTATTTTTCTCCTGTATGATTTTTAACATCCTTGAGTGATGAAGTTAGTGAAGCTTTGAAAATTTGCATAATGTATTTTTATGTTTTTGAGTTGGACCAATAAAGATATCACTACTTATGAATTTGAGATATGAATGCTTTCAGTTCATTCACTCTTGAGAAGATGAGAATAATTTTTCTTGGGTTTTACAGCAACATGAAGAATACAGCAACAAGAAGAATAGCAATTCACCTTTTTCTGAGAACCGGGGGTGTTCTCCGTACACCATGAACTCTGGATTCTGTACAATATCCATTCACCATGACACAGAACTTCCTAGTTTTTCAGAAACAAGGGCACTAAGCTTGCAGCTTTTCAATTGCCCATTTATATGTGTGTGTTTATAAAAGACAGAAATCACTTTGACTTGCTCTTTCTGTCTGTTGTACCCATGGTTTTATACTTCTCCCTTTCAGAGGCCTTGAGAGGCTGATTCTGCAGAGCTATGCTAGAGGTATTGTTGTGAGTCATTTCTTCCTGTCACACATACTGTTCTATGACTTCATTCCATAGTTTTCTAGATGCCTTTATTATATCACACCTCTGTCTTCTTTTACCATTGCTAAATTCAGCACATGAAACGATTTTTTTATCTTTCACAGAAAACATCTTCAGATGAAACTAAAATATCTTCAGATGAAACTACCTACTGTACACAAAGCATGCCCTCCAATTAGAACAGGGCATACTGTTAAGATTCCACCTTTTGGGTTCGCCCCCTAAACTTTATCATATAAATGGATACCCCCCAAATTAGGAAAGGCTGGATGATTATAGGACCAAAAATGACCATTCGTTGGGCAGGACATCTTAGAGTACACTGGCACAGGAGGCAAAAAAAAATGGTTAACTTCCAGTGCTCCAGCACACAAACAGACCAGCAGTGGTAGAATCACAGACTTGGAAGAGACCCAAAGGGCCATCAAAGAATCATAAGGCCCCTGGCTGCTAGTGACAGCTTCAGTGTCCCTGTGGCATTGTTTCCACCAAGCAGGTGCAGGGTCTACAGGGGTTGCATTAACCTTCTTTTGCAAGAACTCCTATGCCTTTTAAAAATGCCAACACAATAACTGTACCCTTTCCCTATAGCTAAGCATGTTCTATTGTATGCTATAATAGAGGTGTGCCTCCAGTCACTTGTAAACAAAACCTAGTACAGATAAGGCATTGATCAGCAACAACAGAAACTGAGGGCTGATTTTATATCTGGCTGAGGACCAGTGGTCCTTCAGCTTGTTTTGCTCTCAGTTTCCCTCCATCCCAGCTACTGTCTTCAGCCACAAGAAGTTGTTCACCAGCATCTTCGTAGCCTCAGGTTCCCCACCCTTGCTTTACACATTCTCTATTCAACACATTTCCATGAGGATACAAAGCAATCATAACGTGTTTGCCTTCGTCAGTTTGCATATGTTGAATTTATCTCCTCCTGGGACCATGATTCAGCTGAGATTAATAGTAGAGGAGCAAAACAATGGAAGTACTTCTTCATAGTGCAGAGTCAAATGGCAATTTGTTACCACAAGATTTGATTGATGTCCACTAACTTGCATGACTTTAAGAGGGAAGTTAGAAACAAACACATGGTGTTGAGAAAAGCTACCAGTGAAGGCTAATTATGACAGCTATATATTTCCTCCAGTCCCAAGCAGAATGTCTTTCATTACTAGTTGCTAAGAAACATCACCTGGAGGGTGCTATTGCATTCATACCTGGCTTCTGAGCTTCCTATGGGCATCTGCTTATCATTCTGGGAATAGAATGTTGGACCAAATAGGCCTTTGGTCTGACTGAACAGGGGTTCCTTATGTCCAGGATTATGATTGTTGAACCTGACTTTCAAGTTGGAAGGCATTATAAATATGCATATCATGAAATGGCTATACATTTCTGTCATGAGCAGTATCTGAGCTTCCTACAAAAACGAGATTGTACAGTGACAACAATGTGGGAGGATGCCTTTAGAATGTTATCATTTTGGGTAGAAAAATAACTCATAGCTATTTGTCTCAGAGCTTGAAAAAGCTACTTTTTGCACTACATCTTCCAGAATCCCTCAGACAACATTGCCACTTGGACATGCTAGCTCAGGACTCAGGGTTGTAGTCCAAAAAGTAGTTTTTACAAGCTCCAACTTAATTGTCTATATAGAAAGGAATGATAAAAAAAGGGCAATAGCTCTGTGGCACATCAAGCAATTTGGATTCAGCAGGTTCTATATTCAGTTCCTGCTATTTCAGTCTTGAAGAAACATCTTCCTGAAAATCCGGGAAGTACCTGGCAGCATGGATAATACTAGGCTGGGTGGGCAAACAGTCTGACTTTAAGGAAAAGTAGGGGAACCTGATCAAATTGTGCTGCAAGCAGTTAGAAAATGTGTGCAAGAGAGAGGCAGGTAGACAACACATTATGATTTTGCTGAATGGTTACAATGTGAGTCAGAAAGTTAAGTTTCCAGCTCAGCAAATGTTATGTTTACAGAGAAGAGTAAAAAGCAATGGTCAGTGTAATGCAGCCAATAGAAAACTGGCCTAGATAGTCTGCAGGTATCGAACACACGTATCATGAAGTAAAGAAGGACAGTTAAGCAACAAATTAGGGCAAATAGCTTAGATTTATTCTGTTTTGTAAGATAGCTACCAGGAAAGGATTTGTCATAGTTAAACAGTTCTGACATTTCCAGGGATTCCTAAAGGGTCTCAAATGTTTGTACAAAGACTATATGCAGCAGAGGGCCTGGAAGATCCAGTATTTCTTCACATTCCAAAAGTGGGTAGGAACAAAGCATCTGTTATCTCAATCCACCACCTTCTGATGCAAAATGTTTGCCTAAAACCTTTGTGAAAGTATATATGCTCCAAGCCAACCCCCAGGTTTGCTTGCTTAGTCAAAATACTTTCTAACCCACGTTTCTACTACAGTATCACAATACTCTGAGTGCCTTGAAATTATTAAAAATTACAAAATGAAGAATAACAGAGTAAAACAATATGGCAGTGAAACAGAACTACATGCCACTGATAGAAACATCTTGACCAGATCTGTTAAAAAAACTTGGTTAAAACACTTGCAAGCAACAGGGCAAAAACCTGTCATACTAAAAATCAGTAGATGAAAGAATGCTGGGGTAGAATGGCAGCAAATGTACTTCTTGGGCAAGGGAAACAACAGTCTGTCCATAGCTAGCCTTTCACTTTCCAGTCAAACTATTTCTATTACCATTTGGGCATACAGAGACTCACTGGTAGATTCTTGTAAAAGAGGCAGGTTTGTACGCTGAATCCCATATGCTAATAGATGGAAAATTAAGACTGGGACAATAAAAACACCAGTGGTGCTTGTTACTGTGCATAAAAAGCAAGCAGACATTTAAAAAAGCACACAGGCTGTGATCTAGGAGCTTCTCTTGGGAAAACCTCAAATGTGCGACAGGGTACTGTGCCTCCTTAATTACACTCACATCCCTGTGGTGATGGAAAGATGGGTCTTGGCAGGCTTGGGACTGTCAATCCCAGTCCTCACCCATGAAGCCAAGCAGAGTGAGAAAATGCAGATTTGAGTCCGTCTGTTCATATACATACACACTCACGAGCTCATATAGATCTGAGGCTTAAGCTGGCATCTGCATCTGAACAACTGAGACTTTTCAGTGAGTCCCTCTGTTTGTTTTTTGGTTTTTTTGCTACTCTGGCTGGAGGATTTTGAGAGATTATTTTTAAAAGTCAAATTTTCAAGCTCTAGATTTCACAAGCCTCTTTTCAGAGTCCTATTGGTTTCACAGTCTTTTTCCATATGGGACTGAGGTTCAAGAAATGTGAATGAGAAACCCCCTTAAGTATATGGAACTACTCACCCAGCTCTTGGGTACTTGCTCTAGGATGTGTGTCTGAAACTCCACTTAGTCTAGTCTGGTCTCAATACTTTTCCATCCAAAAGAACAGAACGATAGATACCCTGCTGCAGAAACCTAAGTATATTGGTGTTAAACAGGAAGGACTTGAGAACACACTTCATATTTAGATGCAAGTGTTATAAGCCCCAATCTCAAATGCGGAACCTCCTGTATTCCTTTTCCATACTAGTTTTGACACACAGTTTTCATTAACACTTCCAATACTTTTGCACCACATGATTAAGCATTCCATACCTGCAAAGTGTAAATATTTGATCCTACTTTGGGAAGTAATCATTTGTATTTGTTTGTAGATGGGAAATCCAGGAGGGATGGGAGAGGGTGTGGATGTCATACCAGCACTGGGTATCCCTCCTTCTATTTACACTAATCTTGTGAGAGAGGAAGAGAAATGAACATTATATGATACCTTCTATAATGTTACAAAAAGAAGTTCTCCTTTCCCATTTAAAAAAAAAAACCCTTGCTATTGCAAAAAGCCAGATCTTACCCAGCAAATTTACACGACCATAGAGGAACAGCCTTGGTGTTAACCTCCTTTCTCAAAGGTATTTGCACAAGGTGTTCTTCCTTCCAAAGCAGAATAGTGGGAGATTTCCTGAGATGTATCTTATACTTCTTCTTCGTGGTCTCTGTGCCTTCATACACTAGGAGCTTTAGCGCCTGCGCGGTAGCGTTCGGAAACTTCTAGAGCTTGTTCGCTTGGCGGGAACCCCTCCCCCACGCCGGTACTGCGCATGCTCCTCCCGCCGAGCAACGGTCTCTCCTCAGTTCTTTCTCGTCCGCCGCCGCGTACGGAAGGTTCTTCAGTTTGTTCCTCTCACGTTGTGCTTGGCTTGCTGTTTTTCACGGTTTTACGGACTTTCGGACTGTCTTTGACCTCTCTTTCGGACTCCCCCTTCGGTTTTTCGTCTTTTTGGATTTCGGAGTTTGGCGTTCTTCGTCTTATGTCCGCGCTCTTTAAAAAGTGCGTGTCCTGCGGCCGCAAGGTTGCCCTCAACGACGGCCATAAGGAGTGTCTCTTCTGTTTGGGTGAGTCCCACAACATCCGGACTTGCCCAATTTGCCGGGATTCCTCCCCAAACTCTCCGCAACCGCTCCGCGAGAACTCAAATCTTATTGTTGGGAACAGTCTCTGCGGGCGATAGACGAGACCTCCACTTCCAAGATGGCCGACAAGAAGACGACCACGCCATCGACGGTATCGGCAGCTGCCGTTCCGTCCACCTCGTCGGTATCGGGCTCGGTACCGGCGAAAACGCCGATCTCGGCGCTACCGAGGATCCCGAAGCTGTCGGCGGCTGCCAAGTCAGCAAAAGGATCCTCGACGGCGAGGAAGGCTGAGGCTCCCCTTACGGAGACGCCTGCTAAAAAGCGCCCTGCTCCGGACGGAGGCAAGGGCAAGGAGAAGGAGAAGAAGAAGAAGAAGAAGGAGAAGAAGCGCTCCCCGGCTGGGGACGTTCGACCTCCTACTCCTCCTCCTACTCAGCAGCCTTCCAAAGGGCGAGGCGAGTCCGTCGATCTCTCGGACGATGAGATTGAGGACGTTCCCCAACAGCGCCCGGACTCGCCTGTGGCAGACCCTCCAACCCTGGTGGAGGAGCGCCACCGCCCTCTTAGCCGTCGCAGGTCGGCCGACCTGCAGCAGAGGGAGCCCTCTGCTTCTCCGGAGCGGCGTTCGACCTCCTTTAGGTCCCGGTCCCGCTCTTCCGAGCGTCCGGTGGCCTCGCCGCCTCCGAGGGAGACAGAGGAACAACCTCGCTCGTCTGCCTCCAGATACACCTCGGCGTCCTACATGGCCAGGTACGCGAGGGAATCTGAATGGAGAGAGCGCCCGGCCTCCTATCGGTCGCATTCGCCATCGTACCGGGATCGGTACCATCGTGGCCCGAGTCGCTGGGAGACCTTCCGGAGGTCCCGGTCACCTCGTCGACAGCGCGAATCGCGCTCGCCTAGAGGGGACGAGGCTCGGTACCGTCGACGCCGAAGCCGATCTCCGTCGGACCACCGCTCCTTCAGCCGCTCTCCCTCTCCTCGATATCATAGGGCGAGGGAGCCTTCACCACGGTATCGGGCGATATCGCCACCTCCTAGGGTCACGGCAACGGCGACGCGCCCTACGGAGTCGGTGGTGACTGAGCGGGCTACGACGACGTCAGCCTGCCAGACTACCCCGGTCACCACCAAGAGGGTGAAGTCAGTGGTCAGCCATCCCAAGCGGGACGCTGCTGCTACCACCGCCCCGGCTGCGGAGAAGCCTAGGAAGGCAACACCTGCGGCGACGAAGGAGCCGGAAAGCGAGCGGTGAGAGGACTCACCGAGCTCGGAGTCGTACGACTCGAGCGCGGAGTCAGAGGTGTCTGAGGCGGCCTCACAGGAGTCTCCTCCGCTGGGATTCGGGGACCCGATCCCAGATTCTGCTCCAGAGGACGTCCACCAGTTCTCTGCGATGCTGCTCCGCATGGCCACTACCCTCGGCCTTAAGATCGCCGATGCGGAGCCGGAGGACGACGATCCAGCCTTCTCCATCTTCGAGGAGAAGCGACCTTCCACGGCCCCGCTGCCTCTCCTGCCCCGGGTATCCAGACTGGTGAAGGCCGCCTGGGATAGACCGGCCTCGGCTCAGCCGATACCGCAGCGGTTAGAACACCTCTACAGGGTGCAGAAGGATAACGCCGGTTATCTCTTTAATCACCCTGTACCGAACTTGTATGAGTCGATGAGTCGGCACAGACAAAGGGCTCCGGCAGGCAACACACCACCCCGCCGGACAAGGAGGGCAGGAAGTTGGACGCCTACGCAAGGAGGTTCTATTCAGCTGCCTCCTTGCAGATCAGGCTGTCCAACACTCAGGCTTGCCTCGCGGCATACCTGAAAAAAGTGCTCGATCGCCTGCAACCGGCGATGGAGGCGGTACCGGAGGACATCCGCCAAGCCTCCTCCGTGATCTTCAATGAGGCTATCTCCATCGCTCGGCACCAGATGGCCTCCTCCCGGCACGCAGTGGAGATCGCCTCCCGGGTCATGGCGGGATCCGTCGGCCTCCGCCGCCATGCTTGGCTGCGACCGGCCGACATCCAGGAGGACACCAGAAGGAGGATTGAAGATCTCCCCTTCGACGGTGAAGGCCTATTCAATTCGTCCACAGACGAAGCTTTGGACAATCTTGTCAAGGCGAGACTGACCGCAAAAAAGATCGGGCTGCAGCCGGCCACGCAGGCCCGCAGGGCCTCCACCTTCCGCCCATCCTGGCGACGATCCTCCACCTCGTCGTTCCAGCGTTCGGCCCAGTCTGGACAGTCGAGACCGTCCTCCGGCTCATCGGCCAGACGCACGATTAGGCGGCGCCCAGCTTCGTCGAAGAAGTCCTCCTCCGAGACAAAGTCTCGGTTTTGACGTGCCTGGCAGGACCCACCAATACCCACTCTTCAGCCTACCATCAGCGCTCGGAGACCGACCGACTCTCGCTCGACACCTAGCGGAGTGGCAGTATGTCACTACGGACTCTTGGGTGCTTTCCATCATCCGTCTTGGCTACGCCATCGAGTTTCTCGATATTCCTCCTCGCGGCGTTTACTACTCCACGCCGTCGAGTCCGGCCCTCCTGGAAGAGATCCAATCCCTCCTCCAGAAAGGGGCGATCGAGCGGCTCCCGCAAGAGGCCAAGACCACCGGCTTCTTCTCCAGGTACTTCACGGTACCGAAAGCCGACGGTACCCTCCGGCCGATCCTAGACCTCAGAGGGGTGAACTACTACATCCGCCCCAAAAGGTTCAAGATGGTCACGATACCGTCGATCCTACCCTTCTTACATCGAGGGGACTGGTTCGCCTCCATCGATCTCCGAGACGCATACTTCCATATCGCCATTCGCCCGCAGCACAGACGGTACCTCCGCTTCGCAGTCGACGACACCTGTTACCAGTACAAGGTGCTGCCGTTCGGACTCTCGACTGCCCCAAGGGTCTTCACCAAGTGCATGGCCCCGGTGGTATCCTACCTGCGGACGAAGGGCGCTTCCGTCTTCCCCTACCTCGACGATTGGCTGTTGGTGGCGTCCTGCAAACAGAGACTTTACCACGACGTCCACATGACGTTGTCACTCCTGACCCGCCTTGGTCTACGAGTGAATCCGAAGAAGTCCCACCTCGAGCCGGCGAGGATCTTGGACTTCATCGGGGCGACGCTCGACTCGACCTCCGCCAGGGCGTACCTACCAGAGTCTCGAGCACAAACCTTGATCCGGGCCGCCGCTCACGCTCGTACGGCCCCGACGTTATCTGCGAGAAGCGTCCAGCAGCTCTTGGGCTACATGGCTGCGACGACCGCTGTGACATATCTCGCCAGGCTGAGAGCAAGACCTCTTCAACACTGGTTCGTCCGCATATTCGACCCCCTGCGAGACGAACAGACACTCCGACTGCAGCTGCCGGGAGACGTCCGCTCATCCCTCCGATGGTGGCAGTCGCGATGCAATCTCATGTCAGGGATGCCTTTCCAACAGCCGACACCGAAGGTGACGGTAACGACCGACGCCTCCCTGTATGGATGGGGTGCCCACTGCGGCGATCTCAGAGTCCGCGACAGATGGACCGACGACGAGACCGCTCTCCATATCAACGCGCTGGAGCTGCTCGCCGTCTGGAAAGCCCTACGGGCGTTCCGCCATGCCGTGGCGGGGCGCACGGTCCTGATTCTGACGGACAACACCACCGCCGTCTGCTACATCAACAGACAAGGTGGGACTCATTCCACGACCCTGCTCGACATCGCGCTCGACCTGTGGGAATGGTGCATTCGCCTGCACACGCATCCCGTGGCGGTTCACCTGGCCGGGCAGGAGAACACCACGGCAGACGCCCTCAGCAGGGACACCTCATCCCATCACGAATGGTCTCTCTCCGGAGAGGCGTTCAAACTGATTCGGGACCGCTGGGGCGAACCATCGATCGACCTCTTCGCGACCAGGGAAAACGCGAAGTGTCGCCGATTCTGTTCCAGAGCGGGCCACGATCGTGCCTCCATCGGGGACGCTTTCCAGTTTCCGTGGACCGGGGAACTCCTCTACGCGTTCCCGCCGTTCCCGCTGCTCGGCCGGACGATATCGAAGATCCTCGCCGACCGAGCCGACGCGATCCTGGTAGCCCCGTACTGGCCGAGGCAACATTGGTTCGCACCCCTGCTACAAGCCGCACGAGACGACCTGCTCCGGTTGCCACCGACACCGGACCTGCTCTCCCACTCCGGCGGCCGAGTCCTCCATCCGGACCTGCCACGCCTGGCCCTCCATGCCTGGAGGATATCGCACTAGACGATCCCGTGCTCGGTACCGTCCTCGTCGCGGCCAGGAAGGAATCCACCCGTCGCAACTATCAATACAAGTGGCGACGCTTCCTGACCTTCGCTAACGAGAGGAGTGAGCCGGTATCGCCCGCGGGGCTTTCGACCGTCCTGCACTTCCTCCTGCACCTCCGGCAACAGGGCCTGGCGTTTCCATCCCTGAAGGTGTATCTCTCCGCGATCGTGGCATACCAACCGCCACGATCTGCTGCCTCGGCCTTCTTCAGGAACGATACCGTTAAGCGGTTCCTGAAAGGACTTCATCATCTCTACCCGCCGGTATCGCCGCCGCTACCGCCGTGGTCCCTCTCGCTGGTGCTCTCGCAGCTGACGAAGCCGCCCTTCGACCCAATGGCGACCTCGGATGACAGGCTCCTGACAATGAAAACTGCCTTCCTGGTAGCGGTGACCTCAGCGAGGCGAGCGGGTGAGATCACAGCTCTTCGTTCCGATGAGCCCTTCACGGTCTTCCACAGGGACAAGGTGGTCCTGAGACCTGACATCTCGTTCCTGCCAAAGGTGGTGTCCAGTTTCCATCTCAACCAGGACATCATCCTGCCTGCCTTCTTCCCGAACCTGACGACACCGTTGGAGCGGTCCCTTCACTCCCTGGACGTGCGTCAGGCATTGGCTTTCTACAAGGACAGGACTGCTTCCTTCCGACAGACGCCGCATCTCTTTGTTTGCTATGGGCGACGTCGGAAGGGCCTAAAAGTGTCCACCCAGCGCTTCTCCAAGTGGGTGGTGAGGACTATTGAACTGGCGTATGAGCTCGCGAGGAAGCCTCCGCCAGTCCTGCTTCGAGCCCACTCCACCAGAGCTGTGGCTACTTCTGCGGCCCTCCTGCGAGGAGTTGACCTGCATGAACTCTGCCGTGTGGCGACCTGGTCCCAACCATCGACCTTCGTGCGCCACTACAGGCTCGACTGCCGGTCGCGCAGAGATGCCCGGTTTGGACGTGAGGTGTTGGCTTCCGTGCTGTAGGACCTGACCCGCCGTCCGACCGGTAAGCTACACAGTCTCCTAGTGTATGAAGGCACAGAGACCACGAAGAACAGGTTGCTTACCTGTAACTGTGGTTCTTCGAGTGGTCATCTGTGCCATCATACACACCCGCCCTTCCTCCCCTCTTTCTCAGGTCCCTGTAGGTTCTACGGCGGACGACAGAACTGAGGAGAGACCGTTGCTCGGCGGGAGGAGCATGCGCAGTACCGGCGTGGGGGAGGGGTTCCCGCTAAGCGAACAAGCTCTAGAAGTTTCCGAACGCTACCGCGCAGGCGCTAAAGCTCCTAGTGTATGATGGCACAGATGACCACTCGAAGAACCACAGTTACAGGTAAGCAACCTGTTCTTCCTCTCTCATCTCTCTTCCCTTCAGTCCAATCATGTCCAGTCTGCTGAGGCTTTCTTGAAAAAGGAACACAGGAAGAGCTCCCTTTAATGAAGGAGGGCATTTGGCAGCTGGGGATGGGAAGAATAAAGTGGCTGAGAGGATGGAGGAAGGGCAGATGGAATATCCATATTCCCAGGGAACTGGTTATGCAGATGGGGGCAATGATGTGTTTATCTCCCTACACAGCCATTTAGTAGGGAAGCTGGACATAGGCTATTAGGATTAACATTCTCATCTGCTTGATTCAAGAACACAGCTTCATCAAACTGAAGTTCCACAAAATCAGGACCATGACAGGGTTCCCTATCACTTTTTAAACAATAGCCTCATTTTGAAATCCTTATCTGCAGGCCCTAGGTAGTGCTTGATTAGAAACAGCTAACTGCAAGTTCCAAAAACAGTTGTATGTGGAACATACCATTAAACAATGGGTTTGTATAGAAACTTTGGTCTACAAGGGACCTGACAAACAAAACAGAAGTAGAAATAGATAGAAGAGAATACAGGTATACCTCAGTTAACAAAATAGATATGTCCCAGAGCTTTGATCTGAAGAAAAAAACGAAAACAAATAAACAGAATACAGGTGTACCTCAGTTAATGAAGCAGATGTGTTTGTGAGCTTTACTTCATTAACAGAAACATGGAAAGACAGGTTCTTACACCATAAGAAGAGCAGCAATTCCACATGTTTCAGCAAACTTTAAATTCAAAACTAACATGAAATGAAATGAAACATATGAAACAAAACAGCCAAGGCAGATAAACCTTGCACAAACAAAATCTTCCCAAATCTTCGAGAGACAACTTGAAAGCTTCTTCCAAAATGCATTCTGGCATGATTTTTTTTTTCTTTCAATAGCCTCCACTTTTCTCATGATTCCCATTTTGGTGGCAAAACTAATACATCTGTGGTTTTTCAACATGCCAGGATACTTGAGGTGAGGCAGGCTAACTTGCTTGCTTTCTGTTTTGCTCTTCACATGCGCTCAGTAAATGATTCTGGAAGCAGCTGCCTATCTTGTCTATTGTACATAAGCAATCGCAGTTCCAGTAGAATCACCTACACCTCATCCTTTCCCAGGTCAAGCTTTATTGCACTGTTTACTGCAAACACACTGTTGCTGCTGAACACCCAAAGTCTTTATCCAGCCCTCCTTCACCATCTTCCCAGTGTCAATGCTGCAAGAGGTGGTGGGGGGAACACCTTCTAGCTAGACAGAAGTAAAAAAAAACAAAAAAAACAAAAAACGGGGAGATTGGAATCCTGTGAAAAGATTTTGTATAAATGAGCTTCCTTTTCAGAGGCTTGGTTATCTGAAGTTTGCTTTTCTGGAAATTCAGGGTATGCATGAATCTCTTAGACAACCAGCATGGTGTAGTAGTTTGAGTTTCAGACCACCACTTTGGAAACAAGAATTTGATTCCCTGCTCAGCCATGGAAACCCATTGGGTGACCCGGGGGGACGACACACTCTCAGCCCCAGAAAACCCTGTGATAGCTTCACTTTAGGATTTCTGTAAGTTGGAAATGACTTGAGGGAGCACAACAACTCTCTCCCCCTCCCTCATAGCCTCCAACTGCACTTCTAGCACCTTTTTCCTCAACACACAGACATTCCATCCTTCAGAATACTACTTATACATTATAAGAATGCCAGCCATTATGAATGGTTACAATCTGCAAATAATACAAATACTTACATTTGATTTTCCTGTGTGTATACTCTCAAATGATGATGGGGGTGATGCTCATGTATTTTTTCAGTATTTGTATCATATTGTTCCTGAGTGTCTAAAGCAAGCCATATATCCTTGTCGAGTAATTCTTACAACCACCTTGCAAGATTTAAAAGTGGTGAGTTCCTATACATGATTTTATCTACATCCATTTTCCTGATTCAGATGTTACGTTTTTACAACACAGTGTAAGACAGGCTTTCCAAATGGTTGTGCTGTGACACATGTCACCTGAAATGTGTACATTTGTCACCCACAATCTTGGAAATGGATGTTATTTATAAATTATACATTTTCAAAAATATGTGAAAGGTTTTCATGAGATATGTTGTGTCCCCATACATTTTGTTATTACAATGTATGCACATGTCTCTATCTCTTATCAGGGGTTAATTTAACCTCCAGTCTGCTAGTAAAACTGAATTACTGCGTCATGAAATGATGCATGTCTAAAAAGTGTGTCACCAGCATAAAAAGTTTGGAAAGTTCTGGTGTAAGATCTCTATACAGATGTCTGATCAGTGTCAAGAGTTCACATCATACTAGTTGATTCTACCACTGTAGCCTTGCAGTGGAATACCATACCTACTTACCTGTGTGCCTCTGAATATGGTGTGACATACTTCTGCACACACATACATAGGATCTTCACTCGTCTGCTACACCAGGTCTCCTTAAGGTATGTGATTTCTAAATCAACATTTAAAACAATGAAATAACAGTGCTGCAACCAATTAGAAAGCAGAACGGAAAATGATGGGTTTATTTTCCCACTCATTTTAAGTTTACTACAAAATACTGATGACAAACACACTAGTGCCATGACATGTTGTAGACTACAATTGTCGCTGCTGTTTTGAAAACACAAAGAACTCCTCCTAAAAACAACTTTGCCACTGTCGTTAGATTATCTGTTGGATTGGCCCTAAAACAACTTAACCTGTTTTATAGGCTTGTAAATGTCATTAAGTGTGTTGGATCTTAGCATCCAGTGTAGATCTCAATTCAGCCTCCATTCAAGGGTGACCAATGTAAGAGAAGAGTCATGGTTTTATAGGTAATGTAAGGCATTACGGCTACCAGAAGCACCCTCTCTAAATAGCTAGAAATCTAGTGCTTTGCATCTATTTCAGAGTAAATTAGATACACCTTTCATCACAGCACCCTGCTTGGCAACATATTATTTTAGATGTGATCTGTGAAACAGAACCAGTCAAGTTGCCAGGTAGCTCAGCAGACTTTAACTTTAGAAGCTGGATCCAGGATGTGTCCACAGTCTGCTCTGTTCCTCAGCTACAAAGGGGGCATAGCCAACCTCACAGGTCTGTTGTGAGGCAGCTACAGAAAAGATTTTATTTGACAGTGTACTAATTTATGTGTCAAGTCAGAAAAAGATACAACTTTGAAAGAACAAGAACAGCCTTATGTGTTAAGAAACCTGAACTTAAAAGCAGACTGCTAAAAGAATAGCCCATTTTATAAATGATTCCTCACATATATCATTTATTTATCTTGATTTATTATCCCTAGGAATCTACCAAACAAACTTTCACTACTTCATATTTAGATACATCATCACTGGGTACATTTAATTGATTTAAGCTCAGATATGAAAACAGAGTAGCTTAAGTTTAAATGTACATATTAACTAGAATTTGCTTTTATCAAATAGGAGAGAGGCATTTTCTAGTATTTTCAGTGGAAATTACTATATTTGCTTTTTTGCTAATTATTTACTCCTATTCAAATTTGCAATTACATAATTGCTGAAAATTATAGAAAGTTAAAACACAAAAATAAGTAATTCTTCAAAACCACCTTTGCTGTCCACTTTTTTGTTACCATTACAATATTAATTTGCAACAGATTGCAGGGAGTGGTGTCACCAATAATGACTATAATGTCCTTGAATGTCAAGTTCATTATTAAAACATTTGCTAGTTGCAGAAATCTGAAGGAAAAACTAAAGAAGCATCATGGTTCTTTGCCAATTTTCAACCAGACAAGTTCTCAAACTTGAATAAACATACCACTCAATATAATTTTGACCTGGTTCACTGATGTACTGTTTTAAACACTGTAGTTTGAAGAAAAATTCACTTACCCAAATGAAAACAGAAGAATGCACATAAGAAAAGTATGTAAATAATATTGCAGTAAATTTAAAACAATGCAAAACACTCACAGATGCATAAGCAGATACAAACATGCTGCTGTTATAGGAAAAACACAAAAAATAAAAGAAACCACAGAATAGGTGGGTTGACTTTTCAAAGAGCTATTTTAAAAATTGTTAAAACTAAATCATGTATCTAAAATATGTATGTACTACCCTTCATCTTACTAGAGTTCAGGGCAGTTACAAAGACATGGATACACACAACAATGAATAACAAAATGCAAAGGCATGTTTTAAGTAGAATCTCTGTAAATCTACCCTGTTTAAAATATACAAACCCAGAATAAATACCCAACATCTTTTAACAGTTACAGGACAACTAACCTGTTTTAAGTAGTCCCAAGTACTAGCTTACTCGCTTAAAAATGAAAAAAAAAAACTTGCCTGTCTAGATCAAGATGCACTTTATCCAGCACCCTAAAGAAAAGTCCCAGGAATCAGTAGACATTAAGTAGTTTAGAGGAAACTGCATTCTGCCCACCACTGCTATAAAAGCTTATATTTATTGGAACCACCAAAAAGCACTTCTTCTGTTAGCATTCTGGGACTGATATAAACTACATAGTTTGATATCATCCCTTCTGCCAGAAACACTTCTTCTCACCTTCCAATTCTTTTTAAATTTAAGATTTAATTTGAAGAAGTCTGTGTGTGCTAGTTATTTTATATACTATATTGTATATTTTGGTTAGAGATACTGTTTTACCATTCCAGTACAAAAGCATTTTCAGCCACAAACACTGACATATAAAAGTATACACTTATATGTGAACTGTTTAGTAAAAATCCTGCAATACAGAGCCTCACAGAAGTTTTAAAGAAACAAGTCAAATCACATTTTTAAACTCATGATTCAGAAGTCCACAGACAAGAGGTAGAAACAGCTACTTGTATTCAGGATTTTGAGTAATAAAATCCCAACATAACTTCAAATTGATGAGTTTTCTTTGTTTGTTTTGTTTTCAGGATTCAAGTACGAAGGTGAAATGTATATGGAGGAAAAAGTACTTTTGTCATTACCAATAATTAATCACTTGAGCTGTCCCATCACTACCAATACATGAGCTTTGACACCTGAAAAGTAACTAGTTCTCATTGACACTTGAAGGAATCTGAAGGGAGTGGGGAAGCTAGAGTAGATGAAAGCCAAAACTGCCATTCTGTTATGGGTTATAAACAGCTGCCTGCTAGAAATTCAACAGGTGTAAATTTCTCCTGCATCTTCATGCTGGGATACTCTTCAGACTTTGGAAGTCCTGTACCTCATTTGACTATGAAATAAACAGGAGCTCTGTACAGAAAAGTAAGCAATAAATGTGCATCTGGTTTAGAATAAACAGTCAGTTAACAGTTTGTCTTAGAACATTAAACTGGGCATATTTAAAGAAATTTGGAAAACTCATTCATGCATCTTAGCCATTATTTGATGCTCCTGTTATTGTTGTTGTTTTTTCCTTTTAATATCAAGGAAACTGGTTTGTCTTATGCTTTTATGTCAGCTTCCACACCCAACATCTCTTCTTTTTCCACATGAGTTCATGTATCTGGAGGAATGACTATACTAATAGGATGCAGTGTTAAGTTTCTCTCAAAGTTAGACCCACAAAACAGAAACACTAAACATACAACCATTTTACATTTACTATTCTGCTTTGTTTGTACTTTTTTTTCTGAACATTTTTAAGGGTATAAATTGTTTTTATGCCCTTCAGAGGAAGGCAGATGTGTATTATGGTTAGTGGAGCCCTTGGATTTTTTTTCTTGAAACACATATTATCTTTTGGTTTTGATTAGACTCATCATTGATCCAAGAGATACTTCAAATTCCATTTTTTAAATATTTTTAATTTCTATTACAGGAGTAGGGAAGTGATTGTGCTTTGTGTGTTAAGAGCAACTTAAGAATAACTTTTTAGACAACTCTTTGCAGACAATGTCTTAACTCAAAGTTAACACTAAGAAATATAGAAGGGAGGGGTCTCAAACACAGAGTAACAAATTCAAAAGTTCTTCTACTAGGAACCCAAGTGAACATGATTCTTTTCATAGCAACCAAAACTGCCCATCTAAAAGAAACAGATCTCCCCAAAACTCAAGTTCTCCATGCATTTTTTTTCAAATATATATCAAAGTATAAAAGTCACACAGCAGGTAATGTGGACATTGCCTTCCCTTTAGAATGTTGTCTTTCAAGATAAGTTTTGTTTGCTTATAGGCTGAAGCTTTACAACTGATCTGCTGTAACAGAAGTAAGTTTTTCTCTCTGCCCTCTGTGACCCCTATTATGGTATTTGGAAAGTTGCATTCTGAGAATTTACTATTCCAGTGTGAAATAGAATCTTTTCCTACCTACTCAACTAACCAGCAAATGTAGATGCCTACTAGTTTAGATGGGATTTTTGAAATTTAAATTTAGCTAAAGCAGCTGTTGAAATTATTTTTATGTGATTTTGTGTGTTTCTGCTGCTTTCTTATTTTAGGCTTATAGAGAGGGAGGCAGGAAGTCTTTTACTGAATTAGTACTACTACTTAAGATATGCCAATTTATTACGTTCATCAAAATTGTGATACATAAATTCTAGACATTTTGCCATACATTTTTTTGCTAGATGAACTATGACACTTCTCCCATTTTCACAGTGGTGATACTATATTAGTCATTTGTTGATTTAAAACTAACAAATTGGTTGATGGGGAAACAGAACTATTGAGAAATGAGGAAGACCTCATCAAGAACTATCATCTGTGAAATGTAATATATGACAATGGACTGGAAGATGCTTTCAAAATCTAGGACGTAAAAACCTACTTTTTGACAGGTGGTCCAGAGAAGCCCTGTGTTATTCACATGGAATTCAATTGACTTGGGTGGAGCTATTTGTTAAGAAGTTTGAGTTACAACCAAATACTATTGTACAACATCTGATAAGCCAAGTAAACTTAGACTAACTATTTAATTCATAAGCTGCCAGCTTCAAGGTTAACAGTCATATGTCATCATTAACTAATGTCCCTTCCATCTGGAGAGTTATCAAAATTTTTCTAAATTATTACAGTAAACCAAACAAGAATAATTTACAGATGAAAAGAACTATAGAAAAATGAATTACCAGCTTAATAAAAACAGAAACAAAATTCCATTTTCAATATTCTAATTTACAGTTTCAAGTGATCAAATAATATATAAAACTAAACAGTAACAAATTTAATTATTTTGTAATATTGACAAACATAAATAGCAGCTGATGATAAAGAATGAATTCATTTTAAAATGTATTTTATCTAGTACTTTTCAGATGAAAAAACAGAAACACGCAACATTACATAAATACAAGCAGCTCTGTTGTGCTATACATATTTACTTGGGAGTAAAATCCAATGAGTAGATGTGCATAGCTTTGTGTTGTATGTAGTTGCCCTTAGCTCCCACTAGAATAAGTGGAAATAGTATGACTAATTTTTCACAGTGGTTCAAATGAGAACATGCAACAAAGTCAACTAATTTTATATCTTAAAGACAGTGGTCCTAGATACCTAAAAGGAGCTGCTTAAAAAGAAATATGGTTAGATTTTCAAGAGAAAATTGTACAAACAACAAGTACTAGGAAGTTATATTACCATAAATTTGTGAAAGTCATCACTCAGGTATGTCTTGTGGGTTTTTTGTTTACATTAAATAAATCAAAGTGATACTGAAGTTTTAATAAACAGAAAAAGACTAACTCATCAAATAAGATTATTAATTACATGGCATTGTTTTAAAAACATATGAAATAATCTGGTTCATTGTTTTGCACTCCCAAAATGTAGCAATATTTAACTTCAAAATAAATCAAACAAATGAAAACAACCTAGTCAAGTTTTAAAGAAAGAGGCTGCAATCCTGGGCACACTTACTGGGGAGTAAACCCCACTGAATATTTGAGCGTAAACATTCATAGGATGGTGGTGCAAAGCTACAACTCTGTAATTTCTCATCTGAATAGAAGTCTTATTTAAATCAATAGGATTTACTTTCAGGTTAATCTGTTCAAGACTGGTTGTGAGACTATGTACATCAGCTCCTTGTGGTGCTGAATGATACCTGGAGCTTCAAAATAAATCTTAATATTCACAACAGTCAACAGGTTCATCACTGATGGGTTTTATGTTATCTCACTGTAATATGTTAAAATAGATTCCTCCTTGCTCTTTGCAAAACAACTTGTCTGCATGAATAGCAAATAAATACTGACTTCAGTGAAGTAAGAAACAAAAGATCAGTGATTAATCTAGTGCATTTATACTATTTTTAGTATCTAACATGTTGTTTTTGAATTTACTAATATCCATAAAAATCCTTCACATATTAAAAACCATATAAACTGAACTATTTTCCCCATGAGAACATACTGGTATGTTCAACATCCTACTTTTTCAAGTATCTATAATTTACCAAAGTTTTATAAATTATTCTATAGTAATCTTATCTACTAAAAATATTGTTCTGCAGATCACATGTTCATTTCATCCTACAATTACTTGACATACAATGAGCTTTCAATTTCATACCTGTTTTGCTTAATATCATAGAAATATTTATTTTTCGTTTGTAGTATGTGAATCTAACATAGATATACAGAAACAAAATCGATTTCAAACTTTTTAGTAGCAAAATTCTCTAAACCAATGAGTATCAATGGGAAAGCCATGAATACAATTCCAAACAGCAAGGCTCCAAGTAAATACAAAATTATATTGTTTACTAACTGAAATGTTACTTTATCTTGATTACTATAATGTCTTTCGTTTCCAATTTCTTCAGTTTTCGTATATTACAAAACAAAAATAAGACAGGAATATAAATAAAACAAACTATGTAAATCATTTAACTGTTTTTTTATTCCAATGTAGAAGATTTTTAGTGATTTCTGAGGGTTTTCCTCTTCAACTCTTTCTTTAAAAGTTATTTCCACAGATACCACTGACATAACAGACATTATAACTATCATGTAACAAGAATAAACATGCTAGGTCTTTGAGAACAAATGAAAAAGCATTCCACAAGTTTATGTTCATATCATTCCCAAATTGTAGCACTAGAAAGAAAGGTTGCCATCTTTTTTCTGTGTTACACCTTTGCCAGCTTCATGAAAGGCAATTTAAAAAAAAATGTAAAAATGCACTCAAGGAAAGATTCACCTGTTCCATGTTTTCCCTTTTCTGCAGTTTTAAAGGTACAGAAGCCCAGTAAGGAAGAAATAGCCTGTCAGCATCTCCTTTATGCTTCCTGAATGCACATTAAACGACCACAACTCATCTTAATACCTTTTATCTAAATCATCACTTACAAGGCTTGGAAGCAGCGCTGCCTTCTTTTCTGCCCTCCTGATCATCACAGCCCCTGAAAGATGCAGTGAAAACATGCTCAACTACCAGAAACACGTCAGCCGTCGAGTTTCGAGGCTTCCTCCCTCTCTTGCTATTCATATTTACTGGAAAATATGCACATGACAACTGTTTAGCGAGGAACCGCGTTACAAACACACACAACTTTCAACCACTGCACAAAATCTGTTGCCGTTTCTTTGTTCACAATATTATATTCGGGATCACAAATGTTTTCAGGGATACCACAACTCAGCCTCGGTATTGACAATTTGGGCTCTCTCTCTCTCCTCTCTCTCCAGAAACTCTCTGGAAGACTGAAAAGGAGACTCGAAGTGAATTTTTAAAAAGGGGGAGGGGGGTAACGGCAGAACATGTTAGCGAACTAGTTTATGAAAACGTCGAGAAGCCTCGCCGAGCCAGAAATACCGGTTGGTGTAAAATTACAGGCCCCCAAACCCCCAAAGAGAACCCCTCCCCCATCAGCCATTGAGGAGCGAAGAGGAAGGAAGAGCTGAAGAGAGACCCTCCAGTTTTAACGGCGCGCCTCTTTGCCCGGCCCCCTCCCTCCCTCCCTCCCTCCCTTTTTTTTTTTAAAAGGGGGCCCATTACGGTGCCAGCCAAGGAACGCAGGCCCCCTCCCCACCAAACAAAAGAGGTCCGAAAATATGAAATGGCGCGAGGCGGAGGGGCGGGAGAGAAAGAAGAGGGGGGACCCGTTTCGCGCCACAGAGAGCCGAGCGGCAGGGACCGCCCGAGAAGCCCGTGAATGGAGGGAAGCGGGAGCAAATCAGGGGCCGGCTGGCGCGTGCGCCGACGAGGCCGCGGGCGCTGATAGGTGGAGCGCTCGGCCAATGACAGGCGGCCCTGTTACACACACGGGCGAGAGTCCCATCTCTGAGCTCACGGGCGGCTTTACTACGATTACTACGGCTACTCCCATACGGTCAGCGCTTGTTGTTGAATTTGGGTGGCTCGGATGCGCTTCCTCTGAGGGAAAGGCGGGCGGGCGGGCGGCGGCGCCTTCGCCGTTTCCACTTAGATTTGAAAAACGCTGTCAAGCCAGAAAACTGGTTCTCTTCATTAAGTGGAATACGAATTTTACACATTTGCCTCGCGGAGGTGGGGTGTGTGAGGGGAGATTACCGGGCGACTGTATGGCTTTTCAGTTGGCGCTGTACCTCCTTCCCGGGGAGTAAACCCCACTAAGGTGTATTTTTTTATTATTTTCTGAGGGGAACACGTATGACACACAGGGAAGAAACGCGTCCTCAGACGGTATGGCGTTCACGTATGAGTCAGCGGTGGACATAGTGGGAGGCGAAGAAGTCCGTCTGCATGGCGTGCCGTAGGAAGTATTACGTTATACCGGAGGCGAGGTGGGGGCGGGGAGGGGCAGAAGGAAAGGGGGGCGGAAGCGGCAAAAAGGAAGAACCGCGCCAGTGACATTTTCTCCTCATACTTTTGGCAGGTTTGGAAGACGCTCTCCCCAAATTCCTGCAGCCTCAGGCATCCATTTTCCCCAATCGTCTCCCCACCCCTTCCCCCGACCCTGGAAGGAAAGGCTCACTCGATTGCTGCCGCGCCCCCCCCCCAGCACACTTCCAACTGTTACCTACACGCCCCTGCTGCACTCCTAAAAGCAAAGTGGACGCTTTCTACCCTCCACGCTCAGAAAAGCCAGGGAAACCCAGTTCTCTTACCAAAAAAAAAATAGGTCAGAGTTCATTAGATCATCTGGCTGAAGTCTTCAAAACAGGCAACCTCACAAACTTGATCTCCCTACAGCAAATGTGTAGTTACAATCCTGGTGGTTTTTTAAAGCAAAGCAATTCACAGTTCGACCCTTGGTTTTAATAAACTTTATTTTCCAATATTCTCTTTCGATTATTAACCTGCTGACAGATTATAAATGGAACTTTCCACATGCGTTAAACAATTAGAAGATAAATCTCTTTGGGGCTAGTAATACTGTGTAACACATTTACATCTTGTCATGTTATTTCAGTGTTTAATAATGTTTAAGCTTTTTTGGGAGGGGGGTCAGGGTTTTTGTTACTTGAAGTATAGGAGCAAATTAACAGACTTTAGTATTTCAATTATTAATTATTCTGCTGAGAAACTTTTACCAATTAATACTATGGAATGATCTGTGTTTAATTCCATGGTAAGCTTCAATGAAAGCATTGCTGTTATTAGCTGTGAACTCTCCAAAATCAACCATACAAAAACCATACTCATAACTATTTTGGAAAATTATTGAGCTTAACTACCAGGAATCAGTTAAATACTGACTGGAATAAATTACAACCTGTACCTAATAAAACACTGTTGTCATTTACCTACAATTTAATTATAGGAATCAAAATGAAATAAAGAATTCAGTTTACAAATTGGATCATATTTAATTCTTATCAAAATGTTTTATATTATATACGATATTAATGCAATAGAAGCGAGGCAATCCTTGGTATTTTTTTTTACAAAATTAATCCACTCTCTTTGCTGAAAGAGATTTTAATCTTCCTTATTTGGGGGGGAAATTTGACAGTACTGTATCTAAACATGGTGCAACTTTAAGCTTCCATTGATTTGTAACATTACATTTAAGATTATTCATACCATTGCAAAGTTAACACTGCAGGTTATTAGATCATACTGTTTCCGCAAAGTGTACTTTGTTAACTGTAGTTATAACATTTATGAATAAAAAAGAAAATTAATACAAGAACTTTAAAGGAAAACAGTGGAAGTATATAAAATTATGTTGTCTACATTCAAGAAAACACACAAACATTATTTTGCAAATTAAATGCAGACCAATAATAGAAGCTTGATTTTTGGTAGAACATTACTTGTAGAAAAACCTATAGTTTAATCTATTTTTTCAGATATTATTCTTTGTTACTCACAAGATTTATATTTAACAATTTTAGAAGCTATGGCAGGAAAAAGGTGTCCAACAGGGGGGAAAAAACCAAGAGTCTGAAAGTTTATTGTAACAAACAAAAGGTTTTTCCCACAAGTCTGAAATGTTCTAAGACAAGTAAAAAAGAGTTTCACTCTAACTTGTCAATACTAATTCATGAAATTATCTGTTCATCCAAACTAAGAAACTATAGAACTGTAACAATTTCATTGCAACAAGGTATCAAAGCAATGTGACTCATACAAGCCCATACATTTTATCCTTTCCTGTTACTATTCCTTTTATTTAAAAAGGAAGGAACATACAAAAAAGGAATAACAAAGCATTTGATATTACTTTCTTTTGACAAAAAACTTTCTTTTGACAAACTAGCTCGGCCAAAGATAATTACTAAAATTGTTTGGAGTATTTCTGTAGGCTAAAATTATATTTTTATTCACTTGTTAGTTTTAAGACTAGAGTTTGTAACCTATGTAGGAAAGAAAACTTCTTTTCCCACAAAATATATAATACATGGGATTGTCACTGTCAACTAAATAAAAGTACTTAAATTACTTTACCACCCCCATTAGACCCTAGCCTTCCCACCCAATGTAGGCATAGTAAATGATCCTTTTCATTAAAAAGTGAATTCTTAAACAAAACTTACTGGATTCCTATATATTAAATACAGTGCTGGCTTTCATTTCCGTATTCTTTCTTCATTTTTTTTCAGGCAACATTTTGTTTGCACTGGAACCAGGCTCCACACACCCTAACCCCTCCCCCCACAAACCCACCATTGTGCTCTTTACAAATGTTGAAAATTATGAATGGTTCCTTGAACCAGAGGGAGGGGGGAAGGGAGGAGAATGGGGGTAGGTGGGTGGGTGGATTCTTCTGCGCGCTATGGTAATCCTAGAGCTACTTTGTCTAATCATTCCCATTTCTGTTCCCCTTCCTCTCTGAACTTTAAAAAAAAAACACCCCACCATTAACTAAATTTAAAAGAAAGGGGGGAAGGGAGGAAACTGCTTGGTGGCATGGGAAGGGGGGGCAGATGTGTCCGGAGGAGCACGCTCTTCTCTGCCCCTGCGCCCTCCCACTTTTTTTTTCTAATCACCCTCCAACTGGCCTCCACCCCCTTTGTCCTTCGATTCATAACGTCGAGGCGCTTCGAGTCGCTGCAGCCAACGCTCATCAAACCGCCAGAAATATTACTATGCAGGGAAAGAAGGGGGGTGGGTGGGAGCTGTTTCAAGGAGACCCCTCGCTGCTTCCCTCCCACCCTCGGTTAGACCCCTTGGTCTTTTTCTCTGGCGCGTAGCCAATTGCGAACAAGAAGGCAGACAGAGCCACCAAACACGAAATCAGAGACAAAAGTGGTCGTGGCGCGGCGCACATGGATGAGCTGGGAAAGGGCCGATCGCTGCCTTAAGAAATAACACCCCATCCTTAAAAAAAAACAACAACCCTAAGATTGCCCAAGTGACACTGCAATTCGCCCAGAGGTGCCCCTCGGGACATTTTTGTCCGCACCCTCCTGAGCCATCCCTAGCGATCGTGAGGAAACCCAACTGGAGGCCATTTAGATTCCGTTCGGTCTGCCTTCCTGGTCTTTTCGCCCTCCGCCCCCCCTTTCCGATTTTGCTGCAAAACGCAGAGTGACTCTGGCCTCTCCTTGGAGCCCCTTCCTCCCGCGGTAGCCTCCGTCTCGCCCCGATCCAGGCGAGGAAGAGTATGAACGTGGAAAGCCCAGATCAGGTTTTACGCACGCGAGATAAGCGCGGACTCGCTTCTCCGTGTGCGTGTGGAGCAACCAAACCCGCCGCAGAAAGTAGTAAACAGGGGGAGGGGAGAGCAACCTCGCGGTCAGGGCTCCGCGCCCATCCAGCCTCCCTTTCTTAAAAAACTTGTCCAGGACAGCTGAAGCCCGCTTCGCCTCTTCTCCACCTCCCCGTCCTTTGTGAGTGCGGGAGCTTAAATCTGCTGCTAATTGAGGCGTTGGGATTCCTCACGTGAGAAGTTGATTTGTAGTTTGAACACGTGGCTCATTCAAAAAGCCGGAATATTCAAGTGATTTTTCTCCCCCTTTCTTTCTCTCTCTCTCTCTCCTCCCTTCCTCCCACTCCGGATTTTTCCCCCTTTTCGGAGAGAGAGGCGGTGCCTGATATTCACGTATTGTAACATTTTCATACTCCGCCCGCTGCCACCAAAGGGGCTCGGGGGCAAGAGACAAAAAAAAAAAGTAGTTTCGCCCCCCAACCTCTCCTCCCTTCCCTTTTCTTTCTTTCTTTTTTTTAAACCGCCATTCTAGTTCCAAAAAAAGCGTCGTGATTCCCAGTATCGCTCCGGATAACGTAGTGAACGTTCTGTGTTCCGATTTGGTCACGGGCTGCTGTTCCTTTTTCTTTTTTTTTAAACTCCGGGGTGTGGGTGTGTGCAAGCGAGAGTGAGCGTGTGTTTGTGCGTGTGAGAGGAAGAGAGGAGCGGAGGGAGGGGTGGGGGACGCTCGGACGGATATAAGCTGCAGTTGTGATTCTCTCTCCTTTTTTTTAACCCTCCCCCCTTCGCTTTATTTTATTGTGCTCCCCGGATCGTTTTGAGGGGGCGGGCGGGTTTTTTTTGTTGTTGTTGTTGCTGCTGCTGCTACTAGCTAGCGTGTGCGTGGTGGTGGTGGTTGTGTGTCTGGGTTTTTTTTTTAAATTATTAAGTAAAGCTCTATTTTTTAATTAAATAAGAAGATGAATAAGCTGTACATCGGGAACCTGGGCGAAAACGTTAGCCCGCTGGACCTAGAGAGTCTCTTTAAAGAGTCCAAGATTCCTTTTACTGGCCAGTTTCTCGTCAAGACGGGATACGCGTTCGTGGACTGCCCCGATGAGAACTGGGCGATGAAGGCCATCGAGGCACTTTCAGGTGGGTGGCTGAACCCTCCGGCGTCTTCGCGTCCCCGCCGCCCATCCCTCGCTTGCCGGGCGCCATCCTCGCCCTCCCCCACTTCCAGACCCCGCGGTAGTTCCCTCCCGCCTCGGCCGCCGCATGTTGCCCTCCGCAGTTGAAATTACAGCCCCCGGCGCGCCTCCCACAGCTTGCTCCGAGGGGAGTTCCTCGGCCCGGAGTCGCGGAGAGTAGCGTGGGGCTCGGGCTGCGGCTGCCTTGTTTTGGAGGGCTTTTCGGGAGCGTTAAAACAGGGCCTTGAAGGCGGCGAGGACGCGGGGGGGGGTTGGTTGCTGGCCGGTTGGCCTGAGCCACCTGGCTGCCTCCCTCGGACGTTCCCTTCCTCTGCTTGCAACTCGTAGGCGCGCTGTCAGGGAACGGCGCAAACTGTTGGCGTTAAAGCCTCTTCGCTTTCGAAACAGGGAGCGGGAATAGGTGCCACACGGCAAGGCCGCGCGGTGCTCAGAGGAGGCGTCCAGGCACGAGCCCCGCGGGCGCCCACCCGTTACGTTTAATTTTTAATTTCGTGTGGGAGGGGGTGGGATAAGAAGGTGGCAGGAAGCGGGAGGCGCGCGAAGAAAAAGAAAAAAAAGTGCCGAAAAGGGAGACGTATGCAACATAACACACGCCAAGGCCCAACCCGAAGCCACCTATTTCGGGACTCTGGTTTCTCCACACGCGCGTTAGCCTTCCCCTCTCCAAGGCAGCTCCCTGGGCCGTTGGGAGATAAAGGCTCCCAGTCGCCGGAAGGGCAGGTGGCGAGGGGACCGGGGCGGAGGGCGACCCTCCACGCCGTGCCTCCTCGTCAGGCCGGCTGGACGCAAACGGCACCAGCCACGGTGGAGTGCTCCAAATTGTGCTTCCCTCTTTCGCCTCGCAGGCGGCGAGGGAGACGCTTCCAGCTGGGGCTGCGCAGTCTCCTCGGCTTGTGCGGTCGGCTCGGTCGAAAGCAGTACAGGAGAAGCCAAACTTTGGGCATTTGAAGCGAAACAACAACAAAAGCCGCCCTCCGGTTCTCCTTCAGCGCGCCCCCGTTTTGCCCCTTCCAGGAGAGAGGTCGAGGCCTGGCGGCCCGCTTCCCGGCGGCTGGTTGGGTGTCACTTATTTCGCTTTCCTTTTGAGTCTGACGCACTCAACAAGCATCTCGACCTCTTAGCTCCTACATCCTGTTTTTGTGCGAAAGGCAACTTGGTGGGCTGTGTAGGGGAGGCACGTTGAGTTCAATGGTCTCGGCTGGCTGCTGGGGTTTTTTTCTTTCCACCTTCGAGTTGACGTGGGGGAGGGGGACTTTGGCCCAGCAGGTGGGGATAAGGGTGGACATACGAAAACTGAAAAGCGGTGCTTTCACAGGGGGAGAAAACCCGCGTGGGGTATAGATATACTTTTCCACCCAACCAGAAATTCCTGTTTCCTCGTGCCAAGTTTATTAGAGGCCTATTCACTGGGCCCTGTGTATTACTGTGTGTGTAGTTAACATTTTTGCATATCACTTCGGAGGAAAGCACAGGTTAAAATAACCAGATCTCTTCCTAAAGTAAGGGGAAAAAATCCTCTTAATATCTTTCCAAGCATGTATTTCAGAACTGCCCTGTTTGAAAGTCAACCTCAATCAATAATTTTATTTATAGTCCTCCTTTTCTGCCAGAGTGGGACTTCTTGACTTGTAATTGTCATTCCCTCTGTGTTTTCTGTTCCTGTTGTACAACTTTCTGGTTGTACAAGAACATGTTGCATTAGTGTTTCCTGTGCTGTTTAACATCATCATTCAGTTCAGGAGGGGCCTTAAAACATAAGGTGGGCACAGGAGAGCATGATAATACATTCTAAAGTCAGATTATTATTATTTGCAGGTAAAGTTGAACTGCATGGTAAACTCATAGAAGTTGAACATTCAGTTCCAAAAAGACAAAGGTAATTTATTTCATACATATTTATATTTTCTGTCTGAATTAGAATCATTATTCAATAGGGAATGGGAAAGAAATTCAATACATTTAGCAGCCTAGTAAAGATGGGTTACTTTGATACTCATGTAATACTGCTCTTAAGGAATGCAGGCAGGTAGTTGTGGCTGTACAGAATTTTGAACTGGATGGAAGATGGGACCACTTTAAAACATTTTGAAGTTTTCAAAGTGCAGTTAATTTTTTGGAAAATAATTCAGTATGAAGATTCACTGTGTTGTAAAGCAAAATAAGACAAACAGCTCGCACATCTGTCTTTTTTTCATTTAAAGGTTTGGTTATCTGAAGTTGTGGAGATTGGTTTATTTTTTGGAGAGAGCTTTATTTAATTAAGTTGAGGTATTTCCTAATCAACAGATACTCCTATGTAACTGTGGGGATCCTATGTAACTGTGGGGATTTAATTTTTTGTAAGATACAATTTATACATACGTAGCTGAAATTTTGTGTGCTTTTAAAAGTAAGTATACAGTATGAAAAATAATGCCTCTGAAAGCTAATAGGTGAAATTGTGGATTAGTAATCAATGAATCAGTAATCAAGCGATGCTTGGAGTAGTTATATCTTGCTTTAATTTCCTAAATGGCTAGATTATAAGGTAAGCACAATTCTTCTTAGAGGAGAAACAAATTTAGCCTATGCTTGGTTTTATAGTTTTTATCTTGAATACCTAGATATGAATTTTGCCCATGTGGAATAACCTCTTTGTAGACATACGTCTTTTTGAGGCCTATGAAACAGATCACATCTATTTCGCAGGCCTCAGTAGATGTTTCCTTTGTGGAATTAGATTTTGGTATGCACTTGTAGAATAAAAATGTACAAGGTTTTGTAAGCAAATTAAAATTTGACTAAGATTTGTTGAAGAGTGGAATACTACAGCTAAGAAGGAAACTTCATTGACATATCTATGGCACGTGATATGTTAGTGGTATATCCTGGCATTTTCCAAGTTTGGTTTGCAAACTGCATGTTTATATTAAAAAAACTAGAGACCATTTTCTTTACTGGCAACATCCATTATATATCTGTGTATTTAAAAGTCATTAAGATTAATAACCTGTTCTAACTTGTACCATAGCAATTTTAATAGTAATTTGAACTATGTAACACAGACTAACAGCACTGTTTCTAAATTTAAAATGATTGAAAATTCCAATGGATATATGTTTAAATTTTAACAAAACTTGCTGTAAATGTAGAAAAAGTTGTCATGGTGCATTTATATTATCTTGGTCTCCTGTTGAGCAATAGTGAAATCACATGATACTGAAATACTAAAGTTTTTATTACATGTTTGATTTGTTTTGAACTTAAAAGATAATTTGCAAGAATTCTACAACATAATTAAGAAACTATATGGGAAATATGTTGAAAGACATTTTTTCAGTGTGACTACTCATGGAAACAATTTTCTGATGAAAATATTTTTAAAATATACCACCATTTTCTGCTGGTGGTCAGATACAAAACTTTAAAAGAATACAGAAGTGCATGTTATATATTTAGCAAGATCTAGTACTGAAGCTAACAAAACATCTAGTATAGTGTTATGCACACTTGGAAATAAGTCCTATTAATCTCACTGGGACTTGTTTCCTAGTGAATCATGCTTTCTGTTATAAATAATCATTTGAATGGTTATATTTATGTTCAGCATTTCAAAGTATATAGATCTTGCACTTTTTTTATGTAAGAAATTGACTTTCTACAGCAAGTGACTGTCCTGTATCATCTGCCAATAGATTATTGTATTTTGGTTTTTTAAAGAACCTTTATTTAAAGAGGTAAATAAATGAACATTATGTGTTAGTGTTTATGCAGAGTTTGCCTATGTATATCAAGCTTATACCTGTACATCAAAAGTCATGTCTAATAAGTTATGGAATTTGGTGTTAGCTTATGTCTTCCCTCTTTCCTACCCTTTCCTTTCTCTGTTTTTAAAAAGAAAGATGTGGGGGTTGGGGGGAGAGACTGTGGAGTTGACACCAGTTTGAAACTGACTTGGTTGGATAAATGCATTAGTGAGATTCAAAAAGTAGTTGCATTGGTAAATTCAATCCATGTTAATTAAAATGTATCCATATTACTTCTCAAAAAGCTGAAAGCAGTTTATAGAAGTATATCACTGAATGTTGCTGAGATAAAAGTTCCTATCCATTTAATGATAGGTTTCTCCACTCTATAGTTGTAGATACTTCCCCTTAGTCAATTTGGTGAGACCATGTGGTAGGAGTAGACACTGGTGTATTGTTAATCCATATCCTCCTTGCATAGTGGTGTCAGGAATTCTAACAAAGGTAAATAACCTTGAAAACTAGCCTGGTTTGTTATTTAAAGGGAGTTTTAAGGCCCAGCAGTTACAGCATTCCAGTAGTTTGGACTTTTAGATTTAAAGAGTACACACGCACAGTTGCACAAGCAACCTTTCTATCTGCTGTGAAAGGCAATTTACCATGGTGCTCTAGAATGCTCATTAAATTATTGAGGTAGGCAGACTATATTGTGTTTGGGATAAGATAGAGCGAATGATATTCTAGATATTCCAGGCAGGAGTTGGGGAGGAATACTTTGAGGAGGGGGTTGAAGAGGAACAAGCTGTTTATAATATATCTCTAGCTTGAAGCTGATTGCTGACTTACTATGGAAACCTCAAGGGAACACAAAAGAAATGTAGCTGTTTTGGTTTCATAACTGTATGGATCTAGAAAACCTTTAGATATAATGTATAAGCTTAGATTACTTCATTCAGAACTTGGAAGTACCCTTATAACAATGCTTGCTGCTTGTCACATGTTACAAAAGAATGTGGAGTATTCTTAGCTGTGATCATCCATTCCCACAAATTGGAAAAAAAAATGCAAAACAAGACAGTACATGCATATTGGAAAAACTGTGTGCAAGCTCTTTAGAATGTTTCCTTGCTTGCCACAAGAGCAGCTGTTATCTTGTGGGGCAATATACACACTGCAGCCTGATTATTCAGATTGTACTGATGTCATTTGTTGTGTGATGGATAGTTTAGCTTGGTAGGGGGATGGGTGGGGATCTGATACTGGCCAGCTGGGGGCTGCATATTGAGTCAGTTCTTGTGGAGTTTGAATATTCTTTTGTCCTTTCAAATTATGTGTTTTTATCAAATTATGTGTATTTTATCAACCTAAAATTAGAATCTCTTTGAAAGCAGTGGAGGCTAGGTGCTAATCCATTTTGGGTTTTGTTTTTGATTTCTCTTTGAGTTTGAAAATGAATTATCAGGTTATCCTAACAACATAGAAGTAATGGTTTGGTGCTTAGATACTGAACAGCGGGCACTGAGACACAATATACATGCATAACTGTGTCTGAGGCGTGTAGCTTTTCTGCCGCATGTTCCGCTTAAGGGCAGTAGGCATGTGTCAGGAACCACATGTAAACACTGAAATGAATGAACACATACACTCTCCTTATCTCATCAGTGTCTCATCTGTGAATGCTGAAATCTCATCATGTCTTTCCTTCTGTTTCCCACCCAATTGAACAGTAAGCTAGGCAGAATGGTGGGTGAGTATGCAGTGTAAATGGGGAGGAAGGCATAGAGAAATGCCACAGTACATGCTGGCCTCCACATTTAATTATGCTCCATGACAGATGCTTTGGAGGTTTTGTCAAGTGCAGTTGTCATGAGGGGGAAGGCTGGCAGAAAGATATCCCTGCACCCTATCCTCACCATTATAACCACTCCACATTGCTGAACAGTGGGCTTTATATATTGCATTGGGAAATGCTGCAGTGGCAACATGGACAACTGTATGGGCACATAGATGGTTTTATGGGCCCACAAGCTACTATACATGCCCTGTGTCTTAGTTGAGATAGTATATCTGTTGTGGAAAATGGCCCTCATTCTGAAAATGTTTCTGAAAGCAAGTAAGCAAGAAAGGCATCTGAAAGTCCAATGGCAATTGAATTAGGGAAGAAACAGTTTAGGCAAATACTTCATCTGTTTTGTTGGAGGTGATGGTGTGAAAGAACCTTGTGCATAGTGTACCTCTTAGTTTTTCTGTGCTTGATATATCTGCTTTCCTGTTGTATACAAACCTGGTCCTTGCAACATAAAACATAGCAATTTTGTGTTAGATTTCATTTAAAGTAGTCAACTGCTTTGTTTTTTTTTAAAGCTTCCTAACATTGCATATTGATATAAAAAGTGCTGTTGTAGACTAGAGAAAATATTGTGTTTTTCAAATATAGGTTTGTTGTGTGGAACCTTCTGTATCAAAAGAAAAGTATCTAAACCCTCTATAGGCAAAACAAATACAAAATATGCCAAAATACAAAAATATTTAATTTCAAAATGGGGTAAAATGTTTAAAAAAGAACATATAGCTTGGTCTTTTTGAAATGTAGACACGTGAAATGCTCCTATTAAATTGTATTGTTTCTACAAAAAGGAGAAGATACAGAGTAGCTGGAGAATGACTTTTAAGTAGTGTGTGTGAGATCATGTATACTAATGTAAAGCGTGAAGATGGATAGTAAGTTAGCAGTGCTGAAAGAGAAGCATCAAGAAATGGCCACCTCATAGGCCCCTATAATGCAGCAGAAGCTAAGCTATCCTTACTACAATGTAATGCTGGCTGTTGGTTTATTGGTTAAATTCTTATTTCTAACTTGTAATTTTTTTGCAGATGTTTAAGCATTGGATGAATTAGGTTAGAATCAGAAGGCTTTGCTGAGTAAGATGAAATTAGATTCTGTTCATGATGAACTCACCTGAGAATTATTAAAAGAACTCAAATGTAAATTCTGTGAACTCTTATCCAGTCTTGTAGTGTAATTCAGGTGGCGGTTATCAGTAGCTTGCTCTGTTCTGTTTAAACAGAAGATTTGAAGGCTATCAGAGCGGAAGAGAGTTGCAAGGGAGTTGCTGTCTTCTTGCAGCTATAAAGTTCGAGGACTAAGGAGTAACTGATTTTATATATACAGCACACACACAGGTACATGCACATAAGCACGCTCTCTCTCTCTCTCTCCTTCTCCCCCCTCCCTCTTTTAGTAGGTGTCATGGTTCGGAGAAACATCAGCATGCTTTGGCTGCACACAGACTGGGCATACTGCTTTTGCCAGTTTTGTGGAAGATATCACATTCATGGTAGTTCCTGTATAATGAATCCTACCAGTCTGGTTTACGTACAGAGCACTGTGTTCTCTTTGATAAAGGTTCAGGACCTTGTTACCTGCAGGCAGTTTATGAAATTAAAATACTCATGCAACATGCTTGACGGTAGTTTACATAATCAAAAAACATGATCTGAAAAATCAACAATGTAGTATAATGTAACCTTACAACAGCATAAAAATGGCAACAAGACAATATTGTTACCAAAAAGCTTGATGGGAAAGGTGTTCTTTACCTCAGTGATGGGGTCTAAATAGTTTGTAATTTCCCAGGAAAGAGGTCTTGAGGTGAGAGAAAAGAAGGCTTGGTGAAATTATGGATACAGTGTTCTGTGATAGTGAAAGCTGAAATTTGCTGTTAAGAATTGCTAGGAAAAGAAAATAGCTGATACAATTGTGGATCTGTAAATATTATTTAAACAAGATGAGACACAAAGGAAGAAACAATGTTTTTATCTTTCAGTTCTTTTCAGTTTCTCAGCTCCAAAGACAGCAACTACCTTAGTTGCAACTCTGCTTAAGCGAAAGAGTTGCAACACTTGCTGATGTGTTCCTTCAGGGGGCTGAATGATTTATGTGTGAGCCCCCCTCCCAGCTTGGCCCCCAAAGCCATTACAGGGATTTGTCTTGGGAATGGACATGGTAATCCACTGATTTCAAAGCACAGAGCTCATTCCCTTTGGCAGCTTTCCTGTTAAACCTGAAGAGAGGCAAGTCTTAGGGTATACATCCTCTGAGACCAGCTTCTTCTGCCACCTACTTTTAACTTGTGAGGTGGAAAGCTCTGCCACAGCTGGAGAGATTCTGCTTCTGGATAGCTTTTAGAGATTATCATATTTATAGAGGACAGTTCCATCTTGATTTTGCTTAAGTTGCATGGTGGAGCTACCTTTGCAAATTAACAAATACACTAGTGGAATTTTAGATTTGGCAAGGTGCACATCTCCCAAAGTCACTTCTTCCTTAGGCAAAAGCAGACATGTGTTTTCCTTCAGCTTACCAATGTAAGTTGACTGAAGGCATACTTTCTATAGCAATACAAGTCAAATTCACAACTGCAGCCTTGGGTTCAGAAGTGTGGACTCTGGAATCTTATGGTCAACATGGCTACTCCTGTGGTTGTACTCTTAATATTATATATGGTTCATTTCTCTCACCCTAGAGAAGAAAGTTGAAGATTTTATAGAAAATATAGAATAAGTTATTTCAAAGGAATCTTTCATTGTATCTTCCTTGCTTGGAGGTGGTAAGGGGGTCAGTTTGTGAGGACTTTGGACAAGGTAAAGATTTTTCAGTCTCCTCACTATACTTATGTTCCTCTATCAGACCTCCGTCTGTAGAGTCATCTGTTAGAATTGATTAGTAGTAGATTTGAGATAAAGCATAGCTTAGGAATGCTGTGATGGCTGCTTACGTAAAGAGTTTAGTTAAAAACTATTCAGTTTTTTGTTATTAGCTGTGTTAGTAATGTTAGTAATGTGTTAGTAAAAATGGAACCTCCACATTCACAGATACACTTTGAATTAGCAGATAAGCATATACAGTGGAGAGTGTGTAGCTATTTCCATCATGCTCTCTTATGAGTCACTGGAGTAGATGGACTTTTGGAAGACAGATTCTCAGTTACCTTGTTCTGTGTTCAGTCTGGTAATCTATTGCTTTCTACTAATGTTTGTGTATGGGTTGATTAGCTGTGAATCCAGGTGCTAACTTTAAGAATACCTAGCAGAATTTTACAATTTATGAGATTATGCTGAGTTTGAAACTGTCTTTCATGTTGAAACTTGCATGGTAGTAAAAGTTCTTCTGCTGTGTTGGGCTCAAATCAGACTGCCCCAAAAGTAGATACACTTTTAGATTGCAGCTTCTCTAGGTAGTGTAGACTTCACATTCACATTGATAACATTTAATAGACTCATAAACGCTAAGCCTCAGCTGTAAGGTAAAGTCCAGTGTATCAGCTTTGGGAAAATTGCGAAGGAAAGATCAGTAAAAAACAGGCTCTTGCAAAATGTGTTACAGCAAGATCTCTTCAGAGAAGTTATTACCAGTTGATTGAATCAACAATAGTATTTGCTAATTAGTGCACTAATTGTTGTGATTCTGCTAACTTGTGGAGTATATTTACGCTCATCTTTTAAATGGAGGAGTAAAAAGTACTGAACTTTGTCTGGTACAAATATATTTAATTCGTGGTGTAGGGGTTGGTGGAAGATAAATTAGGACCTGTTGGAGGGTCTCTAATTTGCAGCAGATTGGCAAGGGTTTCTGAGTTCTGATTGTTCAACAAAAAGTGAAAAAGGCTTTGTCACACATTGGACTCTAAGGGTGTATGTGTGTCAGAGCAAATGAAAGATTACTTGTGTTGGAAGTACATTCCTAGGCAGAGCATGTGCCTGGAAGTTTCCTGTTCCTTATATAGTGTATGTCTTGTCCCTAAACCACTGTTTTTCAGTTGTACCAGGTTGATGGAAGTTGGGGTTCTAGCAAAAAAAACTAAAGAAGATCTCAAAAGCCTCAAGTCACACTATTCCAATCTACAGCTTGTATATTAACATCAGCTTTCCAAAATGATTGATTCTGGGTTGTTGGTGTCCATGGAGAATTGTAGTGGTCTCACTATTTAGAACCCACACACAAAGAATAAAACTGGTTGAGTAAACAAACTGATTGTCTCATTCTCGGTGAGATGGTTCAGCTAAGCTTTCTTTTGGGGAAGTGCTAAATCTTCTTATGTTAATTTGGGATTGGGCAGGTGTTAACTCTCCACATCTATGAGGTCTGATCACCCTGAAAGTACATTAGTTGCTACATGTGAGTTTGTTCTTGGTGTGATCTGTGCCTTTGCCTTTGACTGGAATGATTTGTCAATAATTTCTCTTGAAAGAGAGTTAGCGGTGGGGGTAGTGATAGTGTTATTGATCATTTTTGATTGGAACTCCTTGTCTTTAAAACTTGTTTTCTTCTTTGACCAAATAATATACTTTATATCTTGCATATACTTTAATCTTGCATTATATACTTTAATCTTGCATAATATACTTTAATCTTGCATAAGAAGACTCTTTATCCTGTGACTGCCCCCCTAAAACAGGGTTAGGTTTAGAGAAACATACTTGGTGCTTTTAATTCTATAGGTGCACTTTGAATTGTTTCATCTTTTGGTGGTACATAAGTGTAAAGTGTAGAACAGTCATTCTATAAACCAGAGGTGAGAAGGAGAGAGTCACAATTAATAAGGTAAAATGGTGAAGGAAATTTTGGAGGCTAATGGAGAAGCGTTCTATACTATTAAAAAAGAGTACACTTTTAAATGGCTTCCTTCATGCTTGGCACTATAGCCCTGTAATTCTAGGAAAAGAAATGACATAATGCCGTATGTCTAAAACTGAAGATCAGTTAATTTAGCTTAGTCATGGACATCAGAAATGGCAAGCAGTTGATATAAATCAGTACTACTTGAAGGGCAGTGGACAATCCATGGATTGGTCTGTGGACTAGTCAACGAGCCACAAGCTACTTTTCTGTGGCAAGTTTTCCAGGAAACAAAGAAACAATTGGAGTTGATGACACAGATACGATATTAATCCCTGGCATGTTGGGGTAGAATTGCCAGGCTGCCACATCAGATAACTTAAGAAATGCTAATCTAAAGAATGTACTGGAACTCTGTGATAGACATATCATTTGTAGTAAACACCATTATTTTGCACAGAGATAGCGTACTTGTATCTTTTATTCACAAACTGTAGAACTCTTATTCATAAGCATTTCATCTTGAAAATTGTGGGGAAACTTTCACGTAGATGGAATATACTAGTTTTCTGTTTGGCTGGTTTATAGTGTTAGGTTCATTTATCATAACTGTAGCTAGCATTGCTTCTCCCACCCATAGGATTGTGTGAGCTCCATCCTCTTTGTTGTAGTCCTGTATTGTCTAAATCAAGCAAACAGTGGATAATACAAAGCTGGCTTGTTTCGACAAGGCATAGTTTAGATTGATTATAGTTTAGGATTTGGATGACATGCTGGACTACAGTTAATCTAAACCAGAAGTAGATTCTCCTCATAACCAAACTGCAGGAGGAGATAGGAGTATACCAGCTGTAACATAGAACAGCCTTGTATCCTTTACAATAAACTGTGGTTTATCATGAATTTGAGTGCAGCCTTTGTGTACGCTTGGAGGTTGCAGTAAGTACTCTTTCATAATTGTTCCGTAAATACCTTTACAGATACACATTTTGTGTCAGGACTCAGTAATGTGAACTGGCCTTCATTTTCATTTGGGGATATGTGAGATTATACTTCTTAAATGCATATATTTTGCTGCTAGAACTGTTCAGTTTTCTGTCCAGGAGATAGTATGCATAACTAGGGCTACAAATTTATAGCTAGTTCTAAAAATTCTGTAGATTTTTCAACAGTAATCTGTAAACTTGCTTTTTGTTGACTATATGTATATTCTTGATTGACATCTTTCTACAAATACCCTAAAGACATAGACAGCATGATAACTGATAATGTGTCTTTTGTTTTTATAATATACAGGTAGGTTAATTTTTGATAGCTTAGGCCAGGGCTGTATGTGTATTCCAACTGGGAAGCAGACTCTTGAGACAGTAGAGTGGATTTTCATGGCAGAACGCTAGGAGTTAGGGGACAATGTACAGTAAGGAGAACTAGGATAGAACCTTTCTTCCAAATGTACTAATTGTGTTTGTGTGTTAGAGATTTTTGCCACTTGCAGCAAGGTGGATAACATGGGAGAGCATCAAGAAGGAGAACACTTTCCTACCTGAGATGTAAAGTGGTTTTTCCTGCTATACCTTCTCAGGATTCTCTCGGAATCTGATGTGCATGTATACTAAATCTCAGTTAAAACTTGTTTACTGTAATTTGCCTGTTGAGCTTCTGTTTACGTATTATTCCCCAGAGTTTCTGTATATTAAATGACTGCTATTATTTATTTTGGAAAAACAAATGTTTCATTTTTTTTAAAGTGTACTGGTGCTAAGAAAGCCAATATGTTGCATGTCTTTTTACAGGAAAAATTTGACTAACAGTTTGATGAAAGTTTGGGGGTGTATAGAGGTGCAATGTTTATATGTCAATAGGCAACTAGGAACCACATGTGAAATTGAATTAGCACTGGAAACTTTCTTGGGAGATATTTTCATGTGCAGAGAATAAGGTCTGGTGGTTGGAAGGGTATTGTAAAATAAGAATATTAATACTAGTGCAAGTCACTTTTTGTTCAGATATTTCAATGACTGGAGAAAATAGTAGAGGTTTTTTTTTTCTTTGTTTCTTTAATTTATATCTCATCTTCCCCACAGAAACACCCCCAATGCTTTGGTAGACATAGTTTTAGGGTACAGCAAGATACTAATGCTTTCATGGCATAGGGTTGATTATTTTTGGCAGGATAGGTTACCAGCTGACCCTTGAAATACTTATTATAGATATTTATTCAGCAGGTTTTGAGTTCTTACTGAGGCTGGTAACTATATTAGAAATAGGATAAGCCAGCAAACAATATTAATGAAAATGTATTTTTAACCTATTCAAACTTTGCTTTTATTTTTCCTTCTAATGAGATTGTCAAATATTGGGAGTGGCTTTTCAGTATGTATGATCAAAACTGGACATATTGTTACTGAACTCCTGGATGTTTTTTAGAAAATTAAAATTGTAATTGACTGCATAATTATTACAATAAAGAAAAGAAAGGGTTGCACTATATTATTTTTCCTTCTGGTATTGAATGAACTTCCAGGTTTCTTTTAAAAAATAATATAACTAATTAGCTTTACTACTTCTGTTGTATGATTTAAAAATAATCCAAAGTGTTCCATGGTCCTGCTCTGCAGTTATGCAGGTTTTATACTGTGTTCTGGCTGAAATAATTTCTATATTGCGATTTCAAGTTTTGCCCTTCAGGTGATTTGAAGAAAAGCCATACAATCCTTTAGTTACTTGCATCTGCAGATCTCTCTATTTGCTATAAGTGTGTGTTTTAAAAATCTTCACTGAAACATTTTTCAGTGCAATTCCATAGAAATAACATGTTTTAAAATGGTAAGTTCCACAGTTTTAAATGGCACAACAGTTTCTGGAATGTGGCTTGGTTTGGTTTTCAAGAGCTTTCTAGTGTGTTACAAAGTACAATCCAAGGTTTACAACAATAAAGTTGTATTTGTGTTAAAAACTTCTGTTTTGTGTTGAAGTTTCTAGCTGATATAAATCTCTCAATCTCTGTCCCAGCATAGTGCCAAAGATCCTAATTAAAAAATCATCTTGATATTGTAATGCTTATTTAATGTCTTTAGTTCAGTGTGCAAGATATACCTCCCCAAAACTGTTGATAAAGGAAGGTAGTCAATGTTGTAGAACTTGCTGTGTTACAAAATTCTTATAATATAGTTAGCATAGATGGTGTCAAAAAGATATCAGCTTTGGTAAATTAAAGACAGAGAAACAGTTCTTATTTTAAAATATTTTGATTAAAATACCAATTAATATGTGGTAGGAAATGTAGAGCTGGAGCTGAAACAGAAGCATAATCCAGTCAAGGCTGTTTAACTCCCACTGAATTCAGAAGCAGTGACCTAAGTATATGTTTAAATCCCAGCTATTTAAATTACTGTGATCTAAAGTTGGCTCAGTTTGCCTGGATCATGCTGAAGAACAGTTGTCTGAAAACTTGGAATGCAATTAAAGAATAATATTTAGGCTCAACCCCCCCCCCCAAAAGTTAGCATGTAACTTGTCTTCATGATGTCAAAAATTCCAAAATATAATTTAATAATCATGAAGTAAAGTTGCAGTTCGCAAAATAGTTTGGGTCATTTTGGTTTAAGCGGGTTTGCAACCTCGTTCTAAGCATATTTGTTTGGTGATAACTCCTATAGGTTCCTAAGTAAGTGTACTTAAAATTGCTGTTTTAGTTGTATCTACTCCCATGAAATTAAATCAGCCCACATGCCATTTCAGGTGCTTTATGGACAAAGCTGGATGTAGTGATACTGTAAATTACAATGTCAACTATACAGAGAGCGTTAAACATTTCTGTAAGTTAAAAGTAAATTCCTGTTAATTCATTGAAGTTCTGCTTCTTGTATGCCTGTTGAACCTTTTGACTTCAGATTTCAAGCTTTTACATTTTTTTTATTGTTACTTGATAGAGTGGTACACTCACTGATGCTGCATAAGTTATGCTTGAAACTATGTAAACTATTTCACAGGAATAAAATGATTTGCCTGAAGGAGTTAAAATCACCCCAGCAAAATGGCTGTGGAAATTTGTCCTTGGTTTGCCAGATTGGCAGGTATTGGATTAGTATTGAAGATAATCGGTTGCCATGGGGAGATCAAGAATTTGGGTGCCTCTTGTGGGTTTAATGTTGCCAGCCAGTATCTCTCAGCATTGCTTCCTCATCTGTAAAATTGGAATAATAGTCTGTACATGGGGGCACTCGGCAGCTGTAGAGCTCTCTCAGTTTATTGGCCTTATCCGGTCAATGCAAGATGTGGCAGTGCTGCTGCCCAACAATAATTCTGGAAGTGCTGGGCAATTTTGGATATTGGGGCCTCAGTTGAAAAAATGATTTATTATCAAGTTATATTTCAGTTGTTGTTTTGAGATACTTCATTACATAGTCAAGATTGTGCTTTCAGTACATTAACTGCTGAAACAACAGGCACGTGTAGGATATGCTTTCAAACTAAACAGTCCTTCACAAGGGACAGCTGTGATTAAAATCCATACTTTAAAATCCACATGCATCAGTCAATTTACTTTACACTGATTTTAAGATACTCATAAATAATATATACTGAAATGTAAAACCTTGGCACATAGTACAGCAGTTGATAGTTTTGTCTTTATTCAAACAGCCAAACAGATCTACTTCAAGCATTGTTTTATTCTTAAACGAGCATTTATCTGTTACTCAAACAAGTATTCCTCTGCCTTTACATATGGGACAAACGTCATTTTTAAAATTTGATTCCAAGGCCCCTGATGTCCCCACAGAGGGTTTTAACCTTCCCCCACTCTGATAAATCTCTGAAAAAATTAAGGGACCACCAAAGCAGAATGGTGTGCAGGGTTGCTATTAAAAGGAAAAACAATTTATTAGTTCTAGTTTGTACACAGAAATTCCTTGCTTGTGTGTCCATGCACATGTGCATACATAGACATGAATATCTTCATATCTGGCCTTAAAAATAGTTAGTGTTTTACATAAAAGTAACTAAAAGTGACAGATTTTGTTCCTGTTGCTACAACCTAAGAGTTAAACTAAGAAATATTGGATTCACATATAAGCATATATAGACTACATGGGTGTTGTGAAAAAATAAATCTTTATCATGCCAAGGTGCATTAATAGATATCTGTGTTGAGTACGGAGTTATGTTAAAATGAATTGCATGGTGGTACATGTGATGGCATGTTTTAAATAGAATTTTTTATGTGTAGTTTTCCTCCTACTTTTAAAAGATGATCCCATGATTTTGAAATACTAACCTCATATTAGAATATCTACTTATTTGTTAAAATGCTTATATTCTGCCACCAAAAGATCTCAAGATGGTATAAAACAAAATAAGTTTAAACTATTGAGAAAAATTACATTTTAAAACAATACATAACTTAGTCTAAATGACAGAAAAAATTAAAACTAGTTAAACAACTGAAAGCTATACACATGTACAAATTAGATAAAATTGTTAGACCTCCAAAGGCTTTAATTAAAGGCCATGTTTTAATGTGGGACTGAAATGAAGGCAACTTCAGGGTTAGTTGGGTTTCCAAGGAAAAGATATTGCACAGCTGGGGTGCAATGGCAAAGAAGGCCCTCTCCCTTGCCCTGCCATATTGTCTTGCCTCCATTGGCATGACACGGGGGACAGTTCCTCCTCTTCAATCAAGCTAAGATAGGAAGAGGTGCTCCTTCAAGTACTGAGGTCCCAAGCCGTTTAGAATGGTCCTCTCTTAGTCAGAGGTGGCCAGTCTGCATCTAGCCTCTGCCTGATTTCAAAATTGCTCTGAAAAAGATTGGTTTGGACTGATCTCTCTCCCAGCATCCTGCTGTAGAGAGAGAAAGGGGGTGGCAGAAAGGCAGTTCGTTTTATCCCTGTGTACCATTGGCTTCAGCCCCACCTTGTGGCCTCTGACTGGTTACTTCCAAGGGAATGCAGTTCTCCACAGAAAAAGAAGGCTGCTCACTCCTGCTTCTAAATGAATCCAGATTGTTGATTTTATTTCTTTAAGTGGGTATGTGTCCATACTGTGTAAGAAATTCTTACTTAGAACATGAGTAATGGGGGGAGCCTCACAGAAGAATAACAGATGAAGACATTGAGAAACTTAAAATACCAGAACTGAAACTTAATTTTTCCAGAACTCTTTAATCAGGCTAAAGGGGGTGTATGAAGCTGAGAGACAGGAGCTGACTAATGTTGAAACCATGAATTAAGTCTTTACTTCTATTGTCCCTAACATTTCCATCTGCTGTATCCAGCAAGACCATTGAGAAATGAAAAGACATCCGTGCAAGTAACTTCCTTTACCGGTTTACAGACTTCCTCTGTCCATTCACATGCGCTATTGGTAATTCTAATCTGGCAATGACAGAGCAAATGCCCACTCTTTCTTTAGTTATTGAAAGCAGTGGAGTGCGAAAGTGTTCTCTGTGAGCTTTCAGAAATTAGCATGGAAGGAATAAGGACTTGGCCCTGACTTCTTAGCTCTGACTTGGAATAGAGGAAAGGGCTTGTTCCTGTAGTACTGGGCTTTGTCTCAAATGACACTGGAGATAGATGCCCTCTCCTTCTGGGCAAGGTCAAGAACATAAGAGGCTTCTGGATAAGACCAAGAGGTCCTATCTTCCCTTTTCTTACAAAGAACAGCAGTGTGCCTCTGGGCAGCAAATAGGCAGGCTGGGATAGCAATAGCCCTTCTGCATTGTCCTTTCCCAGCAAATGGTAGTCAGACTCAGTCAGCCATCCAAACTGTTGATAGCCACATCTTCCATGATATTATCTAATTTAAAACCGTAGAAATTAATGCCTATTGACACATCTTGGGGAAGTAGATTCTCTAAAATATGGGCAGTATAAAGAGTTACTACTATTTATATACCCTGCATTGTACACCTGAATCTCTTGGACAGTAGCTTAATCAAGATTGGTGATGAGCTCAAATTTTAGCCAGCTTGAACTAACAATCTAAGAGGCAATGGCAAATGTTATAATAAAAACAATAATTTATGTGAACCAAGATCAAGCGCTAGTTAGTCTGCAAATCTTTGGATTACAGGACAGTTTGGATGAAAAGGCAACTTGGGTGGCCACAAGCAAGGAGCAGAGGAAGAGGATTGCAGTACAAACAGAAAGGGAAAAGAGAGGAAGCAGGTAATCCTAAGGCTTTTCTCTACAAGTGAAGATTTGTGTAACTGTTGATGAACTGCTGCTGTTGTCCACCCTGTCCTGTGCCTCTCTCTCCAGTGGCTGGAAAAGGTTGTGAAGGAATAGTAACAGATAGCTTGAGAGCCACTAAAGATGCACTACATTCAAGAAAGACAGTCAACCACACAGGCTGTGGGGAACCCTGTGTTTGCTCTCATCTTGAGGCTGTGCATATTCTGTATTAAAGGAACCTTGGTGATGCATAGGTGCTGGGTCACATGAATTAGGAGCTGAACACCAGGTCTTCTTCAAAGCAAATCTCTTGTCTGGGTTAAGCAACCTTTGACAAGAATTGTTAAAAGATCAGATTAAGATAATCTGGAGGATTCTGTAAGGGGAACAAGACAGAGGCCAGAGAAAAATGGTTTTTTTTGTGCCTCCATGTACAGGACTGCCTCTGTGGGAAATTGCTCCACACTCACAGATTACCAACAGTGCTCCCTAAGGGTATTTCCTTATTCCAATACTCTTGGCTCATAGTTCTAACTCAGAGTAGAAATGCTGTGGTTCCCAGCAAATAAAAAAACTCCAGGATCCAAGATCTTCCTCATATCTCTTTAAAGTTGGAGGGGGATTTTCTGTAGCCAAAGGCTGCATCACCCAATTGTGCTATACCATGTTGTCACAGCCACAGAGCAATCAGAAATCTCTCACATCACTCTCAGTCTTTGGAGCTATATTGGGGGAGGTTCTTGCTATTCTGAGGGTAGGGCAGTCCCCAAGAGATCGTTTTCAAGAATTGCTAAGCTGTTTGCCCAAAAAAAGATGTTTTCAAGGTCAGAGCACCATAAATTTGGATTATGGTGGTCTTAGAGATGTTGAAGTCTCAGGCCTTCAATATCTCCACCCTCTCTTTTTGTAAAATCTGGAACCTTGTATTATTCAATATTTTGTTATAGAATGATGAGGAAAGTGTTTAAAATAAGGTGGCATTTACTGCCCCCACATTATTTCTAAAAACTATGTAAGAGTATTAATAAGGCTATGTATAGCATTAGATCAGTGCAATACGTAGGCTTGGTTTCTAAGGTTATTGTATGAGTGCTTTTTGTCTTTTGATATTAGGGAGAACTAGGGAGGACAAAATAATTTTCTTTTCTTTTTTACTAATATTGATGGTTTCTTCTGTTTTTATTGGGTTTTGTTTTGTTTTTTATTTGTCTTTCATAACCTGATAAAATAAAAAACACAGTTCCCTACATACATACAGTTCAGGAACATGTAGCGCAAATTATGACAAAACAAATTTTCAAAATTTTATACACACGTAAATTCAGTTTCTCATTATTGCCTTAATAGTCTGTATTCTAATATACCAAATAGGACAATACTAATAATATGTACTATGTATTACTAAATCTATAAGAGGGTACTGATACCAGTACAGTGGTGTACTGTAAAAGATGTCAGTTGTTGCAGCATTCTCAAATGTCCTTTTCCGATTGCATTATTTACATATTTATTCACTTTGTTAGTGTAATGAATTTGTAATTAAGCAGTAATACTAATACTTAAATGTCATCTTGTGATACTGCAGTTCAAGGATATCTTGGTACAAAAGTAGGGTAACAGTCATTTTAAGTTTATGGGGCTACCCTTTTGAAACAGGTAATTAAATATAAGGTAGGCATAAGATGAAGAAATGAAGAGAAGCAGAGTTAACGTATTTGAGAATGAATTTTTTTGCTTTGCCTTTCACTCTGTAGGATGCCTTGAGCCGGATTCAGATAAACAGTTGTCTTCATGTTGTTGTTATCTGCTGCCAGATCAGCTTTGATTTATGCCACCCTCACCAAGGAGAGATCTCCAAGAACCCTAGTTGTCAACAACCCTGCTGAGGTCTTACAGACTCAGGGCCATGTCTTCTTTGATGGAATGAATCCATATAATCTGGTCCTCCTTTCTCCGTGCCTTTAACTTTACTGAGCATTATTTTCTTTTCCAGTTGGTCAGGTTTTCTCATGACATTTCTAAAATATAGTAGCCTCAATTTAGTCATTTTGGCTTCTAGTGGACTTCAGTCTTGATATACTCTCAGACCACTTTATTTGTTAGTTTGATTATTCATGGCATGCTTAGAACTCTTGTCTAACAGCAGCTTTGAAATGAATTGATTTTTTCTTTCTGTCAGCTTTCTTCACTGTTGTGCTTTCACATCTCTACATAATATTTCCAGTTTCTGTGTCCCAGATGATCCTGACTTTGTTATTCAATTGTATATCTTTGCACTTTAAGATCTTATCTAGTTCCTTCATAGGTGCCCTTCCAAATTTTTGTCTTCTGATTTCTAGATTGTAGTGTTTGAATAACGACTGAGTCAAGATATATAGAAAATCCTTTAACAATTTCAGTGTCTTTATCATTCTCTTTTAAGTTATGTAACTCTTCTGTGATCATTATTTCTTTTTCTTAAGATTCAAGTGTAATCCTGCTTTTGTGCTTTTTCCTTAACTTTCATCAGTAATTCCACATCTTTGCATTTTTTTTTTGCTAGTCATGTGAAAACCATCATCAGTAGATTCATCTTTGAAAGAATCTATCATCCTTTCATCTGTTTTGTACAGTTATTCCAGATATTGCTTCCATTGTGTTAATTTTGTCCTAATCATATAGTTACACCCATGTTGATCGTTAAGCACTCCTACTTAAATTTTGGATCTTGTAGAAGGGTTCTCTTGTTTTCACTTTTTTATTGTTGTCTTTTTCCTTGCATAGATTATTCTAATACTTCTCTTTGTCCCTCTGCACAACTTCTTGAATAATTGCATTCAGGATTCTGAACCTGTATCTGTTAACCTTTTACGTTTCCTTTTTGTTTGTCTTTAACTGTTTGAAGAGTTTTATCAATCATCCAGTGTAGCTTTTTTTTTCTTTTTGGCTACAGACGGATCAAATTTATATTTGTTGTATACTTTCAAGTGGTTTTCGACTTAGGGTGACGCTAACATGAATCTGTCGTGGGATTTTCTAAGGCTGAAAATGTGTGACTTGCCTGAGGTCTCCCAGTAGCTTTCCATGGCCAGGGGAGGAATTGAACCCTCGTCTCCAGGTGATAGTACTTCCTTGATAACGTCTTTTGCTTCAACCCAAATTTTTCTTGTCCACCAACTGTTAGGCCTAGTAATGCAAATCTGTTCTTTATGTGGTTTTCAGATTCTACAAGGATGTTCTTTAAATTGTCTTTCGTAGTTTGATTGATGCTGTACATCAGCTTTCCTCCACTTTTTAGCAATAGCAATTCATGGTTTGTGCTACAATCCATTCACGGTCTTGCTTTAGCAGAGGAATGAGGCTTCTCCATCTTCTGCTTCTAATAATGTATTATGTTTGATTTCTGAATTGGCCATATGGTGGTATCCACATGCATAGTAATCTCTTCAGCTGCTTGATGAATAAGTTTTGCAGCAAGCAAACTATTAACAAAATTGGGTAAGTTGCTCTCCTGCTTCATTTTTTGATGATAGGCCAAATTCTGCAACAGTTTTTGGTTCTGGCCTCTCTCCTTTTTATATTTGTATCACCTATGATGATCAACACGTCCTGTTTGGATATGTGATCAGTTTCATCCTGGATTCCTGCATAGAATTCCTGCAAAGAACTGCACAAGTTACTACTTCCGCCTGTGTAGATGAAGCATACACTTGGGTTAAAGTTATATTGTAGGTTTCTTGTGCCGTCTTACTAATATTAATTGCCACCCAATTTCTTAGACTATTTCCAGAATAAAACACTATGAATTTTCTGGTTGAAGATATCCCATTTTCATCCACTTTTGTTCACTTACACTAAGCTTTACAATGCTCATACATTCTAGTTCTTGTTTTAAATTTTTCTAAATTCTCCTGGTTTATCATTCTGTCCTCTCACATTTGATGTTCCTCTTGTCTCATCATAGAGTTTCAAGGTAAAAGACATTGAGAAGTGGTTTACTAGTGCTGTCTTCTGCGCAGTATTAACAAGAGTCAGTGAAAGTCTGTATTTGTTGTCTAAGAATTCCTCTATCAATGTCACTTTCCACTACTGCTGATGCCCAGTAGTTTCCCTTCTGGAACTTCACTGCCACCCTCACCACTGAACACTTTTCCTGTGTTGACATGACCATAACTCCCTGATGAGTATAGATGAATCATAGTTTGAGGTCACCAGTTTAAGCAGTTCATTGTGAATGACCTTATTTAGAGCCCATATTCTTGACAGAGTTTAGTCTCCTTTTCCTCTATTTTCTATTTATTTTTTAAAAAAGATTATTTACATTGAAATGGTATCTCAGTTACATACAATAATGTTTTACTATAATGATCAAAGAGGATTTATGTAACCATAAGTAAACAATGAAGACATCAAAATAGTTACCTTGGAGACTGCTATCAAGAAATTGGAAGAAGAATAGGACTTGGAAGGGCAGCTATGAAAGAACTAGACAAGAACTAGACTAGACTAGACTAGACTAGACTAGACTAGACTAGACTAGACATGAATACTAAAGCTAAGTTTGTCCATGCCATTGTATTTCCAGTTTCGATTTATGGTTGGGAAGTTGGACAGTGAAGAAAGCAGATAGGAAGAAAATCAGCTCATTTGAAATGTGTTGCTGGAGAAGAGTTCTACAAATCCCCTGGATCGCTAAAAAGACAAATGAATGGGTCCCAGAGCAAATCAGGCGTAGAAGCCAAGATGGCTAAAGTGAGGCTGGGAAGACTTAACTCACTAGAAATAACAGTAATACTTGGTAAGATGGAAGGCACTAGGAAAAGAGAAAGACTGCATTACAGATGGATAGACACAATCGAGGAAGACATGTTCCTGAATCTGCAAGACCTGAGCAGGGCAGTTGATGATAAAGTGACATGGAGGCCTCTCATCCATTGGGCTGCCATAAGTTGAAGTTGGCTTGATGGCAGTTAACATCATAACAAAAGCAGGAAAATAACCACATTACTCATAAATTTGAAAAAGCTGAGCAAAAGACCAACTGTCAGTCCATTTATAAACCTCATCTATGCCTGGTTCTTTCATGTGTTGCAGGCATTGTTAGATTTTTACATTCATTGGATCAGAGGTGGAGAAAAATTATCTTTTCAGTAATGGAGTATTACTCTTTTAGCAGTTAAATGGGTATGAACAATCCAATTCCTTTGGCCATTTGTTAATTTCCAAGAAACAGGTAAAAATTATTTCCAGTCTCTCTGACATATTCCAAGGCCCTCAATATAACGTAATGGAGTTGAAGTTTTACTACCTGTCTTTTATTGCCCTTTGTTCTTGATCCCCACGTGGTCAAGAAGGAGAGTGGCCTCTGCCTGCATTGATATCCCTCTAGACAATCTTAATTGGCAACAGAAGAAAGTCTGAGGAAAAAATGTAGGCTTCTGACTCTTACATTCTCACTTTCTTCTCCTGTGTGATTTTTAACATCTTTACCTGATTAAGAAGCTAGTGAAGCTTCGGAAGTTTGCATGATGTATTTTTGTCTTTCAATTGGCTAATAAAGGTATCGTTCTTTTGTGGATTTTGCCTTTTGTTTTATGGCCAACATGGCTACTCCTGAATATGTTCCAAACAGGAAAAGGTGTGATTGGAACACAATAGCCTGTCCTGCAGGAAAGTGGATTAGGTGAAAGAAAGTAGCCACTGGAGAAGACAAAAAAATTGAATCAAATCAGATTGGTTTAAGTATGAATTAAGTACAGCTACCATAGCCAGGATTTAATTTACTGTGTATGTATTTCATATGCCAGGTAACCTCAAAAGTATATTTGTGCCTTGTAGTATACTAAGCCAATTACTGTCTATGCAATATACAATGGGAGAGCCAGGGTGGAGCAGTGGTATGATTCTGGGAGATCAAGGTTCAAATCTCCCCTCAGCCATGGAAAACCATTGGGTTGACTATGAGCAACTCATACTCTCTCTGCCTCAGAAGGAGGGCAAGCGGAAATCTCCTCTGAGCAAATCTGGTCAAGACCCATGATAGATTCGTCTTAAGGGTCACCATAAGTGTGAAATGACTTGAAGGTATGTAACAACAATATAGCAGTGAGAATGGACATGCTTATTTACATTTTTAAGACTGAAATGGAAAAAAACAACACTAGTTTAAGCATGCCAAAATGATGGTGACCATTGAGAATTTTTGTTGTTGAACAGCCCATTTTAGTGATCCATTATAATCTAATTTTTCAGAAGGGAGTTGCATATGTGTTGTATTGGTGGAAATGGGTCAGGACTGCAGCTCAGTAATTCATCTTCCTTTGGGCAGATGTGACTGTATAGTTTTGGGTTGTAACTTAATACTATTTTTTTTTTAATCTAGCCCCATTGCTTTTTTCTTTTTCTATAAATTTATCAGTTACAGCTTTTTATGTGTTTTACCTTAAAGTTACACAGATAATAGGAGTCTTTAGAAATTACTTATGGCATTGTTAATATTGTTAATATCTTAAATGCCAACAGCGCCAGAGCATTTTTGAAGTATTGAAAACTTTATTAAACAACATATGTACAAACAGTTGACATGTTTTTGACACACTTTAGTTTAAGACATTTGCTTTGGATCCTCATATAGAATTTGGACAAAATATCACTTTTGAACTCCAAACATGTAATATCTAATCTATTTAAACAGACTTTTCAGAAAAAATAATTTTTCTAAAATCTCATTTCAGTTACATTTTTAAAAGAAGATAATTTGACTTTTTCTTTGAGTTTTTTGCTATATAGCACAAATGCTGAAATAATACAAATTCTAAAATACTTGGTCAGTAGGTTGAAGTGGATTTGTCTAACTGAATGATACAGAGCTTAGTGTACTGTGATGAAAAAGAAATCCGTAATTCTTAATATGAGAAACTTCTCAAATACAAGTGGCAAACAAAACATGAACCAGTTTACTAAAAATCAGAATTAAACATGGAGGGGAAATTATAATATTCATGGATTACAGCTTTTTATCACAGGCCACCTAAAGCATCCTGTCGAGGCTTGAATTGCATTATGAAAATCGGAAAATGCAAAGATATATTTTAGTACCTGATATAACAATTGTAATTTCTTTATTTCAATCCCTTTTGTTAACTTGCATATAAGAATTGTTGAACTATGCATGTAAGTCTTTAGTTTGAGAGGTGTAAAGAACACTTTAAAGTCCTTGCATAATCGTGCTAACGGCATGTGTAAATAAAAGTGAAGATTTTAATAGTTTTTTATGTTCCATGTTTGCATGGCTGGTAGATTTAGATCCTGACAAATGTATGTTACAGAACAGTATAATTAGTTCTTTGTGCTGGGCTGTGTTGGGGGCTTGTATTTCTCAAATGATGGTTCATTGAGCTGCATAGAGTGTCAGTTCTAAAACTGCATCAAAAGTACGATATGAGGGAGAATCTATTCAAGGAAAAAGACAAAAAATAAAAAAATCCCACTAGGCATACCTAAAGCAGCTCTTTGAATCTAGTCCAAGATGTACTGACCATAATTCAGTATGCAAAAAGGCTTCCATATGCCTAGCATAGAGTTTCAAATCTTTTGTGTCTGTGTGTGTCTTTCCAAATAGTCCTCCTAAGAACTTAAAATAGGATGGAAAAGATAAAACAATTGCCTAATACTGAAATTAGAAAGTTAGTATTGATGATGAGCATTTGAAAATTCCTGTGTGAAGTTTGTTTTATCCAGGCTGCACTTATATTATGGTTGTACTATTTAAATTGGTTTTAACTGGTTGTAAACTGTCTGGTGTTTAATAAACTATTTAATATATTTTTAAATCTTTTCAAACAGTTATGTGTTGTTTTAAATTGATTTAATGGAAGGCTTCTTAAGATTTTTCAGCATAGGGCGGGATATAAATATTTTAATAAATTAAAAAAATGTATCTTGGCTGGGAGCCAGCATGATGTGGTGGTTTGAGTATTGCACTTTGATCCTGGAGATCAGGGTTTGAATTCCCACTCAGCTGTGGATACTCACTGGGCAACGTTGGACAGATCATACTCTCTCAGCCTCAAAGGACTGAAAGGGCAAATCCCCTGTAAATGAATCTTGCCAAGAAAAAGCCATGATAGGTTCACCTTAAGAGCTGCTCTAAGCTGGAAAACTAATAGGAAGGCAAACAACCACCACCACCATAGCTGCTTTAAGAATAATGTGTTGATCCATAGCTGTTGTGTGTTTTTTTTAAAAAAACTACTGCTATACTGTATCTTTAATTTTTCAAAAGATTTCTGATCATTATTTCTTCTTCCTATTGAAGAATATGACCAAACGTTTCTAAAAGTATGCGTGTACATATGTAGTATTTGGGTTTTTTATGTGAGGGCTTATATCCCATCTTTCTAGTGCTTACACACCACTCATGACTTACAAAAATTAAAACCAATTATAAAATGTAACATCTCATAAAAATTATGATATGATAAACAGGTTTATCAGGCAAGAAAGGTTATTGGATTGAAAATGATCTACAACAAAGACCGGCTGGAATAGAATATTAAAAATTATTACCTGAATACAGCTAGGGTAGATGTGTGCCAAACTTCATGTGACAGAGAATTGCTTGTATTCCCATGTAAATGTAAGGTACTGAAGGGATACAAATCAGTTGTTATGAAACCAGCAAAGAGTGCTTTGAACAGCAACCTCGTAGCATTGTTAGCTGAAATGGACTTCAAGGGAGAATGAGAACCACCATGAAATTGCCCTTCCCAAATCTGTTGCTTCTAGGTAGTTCTGTTCTATGACTGATAGTATCAAATAGTGCTGAAACTTTGATTAGAACCAGCCAGGGATATATTCCCTTGTCTAATTCTTATTGTAGCTTGTCAGCAAAAGTGACAATTCCAAAAGTAAGCCTGAAACCAGGCTTAAAATCCATCTCATCAGTCTGTTTCACCCAAGAAGCTTTGGTGTTCATTCAGATGCCACCACATACTCATCCCCTTGCCAAAAACGGCAAATTTGAGATTAGAGGAAAAATAGCCAATGCATTGATATCAAGAGAGGGATTTTTCAATAATAATCTCACCACAACCATCTTTAGACCAACTGGTGCTATGCCTTATGGCAGTCGTTCTCAGCTTTTATTCACTTCTGTGCCTCTTGAGAGTTCATTTCCATAAATTGTACCCTTCATATAAGCAAAATGCTTGCAATTAATATAGTTGCTCTTATGTCAAATTTATATGTTGTAACTGTAAATGAATAGCCAAATTAAGTTTAAAAAGCACTTGAATGTTCATGAAGTGGAGGAAAGTGAAAGCTGGGCCTATGAGGGGACACACTACCAAGCATACACATTGTGGTGGTATGTTTGCAACACTGTTTAGGGAAGGACTCCCCACCATTTGCCAAAATAAAGTGAAGGAAATGGGGCTTTTCTTGAGGTTAAATAATGAGTGAAATGCACTCCACCACTTGTCACAGTGTTCCATTAATTTCACAACTTTTGACTTGTATCTTTTCTTCCACTGTTGCTGAGCATGCCTTTCTTAGTCATTATTCAATTTTATTTGTACCCCTAAATGTCCTGGTTTGTACCCCTAGAGGTACGCATACTCCGGATTGGGAATCACTTTCTTATGGTAACAAGGTATTTTCTAGTCTACAGACCTACTCACCCAAGCTCCTCATCTATTTTAGTCAACCAGGAAAGGCAAGGGTCAAGCACACAAGTTACTGATTTCACATGATCATCTCATTCTGAATGAACTGAAACCATCACAACATAACAGACAGATGTTAGAGACATCTTCTAGGATCTGCTATAATCAGGTAATTTGAGTCAGGATGGATGTAAGTTATTTGATCTGCGAAGAGTTTATAGCAGTGAGCAATCAGTTCACTCTCTTCTTTTCTATGTAGCTCTTGATGTAATAGAGGCTATGCTGTTCAGAATGACTCTGCTGGATGACTGTGCAGTAATGTAATGGGGTAACAGTGTTAGAAAAGAGTGATCTCTTCATTTCCATCAGCACCATAGAATAAGCCTCAATATGGTTCTCATCTGGGCTGGTGCCTCCATTCACTGAATACTATTAGGGTAATAATCTCTTAGCTCCCAGGTTTTTTGCAATAGGGTTCCAGTCTTTGTGCCCAGCTACTTTATTCCAGTGAGCCAATTGGAAAACTGGTTGAACAACTCAAGTCCATCAGTGGAGACACAAGGCTCAGGCTCAACGATATCAGCTGCCCAAGTCTTTTGCTTATTTTAGAGATTGACCAGAGTTTCAAATGTCACTGGCTGAGACAACAAGACATTTCCCCTGAATCGTCATAGATTCATCATGCTCTACGGGTGGACCTTTTAAATCTGTTCCTCACTCTTGAAAAGGTTAGGAATTTACATGAGTCTAAATTCCAGCATCTAGTGATCCGTCCATGGAAAAGGGAACACTTAAAGACCCTTTGTAGTACTTGTGTGTGTGCATGCCTTCCTGTTGCTTGTCAATTTATAGCGACCCCCATGAATTTCATGAGGTTTTCTTAAAGATGGTTTTGCCAGTTCCTTCCTCTGAAAAATGTAGCCTACAGCATCTGGTGTTCTTTGGTTGTCTTCCATCTAGTTACTACCCAAGACTGATCCTGCTTAGCTTCCAAGATCAGAAAGGCAACAGATTTCTGTCTCCTTTGCTTTGTGTTCAGACTCCAGTAGAATATATTACTACTACTTTGAGATGTTATACCCAATCATACACTTTGGCTTGAATAATATAAACTATTTTTGGCTACAGGCCTGTTAGAATTCTCTTGCTTTAAAATGCATGGAAATGATTTAAACTGGTAACCATTCTGCAGTGTTCTTCAAGTGCAAGTATTTAGTAATGGTATAATTCAAACCACAGTTGTATGATTAAACTATATTTAAGGTTTATGTTCTTTCAGTATAACACTGCCTTTAAAAACAAAAATGCTAATCTTACTGTGTTTACCACACAAAATTACTTCTTAATGTACAAACTTAGCAAAACTTATATTCTGTTTAATGATACCTGACAACTGATTGCAAAGTATACTTAAAGGGTTAATAAAACTTAGATGATAATAGCAAACCTAATGTTAGGTATTGGTCATGGGTGTTGGAAGTGGTGAAGTGTCACCAATATAACAGTTCTTCTCAAAATGAATAGTTACTATCTCAGCATCCTTTGTAATACTGATAAAATACATAAAATGAATAGAAATCTCATTTAAAATTGCATTTGTAATCAGTTACCTTTCCCAAATCTTTAGGTTCTTTGTACATTTTTAATAACCACCTATCATAATTATATTGAAGGGGGATGCTTTCTTAAGTTTTTAATATACTTGATGAATTATAAATCAAAGGATACAGAAGGCATCTAATCTCCTGTTACAGTGCATAGAGCTAAATTGTGTGTAAAAGTGAAATGTTTAACCCTCCTATTAAATTGGATATTTTAGAATCCCAGCATCACATTTTCTTGCAAAATTCACATATAACTGAACCTTGTTGCTATTGTGTACCTTTAAGTCATTTCTTATTTATGGTGACCCTAAGGCAAACCTGTCATGGGTTTTCTGGGTCTGAGACTATGTTAATTTGATATTTTACAACATTGAACCTCTAGAGCAGAGCTTTCCAAACTTCATGTTAGTGACACACTTTTTAGACATGCATCATTTTGTGACAAAATAATTTCAGTTTTACTAGCGAAACTAACTCCTTATAAGAGATACAGACACATACATAAATTGTAATAATAAAATATATGGGGACAGAACATATCTCATGAAAACCTTTCATATATTTTAAAAAATATATGATTTATAAATAATAACATACATTTCTAAGATTGTAGGTGACACACCTACACACTTCAGGTGACACGCTAATGTGTCACGGCACATCATTTGGAAAGCCCTGCTCTAGAGTCTTCAGAATGTATCTGAGTTTCAGCCTTCTTCAATGTACTTTTTCTTCATGAACGAGAAACTATTCTAACAAATCTGTATTTTCGCATTGGAGTAGTTTGTTATCCCACACAATGTAATGTGCTTGGCAGAAATATCCCATGCTATGTTGTGAGTGAAACATGATATAGAAAAGCCAGTGAGAGAGTTGGATAACAAACAACCTCTCCGCTTGCTTAAAGGTGGGAGGGCAGCAATGCACACTTATTTGATCCAGGTTGAGACCTTGATGTCATGAGAAGCAGAGATGAAAAGATCCAATGCAGGCAGCAAAGGAAAACTCACCATAGAGGAGATAGAGACATCATTTGGGAAACAGCAGAGCAAGCAATGATGCAGACACAGAAATAGTGTTAGAAATCTTTGAAGTGACCCTCACAAGAAAGCATTCTTTATAACATAATCCTTTACAAGACAGAGATACAATATAGGCATGGAACCCTGTCTAGGTCAAAGTAAACCCCTTGACATTACTGGACTCAGATCCTACATTGGCCTGCTGCTTCTGCTGGGCGTTTAATATGGACAACATGAATTTTTGGAGGAACTGGTATTTAATCTCAGGCATCGTGATTTTAAAGCAACAACGAGCCTGAAGAGATTTTTGTGCCTTTGCAGCATATTTGGCATTTGACAACAAGGAATCAAGCAAAGTTAGAGTAAAGATTAACTTGTTGCCTTTCAGAACATGTGGAGTATGTTTGTTGATGAACTTTGAAAATTATACTGACTATCGACTGATCTAACAATTGGTGAACAATTGGTTGAGTTGAATGTCCATTCAAGCACTGTATGCCCAGTAACCAGGATGGTGTACAATATATATAATAGTGCAGTCTTGCTATGAGGCTAAGACATATTTTAAAGGGAAAAATTTGTTAGGCAGGCAGTCTGGATCCATCACAGGAAGTCTGGCTTGGTTAAAGTACTGTGACAAGTCTAGCTGAACTATATTTGTATACTGGACAGTATTTGGGGAAACTAGCAGAAAATCTGCTAACCAAAGACCTAATGTTGTTGGCATCGTACAACAGAAGAAGCCATATTCTCTGTATCGCTGTTACTTCTACAGTAAGGCAGTGGATATAAAAACCAGCAGATGGCGTAATGTGTGTTGGAAGTTGACTTGGACCCCCACAACATCAAAGTTGTGATATGCTTTGATTGTCTGTGGGGAGGCTGACAAAATTAATGGTGCATCATTGGAGGAAATTTCCCACAAGAACTATTGGGGGAATATCAATGGTTTTTGATACCATTGATGATAGATCTTTCCTGCATATGAAGGAATGTTTCTTGCAAATGTTTTTCTTCAGGGCTTATGTCAGTTTCCCTTTGAGAGGGTTAACTGCAATGACTGTTTTCCTGTTGAAAATAACAGTGGTAATATTTTCAGGCTAAATATCAGATTGGTTCTTTTTTCCTCCCAAAAAAGGAGGTCTATCATCTACTCAAAACAAATGTTCTGGCTGAAGTGAGCGCATGTTTACTGGCTATGGGTGTGTATGTATTGATATCCTTCATTATGCACCATGGATATTTATATTCCCTAAAATATCTTGAAATTCCCATGGGGCCAGAAAATGTCCCAGAAGTCACCCAGTGCAAATATTTTTATCCATGTGGATAAAACTTAAAGCAAAATGAGTAAGATTTACCTAGTTAATAAGAGTTTGGAATTACAACTAATGGAAAAAGTTCATTAAGAAAGCTAAGGCTACTCTTCTCACCATCTGCCCCGCACACTAAAGGTCCTCTGGGAGGAATTTACTGCAGCCAATCAGAACTAGGTTGGCTGCAGTTACCCAAAGGACCTTTTCCTCTATCGCTCCCAAACTATGGAATGGCCTGCCGGAAGAGACCCGGCGTATTACCAGTCTTGACTGCTTTAAAAAGGCAGTCAAGACTGTCCCTTTTGACAGGCCTTCCCAGACTAGTGTTCCACCGCCTCTCATCAACTCTCCTCTTGTTTTTAATCTTGTTTTTAATTGTTTTTAATAGTTAATGTGTTTTAGGGGGTTAGAAGGGTGGGTGGGTGGGGAGGATGGGGTACATTTTAATGTTTTAATGTATTTTATATATTGCTGTAATGCCGCCTCAATCCATTGGGAGAGGCGGGATAAAAATAAATATTATTATTATTAGTAGTAGTAGTATGCAGCTTTCCCCTGCTTATGTGACAGATTAGGGACCAGAGCACTGTTGGAATATGGAATTGGTTGAAAAGTGGAGCCCAGGTACTGTACTATAGGGAGCATAAGAATTTAAGGAGGCTTACTTGGAACTGACAATGCATGTACTGCTTGCAACGTCTCTCAGCTGGCTTAGTACTGGTGAAATTGTGGAATCCCCATTGAATTAATGAAACTTGTCCTTAATTTGAAAGCAAGTTAACAGATAATGGGCATTCAAAGGCAGGGGCTGTCTGTACCTCAGTGAATGAAGTAGAAATGTTCTAGTGCACTGCTTTCTTACCTGAAAATTTGGTATCGGAGGCAGAAATAACACAGACAGAATAGGGACAGGTACAAAACATTTCAACAGTTCTTAAAATTCAAAACTAAAAGGTTCTTGGTCAGGTAACATCCTGGTCAGGTAAGCCTCACATAAGTAGAAACATTTTGAATCTTCTATAGAGACCTTGAAAACTTCCACCAGTATGCATCTAGGGATGATTTTTCTTTTCTTTTACCAGCCTCCATATTCCTTATGATTTCCATTTTGGTGGCCAAACTTAACAGGTCTGTTTTAAAAAAAATGCTTGGGGATAGCTGGTGAAACAGGTTTATCTGTTTTCTTCTTTTCTCTGATTTGCTGTTCACACATGTTGAGTAAGAAATTCTGGATACATCTACTTTTTATCTTGCCCATTGTAGCCAGGCACACACAGGCAGTGGCTGGATTGGCTTGAGCAGAATCCTATTTTCTCCTAGTTCAATCTATATTGCATTATTTACTGCAGACCCATGCAGCAGCCGAACACTGGAAGTCTGTGTTTTTCAAGCACACTCTTCCCAGTGGTGATACTGACAGAAAGCATTCAGCTTGCCAGAGGACAAGGAGATAAAGAGAGGGCTGGGGGGCATAAAAAGATTTTTTAAAATGCTACTTCTTTGTCAGAGTCTTTGTTAAGTGAGGTGTCCCTGTATTTGAATCTATTGTTGATACTACCTCTGTAGATAATTTTTGAGGTAGACTTCACCCCACCCATATGGCCGTCTTTCCATTGGTTATTCAGTAAGAAGGCTTCCAAGAGAGAAGGTATCAGGTAAAAAAAAGCTGTAAGGGCTTATTCCATCTAGACACCCCCCCCCCAAACCCACTGATACTGAGCAGTCTGCGGCCAGTTGCCCTGTCTGATGGACCCCTGTATGACTTTTAACATGTTAATATTGTTTTTTGTGACTTCAGCAATTATTTGGTGCTGTTTGTAAGCTTCCTTAAAAGAATGCGTATCCTGAAAGGGAGGTTAGAAATAATTTGAATAAATAATACCAAAAAGGGGGGGAAAGTTTCTGTTTTTAAGGATGTCTTCTTAAACCAGAGTTGACATATTTATGGTCAAACAAATGCAACAATCAATATATTAACAATGAATAATGCACTGATTTTTGTCTCAGCAGATTAGCAGTAATTTTAAAGATTTTTATACCATTCTATACACTGCTGAAACAACCCGAAAAATGGACTAGAACAATTCCTTGACTTTATCGCAATTGACCCTATCTCTGGTGACCAAAAAAAAAAAAAAATTCAAACAATTATTTAAAAACTTAAAGAAGAAATCACCCAGACTAGGTGGTTATACAATATGTTTCCGTAAAACCGTGGAAAACGATCTTATCATACAGCACAATCCAGATTCTTGCAAACTGGCAAAAATAATTGAGGTGGGGGGAATGTTACTCAAGTGACAGCATACAGCTGAATCAAGATTTTAAAATGTACAGCTATATTGGCTAATAGGATAAATTCATTTATGACAAATTATATTTTCAGATCAGTATAGATTTGGCTAGGAAGATATCTAGCAGATGCCATAAGTAAAACACTTAATGTAATTCATACAATTAGATTTAATTGCTGCAGTGATCCTGATGTCCTTAAGATATTTAACCACCTGGAATGGCCATATTTTTTTGCCCTACTGAAAACAAGGAGTATTGATGAAGCAGTTGTCATTGCTAGTAAAAAACTTCATGAAAACTCTCAGGTGAAGTATTAATTAATGTTTGTGATACAGAAATTTAGTTTCTGTAAAGGAACTAAGCAAGCATGATCTCTTCCACCATTACATTTTACACCAGCCTTTGAAAGTCTAACAGCTACAGTTAGAAATCATGCAAATATTAAAATAGTGGAAGTTGAAGATGCCTTTACAAAATCAGTTTATACACAAATGACATGTTTGCATCCTACCAGATACTGAAACTAGCATAATCCTGCTCAAAAATATGCCACAAATATTTCAGATATACCTTGGACTAAAAGTCAGCTGTAATGATTCTAAATTATTTTATATAAACCTACTATTGGTAGTTCAGAAGCAACGCCGTATATGGGTCTGATGTTTGTTTTTCAGGACTCAAATATTTTGGAGTTTTAATTAGAAAAGATACTCTTCAGTTAATACAATTAACACATTGTAACTAAAAGCTGGGCAAAAGTCAAGCTGTCTTTTTGCTGTAATCAGATTTTTCTTTTTCAAACCATCCCACAGAGTCCTAAAGTGGAAACTGTGAAAGGAAGACAAAACACTGTTGAAAGATTTATTGCCTCTGGTAAATCATTGAGATTCCTAAATATGGGGCATTTTTTCATCAAGCCTTGGCAATACTACATTTCTTGAAATATTATAAAGCATTTCATTTGGCTCAGTTAAACAAAATTTGTTAAAGTGGATCGTCCAACTACCTGGGTAAACTAGAGAGATACTTAGAACAGGTACTATATCGTTGCTTAATTTCTGAAATTTAAGCTTCACAAATACCCTATTAACTTAAGAAAAACATTTAGAAGTGAAATGTCAACATTAAGTGTCAGCAGTCTGGCACAGATATAGACAGTTTGCTAAGTACCAGCATTATGTCAACTATCTTTTTCAGAAACATCCAAACTTTAAAAATAAGGATACCTATAAATTTGATAGACAGAAATAAACAGGTGTGTATAGAACTAAAGGTCTTTTTTACAAAAGGCAAAGCCCTTCAAGTTGATCGGTTACAGGATAAATCAGAATAAATGAAGACAATCCTAGTTTCAAGTTATTAAAGTTACTACCTTTGTGCAAAATATACACACATCAGTAGGATCACTGAGGGCTTTAACTGTATGTGAAGCAATCTGTGTGAATAATTCTTTTAAAATTAAAAGGCTAATTTTGAACATATATAAAACCATTATAAACAGTTTATTTCCTATGCAAAAAGGGATAAAGTTTAGGAACTGAATGTAAAAAGTTCTATTTGAGATGAGAATTGGAGAAAAATCAGAATAGTTACCACCTGTTAAATTACAGAAGATCAGTAACATAATCTCAAAAATGTTGGGGACAATGTGGAGTGTAGGTACCTTGAAATGTTTCTGAGTTTTTTGCCCTGAAGCTATAGATTTTTGAAAGAAAATTCTAAATTGATTAGACAATATTATTTTCTAAGAATGTTTATTAATACTGTCAGTTTTTGATGGGGAAGATGCAGAATTGCTATATAGAAAACTGATTTCAATTCTATATATATTCTGTATGGAGAACTGATTTCAATTCTGACCAGAACTGCTAGAGCTGAAATAGTAGGATCCAGAAAAAACGAAGAAAGATTGTCTCTCTGCCAATGGCTAACTTGGCTTAGTGGATTGTTCTACATGAAAAAATGATCAATTAAATGAAAAGAGCTCGATTAACAAAAGGCAAAAGATAACTATGCAGAAATATATCTGTTTATATCTCATATTTTGGACTTAGCGTCACATCAAGAGACAGCATTAACGTATATGATACTTTGCTGCAATATTTTCTGAAATCAGAACACTATTTAATATTACAAGAACTTTCATGCAGTAATTATAAAGCGATGGTACTTATATAATTCACTTTTACTGTTGTAAAATTAAAAAATATAGTGTACCACCTTGTACAGTCGATCCTCAACTTTGGCGGAGGTTAGGGGCCATGAATATCTCCAGCCCCCACACATGCAGGTTAGAGGCTCTTCTGCTAGAAAAATCTCCTTCGGTCTCATCGTCTTTCTTGAGGAGAAGGAACAGAAGGATGAAAACACTGAAGGAGTTCTTTGGAGCAGTGGCAGCTCCTCTCCTCCTTCTCTCCTTTCCCACCAACAAAACATGTGAGTGAGGCTGGCAAATACAGAAACAGCATTGTGTAAATGTTTTGTCTGTCAGTGGGCCATGCTGTGTATCTCTGGGAAACAGAGTTATTGGCTTCGATATGTACAAGTCCCTTTTTGGTCAGTGTTTGTGATCCTACACTTTTGTGGAGCAGACTTATTGACATCCATGTGCACAAGTCCCTTTTTGGACAGTGCTTCATGATCCCCACTTCTGGAGAAAGGCAGGTGCCAAGTGAGGAAGACCAGCTGCAAAAATCTTCTTCATTGTAGTTGTGGGGAGGGGAGACGGCTTGCAGTGAGGAAAGAGTAGGAAAGAGAGGAAAAGCGGAGGGAGGAAAGCAGAGCCTATGCCCACCTTGGAGCAACTTTCCCTCATTACTGTACAATACTATCACCACCTACACCTGTTGTTACATTGCTAGTTAAGCAGTAGCAACAAACTTGCTAATAATCAAATCTGTGAAAGTTTAGCCTGCAAATGTTGAGGACTGACTGTATATATTTAGGACAAAGTACTAAAACTTACTGTAATTCTAATGGGAAGTGACCAACATGAGGCAAACTGAAAATGCTTCAGTCAATCTTGTAGCCTTTTGACAAAATTCTTGGTTCCATTTCAGCAAGCAAGTTTCTTTTTCAGACGTTTTTCCTAAAAAAAATAAAAATAAAATAAAGATATGAGTGACTTTCACAAAAAGACCTAGTAATCTTTGCCCAAGAATTCATAAGGAATGGAAATCATGATCACCTGCTAATCAAGGTATTAGATGAAAGGCAGCTGTTCTATTCTTTACTTTTGCGTGTATTGGGTTTTACATTTCAAAGCAGATGAGTGAATAAGTCTAAATTAACCCTAGACATACTAGTTTTCTAAGCTGAAAGATCTAAATTTAATTGGGATATCCCGTAAAGAAAAAAATACTTAGGATTATGTTGTCACTGCTTGGGCTGTTTACCTATTGTGAACCTTTATTGAAATAAGTTAGAAGTTTTAACAAAACAACTTAGTCTATAGGAAAGCATACACTGTAATTGAAATCAGTTTTATTTTTATTTTTTTGTAGTTTGATAGCATATTTTTATGTAGTTTAATAGCATGCAGGGTTGTCAGTGTTCCCTCCTGACTTTTGAGCCCAGAAAGCAAAATGCTATTCTTTTTATAAGATCATACGAAAAGTACATGAGTGTGTATACTTTAAAGTAATTTGAGGACCTCTGTGTTGGATCTGACAAAACTTTTTGATTGCAAAAATATATATTATGATAGGCAATCTGCTGTTTTGCTATACCCTATAATTGTGTGTTTTTAATAGGAGACAGCAACAAACAACTATTGTGAATCTTTGAACTGGATATTCATTGTGGATGTTGTAAAATGGTCTTTATGTTCTCTATAGTTAGTGCTGTTAATTGGAATTGCTTAATGTATTTTTTTCTTTTGGAAAAATGGAATTTATTCCATTGTGCATCACAGTACATTGCTTCCCCCCACACACATTAATGTAATATGGCTAGAGCTTAAGTTGAGAATTATTTCTAGATCTGTTTAAGGAGTAAAGACTGTGAATCTTGGAAGCTATCTGAAGAACAGGAAACATTGGCTTAGAAAGCAAAGCATATCACAACTGTAATACTGATGTTGGACAGTTTTCTAGGAGCTTTTCTTTTTTAACAGTGCTGGCCCGTGAGGTGTTTGTGAGCTTCATTTACAGGATGCTGCTGCATCCTGTGTACACTCAACTAAATTTCAACTCAGAAATTCCTTTTTAATTTTTTTTAATTTTTTTTCCAGATTCTTCATTCATTTAATACAAAACTGTATTAAATCACCTAATGCAGTATAAACATTGTACACTGAAGTATAATTGTGTGAGGGTGTGGTTTTTTTCCTAGCTCAGAAATACTTCTTTTTGTCAGACACTTATAAGAATAGCTCTTCTTGCCCTGAAAAGATGTGCTGTGATACTTTAAGAGAGATGCTGTGTTAATCTATGCATTCTTAACGATTCCAAGGGTTATATAACATGTGGTGTATTTACAGTGAAATCCAAAATCCCCAAAACAGTGATATCTTTGTTGGTTAACCAAAATGCACAAAATACATCATGCAAGTTTTTGAAGCTTCATTGGATTCTTCATTAGATGGCAATGTTAAAAATTGTGTGCTTGTGTATGTTTGTGTGTGTGCCTTTAAGTTGCTTGTCAACTTTTGATGACCCCATGAATTTCATAGGGTATTCTTAGGCAAGGAATGCTAGGTGTATTTTCCCCCAGTTTCTTCTTTTGAAATATAGTATTTGTTGTCAGTCTCGCCTCCAGGTACTAACTAGGACTTATCCTACTTGGCTTCCAAGATCAGAGGAGAAGCAAAGTGATGATGTTAAAGTCACTTGTGTATTTTTTTTTGTTCTGTCTTGGGTAAGGAAGAATGAGAAGTGAGAGGACAAAGGGTTTACCTGTTGATCCATTCAGGAAGTTTGTAGGGCTTGGTATACTGCTGTCTTGAAAAATACTTTGATTAAAAAAATAGATGGATAAAGGCTTATGTCTTTTTGAAACATAAGTGAGAATGCAACAGTCAGTTAAAATCTGAGTAGCATGGAGTGTTCGGAGTTCAAGTGCTAATTAAATTGATCATAGCTTTAGAATTATATTTATTCACAGATCACTTTGTGAAGTAAAATTTTTTGAGATAACTTTCACAGATGTAAAATGCAATTAATACTATATATACACAAAATGAGTGTAGCAATAATATTCTTGACACTAAACAAAATAATGTACTATAGAATTCTTCCATGGTCAGGAAAACAATAAAGAGCAGTATTTTTGAAGCAGCAATTTCACTTGCTTTTTACCACTGAATTCATTTAAACTCTCTGGAAATAAGGCACATATTCACTTAGATGTCACTTTCTACAATAGGTCTGGTTTTGTAGTGTTAATTATTTTCAGTTTTAGAGTGTGGGGTTTTTTTTTGTCTTAAATGTGCTTTGTGTTAAATAATTATTTCTCTCTCTTCTCCATCCCCAGGAGTCGAAAACTTCAGATCAGAAATATCCCACCACACTTACAGTGGGAGGTAGGCATTCATCTTTAAATTTTCGAGATACCTGTTTTTAAGAAATCAATTGATGGTATGTTTTTCATCTTTTACATGTTTCTCTCTCTTGTTCTCTCAGTTCTTTCACCTCTTGGTCTCCTAACACATGCAAATTGTTGACAGGAACAGTTTCTGTTCTTCGGGGAGATCATTTGCAAGTTTGAATAACAGAGCCTTCCATATATTTTGGCAACTGCCCATAATCATGGGCATTTAGATATAAATGTTTCCTGAAACCTACAGTACATTCTTAGGTGAATTGCAATTTCCTGATCTGTTCTCTCTCTCTCTCTCTGTCAGTCTCTTTGAAGGTTCTTCTTCACTTTTCTCTTTCTGTAAACATTAGCATTGTGGCAACTTTCAAAAATAGAAACTCTTGCTTTTTCATATAATTATTCTTCTTTCACTAGTTATTTCTATAGCATCATGCTGTAATTTCAGAATTCCAGAGTCTGCAATGTCTGTGTAGTAACACATAAATTATCTTAAAAACATTTTGCTTATCCTCTTCCCCTTAGAGTAGGTTAGAAATATCTTAAATTCTCTATGTGTAATACTAAAACAAGCTAAAAGTTTGTTTTAAGGAAGATAAAGCAGGTCTTCACTTGATGCTGAAAGTACACCAGAGAGGGTACCAGGGAAGCTTTGCAGGGAAAGGAAATAACACATGATATCACAACACATTTGCCATGTGCCTTACCCTGGGTGTAGGGAAACCAGAATGATAGTCACCAAAGATTATCTTAATAGAGATACAGGGAACATCTGCCCCTCTAGATGTTGTTGTACAGCAGTTCCTGTCAGCACTAGTTGTCATAGTCTATAGTGAGAAATGATGGAAGGAACAGTCGAATAAGATGTGAAGGGCTAAATATTCCCCATCCTTTTTTCAGTATGTAAGTTGATGGAAATGGGTATGCCTGTAGGTAACCCATAATCCAAGCCATTTAGGGCTTTAAAGGTAAGCACCAGAACTTCCTGTGGAATGGACCAAGACTCCATGGAACTCTTGTCCTAGTTAGCAACAGGGTGTGTGGTAGTGCTTACCAGAGCATGGGTGGCCATGACTCTATCCAGGAGAGAATGCAATTAGCACACCACCTTCAAATAGTGAAGACACTTTCTTCCTCTGGCACTATTTGGGTCTTAAATGATGATGCTAGATATACTCTCAGTATACAAATCTGATGCTTTGGGAGAAGGGGAAGTTTTTGCCACATGAAGAAAAAGTTAAAATTAGTAACTTATTCAAATAAAATTAGTAACCTTCTTGAACAGTTTAACTGTGCACTAATAAATAGCCACAGATTTAGATCGACACAGGAGGAAGAAGGCCATTTAGAGTTTCCACCTGCTGAATCCCATTTGAGATGTCTCATTTGGTGATTTTCCAAGCTTGTATGTTTTACTCTCATGTAAGTTTATTAAAAACATATTTTTCCTCTTTAAAAGTGTACTTTAGTGTTATAAAAGGAATACCTTGGATTATAATGAGAAGGGTTTACTTCTAAACTCTGTCCACCATAGTCTTGTGTAAGAAATTTCTAGGGTACTTGATGTTCCTGTTGGCTCCCTGCTTCCTAGTTTTAATCTGTGCTTTAAAACAATTACTTCTAGTGAGCCATGACTAAACTTATTAATAAATGAAATTAACTGGAAACCACACCCACAACAAATGTCTTTGCTATTCCATTGCTTCCATAATGTAATGCAGTGCAGTTGTACAGTTGGTCCTCTAACTCCACAGATTCTGTATCCATGGATCCAACCAACCATGGCTTGAAAATATTTTTTTAAAAATGCAAAAAGTGAACTTTGAATTTTCCATTTTCTATAAAATACACCATTTTACTATATCATTATATATAATGGGATTTGAGCATCCACAAACTTTGGCGTCCATGAGGTTCTGGAACCAAACCCTAGCAGATACTGAGAGCCCACTGTAATCCATTAATTCACCTTGGCCAAGAATTATTCCATTGTTTGAGATAAACCATAGGATACAAATATATATCTGGATTTCTTACTTAAACTAAATAATATTTCAGAGTTCTTACAGTCATCAGCTGTCAGTGTTTCTGGTGATTAGCTTCAGAGGTGTTTATGGCAGTTATTTATTTGTCCCGGAATGTATCCTGGAGTTACATGTTGTAGTCATCCTACTTTAAGCTAAAAATGAGGGGCTGTGTGGGAGCCCTGTGTATACTGCCTTCAGTTTCAGGATGGAAGAAAGGCAAAATATAAACAATAAATATAATGTCAGGTAGGTGTGTTCTAAACAGTGCTTCTTAAGCTATTTGATGTGGCAGGGGTTTTTCCCCCTAGTGGACGAACCCATTAGCTACAGTTGTTTCTTTTCTGGAAGTTCACCAGGGACTGGCATCTGATGGCCAGTGGACCACCATTTTGATTAGCACTGTTCTAGAATCTCAGTGAAAGATATCAAATAATGTCTTCGAAAATATATGAACCCTCATATAAAATTTAAATTTGCTTGAGTTTTATATTATTCTGTAGATCTTTATCAAGGAAGATTCTAAAATACTCCTGGGTGAACCTCTAATATCAGGCTTTTTAGGAAAAACACTTTGTGCAGCAACTGTGGAGATAATAAAATATGTGGAATATTGTACATCCATCTATTTATTTATTTCTAACATTTTCTTCTAGGATTCAAGGTCACTTTCAGAAATTAAAACAGATAGAAATCAAAAACACATAGGTAAAAACATAAAAGTTGTTGTTAACGTGTACATAAATAGAATTAAAATAGAATAAAATTAAAAACAGTTTTAAACAAATCTATTTTAAAAAAAAAGAAAGCAGAGTAGGCTGTTAAACACCCTTTTCTTATAAATGGTCAGTTCCGTAGTACCAGCTGGATTAGAAAAGTCTTTACCTAGATGACAGGGATGGAGCCAATCTCGCCTCCTAGAAAGGAAATTCTAGAATAGCTTGGTAGAAATCTCTGGTTCCCAGTAAAATTTTGCTCTCTAATCTGAGAGATTTGTGAACCTCTCTATTCCTACCCTTCTAAGCAAGCAATTCTTAGGGTGTTAATTATGCACACTGGTCAAATTTGGTTGGGGGGGGAAAAAACCCAGTTGATCCTCCCTGACTCCCTCTTTGTTCCTTCCCCTTGTTGTCATTCAGAACATTCACCTGAGCTGTTTATTTTCTTTGCCTGTTTGTTAGCTGACACGAGAGAGTGGACTGTGACAGCATTTAGTGATAGAACTGTGACAGGTTTCTGTTGCTATTTCACACAGGGGTGAAAAAGGTATCAAAGACAATTTGGACAGGGAGAGACATAACCAGTGCCCTTGGAAGTGACTGTTTATACTGGAAGAGCCAGAATAGTGACTGTTACGTTGGGTTTGAACTGTAGAGGCGTTCAGGTCACTATTTTTGATAGTGTGACACACTTGTATATCCCTAGAAGTGTGTTTCATCTGAAAATTATTTTTGTCAATCAGAATTTTTCAGGATGGGGAATTTAGGTGGAATCCAGTTGGGCAAGAGTCTTGTAATAGTGTTCTTTTGGGTTGTATTCTACCCCTCATGTGCTATATGGCACTATACAAGGAATAACAATGTATTTTTTCCTTTGATCTATTATGTTCAAAATCTGCATGGTCATCTTGACCAGTAATGCAGGAACCTGAGCATTTTTTAATATTAGCAATAAGCCTCCCAAAGTGATTGGATACACTTTCTGGTTAACTAGAACATTTATATACTGCTGAAATATTTTTGTCAAAATCAAGTTAGTCGCCTTGAGTCCTAATTCTGGGAGAAAGGCAGCCAATAAACAAAACAAATGAACAAATAAAATGTAATAAGCACATAGATCTAAAACCATTTGTTACTTCCAACCAGAGTAGACTCATTGAATCAGTGTCCCTTTTTAAGTATTGATTTAACTTTTCATTTATTGGGTCTGCTCAGTTGGCATTTAGAGTTGTATCTAATCCATAGTGGGTTGGTATGAAATTCATCCGTTAAATTATATTTTGAGGGGCTTTGCCACACAGTGATTTTTGGGAACAGATTTTTGGATACAATTTAGGCACAAGTATTTGTCTTTAGATTTTCAGCTAATACTTAAGCAAAGAAAGAAATTTACTTCTGACTGCTTAATTTTTGTGATGCAAGTGAAGAATTTAAAAAGAGTAATTTTGGTGTGGCTAGTATAGTCCTTTTAGCAAGTGTATTCTTTTTTTAAAACAAGTTTATTAGAACTGTTGTTTTTTAAATGCATAAACAACATATAAGGGGAAAGATACACATCTATTATCTAAACAAACAAGCAATCTGAACAAACTAACAAACACAAAAATGTCAAGTGGGTTTAAAAAAGACACACGCGTTACTTTGAACTCCCCAGAAAACAATTATTTATGATTACTTAGTATACTTCTTCAAAGTTCAATAAAATACCTGTAATTATGTAGTTATTAATGTTAACATACAAAATTGATTATAAAAAAAACTACATTTATAGTTATAATATAGTTACCCTTTTACTTTCTTATCTGTAGTAATGCTACAATATATATAAAAAAGCAATACTCTAGCCAGATTTCAATTGAATTGTTATTTTCAAAATTCCTCTATCAATTGTTATATCATCAGTCCACATCTCTTCCCTTTTTAAAATGTCTACCACATATGAAAAAAAAATCCCTTCTTTCTGATTATTTCCAGCATGTTTTTGAGAAGCCTTTATACACTTTAGGCAATTTGGGGGGAGGGTTCTTATTCAGCGTGGACTTGAACATTATCAGCTTCCCACAGTCAATATTTGTTTATTTTAAAATAAAATTTCTTTACAGTCATTAATTTCTTTACTGTCTCTTTAAATTGGGGGTTTTGCACTGTCTGCTGCTGCCACCACAATCTCAGCAAAGTTACCATGTTTGCTGGCATATAGGACATACCAGCATTTAAGATGCACCCCATTTGTACACCAGTAAATACTGTTTGCTGGCATATAAGATGCACTGGTGTATAAGACACACTCCATTTTCAGACAGTGTTTCTTGGGAAAAACAGTGCATTCTGTACACCAGCAAATAGGGTATTTTTTATTTGAAAGCCTAACAAGTGTATTGCTGAAAGAATACTTACCTGGAAGTAAGCACACTGGGTACAGTGGACTTCCTAATAAACAAGTGTAGGAAAAGTTACTCTTGTATTATCATTCTGAAAGGATGCTTAAAACTTTGCCTTGCAAAGTTCCCAAAAGCTTACTTGCTGAATATTTTACAAGGGATTGATATTAATCTTGCAAAGAAATACTGAAGGGTCCTTTTATATGTGGTAACATTGGCTCGAATCAAATATGCTAAAATGTGGAAAAATGAAGGGACTCCCAAGACAGAGCAATGGTTAGACAACTTATTAGAAATAAAAATGGCAGATATTCTGATGCAAAGATCAAAAGGGCAGACAAATATCAAAGTTAATAATGAATGGGAGCCCCTCCATAACTATTTCAAAAAATATAAAATTAATAACTAATACTTAGCAGTTACCATAATTTATGAGGTAGAGAATGGTCTTTAAATAAAGAGGGTAACACTTAAATAAAACTGATAAAAATATATAAGCAATATTAAGTAATGATTCAGATAATGTTTGACACAAAAATATATATTCGTATATATATATCAGGAGCAAAAATGGAAATAGGAAATATTTGGTTTAGAAGTACGATTATACTATACTTGTAAGTAATAAATTATCCTAGGTAGAGACAGAGGAAGAATAAGAAGATACTTTAGATTATATTATTGCTTTTATGAACAATACTATGTTTATTGATATGTATTTTATCTGATATAACTTTAATAAAAATATTAAAAAATTTTTTTTTACCTTGCTTGCATTGTTAGTTCTTGGTGAATGTGAAGACAGAGGGATGCTTAACTGAAGCCTACTGTCTCTTGCTAACTCAGTATTTACTGCTGGGCTGGGGAAACTCTGGCCTTCCTGATGGTTTGGTCTAAAACTGATCAGGCTCACTCAGCATGACCAATGATTAGGGACTGTAGGAATTATAATATGAAATATTTTGAGGGAGAAGAGTTCCTGACCTCTGACTTTTAGCATATGTATAAGTTTGCACTTGGTTTACTTTTACTTGACCAATCGAGCAATACCAAAAATAGCACAGAACTATACTTTATATAGAAGAGTTGTGTGGTTATGTGTGGGTGTGGAACTTGCTTATTACTTAAGAGTCTGGCAGAGGAAAGTGATCTGGATTTCTTTCTCTTCATTTCTGCAGCCAAAAGCAAAGATGAAATGACAGAGTTTGTTAGTGAGGCAGATATTTCAGTTAATTTTCATTAGTTCTGTATGCCCGGCTCTATGTACCACAGTTTGTGCACTGATTCTCTACTTCTTGGTTGCCATTCAAGCTTTCCTCCTTATTTCCTCAGTCCCTTTTATATTCCTTCCTGTGCCTCCTGCCATTCTTCCTCTTATTCCCCAGTATTATGTAACTCTGACAGATTGTCAGGTGTGTGAAACTTCTCATTCCGCCTAATGTACAAGTCGCTAGAGGGAAAGTATTTGGGTGGCTGTATGCTTTGGCATTTCTCAATAACAATGAGGGGCAGTTTTAGATATAAATCTCGTAATAATAATAATAATAATAGCAAATGCAGTGAAACAGTAGATGTTCCTGATGTTAAAATGGATGGTATGAAAGGGGATGTACGAAGTCTGAAATGACTGCAGTAATGCACATGCTAATATACTGCGCAGGCAAACAGATCTGTGATTTTTTAAAGGGATTTCTGATGGTTCTAGTTAAAACTAGCAAGTAGGCAATCATAAACAATTTTTTAAAAAAATCTCAAAATTGTAGGGAATATGAAATACAGTATAAATTTCTCTCTGTACTTTCTATGTTCTATTCGGTTGGTCTGGAAGAAAAACATGGAGTGGAGAAATTGTTAATTAGTGTGGTTGTGTGATGTATTGTGCTGCAATAATGAGAATATATAACTGTAAAACTTGGAGAAGAATGTGTTAGAATTAGAATTTTTGACCTTGAACTTCTAAGCAGAAGCCCTGTCCATTCATCCTCCTTATGAGTTGATATTTAAAAAACAAATTGTATAAAACAAGTTCCTAGCAAAACCCTGGATTGTTACTTGGCTGTTAGGATGTTCATTGGTTCTGGAAGTAACAAACATTTTAGACAGGAACAGTTGTAGGTTACAGCTCTCAGTTACAATCCTCTTCTTAGTTGTGTGCCTTTAAATTCTTACTAGCATATTTTCCTGACGTTGTCCGGGATTTTATTTTCCTCTTAAGAACTCACCCAACTGTCTTCTCCAGTAGCTGTAACTTTTCCTCATATTTCCCAATGCAATCTGCATTCAGTGTTATTTATATACACAGTTTGAGTTCCTAAGGGAATTCACTGTCCTCCTTCTTGCTGCTAGGCCTTTTCTTCATAGCAACTGGCCTATTCCAGTATGTGTAACTTTTCCCCATATTCCCCATTCCAATCTGTATTCAGAGTTGTTAACATAACATAGGTTGGGTTCCTGAAGGGATATACTGGCCTCCTCCTTGCTACTAGGCATTTTCTCCATAGCAGCCAACCCATTCTAGTACCTGTAACTTTTCCCCATAGTCCCCAATCCAATCTGTGTTGTCTGGTGATGTTGATGTACTGGCTTTTGATTTTCCCCCCCTTTCTGTTGAATTTGTGCAATGGCTTTATGTTTTTCTAGAAGCATTTTTTGTTTTGAATTTCAACTTTAAGATTCTTCACATATGGAAGTCATACAATCTATTGTGTGAGGTGAGAAGACCTTGTAACTATAAATTACCATAAATTACCAACCCAAGGATTCCATAGAATCTTCACAGCCAGCCAATCCTATGAGGTTTTCTTGCCTTCCACAAACAATCATATGAGGTCTTTGCCTGCCTGACGCAGACAGACAGACAAACTCACAAACAAACTTTGACTTTTATATAGTACATGAAAATGAGGAGCTTAGATGTGCATAGTTAAGTATAGATTTGAACCATTGTTTCCTCTTCATGGTCTCTGTGGTTCATAGATGGGGTTCACTTTGCCTGTGCAGTCATCATTTGGAACCTTCCGGAGCTGTTATGTACATGTTTTGACAGTAGCTCCTCCTCCTCCTCTGGTCCATGTGACCAACCTGATTCCTGCTCAAACACTCAGTTGCCTTTCATCTGCCACAGTAGCAGCGTCGAAGGAATTGTTGGTGAACTCAACTGCTTGTTTTATTGTTTTACTGTTCTCTGGCTTCTTGATTATTGGACTGCATTTTAGCTTCTTCTCTTTGGATCTTGATTTGGCTGTTTTAAGACTTTGTTTATTTGACTTGGATCATCCTGACTCAGACTGTTGCTTAGCTATGCTTTGGCTTCAGTTCTCGTTTATGGTTGCCTCAACAGTTAAAGTGCCCTCTGGTTCATTTAAGAAGTGCACCTCTTGTGGAGTTAAAATTCCCAGTATCAGTGGGCATATACGTGTCTCCTGCGCTACAGAGATTACCACAATGTTGGATCGTGTGCTCACTGTAAAGCAGTGACCCCTCAGGTGCATAAAAATCAGTCATCTAGGCTTAAAGCTCTTTTATATGAGCAAGTCTTGACCATTATAGTTGTGCCATATGATTCTGGTTGTGGTTTGGTCCTACGATACTCCTCTGCACCAACTGCCTCCTCACTGACTGCCTTTGGTTCCCTAGTTTGACTCACCATTCTTTACAAGATTCAGACACTAAGGATGGTACTAAGATACCTGCTTTCGAGTTCTATAGTTTGGCTAGAAGAATTGTTCATACCAGTCTGTGAGGTTGAATTGAAGGCTTGATCTCGTGTCCCATCGACAGTGGGTCAGTCTGTTGAGGTAGAGACCTCTTCCTTGAAACGCAGCTTTGAAAAGAGATGTCGTAAGAATTAAAAAGCAAGATATGCATCAAGACCTCTGCCATCATCTCTGCAGTGGGCAGTTGGTCTCGTATGGAGCGCGTGCAGGAAAGGAAAGCCATGGTACTGGCTTCAGTGCAATCCTGTCACTCTCCAGTTTGAAAGATGCAGGCAAACCCCTCTGTAGAGGGATCTCCGCAGGTGGTTCAAATTGTTATGGCCTTACAGGGAAAGATAGTTGAGTTGCCTATGGATACTCCCCAGCTGTCCCCTGGCTTGCCTGCCAAGGCCAAGCAACCATTCTTCTACTTCACCTGCTCCCCAAGCAAGGAGTTTCCATTGCTGCTTTCTCCTCTTCATCCTTCAGTTCACTGTCGATGCTCAGTATCCTTGTGATCCTCACACTTAATCTTGTTGGACCAATTCATCTGAACCCACGTCTTAGAGTCATTGTACCCACTCCTTGCATCAACAATACTGTCACCATTCTGCTTGTTGTTGGGGTGGATATGATTCTGGGAGCTGCAGCCGTAGGCACTGTAAGTATTGTCTTCAATATCATGGATGCTCTCTATATTTCTGGCACATAGTAGGTGGAGTACAAGGAGTTCAATTGGCACTGCACTCACAGATTGTGACCATTTTACCACCAGTGGGAATCACCAAACCAGCAGTGTTGTTCTGTAGAAGCACTCCATGACTGATGCTCCCCATCATACCACCAATGTGATCAGTGATGAAAATTGCATTTGACTTTGCAGCCTTCTCTGGCTTCAAGTTCCCCTGCTTCAGTGCCGAGCAGGCTGCACTTTCCACAACAGGAACATCAGGATGAGACCTGACTGGCATGCATATCCTCCAGCTCAAACGCCAGCTGCTCATCCTTTGATATTGGGTCAATCCTTGGAAGTGGTGAGCTCTCACCCTCGGCTCCTCCTCAAATTCATTTGTTGGTTTCAAGATCCCATTGAGAAGTTTCCTCTCGGGCTCGTACTGGCAAACAGTTGCTTCAGGACTACCTCTTTGAAGGATTTAGAGTCAGACTCTTCCTCTCCCTCTCTGGATGTGCCACAGATGCACTCCTCACCAACAACTTTGGAAAGGCATGAATCAGTTTCACAGCCCTCCCAGGCTATCAAGTCTATCAGTGCTATTTTCAGCTCCCATGCCACAGTTGCCTACCTACTGGATGAGAGACCTGACCAAAGAAGTTCTACTATGCTGGCACACTCAAAGAGTGAGTATCAGGGACATTCAGGTGTTGCTTGGGTTCATGGTCTCCACAACATCGGAAATAATGCACACAAGACTTTGGATGCATCCTCTTTAAGCCTGGTTCCTGTCCTGCTTTGACCCTTTCCCTGGATACCATATTTGAGGACTGTTCATCAATTCTTGGAATGGTGGCTCAATCTCAAGAATCTCTAGATGGCCATGCTGTTCCTTCGTCATGAACCCAAAACATCAATGATGACAGACACTTCCATGGAAGGATTCTATGTCAAGGATCATTGAACAGAAGAACAGAGCAATCTCCCCATAATTCTCTGAAAACATTGGCTGTGGAGAAAGTCTTCTAAGTTTTCAAGGTTCTACATGGCAAAGTTATTCAGATAGTCTCTGACAATACCATGGCTGATCCTGCCTTTGGAAGAACTGTGCTATTTTCTTGCATCTCATGACACTCCCATCTCTTGTGGTGAGTAACTTGCTAGTCTCTTATTTGTGTGAGTCACAGAGACCACAAAGAAGGGGGACAGTTTGTTTACCTATAACCATAGTTCTTTGGTCATCTGTGAACTCACAAACACTTGACCATCCTCCCCTTTGTGTGTCTTGCTCAATCCCATAAGTTCCTTAGCTACTGCTTTAGCATCCAGGGAACTGATGGTTTGACTGGGAATCAGACTGGTCACGAGGACCAGGAGAGGAGGGGCCGCCACCAAAATGCTTACATAACAGTTCTAGAAGGCTCTGAATGATGTATTGCACAGGGTCAGTAAACCCCATTTGTGTAAGTTTGAAGACGACCACTTGAAAAGCTACTGATGAGCAATTTGTCCTGCTGAATTACATAATCACTCATAAATAAGGTCTTCAATCAATGCAATACTGAACGGTAAACAAATTGTACTTTGATGTACTTCACTGTACAAATACTGTTTCTAGCATATTGGAAAAATAGGTCTATTCCTCTGTATTTGAATCTTGCCTTTTAACTTAGGGTCATAGTTTTCATTCAGGCTTTCCAGGAATGTTTTCCAAGTGTTGTTGACTAAGGAACACCTGTGCCTTGCAGATATTTCTGGAACAGACTGTTCAGTGCACATTTTTTTCCCACCCAAGGCATTGATCAGTCTTGTTGGACCCTGCTGTTGCCCTTTATGAAGGCAAATGTATACTAGAACACGTACAGGACTCTCTCATTGCACATTGTGTAGGAAAATCAGCTCTGATGGACAAACTGTATTTCTGGCAAGCTTGTCTTGCTTTATTAATTTGTCATTGATTCCCCAAGTTGTAGTCCAAAACTTTGACCACAATTTGGCTATACTCATGATGTTCATCCTTTTATCATTTCTATCTCATAATCTTCTGTGTTTGTCTGTGTCTGCCTCCTCTTCATAAAACTAAGTATTGTTTTCAGTTTCTCATAAGAAAAGCCTATGCTTCAGATAAATTTTAAATAAAATAGGTAAGAGTGAGGGGAATTGTAGGACTGCTTCCTGTGCTGGCAAGTTTTCCTTTGTTTGAAGAAAAAGTAGTTTGAAAAGAGTGGACTTTTTGTTGTTGCTGTTGTTGTTCTTTCAAACTTAGGTGTAAAACTCTTCATTCTTGCTAACTTTGCTAATATAACTTCACATGGCTCTGGGAAAATGTTGTTGCCTAGACAGCTACAAGACTTGTTGTACAAGTGAACTGTTCCATGTAGGTTTCCTTTGTATTTCTAGGGGTGAATTAGAAATATCTCTGTGCTACTACTGGGCATCTGTTGTCTAATCTGATCCTCTGTTGCTGGTCATATAAAAACAATCCTGCCATTCAAAATATAAAGCAACTGATCTCATAAAGATACTGTTCCATGCAGTTCTTACCTAACTACTCGCAGTCAGTAGATGTATTCCTTCAGCATTATAAATGAAGATGAACAGGTTGCTTGCCTGTAACTGGAGTTCTTCGAGTGGTCATTTGTGACTCACACAAATGGGCTGTCTGTGCCTGTGCAGTACTGACTATGGAAACTTCTAGAGTTTTAGGCCTAGCATTTTGGCGGGAACCCCACCCCCTTCCCTGATGGCATATAAGGCCCTGGGCGCACCTGTCGCTAGTTCCTTGACCACTGCAGCAGTCCAGGCACAGACACATGGCATGACATGAAGAAGGGAGGCAGGGCAGGGTTGTGTGAGTTCACAGATGACCACTCAAAGAACTCCAGTTACAAGCAAGCAACCTGTCCTTCTACATGGTCTCTGTGACTCACACAAATGGGAGACTAGCAAGCTACAGTGTAGGAGGGGGGGGTGTCATGAGAGACCCACATCAAATCTAGCCAAGTGCAAACTGGACCCACCAGGAAACAAATGCTAGGCAGAAATATCAATCCAAATAATGTTTATCATTAAAGGAGGTAAGTCACTCATAGTGAACATATTTGAGAACACACAGCAACGTAAGGTACAAAGAGTTCAAAGTTAGCACATGAGTAATGAATATCAATTACCATACAAAGAAATGGCATCACTGAACAGAGGAGACCAAAGCAGCCCTCCCAAAGGCAGCATCATTGGAGGATCGCTGGTCAATCCTGTAATGAGAGATGAAAGTCATGGGCTATGACCAGATGGCTGCCTTGCAAATGTCGTGCAGGGGGACAAAAAGGCTGCAGAGGCTGAGAGTGCATGGTGGCATGACTCCTAATCTGGAGAAGAGGATTTGTCCATGCTAGTTCAGAAACAAGTCTGACAGTGGAAGCCACCCATTTTGAGAGCCTCTGTGAGGAGACCGGCAGTCCTTTCTTTGTGGAGGAGTAACAGAGGAACAGCTTCTGGGACCACCTGAATTCTGCAGTGCATTGAGTACAGAAGGTCAGAGCCCTGCGGATGTTCAGGGCATGCAATGCTCTCTCCAAGTCCGAGGTCAAGTCCTAAAAAAAGGCTGGGAGGACAATGTCCTGATTAAGGTGGAAAACTGAGACCACATTAGGTAAGAAGGTGATGTCTGGTCAGAGGACCACCTTGTGTTGAAAACAGAGATAGGACTTATCAACTTGAAGTGTACACAGTTCACTAGTCCCTGTTGCAGACGTGATAGTGATAAGGAAGCCAACAGCCAAGAGAGCAATCTGAGATTGCATGTGGCCATAGGTTCAAAGGGTCTCTTAGAGAGTTGGGAGAGTACTAGCGATAAATTCCAACCTGGAACCGACAGTGCCACTGGTTTGTGCAGATGTTTGTACCCCTTGAGGTAGGTGCACACCAAGGGGTCCATGAAGCATGAGGGTTTACCCGTATGTTGAAGACAAGACGATATAGTTGAAAGTTAACACCGGATTGATGAAAGGGAGAGACCCTTCTCGGGGAATGATGAAAGAAACTCGAAAAGATGGATGGTATTGAAGCAGTCGATGTTGAGACAGCGGAGATGGAAGAATTCAGTGAATTTTGTAAACTTATAGGAGTAAGAGCAGATCATCGACAGGTTGTGTGCTGCTTGAATGATTCACCTAACAGCAGGTGGAAGAGATGTCAATGGAGCAGGTTCTACACTGTCAGCTTTAGGTTGGTGTCATAAGGGTGACGTATGGCGCCATTGTTCATAACCAGGAGATCTGGTTTGAGTGGAAGCCTCCAATACTGAAACTTCAACAAAAGGAGCAGTGGGGCGAACCAAGGTTGGTGCAGCCACCATGGAGTGATGATGATTGCTGAGGCTCCATCCTGACAAATTTTTTCTAGAACTCTTGTAATTAGTGGGAAGAGAGGAAACAAGTAAATCACCAGACCCTTCCAGTGGAAGTTGAATGCATCTCCCAGTGACCCTTTGTCCACTCCGCCTCTTGAACAGAAGAGGTGGCATTGGTTGTTGGACAGCGACATACTTCTCAAAGAGCAGACTCATCGAGCATCCATTTGTGGGAGATCAGAGGAATCCAACTGAGATGGTCCACTGTTCTGTTCTGAGTGCCATGGAGATGGAGAGCCAGTGGGTAGATCCTTTGGGGTGGACAACACTTCCAAAGCCTGAGAGCCAACCGGAGTAGCGTCATTGATCGTCTACCGCCCTGCTTGTTTATATGACTGTGGTATTGTCTGTCAATATCTGCACTGTCTGGTTCATGATAATGTCTTCGAAGGCTTTGAAGGCCTTGATGACTGCCAACATCTTGAGGGCGTTGATGTCATAGGTGCTGAATGTGTTCAACCACCGACCTCTGACCATCAGATGTTGAGAGTGGGTGCCCCAGCCTTCTAGAGAGGCATCAGTCATAACTGAGATCATGGGACTCGGAAGGTGGAATGGCGTACCTGCCAGGATATTCCATGACTCCTTCCACCAGGAGAGGGAGCGAAGAATGTGTCTTGGTACCAAGAGGCAACAGTATGCATTGCCGGTGAGAGAGTCGAAGATGGTTAGAAACCAGCTCTGTAGAGGTCACATGTATAACTTTGAGAGTGGAACAATGGCTGTCTTCGATGCTATAAGGCCCAGTAAAACCTGGATTGAGTGAGCAGAGGTTTGCCAGTTCTGTTGCAGCAGTGATATCACCCTGGAGAGTTGGAGGATTCATTCTTAGAGTAGAAAGGCAAGCTGATGGGCGGAGTCAAGTTCTACTCCAAATGAACTGTATGTGGTAGGTTGGATGGAGGTGAGATTTGTCGAGGTTGACCATAAGGCCCAGCCTCTGAAGAAGGTGAAGAGTCACACTGAGGTTGCAGAGAAGTTGAATCTTGGAATGGGAGACGACCAGCCAATTATCGATGCAGAGGAGGAGGATGACCTTGTGTTGTTGAAGAGCCACTGCCACCACCAGCATACAGTTGGTGAATAGCCTTGGTGTAGTGTTCAGGCCAAAGAGAAGCACACGAAACCTGAATGCCTTCCTGCTGGTTGCAAATGCGAGGAGTCTCTTGTGGTCTGGTTGAATGGCAATGTGAAAATATGCATCTTTGAGGTCTAAGGTGGTGAGGTCTAAGTTGCCTTCCTGAAGGAGGAGAAGAATGGACTTCCTGAAGGAGGAAAAGAATGGACTTCAGGGATACCATCCAGAACTTGTGAGATCTGATGTATCAGTTCACTCCCCAAAGATCCAGGATGGGGCTTACTACTCCCCCCTTTTTGGAGACTAGAAAGTATCTGAATGAAAAACTGGTTTGATGAGCAGAGAAGGGGATCGGTTCTATGGCACCTTTTCTTCGAAGGACACAAATCTCTTCCAGAAGAGGAGTCAATGGATGTGTTAAATGCAGATGTGGCGAACTGGAGGCATCGAGGAGAACTTGATTGCATACTCCTTGGCCATGATGTCAAGGACCCAGGAGTCAGTCATGATCGAGGTCCGGGCATCGAAGTGTTTCCTGAGTTTGGACCCGAAGATCAGGTCGAGTAGGTGGTGTATATGTAGCTCTGATGTTACAGCTACCACCGTGTCTGTGGTGGTGGATGAAGCAGTAATAGATGACTCTGTAGTGGCAGTGCTTAGCATATTGGGGTCATCCTTGAAACCATCAAACCCGGTGCTTAGAAAATTCAGCCTTTTTTTTATACGGGGCCTTCTGTGGATGAGGCAATAAGTGATGAGAAGACTGGTTTGATGGAGGTTGAGAGGAGCATTGGGTTAGGTAAGGGCTATAAGTGTGACGAGCCGAAGGTCAATACTGATGGTAGCAGTACTTTGAGACCTGGTCTTGAGGCTGCATACCATACTTTTTAATGGAGGAGTGCATCTTATGCGTATGTTCCAATTTCTCAGTTGGTAGGGTTGGTGAATAGCCCAGCCAAGTCAAACGGGAGATCTTCAACTAGAGCCTGAGATGGTTGAGAGAGACTGGAGGAGTGAAGCCATGAATGGTGGCAAAGTGTTACTGAGATGAAGGCTTTGGAAGCACAATCAACAATGTGCCCCGCCATTGTGATCTGCTGATTGGTGAGGCGTTGAGCTTCACCCAAGAACACATCTGCCACATGTCTTTCTTCCTCTGGGAGCCTGCAGACAAAGACCTTGATATTGTCCCACAGCCACTGATCATACACCAACATCCAGGACGACTAATTTGACATTGTAAATATCAAGGCTGCATTGGAATAATTCTTACAGCCAATGGCATCAAGTCTCTTTCTTTCTTTGTCAGGCGGGGTAGCACGCAGTGCCTGGGAGGTCTTCACCTGACCGTGCCGACAGTGAGCGAATTGGCCTTAGGTTGACTTTGAAGCCAAGGCTCATTCGTGTTGATAACTTGATAGAGGGAATTCAGCTTCTTCAAGGTGGCTGGAATGGAAGCAGGTGCAGACCATGGCTTCTTAAAGACGTGAAGTAGGTACAGCAAGAGTGGGATGGCCAATATTGATGGGGCTTATTCCTCAGGCTGGTGGTAGACAGGATCATCTGTAGACTCCTTGGACGCCTCCATGGTGAAGTTGAGATTCTTCGCCATTTGAGATACTAATTCTCAGAATGCCCTGACATCACTGGATGGAGAGATGGGCTTGCCCTGGGAGACAAGGGTGTCTGGTGGCTTATCCCTATGCTCTGTGGAGTCAGTGGAGGGGGGCGAAAACCTGACTGGATAGCAGTACATGTGAAAGGGATCTAGGAGTCTTCATAGACCACAAGCTGAACATGAGTCAGTAGTGTGATGCGGCAGCCAAGAAAGCCAATGCAATTCTCGGCTGCATCAATAGGAGTCTGGTGTCTAGATCGAGGGAGGTACTGGTACCACTCTACTCTGCTTTGGTTAGACCTCATCTTGAATACTGTGTCCAGTTCTGCGCACCCCAATTCAAGAAGGATATTGACAAGCTGAAGCAAGTCCAGAGGAGGGCAACCAAAATTGTGAGAGGCCTGGAAGCCATGCCCTATGAGGATAGACTTAGAGAGCTGGGTATGTTTAGTCTGCAAAAGAGAAGGCTAAGAGGGGACGTGATAGCCATGTTTAAATATTTGAAGGGATGCCATGTAGAGGAAGCAGAGGGCTTGTTTTCTGCTGCTCCAGAGACCAGGACAAGGAGCAATGGATTCAAGCTGCAGGAAATGAGATTCCACCTGAACCTCAGGAAGAACTTCCTGACAGTCAGGGCTGCCGGCAGTGGAATCTGCTGCCTTGGAGTGTAGTGGCGCCTCCTTCCTTGGAGGTTTTTAAGTAGAGGCTTGATGGCCATCTATCGGGAGTGCTTTGAGGGTGTTCCTGCATGGCAGGGGGTTGGACTGGATGGCCCCTGTGGTCTCTTCCAACTCTACATTTCTGTGATTCTGTGATTCTATGAGGATTGACAAGCAGGTATGTCCAGTGTTCCATCTCTAGACCTGTGACGTCCCTGGGTGATAGATGTGGCTCTCTTTGTCAGTTGTGGGGAGACTGAAGGTAGAGGTTTTTGAACAACTGCCCTCCATGGTTGCATGTGAGCAGGGCCATTTCAGAGGAGGTGAAGGCCTGGAGTCAGAGTAGGTCAGAGTCAATGACCAATGTTGCTGTCAGTTAACGATGTCTTCATAGTACTTACCACGTTTGTGACAATGTCAAGGGATGTATATCTCCTCAGCAGAATAGTCGTCCAATGATCTAGAAGATGCGTAGCACAAATAGGTATGGCAAGGATGAAGGCGGGATCAGTGAGTAGACCTTCGATGTCGGGAGTGATGAGATTGACTTGAGGAGGAGTCCGACTTTGACTTCGACCTCTGCCAACAAGAGCCCCATCGGTGGTGATGACATCGAGTGTGAGTCAGTCTCGAAGAGGGATGGGATCAGTGCCTCCTAGACCTGTGAGCAGGTGATTTGAAGGGAGCTCCGTGCAGAAGGAGGGTGGGTGGGTGGACTTTGACTGATTCCTCCCAAACTGCTACCACCTCTGCCTGGATGTCATCTTCCAGTTCTTGAGGAGTGGCTCGAGTAGATGTGCGTTCAATTATTTCTCCATCAAGAGACCTGAGAACATGCTGATGGAGAGCACAAGTGGTGCTGGCCTTCGAGCAGAGAAGCCTGAAGAGGACTCAACCTGCGGGGCAGTGTCCGTCTCTGAGATGGTCACCACGGTAAGTGGTTCAACCTGTGTGTGGACAGAGGGTCCTCTCTGGCCTTCCTCTTTTTTATCTAGGGAACGACTCAGAGTTGGTGGAGGCGGCAGATCCGCAGTTTCGACTTGCTCGAAGTCATCTTGGAATGCTTTGAGTGAGTGGTCATCGGTACCAAGGCTGATTGTTGCTCTTCTTTCAATGGAGGGCCCTGAGGAGGAGTGGTGAGAGGCCATCTTTGGAGATTCCATCCTGGAGGACCTCTTAGACGTGGTCTTGCTCGGTGAAGGGGCAGAGGTGGCTGAGGCTGCTGATGCAGATGGTGAGGTTGGTGGCTTTAAAGTCTGCTCGTAGAGGATGGCACAAAACCTAGCCTCTCTGTTTCTCCTTGTTGGAGGAGTAGAGACCTGGCAATGAGCGCAGGTGGACACGTTATGGATCTCCCTGAGACAGATGAGACACCTGGAGTGCCCATTGCAGTCCAGGATCTTTGTGTTGCACATTCAACAGTGCTTAAAGAATGCTGTCGATGCCGTAAAAGGAGAAGCCAAAATCTGTAAAGCCGAGATGAAGTCGAGTGAAAGCAGGGTCGATACTGAAGAAGAAGCAATGAAGACACTCAGTGGACGCTCTGATAGCCAGCGAACACAGCAGAAAAAAAGGAACTAGCAACAAGTGCACCAAGGGCCCATCAGGGGAAGAGGGCCGGGTTCCTGCCAAAATGCTAGGCCTAAAGCTCTAGAAGTTTTTGTAGTCAGTACTGCACAGGCACAGAGAACCCATTTGTGTGAGTCACAGAGACCATGAAGAAGAAGGGCTATGACAGGATTGTGTAAAGTGAAACTCCTCCAAGGATTCTTTTGTGGCCCTTGACACTTCAAGAATCCCCAAACCAAATTTTTATGGGGGGAAAAAAGAGGGCAAACTGTTCCACCTGGAAGCCTCCACAAATAGCAAGTTACCTTTTAAATAGGTTGCAAGGTCCCATCTTTGAGAACCAGAAGTGGCTTCAAGCCACTTTAGCTGTTTTGCTTTATTTTTCCATGATCCATGTAACCCCAGGAATGTCCCAAAGCATAAAAGTGAGGACCCAGACATGCAGGAATCGCCCACCCAGATTTAAGATTTTAAGCTTATTGAGAGTTGTTCTGTTAGCAGTGGAAACATGACACAGGAATAGTATTTTGGCAAAGTTTTGTTGACAAGGGAGATCTAGTAACTCACCATAACTCCTTGAATATTAGCCTCCTGAGCCCCTAACACTTGCTGGTATTAAGGTTTTGTGTGTATTCATGTGTGTGTGTGCTGGATTTTTCCCCTCTAAAGTGCTGTAAATTAGATACTATTGGAAGAAGGTGGCTTCATGGCTGACTTTTCATTCTGTGCAACTAAATTAGTTGTTTTCCTCTCTGCCCAAAGATCAGTTTTAGGTAAAGGAACAAGCAGTAGGAAAATGGGTGGACTCAAACAGGAAAGATATGTTCCTGAATTTGCAAGACCTGAGCAGGGTGGTTGATGATAGAGCGACTTGGAGGTCTCTGTTCCATTGGGTCACCATAAGTTGATTGACTTGACAGCAGTTAACAACAACAGCTTTTATATTTTCCAAACTAAAAGAAGTTGTTCTTACACGTAGCAGTTTGTGGTGGGCAACCTGACTCCCCCGCTCCCTCCTCCAGCTGTGAGCAATTCTTGGTCTGATGTCATTCAACCCTCAGCCTAATCTCAAAAGCTTTCTGAAAGTGATCAGTTCAGGCCTTCCCAAGAACAGAATGCAGAAAGAGAGAAAAAGGGTGGGCCTCTGCCCCATATCCTGCCTTTACTGGCTTTAGCCCTGAGGATTACCTCAGAGAATATGTCCCTCAAAAGGGTGCTCACTTCTCAAGAAGCAGGTTAGTTGCACTTCTTTATGTTAAGTGCTTCACCACCGTTTCTGTAACTCTCTTTTCTGGTGTCTGAACATCCCTGTCTGCTTCCACGTTTGTTACATATAACTGTGTAGGAATGCTGTGTTTTAAATAGCTAAGTGGGAAGAAGCCCTAAAATTCTTATTCCTGTCATAACCACCTCTTATCATCATGAGCTTTCCACTAATTTGCAAGTGTGTATTAAGTAAGTTTACTGTTCACTTACTGTCGTTTTTTAAACTGTCCCTTGATACTCTGTTCTTATAGTGAATTTTAAAAATGCCAGTGTAAAAATGTGTAGGTTTATCACTTAAAAGAAATGCTCAGTTTTGTGTTAATGGTGTAGCTTGAAAGCATAGTTTTGATTGCAGCCCTCATCTTAAACGTTGCCATATATTGTTTCTATTTTTAAAGTTTTCATTGATGTTCGCATGTAGCAAATCCTGTGATGAAATTTTAAGATACTCAGCTGAAGAACAGGCTCATAACACTTCAGCAGTAGCTGCATAAATGGAAAGCAAACTTTTACGCATATATATTCAAAGACGTAATATATGAATGTATTAATATTAATAACATTTGTTTCCTGCTGGATATATAATGTAATTTTTGACTGGGATTAGTTGTTGTAGGGTAACACTGTTTATATAACACAGTCAGCTTTTAGAGTCTAATGAATGAAAGTCCACAGAGTAAGACTGCAGCTTTTTGTGTGCAAGAAAGGCGTCTGTGTTATGACAAGAGGAGGAGACCCAATTTAGACAAATGCTAGAGTTCCTACATAAAAACGGAATGAATTATTTTCCAGCTAGAGTAAATTTGTATACAAATAAACTTTTATTTTCAGCTGCTCATCAGGATTGCTATCGCACTACCAACTTGGCTAGAAATTCTGTGTTCCTTGCCCAACAAGGCTGAATGTGGAGATAGGAAGGCAGATAAGAAGTGCAGACAAAAATGGTTTGTCTTAAAGCAGAGGATTTGGCTTTGAAGAATTTTTTTAAACCCCAAATATATGGGAGAGGGAGTTATTGCAAAATCAAGCAGGAATTGGGAGCTTTTTGGTACAAGAAGGAGAACTTAGGGTATAAACAAGCTAGAGTGCAAGAGCTAGTTGTAATTACTGTTCTTCTCCAGTATATTCATATACAAGTCTATTTAATATGTGGCTCTTCCTGTGGTAATCTTTTGATGCTTGAGGCGAGGAAGGTGGAAAGAAGGAAATTACAATATCATGGTGTTTTCTTTGTTTCTCTTCATCTAAGGGAATTGTAATTGTGGTTTTGCAGTTCCCTTCTTGTGCGGGGTGAGCAGGATTGTAGTTCTTGCATGTAGGATAGGTGTATACATGAAGATGAACAGGCTGCTAGATGTTTGAGGGTGATGGCTTACTGTTACAGGCTGCTCCATATTCTATATGTTTCCTTTTAACTCATGCAGAGAGGGAAAAGTGAGAACTTGTTTGTCAGACTTTAAAATTTTGGTCAAAATGAACACATATTCAGTTACAAACAGGAAGAAAATGCGTGAAAACATCCCAGTTTAATCTTGATGTTTCTGTTTAGGGTTTTTAAAAGTTAGTACAGACTTTGTAGAAAATAACTGTTCTTTACAATTCTGAGTGTGTAGCTGGATCTAATAATGAAACAGGTCATATCTGACATTCCCCCTTGCCTAGCCATCACCATGTAATATGAAGATTTACCTGAGACATAGTATTAATACCAAGATGAAAATTACACTATACTACATTATACTTTCATACAAGAATGGTGGGCTGGATCTAGGCCTACACTTCATGTTCCAAGAATGACTAGGCCTAGATCCCATCTACTATCTTTAGCTCTGAACAAAGAGAAGTTGAAAATGCTTTCTCACACTTATTTTTTTCATAGTGTTAAACATATCTGAAAATGCAACTGTCAAGATTCTGGTTAAGCAGACAATTAAAGCCCGTTTATTAGTTTGCTTTTCTGAAAAAAGAAACAAAGTCACACTTCTGATGAAGAGGCAGGTGATAAGAGGCCCTTCCTCTGCTGCCTAGATGGAGGACCTCAAATTAGTTTGAATGTCTTTCCCATCACTGCCTTTGGTGAGCAGAAAATTTATCATATCACATTATCTTGGCATATTGGTTATTCTCCCCACCATCCTTTAATTGCTTGCAACTTCAAATTTAAAAACCAGTTGTGGAGCAGGCTAACATTTTTCAGGAAGTGCTATATCTTAAGCGTGGTTTGGATCCACAGATTACTTTGCTCTTACAGAAGGGATCCTGGTCCAACCCTGTATCCTAAATTAAAATACAAATACCTTTGGTTGCTGTTTATCTGACTTCAAAAGCTGCATTCTAGAGATATGCAAGTCTTTTCTTATTCTGATGACAGGAAGAAAACTTTTCACTGGAAAGCAAGTTCAGTTCAACTCATGGACACTTACTTCAGTGTAAAAAAGCTTATAAAATAGAAGATAGTATAGGATTTTTCGTATGAGAAGTATTTTTTTCTTCCGTATATCTTATTCTTGAAAGGATAAGGTCTTGCATTTATTTGTCTTTTTGTCTTGCATTTATTTTATTCAGCTTTTTGTGTTTAATGAGTATGTTTTTTCCATTTTGATTTTTTAGAAAGTATAATAACTGGAAACTTTGATTCAATGTGTGCAGTCTTCAGCCTCAAACCTAATAGCTTTTTCCTAAGCAAACATTGCTGCACATATATTTAGCTTTTAATAACTGTATAGAAATTGAATATAACTGAAGGCAGAAATTTGTATTGTGAAATGTCTGTATCTTTGCAGTTTCTACAGTGTTACTTTGGTCTCAAGAAGAAAAATGACACTTTGGATACACATATAATGTACTTACACTGTAGTAGGTACAGTGTAATCCTGTACAGAAGTAAGTCCCAAGTTTAGTGGCACTTGCTCCCAAGTAACTGTTTCTAAGATTGAAATTAAAATTCAAAAAAGCAGATTCAGGAGGAAGGCATTGTATATATACAGTAGATATACTAAATAAAGTCGATACTTAGAAAATATGGGGAAATGGGAAGTAGGGAGCTGGAGGAGATGCCTATAATCATCTAAATGCATAATAAAACTAGATTACTTTGGCTGGTGTAATTTGTTTATTTTTAAAAAATCTAATCTGAAGAGTTGTTGTGGTGGTGATGATGATGATGATGATGATGATGATGATGATGGATAATTGACTGACTACATACTAGTTTTCACATTAAGTTGCTTCATGGATTCATTCAGTGCTAGCCATTTAATCTTAGAAGCTGGATAGACTTCAGGAAGGTTTTGAGAAAACCCATGTGAGTAGTAGTGTAGGAAAGAAATACAATTGGGATTTCTCATAGACTGCTCAATAGTGCATATATACATATATATCTGTTATAGAAACTTTGAAAATTAATTTGTTGTCTTTTTTATAGGTGCTGGACAGTTTGCTAGCACAGTATGGGACGGTGGAGAACTGTGAGCAAGGTATCACACAACTCAGAACTATTTTCTATCTAAGAGGGGTAGCCAAAGAGCAAAATTTAATTATTTTTCCTTTATATCTACTCGGTTCTAGTGAATACTGACACGGAGACTGCCGTAGTAAATGTAACATATGCCAACAAGGACCAGGCCAGACAGTAAGTACTTATTTACATGAATTTTAGTGTCAATTTTTTTTCTTCTGCTTCAAATATTTAATGATTATGTTAATGATAGCCAGTGTAGCGCAGTGGTTTGAGTGTTAGACTAGGTCTCTGGGAGAGCAGGATTCAAATCTCTGCTCAACCGTGAAACCAACTGAGTGGACTTGGGCAAGTCTCAGACTCTCAGCCTCAGAGGAAGGCAATGACCAGCCTCCTTTGAACAAACCTGCCAAGAAACCCCATAATTAGTTCACCTTAGGGTCACCATAACTTGGAAATCACTTGCAGGTGCATAATAAATTATGTTAATAATACTTGCCGAAGAAAGGCCTTAGATTAATGTTATGTTATTAGCTAGGACTTTTTTCTTGTTGCTTCTTATAATATTTTGAATCTTAAGGTCACATTTTTACAAATGTTTCCTCATCACAGTGGGACTTGAATCTGAGTAAAGGTATATAGATTGTCTTGTAAGAATGCGAGTTCAAAACTATTGGGAATAAATTGTTAATAATCACTTATGGCATTACAATATGTTGCAAAATTATGTGTCTTGCTTCTGTGACAGAAGACTCATAGAAAGAGAGAGAGTTTTTAAGTCACCCCAAATACTGTCACAGAAGGCCTTCTGGCCCATCATGACATCCAAGAACATCCCAAGGCTTCAAACCTGTCTTAATAGAGATAGCTAGGCAGAATCAGTGGTTAGAGATTGTTTTCTCCCAGTTCAACCAATTAGTGGCTTTCATTGTTCCATGTCTTGCCTAAGTTCAGTTTACTCAGCAACATAATAGATTGGCACCAGAATTTTATGAGTATAGTTACATACACGAAATTGGATGCTCTTGGCCTTTATGTACCTCCTATATCACTCCAAGACTCTGACACTTCAAGACTCAGGATAAAAAAATGGTGTAAGGGTGAGGAGTCATCATCAACTAGATTGCCACCCCCAAACATTCCTCCTCAAGGGGAATATTGGATCTAAGCCTCTTCCATTCATAGAAAGGCAGCCTTTTAGACTGAACCCACTATGTCTTATTACAAGCAAATACTGAGTGATTGTCAAGACCTGCAAGACATAAGTTCAGTCTTGGCACTTGCAGGAGCAAGAAGAGAAGGATGACATCAGCTGATGGGGCCAAACTCAGTGTAATCTCTCCCAGACTCTCTTCTGTCCTCCCCCACAATGAAACCTTTCAGGAAATGTCATGGTGAAAGAGCTGAAAGCAATCACCCTGTCTCCATCCTTTGAGGTTTTCCACCAGGAAGAAATAAGACCACCCAAGAATAGTCCTGTAGAGACTTGCAAAGCCTATAAGTGCCCTTTGCCAGCACCGAATAAACAGTAGCCTGGCAGGAGTAGTGGGAGTGTGAAGTGCAGTTGATTCTGTCTTGCCACTACTTGCCACTTTTTTTTCTTAGAAGTTTCTGCCACCTTGTGGCTAACTGAAATTATCAACTTTAATTTTGTTTCTCTGTGTATGTTGCTTAAAATTTACAATCTAATACATCTACGCTGCAGCTTGTGTTAGCTTTTCTTAGACATCCTCAGTGCTGTAAAAAAAAGTCTCAGATATCCAGTCATAGTTAGTCTTTTTAAGAATTTGTATGTCTGGAGACTTGGAAAATACAAAATTAATATTTCTTAGTATACTATGTTGTTAAAAAAACTACTGCAAAAGAATTGAAATACCCATTAAAAAAGAGCAAGAACCATTAACTCCATACACTTGTGTGGGAGCAGAAGCATTTCATTCACCATGAGCTTTGTTTTGGATGACTTTGTTTTGTGACTTCTTGAATGTTACAAGAAGTCAGTACTAACCAACTGAAAGCTTAATTTTCCCTTATACAGTGTTGTAATTGAGTATTTGCCTCATTGCTTGCGGGGGAGTAACAGTTGCCTCTAGGCAGCCAGGTGCAGCCCCACAGCAGCTGCGTGTGAGCAGCAAAAGAAGGTAGGGAGCAAGTGCGCCAAGACTAGTTGGCTGCTTGCCCTGCCTGGAAAGGCAGAATAAGGGTACTGTCACTGCTGCGTCTGTTCTCTCATCTGAAGTAGGTTTGCGCAAAGGGGGAGGGGTGATTTTATAGTACGCGTTTTTTCTTTGTTGTTATACTAATTTAAAAATCAACTGTTGGGGAAAAGTAAACTGGTACGTGAAGAAGGTAAGCGATTGAAGCATGTTTTTCAATTTACAGATGCATGAGAGTAATGATGAGAGGCTCGGTGGGAAAACGTTGGGTTACACATGTGTATGTGTGTGTGAGAGAGAGATTACAGTTGACTTCTGTTTTAAACTTGACTGTTCATAGAAGATAGACTGCAAAAATGGTCATAAGAATTTTTTTTTTCATTATGGATTCATGATTTTGAAGTGTAGATGTTTCAGGTTGCAATCATGGACACAATTGTTCCTAAGTGTCCTCTCCCAAGGAGTGGAGCCAAGCAAGCCCTCTGATTTACTAGGGAGCTGGTAGTGATGAAACAAGTGGGTTGGACACAAGAGCACTGATGGTGGAAAACTCTGAGTAAGTTTGACTGAACACTGGCTAGAGCCCTTTGGAAAGTGGCATTGATGGCCGCAAGGAAAGCTTTCTTTTCTGCCACCATTGCATCTGCACAGTGTCATCCAATGGAACTGTCTCCAGTACTCAGGAGGTTTCTAGGCTCTGTCTCACAGGAGCAAGAGGCAAGTAGACCACCTGGAAGCCCACTGTGCAGAATTTCCACAAATCTGTGCAGATGAAATCACTCAGATCCTCACTGACTTGGATGCTGTGGTTAATATAGGTCCAGTGGATGTAGTCATGGCTCCTACTTGTCTTATGTTATTGGATACATTTCATTTTGTGCAGCCTGAGGATGTGGACAGGATTCTCAGAGAGGTGAGAGCCACCACATGTGCACGAGACCTGTTCCCTTCCTGGCTATAAAAACAGCCACAGGGAGATGGGCTGAATGGGTAAGGAGAGTTGTGAATGCCTCACTGCAGCAAGGTAGAGTTCTGTCTTGTCTAAAAGAGACTGTGGTGAGGTTGTCATTGAAAAAACCCTCCCCTGAACCTGATTGCAGTAGATCATTCCTGGAGAATCTTCAACATCCCTTTTCTGGGCAAGGTTCTGGAGTGTGTGGTGGCTTCTCAGCTCTTGGTGTTTCTACATTAAATGGATTATCCAGATTCATTTCAATCTGGCTTCAGGCTTGGCTTTGGTCCCTTCTGTGGATGACCTATGCAGGGAACTAGACAGGGGGAGTGCATCCCTGCTGGTTCTGTTGGACCTCTCAGTGGCTTTCGATACCATTAACCATGGTATCCTTCTGGGGCACCTCTCTGGGAATGGGACTTGGCAGCACAGTTCTATTGTGGTTCCAGTTCCAGAGGGGAGAATTTAGATGGTTATTTTGGGGGGTTCCTGCCCTGTCCTCTGGTCACTGGCCTGTGAGCTTGGTTTCATCCTCATGGTATTTAACATCTACATGAAACCACTAGAAGGAGTTATGTGGAGTTTGGGAGTTAAGCATACCCAGTATGATGGTGACCTTTCCTTTCCATCTAATTCCAAAGAAGCTGTTTTGGTGCTAAATCAGAGTCTGCTGTCAGTAACAGACTGATTCAGAGCAAACAAACTGAAGCTAAATCGACAGCAGTGCTCCTAGTCAGTCAGAAAGCAGATCAGGGAATGAAGATTCAGCCTATGCTGAAAGGAGTTACACTTTCCCTGAAATCTAAGGTTCACAGCTTGAACATACTTTGGGACTCTGATTTGAGCCTGAACGTCCAAGTTTCAGCAGTGGTCAGGAGTATGTTTGCATGGTTAAAACTGGTGCACCAGCTGCGCCCATTCCTTGAGACATCCTTGAGATCTGACCACAGTAACAAATGCCTTGATTATATCCCCTGTTGGATTACTGTGACTCGCTGTACACGGAGCTGTCTTTGGAAACTGTTTGGAAACTTCAGCAGGTCCAAAATACTGCAGCTAGGCTGTTGATTGGGGCTGGTTACAGGGAACATATAACCTTCCTATTTGAAACAGCTTCACTGGTTACCAGTTTGTTTCCAGAAAGAATTCAAACTGCTGGTTATGACCTTTAAAGCCTTATACAGCTTGGGCCCTTGCTATTTGAAAGACTGTAATTCCCTATATGAGCCTCCTTGAGTTTTAAGAATGTTAGGCAGAGGCTTTGTCTTGGTCCTACCACCATCACGGGCACTGGTGAGGACCTGTGAGATGGCCGTCTCAGTGACTGCTCTTAGATAGTGGAAGTCCCTCATGCAGGAGGTTTGGTTGCCCCTCCTCCTTTCCTTTCATTGGTGGCGAAGGCCTTTCTATTCCTGCAAGCCTTTGGTTGAAAATCTATGTAACAGAAAGGATTTGCCATGTGGTTGTGTTTGTTTTATCCTGATCAGTGCTTTTATATTATTTTAATCTTATTTTAAAATTCCACTTTTTAATTCTTTTTTTCCGTTCGTATAAATACACTATTTCTTGTTTTTTTAAATGCTGTAGGCTGTCTTGGATCTTGCATAAGGAGAAAAGCATGATATAAATCAAATAACTACATAAAATAAGTATCAAGAACAGATGTTTGCCTTGTATACCATCTTGGCACACAAGCCAGCCTAAGGAGAATCAAGCTTAAATTGATCCTGTTGAGATAAAAGTACTTAGCTGTATCATACTAATAGTTGTTCAGTGATCTACTTAACAGAAGCATAATTTCAAAGTCAAGGGAAGTAATAGTTCTCCTGTATTCTGCACTGATCAGGGCTTATCTATGTTCAGTTGTGAGCACTTCATTTTAAAAAGGATATAGACAAGTTGGATTGATGAGGATGATAAGAGTTATGGAGAAAAAACATAATGGGGAGAAGTTGAAGGAGCTGGTTATGTTCAGGTTGGTTCAGCTTGGTGATTGAAGGGTGATGTGATCATATTCTTTAAATACCACAATGGCTGTGACAAAGAGGAGGGTACAGGCTTCTTATCTGCTGCCTCAGAAGGTGGTTGAACAGTTTTAAGTTACAGGAGGGTAGATTTCCACTGAATGTTAGAAGGAATTTTTTGACAGTGAGAACAGTTTGGCAATGGAACCAGTTGTCTAGAGGGGTAGTAGGGACTCCATCTCTGGATGTCTTCAAAAAGGGACTGGACAGCTACCTGCTGGGGATGCTCTAGCTGAGGATCCTGCATTGAGCAGGGGGCTGGATCTGATGGCCTGTAAGAGCCTTGACCAACTCTATGATTCTGTGAATCAGCCATATTTAAAGAAGCCAGTCATGTGATGGATCTCTCTGGTTCAAACCTGAAACTGAATGGAGAAGCAAGACTTTCTGCAGTATTATATACAGCAGCTCAGTGATGCCGTGTCATTCCCCTGAAGACTAACATCCTTATGATGATGTGCTACAATTCTATTTGTTTTTAACAAAAAAAAGTAGTGTGGGTTCTGGCCACTGGTATAAAGTAATGCTAGATGTTGGAAGATATGTTAATAATAAAGCATAAGTAAGAACATAGGAAACAGCCTTATAACAGGTCAGACTATCTATTAGTCTACCTCAGTACTGACTATAGATTTTGACGTGTTGCTTTCAGGTTCTTTACCAGGGATCTTTTCCATTATCTGGTACCTGCTCTTTTAACTAAGGGATAGACAATTTTAGCAGTGCTCCACGTTAAATTTTGCATCTGCCTTAGGCTACACAAGGCCCAAAAGTAGCAACTCATGCCACCAGTAACCACCCCCACCCCCCGGCCCACAAGTTGCATTTCTGCTTTAGATTTCCATTGTTTCAATCCAGGGGTGCTTAGGCTTGTACCCTGAGCCTCAATACAAAACTGCTGCTTCTGGAAGCCTTTTAGATCCTAGGACAAGCAGTCTCTCTCTTTTTCAGGAAAAAAATTGTTGCTGGAGGGGAGTATATGATACAAAAAGAATTGTGACAGGATGCGCCTTGCCCACCTCTTTTCTAATTGCAGATACCAAATAACCTGGCACTTTCTACTTCAGAGCATATGTTCTTGCACTAATCTGAAGTCTCTGTAATTTTTTTGAAGGAAGCACTCTAATCTACTTGAGTATGTTTTAAGAAGAAGCAAAGTTCTGCATCTCCTTCTCACCCTCACGTTGTTCTGTAAGAAATGCAGGATGCCAATAGTTCATTCTTACAAGGTGTTTCATGTTTTTAAAAGTGACTTTTCATATTTCACAGATTTGCCCAGCATTCCCATATTACATATCTCACTATTTTGCAATGCTGTCAGAAAGATGTATTTAAGAACTTCATGTTGTGGTGAGCTTTGAGGCATAAAATACTGACACGGCATTGGGTGCATTCAGATATTATGATCAATGAGAATTCTTAAAAATTCTGGTTTACTGATAATGACCCTGTGTGCTTGTTCATGCTACCTGGCCTGCTTCTACTGCAAGTGGCTAATCAAATCTCAGGCCATGTTTAACGTCTTGTCTGAACCAAGCATTCTGGTTTGTTTCTCCCCTGACCAACAAGAAAAATTATATCTGATTTGTTGTTGGTTTATTTCTTTGGTTTATTGGGGGAGAGGTGAGGCAGAGTGCTGACTTGTGGATGTTATGATAAAGCATGGGTAGCTGCCTCTGCTTGCAGCAGGATGTAATGGAGTAGAATGCAATAGTATCTAACTTGTAAACTAAAGGGTAGGGTTCCCACAAAGCATTGCTTATTGTGATTTTCAAACATAGCCATTGTCTTTGGGTTATCAACTGATTTCAACCTCTTTGGTAGGTACCAGAAGTGTGGTACCTCCTCTTGCACTCTTATGCCAAATTCCAATTCTTGATAACATTACTTAAACATGATATATGACTTAAATAACACAGTTAAATGAGGAGAGGCAGGCCAGGCCTATATTTAATTGCTGGTGTGAAACTGCATGCAGTTGAGAATGTTGGTTTACATGCAAGTGAGCAGACTGGTGATGAAAGGATGTTCCTCCTCTGCACCCAGTGAAACAACTCACTGAGCTGCTAAAGGAGAGAAATCCCCACTTCTATAACCAGCATAGAAATTCAACTCTCCTTCCTTTGTCTGCCAGCCCCCTAGGCTGAGTTAAAATTTTGCAGGCCAGGAAATTCTGTGATTTTACTAAGATGACTGGCCCAGGATTAGCACACTTTCTTGTTAATTGGAGGTTATTTTTTAATAGATTCAACTTGCTTGATCTAAATGTTGTGTTGTACCCTGACTCTGTAGATACAGAGAAAACTAAAGTCTAGACAAATGTTTTTCCCCCCAACATAAGAATTCTAAGAACAGCTATACATGATCTGTCATCACAGCACTTAGATTTGTTCAGCTTTGAAATTCGGTTATAATCCGCACTACTCAAGAGAAGTTTGGTTGGTGTGGAAATTCATTCCTTAGTTTCCCGAAATTAACACCTTTGGTTACTTGTATTTTTGTTTGTTACCATTTGCTTTCAAGCGCTCAGTAGTATTCTAAAATAACCCAATATAGCTAGCCAGAAGGGAATTGGCCATTCGCCTTCTTTTTCAGTACACATGGACCTGTGTTGGAAAAAAATCTTTATTAGGCTGTGAACAAGGAAAAAAATACCAGATGCTTAATGTGATGAGGGGGCAATATTTCAGAGGCTCCATTTCATCTCTGTATATCACTTTTTTCCCCTTTACAATTTAGAGTACACGCTTCCTTGTTTCAGACACAGTTTTAGCATTTGTTTGGATGATTAAATACTGTTTCAGAATTTTACGGGTATTATTCACAACTATTTATTTAATTCTCTAGAATAGGCTTTCAAGATAGTACTTTTATTTGAGATACTACTTTTATATTTCAAAAATATAGTTTTGGGTGGGAAGAAAATGTATTTTCAGCATTCTTTGTTATAGTAACAGTAGTTAAGTGCTTTAAAACATTTACTATAGTACATTCAAAATAGACATGCTACCATACTAAATGACAAATTAATTAGGTTGATGTAATATAAACCAGAATCCAGAGTATGTATTGTGGAGATGCTTTAAATCTGGTGGGCTTCTCAGGTTATTGTTTAATGGGATTACTTTGGAAATAAAAAGCAGAGATCTTTCTGCAGAAACAGCTTGAGGGAAAGCATCCCAAGCTTGTCACATACATACATGTAAGGCAGTTTGGCAGAAATGTGAAATGTATAAGAACCTAACAGAAAATAATATTTGAGAAAAACAAGTTCTCAAATTAGTACATGTGAGTTGATTCCAAAAGCATTTAAAACTTCCTATGGAATACTGGGTTGTAAAAACTAACAAAACTAGTACAATATATTGTGCAAAGCAGGACTCTTTGTAAAATCTTGCAGGGTATAATCAGGTTGTGTCATTTGACCCAGATGTCTTAATATCTTTTCCTATCCCAAAGGTATATGTCTAAGTTAGGTTCCCAGGTCACAGTTTTAAATAATAAAGGTGGCATGTGTCACTTAGTATTTTGACTCCAGTTGATTGGAATGCTCTTTTTTCATTGTGCAAGAAAAGAATACTAAGAGAAATACTGTATTTTACAAAATATTACTAATACTGATGAGAAAGAATAAGAAAAAAGCAAAAGGCCTGCCTGAAGACTTAAGGACCAGAAAAGGATGATATAATAAGGAAAAGAAGGGAAAATGAAGAAGGCTACCCCAAATGTAGATAAATTAATTAAGACTCAAGTATGTGAAGTATGTACCTGGGTGCCTACCACTTGTGAATGAAGGTTTATAACTGGATAATTTATTTTCTGAACTCCTGCTTATGAACTCCTGTTTCCTTGTTGCAAATCCTGTACAGAGCAATAGAAAAACTGAATGGATTCCAGCTTGAAAACTACTCACTAAAGGTTGCATATATTCCTGATGAGATGGCAGCACAACCTCCTCCTCAACAGCATCCACAGGGAAGACGTGGATTTGGACAGAGAGGTCCTCCCAGGCAAGGTTCACCTGGTGCAGCTTCAAGGCAGAAGCCACAGTCTGATGTTCCACTACGAATGCTGGTTCCAACCCAGTTTGTAGGAGCCATTATTGGAAAAGAAGGAGCCACCATTAGAAACATAACAAAGCAGACACAGTCAAAGTAAGTTTCCTGATAAAATGTTGGTTGTTAATTTTAAAGAGTATTTTGCTTTCTATTACTACTGAATTTTGGTTAATGGATTAGTTCAGTAGATCTTAAGCTGGTGTGTGAACAGCTGGGGAAGAGGGGAAGAGCTATCTTGTGGAATAATGCATAGGATAAGAATTCTACTGCTGATAGGCATGTCTAAATACAGTTGAAATCTTCAGATTCCATATCCACAGATTCAACCAACCACAGCTTGAAAATACTGGAAAAAAAATCCAAAAAGCAAACTTTGATTTTGCCATTTTATGTAAGGGATGTCATTTTGCTACACCATTGTACATAAGAGGACTTGAACATACATGAATTTGGGGTGGGGTTGGGGTTTCCTGGATCCAAACCCTAGTGGATACCGAGGGCCTACTGTAACATGGTTGTGAACTCCTACTTTTATGACATATTAACAACTTTGGAGTAAAGAGGTTCATTTTAGAAACATTTAATGGGTTGAATAAGGTTGAGTACATAGGCAATGAAACAAAATTGCAACAAACTTGAAATACAAGAAAATACTAATATTATATAGCAGTTGGGATCAATAATGTGAAATCTGCAGTATGTTGTTGCTACAGAATTTGAAATAATTAGTTTGAGTGTATGAGCTGCATTACTGTTTTTGGTGATCGGGACTAATGTGTTTAAGAGACAAGTGATTCTTCTTGTTGCCATTCTGTGTGAAGCAATACAACTGAATGTGTGAACCGCTGCTGTTTATTTGGTAGGTCTACCTGATGGCTTCCCCTGAAGTGCCCTGAGACTGGGTAGCTTTGTTTTTGTAACATTCATTTTTGAGGTGTAGCATTTTATTATGGGTTTCAGCAGTGGTAAACTTCAGCACCTATTTATGACATTTTGGAAAACTTGGGGCGTATAGATGCTAGCTAGCTATCCACAATTCCTGTTAATATTTTTCCCCCCTTTAATCTCCAGTGGCTGTGCCAACTAGTTGCAGAACTTAGTGAAGAATTTTTCCCCAAATCCCAAACTGGTAGTAGTGGAAGAACAGAAAAAAATATACTTGGTGTCCTGCCACTTGGCAGTTTCAGATCTTACACATGGCCTTAGACTTTATTTTTAAATGTCCAATGCCTCTTTTAGCTTATAGCAGCATTCTCTTATAATTAACCAGGGAGTCTGTCAACAGAAAATATGTTGCGACCTCTGGGCTAACTTTGTGTACAAAACAGTTTTCCTTTTGCTCTCAGGGGCTATAAACCTTAACTGGGTATCTCTGTGTTCTTCCCTGTTCTCTTTCCATGGTTTGCTTTAGTAAGGCTTAGTTCTTCATTGTTTCTGTGCATACAGTAAATTTCTCCTTGCAAAAGCTCTTGAGCAAGGGAGAGGGATTTACCTCCTACTCCTGTTGTTGCCATAATCTCTTTCCTTTTGGGGCAATTCATTGTCAGCAGGCAGAAGGATTACTCTCAGAAGATAGTTCTTGCTCCTACCACCGTTCATTTTTGGAAAATAACGTAGTGAATGACACTGAAATGAACAATGAAATGAATCCAGATTTGCTCCCCTCTTGCCCTGAAAGGAATTCACAAAGAAGTATAGAAAGGAGATTTCTGTTCTAAGTAAAAAGAACAAAGCTAATAAGACAGCATGTAGCTTGGAACACTTATTAAGTTTCCACATAGATTTGTAAAAGCAAATCAAGCATAGGTGCATTTAAAACTAACCTCCAGCCAGAGAATATAAAAGAAATTCCTGATGCAACTTCCTGCACACACAGCCTAATTCCGCTTGCACAGAAATTGGTGATCTTGTCCCAAGTTGTCCATGGTAGGGAAGTTGTGAGCCTGGACCTCTTGTCCACTGTCAAAATGTTTCTTCTCTCAGCATCAAAAGAAGTGCATACAAGAAAGGTAAGTGGGGCAGGTGATAGCTTCCACTTTGAAGAGTGAGATCGGGCTGAGTCCCTAGGTCCCGTCATGTAGAACATCTGTTTTAGAACCCTACTGTCTGTCACTGGAGTGTACCCAGACATGTCTGGCCTTGGCACTGCAGGCTTATATTATGATGCCTGGTCCTGTAATAACACTTCTTTGACATGGAGGGCCTTTTTAGTTCAAAAACAGACTGTGGTCTTGACAGAATAGAGAATTTTAAAACTACTGCCAAATGGATGAACTTCACTTCCCAACCTATTTAGTCTCAGTTTCATGCTCAGAATAGGGTCTTGTTGATAGAATTACTTCTTAATGGCCAGTGGCTTAACTAACCTGTCAACAGCTGCAGCAGCAAAGTCTTTTCAGTCCTTCTTGGCCTCTTTGAAGCTTCATAATTTTTCTGTCAGAAGTCCAGGGAATTGTCAAAAGTGGTATCTTTGGCCAACATGGTCATCTGCCATCCTCTCCCAATTATGCAGTCAATGTATGGGAACCATCTGGCTCACTACCACGTTGCTTTGCACACCACATTCCACAGCTTGGTCTTTTGTGTTTTTCAATCTGAGTGCTCCAGTGAAGTTTGAACTAGAAGTAATCTCTGGTAACTTCTAGGTAACATTTCAGCTTATTTTTTGGCCAAAAATGCAGCAGTATGGCTTTTAGTGAGGGTAAAAATTGGTTCACAATGCATTCAGGATCTCAGAACACTCAAAACTGAAAATAACCAGACTAGCATGTGTCTTGAATGGAATCTTAATTAATTTGGTTGCAGACACAAAAATATTTGTGTCCTGGCATATTTTTCTGGGAACCATTCATGTAGAATAAGAGTGGGTAGAGTGTAGTCTCCAGATATTGAACTGCAGTTCTCAGCATTTGTCACAATTGGCTCATGAGAGGTGTAGTCCAACAACATCTGGAATACTGTCCTTTGCCCGTTCCTGTTATATCAGGAGATGGTCAATGTTCTCACAGACTAGTGGAGTACAGAAACCCACAGATAAGTCATAAGTCTGTAGTAAACCAACTGCTCTGCAAATTAGAGACCATACGTATCTTCATCTCTCCTTACGGTTTATAGTCCACTGCTTTCTACAGCCAAACAGCTCTGGGCATTCCAGTAGATCTGACTTTTCCTTCCACTGTTTGCCTCTCATCACCAAAATGCTGCAAAAACCATAAATATTGGTTCAAATTGAGTTCCGGTCCTGGCATAATGACCTCTCTAGGTGTGATTTTTAATTACAGTAATTAACTCATTCTTATATTTCAACTCCATGATTTCTTTGTTGGAAGAAGCAATAGCACCAAGCTGTGTTTTGTTTCTAGTTAGCTATTATCTATTTTATTTTATTTTATTTTATTTATCTGTTCCTGTTTCAAGTTTTACATTTACATTTATATTTTACATTATATTTACATTTATGCCTATTTTGTGACAACGTCTTTTGGAATCATTGCCTTTTTATTCTGAATCCAGTTTATTAATTGAGTCACAGTAGTAGTGCTCTAGAGTTGTGTAGAGCCATGGATCTGAAAGATGCCTCTTACTAAATAAGTAACCTTGTTGAGGAGTAGTGCTGTAAGTGATGACATAAGTGATGAGCAGTTAGTTGGCCAGCGCTTGCCTTTTCTGGAATTTGCTCAAAGAAATGTTGGGGTTTTTTATGTTTACAAGAAGATGCGGCAAATTGTATAGATTGCTTGAATAAGGTGATTAATGAAGTTGAAATTATTATGAAATTATTAGTTTCTTATGAGTGTCTGATTATTATGAATGCCATGATTTATTTATATGGATTTTGGTTGGATATATAATCTTAAAGAGAATGACATTCTTCAAAAGTCATCATTGCCCTGATCCATTAAGTAATATCTTTGTACAGAAATAGCCTTTGGTATGCATAAGCAGATGATGGTTGAACATCCGTCGCCATCCTCAACACAGTATTCTTTGAATGGATAGGTGCATCTTTCAGTGAGAAAGGAGATACACATAGAGATTTTTGCTAGTACAAACTCCAGATAAATCTCTGAAAACTACAAACACATGTTTTACTACTGTTCTTTTTAGAATTGATATTCATCGTAAAGAAAATGCAGGTGCTGCTGAAAAACCAATTACAATCCATTCTACTCCAGAAGGGTGCTCAACTGCTTGTAAAATCATCATGGAGATAATGCAGAAGGAAGCGCAAGATACCAAGTTGTGAGTAAATACTATTTTATTAACAGTGTTAATAATAATAATAATAAATAATAAAATTTATTTCTATCCCGCCTCTCCACATGGATTGAGGCGGCGAACAACATGAAATACATGAAATACATTAAAAGACATTAAAAACATACCCAATCCTCCCTACCCACCAACCCACCTAAACCAACCCCTTAAAACACACAACAATTAACAGTCCATCAATTAACTATTAACAAAACAGCAATAAATAATAATAATAATAATAATAATAATAATAATAATAATAATAATAATAATAATATTTATTTATATCCCGCCTCTCCCAATGGATCGAGGCGGCATTACAACAGTATATAAATACATTAAAAACACTACATTACAACAGTATATAAATACATTAAAAACACTAAAATGTAACCCATCCTCCCCACCTTCTAACCCCCTAAAACACATTAAACCCTAAAACCCTTCTAACCCCCTAAAACACATTAACTATTAAAAACAAGTTAAAAACAAAATTAAAAACAAGAGGACAATTGATGGGAGCAAGACAATTGATGGGAGGCAATGGAAATACTAATCTTGGAAGGCCTGGTGGAACAGATCAGTCTTGACTGCTTTTTTAAAGCAGTCAAAACTGGTAATATGCCGGGTCTCCTCCGGCAGGCCATTCCATAACTTGGGAGCGATAGAAGAAAAGGTTCTCTGGGTAACCGCAGCCAACCTAGTTCTGACTGGCTGCAGTAAATTCCTCCCAGAGGAACTTAATGTGCGGGGCGGATTAATTACTCATATGGAACTACTAATTAAAAGTAGTGATATGCAAAACCCTGAACCCTGAGGACTGTCAAGTCTTGGTTTTTGTGGAGTGTTTATACATACTACAGAATAGCAGAAGGCAATAGATGGGCAATACCAAAGCAGACTTTTCACTTCACTTTCCAGCATCCCTTTTATGGTGCAAGTGTAGTAGTTGTTTTAATTTCAGATGTATCTCTAATACTTGGAAGTGGGAAATGAAGCATGTGCAAGTGAGAAGGGTCATTCTTGGACAGCTTAGCAGTGGTATAGTAGAGACTACCAGAACAGCATAGATGACTCTGTGCTTGATTTGAACAACAGCAATTAAAAGTCATCTCTAGAAATGAATGCAGTTATTATTTGAGACTTGAATTTGTTTACAAGAAAATAATTTACAAAATTTTATTCATTGTGTGTAACCAATAGATTTTGTAGTTTGCTTAAAGTCAACGTTGAAAAAGGGAAAGGCATATTTTAGTCTTGTTCTTATATTAACTGTAGGTCCCTTTCCTACTGCTCCAGTAAGGCAGGGTTATACTAGATTAAGTCGGAGAGAAAAATACCTGATCAGAAAAAAGGGAGTCATTGGACTTTGCTTCTAATCTCCTGTGTTTTTTATATTCCTGTCTTACTGGAATAACATAAGAATTCATATCATTCTCTCTGACATACAAATCTGCCTTATATATGTGAAAAAAAACTTATTGCAGGACATGCTTTTCCTTTCCTGCCTTTCATTCTTGGTTCCGTGATCTTTTTACTTGTGGGTAGCACATCTGTTTAAGCCCTATTATGTCAGATACAAACTAAAGATGAAGAAATTAATGTGTCTGAAGGGCGTACAAATCCCTGTTTTGTTGTTCTTCCTGCTTTCCCCATCCCACCCCTCATAAACTACTGGCTCTGATAATCTCTGGCTATAAACTAGAAAATAAGATAAAAATAAAGAAGACTTGGAAGAGGGAATGTGTCTCAATGAGGTAGGTTACTTTGATTCTAATCCAGTAGGAGGAGAAGTCTGTGGCTGGCTAATGTAGAGGAATCTCTTGCCAGGGTTAAAGACATAGCAGAAAACAGCAGCAGAAATGCCTTCCTTCTGAACATTTCCTAAAACAGCTTTGCTGTTAGTTAGGCCTATAGATTAAGTAGTGTTAATAATTATACTTGAGAATATCCAACTGGTTTTTCTTTCTTTTTTTGAATTGGATCGGTTTAACAACAAAGTGTGAACTTTTTTATTATATCATTAACTGTCAGAGCCTATTTCTTTGAGGAATTTTCATCATCTGAATTTGTGGTTAATAGTGAATTATGCGACTCTTGAGTTCATGTAATTCTCTGGATTGCTTACAGTACAGAAGAAATTCCCTTGAAGATACTAGCACATAACAATTTTGTTGGCCGACTTATTGGCAAAGAAGGGCGGAATCTGAAGAAAATTGAACAGGACACAGACACTAAAATTACAATATCTCCGTAAGTATTAAATGGTTTCATTGCTAGATGGTGCGTGGTAAGAGGGTTTTGATTTACTGCTAAAGTATTACAAAGTCTCCTCCTCCTTGGTGTCATAAAGGGCAAAGAAAAATGCACAGAGCAGATTCAAAAATCCAGTTTGACCAAGGATATAGAACCATGGATTGAAACAGTAGCTTTAAAATGATACATGGTTCCAGTAGCTCATGCTCCATGCATGAGGGACTCATACCACCATTTCATGTTATGTACATGTACCCCCACTAATTGGAAATACAGTTGGCCCTCCACATTTGCAGGTTTGAGTTTCACAGATTTGACTATTTGCATGTTTTTCCAACCCTGTCTCTCCCACCCAAGTCAGGCGCTTTTCTTTTCTGGGATGACCTTCCATCTTGGCAGTTCTGATCCAGCTGTGCAGCCCTTTAGAAACCCACTTCTGCTCCTCCTCCACCACCACCACCAGCTGCCTGGCCAGTTAAGACAGTTTGCAGGCTGATTTCTCAGCAGCACAAACCCTGTCCTGATGCTCCCCACATCCAAGGAAGGAGATGGGCGAGAGGGAGGGAATATAGGGCCACTGTATCGACCCACACCCTTTTCCTCTCTTTTCCCTGACACAGTTTGGACCTTGTGTATCTGTTCTGTCCACCATGTCTTGACCCCTTTGCTACAGATACACGCACACATTTTGATATTTGTCATTTTTACACTTCTGTGAGAGGCATTGTCCCTAACTGTAGCATATGTGGAAGGCTGACTGTAGCTTAATGTCTGGGGACATGTTGCTAATGTTAAGAGTTACCAGAATTGATACCAGTGCATATTCCAATTCCAAGCGCAACTGGTAAATAGATTTGTTTCTCCATAGAAATGTAACTGATTTGCTTCTTGGATATCATAATCTTTTGACTTCACAGGCTACACTTGTATTTTCTAGACAGATAGATGAGAATGAAGTGGGCTCTGGTCTATAAAATACCGTATTTGCCAATGTGTAAGACACACTTTTTTTCCTTGAAAAGTAACTTTTAAAAATAGGGTGTGTCTTATATGCTGGTGGGTCTTTTTTTCCTAAGCATTTTGCCACCATGCAAGTTCTCAGCACAGAGGCAAAATGCACTAGAAAGCAAGAGGAAGCTCCGGAGGGTGAAAGGAACCCTTGTGGCTTTTCCCACCCCCACTTTACCTTCTGTTTTGAATGGGAAGAAAAAAGAGATAGCTCCAGAGGGAAGAAAAGAAAGTTTGTGCAGCTTTCTTCTTGCCCCTCCAGAGCACCTTCCTTTCGCTTCCCCTGCAAACCAGGGGGGAAAGGAGGGGAAGAGAAGTCCTAGGATCTTTCTTTCCCTGCCTTTGGAGCTCTCTCCTTTCCCTTCCTCTGCAAAATGGACAGGAAGGGGGACAGGAGAAATTAAACTAGTTTTTTTCCCCCGGGGAAAAAAAAAATTAAAATGGAGTGCGTCTTATATGCCAGTGTGTCTTATACACCGGCAAATATGATACTATATCATAATGATTTGCTTAGTTTTTAAGATACCAGTGAACACTCAGTTCAGTTTGGTACAATTGAATAATACAACCGTTGTTCTGGATTTTTTTTTAATGGTGGTTCTAATTTTACACACTACCTATTGCTTTTAACATGAAATATTGCTTTGTAGTAATGTTGTCTCTTATAGTAATAGTCTGTTAGAGGGAAAGGGCTGAAGATCCCTTATACATTTATACTTACCTTGAATTTGAGTCTCAACTTTTAGGTTTCATATTTAGTATTGTGTGTTTTTGGTTACAGTGCTACAACACCATTACTTATAATAAAACTCTCTGAAAGAAGAATTTATAGTATTTATTTTATTCATTTATATCCGTTTTCATCTCATTTTTTTTCTGCCTAAATATGGCATTTATGTCCTCCATGCATGTGAAGGTTCCATTCCAGGAACCCCCAAGTAAAATAAAAAAATGTGAAGTGTTGTGTCACATTATAGTCAGTGGGCAAGACGTGTTTGCACCTGTGGCAGTGTCTCCTGTGTCTGTTGGCTATAATGGGATGCAGTGCTTCACACTACCCTGTATTCATGTGTGCGGAGGTCACGGTAAGAGAGGCCCCATTGTACCTTATATTTATACCTGTTGAATATATTTTATTGATATTGGCCCTGTTGTATTGCTCTTTTAAAATATCTTGAATCCTGATTCTGTCATCTGAGGTATTAGCTGTTCCTCCCAGTTTGGTGTCATCTGCAAATTTGAATCCATTGTAAAAGAGACAAAGCTTCTGTTGTTCTAGATTGAATAAGCATGCTATGTAACTGTTTTCTTAACCTCTACTTACGATTTTTATTTTGGTGGCCAGACTTCTAGATCAATAGGGATTTTTTTTACATGCTAGTTGTAGCTGGTGAGGCAGCCATATTTGCTTTCCCTTTCTCTCTCTCTTTTGGTGAGAGAGAGATTCTGTAAGAGATTCTGGAAACAGCTGCTGTTTACCTTGCCTGTTGTAGGCAGGCACATACAACTACAGTAGGTTCAGTGAGAGCAGAATCCCATTATTAACCAACTCAAGCTAAATTGTTTATTGTAGACAATTGTTGCAGCTTGACAGTAAAAGACTGTGTTTCTTCAGCTCTCCTTCACCATCCTTCCAGTGCTAATGCTGGTAAGCCAAAGAACAGAAAAGAAGGATGAGAGGGCCTGGAAGGATGTAAAAAAACTTTATAAAAAAGAAGCTCCCTTGTCAGAGGCTTGGTTAGCTGAACTTATATCAGAAAAAACAAAAGTGAAAAATCCCTTCAATCAAAAGATGTTTCTTACTGATGATCAGTTCCTATGGATAAAACTTTTGTTGTCTTTCCTACATTTAAAGAAAGTTAGGTCACATTCTTTAAGTTAATTTTAGTGTGCTGTATTGAAGTATTTGTTTAGTTTTCTTTTTGTAACTGATACATATATTAGGTGAAATATAATTTGGAGCCTTTGTCTTTTGGGAGAAGATAAGTAATTCTCGGGCTGACAGGAGGATCAATCCACCACGCCTGGGGTTGAACCTCGTGCCAGCCTTACTCAGGAGTCATCCGCGAGCTTGACAGAAGACTGTTTAACCGACTCCTGTCCCTCTCCAGCCAGTTTCATTTTTCTTCTGTGTGCTAGCAACACGTAGTTGGTCCCTCTCCGGCAACGCAGGGAAAATAATAAGATTAGAAATATAGAAAGAGAGGAAAATAAAAGGAATAGAGGAAAGACATAGAAGAGAGATGAACGGAAATGGCTTTGGAGAAAAATGGTAAAGGCAAACCGCTGCCTTTAGAAATGATCCGTAGCACCACAGAAATGTCGGGCTCGGACATGGCGAAACTGAATCCCGTCACTAAAACTGCTGAAAAGCATGTTCAGGACGAGGATAAAGGGGCGAATGGCCATAAAAATAAGATGCAGCACTATACTGAGAACGACCGGGCTGGGGAGCTTAGGAAAATATTTGTAACCTCCAGCGAGAGTGAGGCTGAGGAGGTGAAAATAGCCCCCGTAAAACAGACAGTGGAAAAGAAGATAGTAAGTAAGAAAGCAGAAAAGAAGGTAAAGAAAGCGGGGAATTCCGGTGATAAAACATCTAAGAATTCAACCCCTGGTTCCCACAAACTGACCGTTGAGAACTCCGGACGCCATCTTGAGAAGGGGAATCCTAAGATGGCGTTCCAGGAGATGGCCACGCCTACTGACAGTTCAGACGCCATTGTGAGTGTGGCGCCGACAAACAATTCTGCTACACTGCCTGAAGGGGCAGAGACTTCAGACCGGCGTAGAGAGACCGCGGAACCAAATGCAAGGCAATTTGGTCCGCCAGCTAATCAAACAGGGCTGACAGGGATGCCACTGGAATTTATGCAATTTATGACAATGTGGTTAGCCAACGCCCCACAGCAACGAGAGAGGGGGTGGCATGATATGAGACCAAATGAATCGCAATTTGCCGTTGGAGATTTCAAAAATGAGATACAAAGCATGATTAAAGAGGCAGTGAAAACGCAACTGCAATCAATAATAACTAATCAAAATATGCCTATTACCAACAGCCAAGTGGGTTATGGAGACCAATTGGCTATGCAAGGTTTGATGAATTGGACTAGGTGCATAAATAATAGCAATATAGGAGCAGATGTCCAAGTCCATACACAACAAACAGCAGAGGGCGAGGTAGAGCGTCCAGACCTGCCAAGGTCAAATAAAAGAACAGAAAAGCATTATGATTATGGCGAACAACATTACTCAAAAAAGAGGAGAATTGAGCAGGATGAAATTCCAAGCACATATAGAAAGGCTGTACAACCAAAAGAAGGGTCTGCAAACACACATAGGGAATTGAGGCAGTCCACAGAGGAGTTAGTTCTTACAGATGAAGATATACCTCAGGAGGAGGAATTAGAATGGCAGGACAAGGACAGTCAATATTCGGAGGATGACGACAACGAAACATCTGATAATGACAGAATGTTTGAAGCACAGTTGTTTAAAGGCACTTTGCGGGAGAGTACTTTTAACATTAGGTTTAGATAGTACTAAAGGATCATCAGACAAGGAAAATAATGAGTGTAGGGTAACAGCAGTAATTAGGAAGAAGGAAACGAAGAGTACAGATTTTCCTATGCCAGGATTGTTTAAGGATGCTATCATAGCGCAGTGGTCTAATCAAGGAAATACTAGAAGAGGTTGGGTATCAGGTCAACAGATATATTACTTTGTAAAGGAGGAGGCGGATTTCCTTAAAGTGCCACCAGTGGATGCTCCAGTTGCAGGTTTAGTATCGGGTGCAATTGTCCCTAAAGAGGGAGACACTCAGTTAAAAGAAATAGATGAGCGCAGGGCAGAGTCGTTCCTTAAAAAGGCACATGAAGCGGCGGCAGCCGCGATAAAAGCATCCACCGCTGCATCAATGTTTGCTAGAGCAGGAGTGCTGTGGGGACAGGACATACTAGAGATACAGGACCTGAGCAAACAGGATATGATTAAGGCTGTAGAACAGATACAGAGAGTACTAAAGTATGTGGCGGACTCGGGTCTCGATACAGTTAAATATTCAGCCAGAAATATTAATATGTTGATGGTGGCAAGGCGTTCTTTGTGGCTAAGTCACTGGGAGGCAGACCCGAAATCGCGCACTGACTTGGCTTTCATCCCGTTCCAGGGGGATTTATTGTTCGGAGAAAAAGCCTTAGAAAAAGTTTTAGTGGAAACAAAAGAAAAGAAACAGGTAATGCCTACAATGCAAAAGAAAAAGGTAGACAAAGTTCTACTGAAACAATAGCTACTCCTTTCGTAGAGGAAGATCTTATGCATGGTCAGGAAGGAATAGCGACTACAGAGCTGGAAGGTTCCAGGGGAACAGGCAGAGATCTCAATTCTCTAGGCAGTTCCAAAGCAATAGGCAAGGACAGGGAAAGCTTGGGGGTAACCCCAAGCGAGGAAAGACCCAGTATTGACAGTCAACAAAGGGTGGGTGGAAGACTTCTGCAATTTGGACACAAATGGGTTCAAATCACAACGGACAAATGGGTGTTGAAAGTGGTAACACAGGGTTACAGCATATTTTTCCATACGTGTCCAAAGGACAGATATCTTCTGTCTCCAGTTCAAATGGGAAACATGGATCAGGTGATACTTCAAGAAATACTAGAAATGGGAGCGATAGAGGAAGTTCCACAAGATCAGTGGTACGAGGGAGTGTATTCCATTTTCTTCGTCGTACCAAAAACAAACGGCAAATTCAGACCAGTATTGAATCTTCGGTATCTCAATTGATTTGTGGAACACCAAAAATTCAAGATGGAAACTTTACAAACAATAAGAGAAAATTTACTAGTGGGGGACTACATGGTGTCAATAGATCTCAAAGAGGCATACCTACATGTCCCAATGTGTGTAAACGATCAGAGATACCTAAGATTCAATTACAAGGAGCGCCATTATCAGTTCCGAGCATTACCTTTTGGTCTGGCATCGGCACCACGGGTCTTCACCAAGGTGTTAGTGCCGTTAATAGCCTTTCTGCGGCTGCAGGGAGTGGGTATTTGCCCTTACTTAGACGACATACTGATAAAGGCACAGGTACAGGACAAGTTGATAAAAGACTTGGGTTTAACAATACGAACGCTTACAGACTACGGTTTCCTATTGAATTATGAGAAAAGCATGCTGATTCCAACAACCGTGCTGACGCACTTAGGAGCGATAATAGATACTTCGAAGGGAAGGCTGTTCCTATCCAGAGAAAGGTTACACAAATTAAACAGGGCAGTGTACAGATTGCGTCAGAGCAGATCGGCAGAGTTAATGACTTTGGCAAGAGTGATGGGACTCCTCGTTTTCACGACACAATTGGTGGAATGGGGGAGTTTCCATGCAAAGCCTCTGCAAAGGTTACTGGTGAAACATCAATTAGCAATAGCCTTAAGAAAGAACTACAGAGTAGAAGTACCACATCAGGTCCGGAACGAACTGACTTGGTGGTTGCAAGACAGGAATGTGAATATGGGAGTGCCTTTTCACAAACAGGACATGGTTCATATTACTACGGACGCAAGCCTCTCGGGATGGGGAGCCCATTGCGAAGGTTATGCGGTACAGGGACGTTGGACGAATATGGACAAGCGCTTCAACATCAACTACCTGGAGTTAAAGGCGGTACGTCTCGCCCTTCAGAGATGTTCCCAATTAGTGAAAAATCGGCATGTAAGAGTCTTCATGAACAACATGACAGTGAAAACGTATGTCTGCAAGCAAGGGGGATTACATTCGGCGCCCCTGGTATTAGAGTCCAACCGTCTTTTCCAGTGGGCCGAACAGAATGTAACATCGCTTACAGCGGTTCATCTGAAAAGGGAGTTGAATACACAAGCGGACTTCCTGAGCCGCAATTGGCTGCATCCAGGGGAATGGTCCCTAAAAATGGAGATCTTCCACATAATAGAAAAGCGTTTTGGTCCTTTACGAGTGGACTTGTTTGCCACTGGAAAAAATACCAAATTAAGAAGGTATTTTTCCATTACTGGAGAAACCAGAGTGGAGGCACATGATGCGTTGTCAGTAAAGTGGCCTCCGGGGAAACATTACGCATTCCCTCCAATTCGCATCTTGCAGAGAGTGCTGCAAAAGGTCCGCATGGAGAAAGCATCAGTGGTGCTCATTGCTCCACAATGGCCAAGGAGACCGTGGTTTCCCTTGCTGTTAGAAATGGCACAGGGGCCACCGTGGAAGTTGCCAGTGATACCAGCCATATTAACACAGGGTCCAGTGTGTCATCCGATCCAAAATGTTTGAATCTGGCTGCGTGGCACTTGAACGGAGGTTGTTAACACGGTTATTCGGATAAAGTGGTGAGCACTATTCTAGGTGCGCGGAGAGAGTCCATGCGGAATATATATGATAGGACATGGAAAATCTTCTGCAAATGGTGTGGGGAGAATAACATTTCAGTATCGGAGGTAGGAGTCCCACATAGACTCCAATTTCTACAGGACGGATTGGAAAAAGGGTACCGTCCTAACACCTTAAAGAGACAAGTAGCAGCATTGTCATCAGTTTTGTCAGAGACTGGAGACACATATACAAGACACCCACATACCCACATATTAAACGCTTTCTCAGGGGAGCAACTTTGTCATCTTTCCCTACTATGCACAGATTTCTGTCATGGGACTTAAATTTGGTATTAAATGCATTGACACAACCTCCATTTGAACCTTTGAAGGATACCTCTTTGAGGTTAATGTCTTCTAAAACAGCATTCCTGTTGGCCATAACTTCAGCCAGAAGGGTGTCAGAGCTGGTGGCTCTATCCATTAATGAGAACTTGTGTAGGTTTGAACGAGACAACCTTACTTTATATTTTGACCCAGCATTTCTACCAAAATGCATAACAACAGCGACGAAACATCAGGCGATACATTTGCCGAGTTTTGCCCACATCCAGTTCACCCATTAGAGAAAAAGTGGCATAAACTGGATGTCAGAAGGGCGGTGAAAATATATATTAAAAGGACTAAAGAGTTCCGTCACTCAGAGGCATTACTGCTCTCTTACCAGCCGAAGACACTGGGCCAGAGGGCGAGTAAGACGGCTATTGCAACCTGGATTAAGACATGTATATACATTTGTTATGACTATGAGAAACAGCCACGTCCACAGAACGTATGGCCTCATTCTACACGTGCAATGGCAACATCCAGGGCCTACAGTACTTCCTGTTCCTTGGAGGATGTCTGCAGTGCTGCTGGATGGAAAGAGGCATCTACATTTATTAAACATTACAAACTTGACAAATACAGGTCGGCCCAGGCAGCGTTTGGACGCCGGGTGTTACAAGCAGTGATATAATTAGGATCCCAGCCATATGTCAGCTTGGGAAGGTCCCAGGCGTGGTGGATTGATCCTCCTGTCAGCCCGAGAATGAAGAGTTGGTACTTACGTGAACAATCATTCTGGGATGACAGGAGGAGCAATCCACGCCCACCTCAAAAACAAAACAAAACAAAAAAACCCCAAAATATAAACACAGAAAGTGGTGGAAGAAAATAGGAAGGTTGTTAGGTTCGCTAGAGAAAGGAAACTGGCTGGAGAGGGACAGGAGTCGGTTAAACGGTTTTCTGTCAAGTTCGCGGACGACTCCTGAGTAAGGCTGGCACGAGGTTCAACCCCAGGCGTGGTGGATTGCTCCTCCTGTCATCCCAGAATGATTGTTCACATAAGTACCAACTCTTCATTTTCTTCTAGTCTGTCTTTGTGGTGATAGATTGAAAACAAATGCTTGTGAGTTAGATATGTTTTTTATTCTGTGAATTTTTTGCTTTGGGGTTGGTTGGTTTGTTGATTGTTTGGCCACTCTAATAGTAGGCAGCAATGGAAATGACTTGAATTGTACAACCCTTTATATCTATAGCATAACATAATACATCTTAAATAAAAGTACAGAACACTAAGACAGAGTCAACATGGTTTAGGGGTTTGAACATTGGACTATGGCTCTGGAGACAAGGATTCAAATCTCTGCACAGCCATGGAAACCCACTGGGTGATCTTGGGCAAGTCACATTCTTTCGGTCTCAGAGGAAGGCAAATGCAAACTCCCTCTGGACAAATCTTGCCAAGAAAAACCCGGGGAAGGTTCACCTTAGGATTGTCATAAGTTGAGAACAACTTGAAGGCACACAGTAGCAACACAAGTCACAACAGTGTCTCAGTTCAGTATGTTCGTTCTTATATGTAGAGACTTAAACCAGTTTGAGAATTGTTTGTCATTTGGGCAAGCATGTGAACAGCTTTAAACTAGGAAAATATGAGACTTACCAGAACAAAAATGCTTAGCCCTTTTCCCACCTTCTGAACACTGTTTCTTAAGACTAGAAGAGTCTTGGTTTTGCTTTTTCTGAAGCACCATAGAAGGAAAAGTATAAGGAGGAGATGAAGAAACTCTGTTTCATCCAATGTTGCCTAGGTAATGCTTTCTTCCCAGCTATCCAGTTTTGTTTAGTTGGAGAATTGCTGCAGACTCAGGAAGGAAGCTATACCTTGTTGGATGGCTGGCAGCCTGGTAGGACCTAGGGCTGGATTTGAGCTGGCTGTCAGTCTTACTTGACTTTAGGTCCCGCAGTTACTGCCCCTTTGGACCTTCAGCTGCTGTTTGCCTATATCCTACAGAGTGCAAATCAGAAGTCTTTGAAATGTATTTATTCCCTTTTTCTGTTTTAAATACAGCCCAATGTACATATCAGTTTGCTGCTTTGTTCTTTGTAGATTGCAGGACTTGACACTCTATAATCCAGAAAGGACCATTACAGTTAAAGGCAGTATTGAAACATGTGCTAAGGCTGAAGAAGAAATAATGAAGAAAATCAGGGAATCATACGAAAATGATATTGCTGCTATGAATGTAAGTACATTTTCTGTGGCATAGTTTAAACTGGTAATTTGTTTGATCTCCTCCACATAAGATCATTTGAAGAAGGAGAGGGTTGAACTCTTTAGAAAGGAATCTATGTATGTGGTTGTCCTTTCTGGTGGAACGTCTAGTTCATCACATGCACATTAAAGAAGCACCACACTTATTCCTTTACAGTGGGAGATTCCAACCCATCCACTAAAAACTCTCTTACCAATTCAGTGATGTTTCTGTCATCAAGAGGGTGTTATATGGCCCTTAATTACATTGTGAAAGCACCATTTTTGGTATTTGGTACATAAAGTCACATTCTGCAACTTTCTTCTTTTTCTTTTAAAAAGAATGTTCTAGCCTTCAAAGAGAGATTAGAAATAGTTTGGGCAACAATCATTTAAAAAAATCTTCCATGATCTTCTCTCTCCTACTCTGCTGAATATATTTTCTGCCTTAAAGCCTGAGTTGCAGCAGGTTTTGCAGTTAAGGGACTTTCTTCTTTTGTGTTGCACAATTTGCCCATCACAGTGACGTAACTGGCTTTTGTCCAAGGTGATCAGTCAGCTGAAGCTCACAGCAGGATACTGCTATGTTCTTTGAGTTATTTCTGGAGAGATGGGCAAAGGGTAGTCCTCCAGGATGTTGTTGGACTCATCAGCCCTTTCCAACATAGCCAATTGTGAGGAAGTCAGGGAGTTGTATTCCAACACCATTTAGAGGGCTGCGCTTTGCCCAGTGTAGCATTACAGAGCTGTAAAAGCTCTTTTTGGTTGTGTTCCTAATCTACAGTGGATTAGTACATTTCCTAAACAAGTCAGTTTGAAATACTGGTACAGTTCTTATTTCCTGTTTACAGAAAAAAAAGTGTTTGCCAGAAACCTCATTTATAATTAAAAACAGTCTACCCATTCATAGAATTTCCAAATTAGGCAGTTTCATGTATTTGGGCCTCTCTAGCTTTTCTGCCCTTTCAGGTGCAAATGAATTTAGAGGTAGATAATAATATGAAAATAACTGAAATATTTAAACCTCTTCAAGTATTGCAAATGTCCTTACAGCCTCAAATATGGAAGAGATGAGAACAGATACACTCACTCTGTCCCCTTCTCCTTTGTCATTTCCATCATGTTGAGATCAAGCCTCTAAATTAAAAAGCTTCTTCTAAGGAGCCTCTGTGTGAAGCAGAGCTCTCAGGAATTTCTACCTTGCATAGAGAGATCTGCTGTTGGTGCATTATATTATTTTCTTCAGTTTTTCCACATTAAGGATCTCCATGGTAACTTCAGTTATTTAAGATGATGAGAAGTTTGTGTTCCTGTGCCTTCTGGTTAGTCTTCTGAACATAATACTTTAGTAGAGAGGGATAATTTAAGCAGAATAGGCCACATTCTGGTAACTTTATTATTAGAATACTGTAATGTACTGTGCTTGGTCCTTCCCTGGAAGATGACTTGAAAGCTACAGCTGATGCAAAATGTGGCAGCAAGATTGTGATGACATCCAGTGGCCTAAATGACTTTGGCCCTTGGTACTTGAAGGAGTGCCTTCCCTATATATGCCTGTCAGAGAACTGAGTTTGCCAGAGGGGCCCTTCTCTGTCTCTCACCAGTGGGGTAATATAATGAAAGAGGACACAGAAGAAGGCCTTCTTGGCTGTGGCATCCTCCTTGTGGAATCCCCTTTAGTTGGAGACCTGACTGGCACCTGCGTATGGTGTCTTTTCAACTCCAGGTCAGGACATGGGTTTATATTAAAGCCTCTGGAACCTAATTTACTTTTGTGCATGTACTTTGTTTTAAAATTTCTTATAGTCTTTTTAGGCTAAACATGTTGACATGTTGAGTTGTATAATATGTTCTTTCTTGTTGAAATTATTCATTTTTATCTAAAATTGATTAAATTCTTTATATTGTTTTATCTATTTGTCCCCTGAAATTTCATGATAAAAATATATTAATAAAACAAATCAAGTAACATTCAACCATATGTGAAAATAAGGTTGTTACGGGCTCCACGGGGTATGTTTCATTAAATGTGTTAAAATAGCACAGCCTTATTGGCAATGCTGCATTTTACAAAGTGCTGTGCTACTTTTTTCCCCTAGATTTTTTCTTGCACAGTTGACCCTCTGCATTCGCTAAGGTTAGGAACACAGGACCCCGCAAAAGTAGGAAAAAAAGCAAATATCAAAATGTGTGTCTGTTTGTGGGATGAAAGCTGAGGCATGATGGGGAGAGTGGGCACCCAGGGTCCAAAGCAGGTCAGGTAAAGGAGGGGGAAAGGGGGTGGGGTCAGTTTGGTGGCCCTGTATTTCTTCTCTTGCCCATTTCTTTCCTTACATGTATTTGGGATGTTGAGAGAGGGTTTATTGTGTTGAGAAACTGGGCTGTGAGCCATCCTTAGCTGGCCTTATAGAAGAGGAGGAGGAGGACCAGAAGCAGGTTTGAAAGGGCTGATTAGAACTGCCGAGAGGAAAAGTTCTCCTGAAAAAGAATCATTTGAGGTGCAGGGAGCAGAGGTTGGAGAATTTGCAAGTAATCAAATATGTGAAAGTGAGACCTGCAAATGTTGAGGGCCGACTATATTTGGTAATGCAGTAGTTTATAGAATCAGACTGCACTTGCTTTTAGCAGAATAAACACTTCTTAAAAAAAAAATCTTGATACAGGATTTTACTATTAATTGTGTTGCCTCATTCCAGCATAAGCATCCCCAACTTTGCATCCCCTAGATATACTTTGTTGCAGCTCCCTTTATCCATAGCCAGCACACTGAATTTGTTGATTGTGGGGCTTGTAGTCCATCCCATATGGAGTGCCAAATTGAAGAAAGTTGCTCAAAGATAAGCTTTTAAAAATTACTCCTGTGCAAAAATAGTATCTTTTTCAGTTTTATAGTGGCAGGAGGTAATGATCCCTTTTTTCATTGCAGCTTCAAGCACATTTAATTCCAGGATTAAATCTGAATGCCTTGGGTCTATTCCCACCTTCTTCTTCAGGGATACCACCTCCCACAGTGGGAGTTGCTTCAGCTGCTGCTGCCTCTTCATATCCTCCATTTGGGGTAATTGTATGTAATTTTGTAATATGGATGGTTGATTAGAATTCATTCACATGTTGCGGTGTTTGTGGCTATGATTTAATGGAAAAATATAGGAAGCCTTTTCCTCAGACCGGAGTGGGGAGTTAGATTATCTTTCACCAAGTATTCTGATCTGAACATTTGCTGAGCAAAATAAAAACCCAGAATGGAATAAGAATTCATGCAATAGACTAAAGTTGTATAAGTTATCTTTAAGAGACTGCTGAGGACATAATGAGTTGTGTCTCCATGAATCAGCAATTAATGTAGACTCTTGTGGTAAATTGTTGAGATTCTTATCCTTACACATCCTGCTAAACAATAAATTAAAATTGTAAAAGCCCATGTTTGGACCTAGGTACTAGAAGTGTGATTAAGTGTGATTTGAATGTGAGATGGACTTAAATAGTATGGCATGTTTCCTAAGAATATTCTGCAGGCAAAATAACTAGTGTGTGAGAGATGATATTTCAGTCCTTCCATTGTGAAAGCAATATGTGCATAGATGGAAGGCTTCCTGATACAGCTATAGATTAAATAAGAGGAGAGTTCTTCATCATCTCTGTGCATCACACATATGGGTTTATGCAAGCACAGAGCCACCATTTGGAACCTTTTGGAAAGCAGAAACTTTTGGCAGAAGCTCTGCCCTCCCTCTTACATTCTACTGTCTTTTCCTTTGTTCTTTTTCATCCATGACAGTAGCAGCACCTTGCTGAACCCTCTCTGTAGTTGAGAATGTTCTAGGAGTTTCTTTAGTAGTTTTACTGACCTTTTTTCATTCTCTCCTCCTGGTAGCTCCTTTTTTTTTCTTTACTGCTTCTCCTTTCAGAGGAAAAAAAACTTTGGCTCTTTCCAGACCTTTTCCTTATTTCCCCCCCTAATAGCCATCAAAGTCTGTAACCTCACAGCCACTCTTTAGGCACTCTTCTAAGTGCAGTAGGAAAGTTTCCCTCTTAGATAAACACACGTTTAATCTGCCTTGGACTTAACACAACATTGATTCCTGTCAGATCCATCTTGGTTTTACAGCACAAGCTAAAGGTAATAGAGCTGCCCACTTACAGCTACTTTTTTTTTAGAGAAACCATCAGATCTGTAGATTCCTCAGCACTAATGTCAGGAGCCTACATCTGGGAAAGCCAGAGGGTTCTCTGAGTTCTTATGGCTGTGACTTTGGAAAGTCATGGTGCCACATCTGTCTCTTCACTTTGTGATACTGATCCCTGTACCTCTGCTTCAGTACCAATACCAGATCTTGCCACCACATTACCAAGTGTAACTGCATTTAGAAATCAGCTTTCATCTCTTGCAACAGAGAGTGCAGAGAAGACTTGAAAGTCAAAAAGATCCTGTAAAGATGACCCATGCGAAATACATGCTATTTGTAAGTTGTTTGCCGCCTTGATCCATATGGAGAGGCGGGATACAAATTAATAATAATAATAATAATAACAACAACAACAACAACAACAATAATAACAACAACAATAATAATAATGTCAACCATACATGTTCCGTCTGACATCCATACTTGGCTTTACCACCAGTTCAGACCGCCCCCTCCTACAAACTGTTTGGTGTCGAACTTTCACCAAGATCCCAGGAGGAGTTGAATGACCAGACTGCCAGATCTATTTCAGAAGAGGAAGTCAGGGTTGAATCTCTGCTGGAAAGGTCCCCTCACTTCACCATATCAGACTCCTCTATACACCAGCACCCGGTGGTTCAATACAGTTAGTGGTGCACATTGTCTCCTGCTCTGCTTTCTTCTCTGTTGGTTCATGCCAATACCTGCTAGGAATGAAAGAGTTGCTCATACCATGGAGAGGACACGGTATTGCTCAATTATTGTGACTGCCCCTCAGTTGGTACCACTCACAATCCCCTGAGATTCCTCGAACTTTTTACCTTTCATATTGAAATCATCGCTTACACCTGAGGGACTCACAGTTTTCTCATTAGTTAGATCAGAGAAGTCACTACTATTATGCAACATACCATAACAGAGATTCTTCTTCGTAGTCTCTGTGCCTCATACAATAGGAGCTTTCGCGCCTGCGCGGTAGCGTTTGGAAGATTCTAGAGCTCGTTGGCTTGGCGGGGAGCCCCTCCCCCTCGGTCGTACTGCGCATGCTCCTCCTGCCGAGCCATGGTCTCTCCTCAGTTCTTTCTTGTCCGCCTCAGCGTACAGAAGGTTCTTCTTGTTGGCTTGCGTTTTTCTTGCGTTTTTCTTGCTGCGTAGTTTTTTCGGATTTGGAATCGACCTCGGACCGTCTCTCGACTCTCCCTACGGACTTCCCTTCAATTTTGGTACGTTTTTTCACGTTTTTCGATCTTTTTCGCCTTTTCCCTCGGCTCCTTTTTCAGCTCGGTGCGGCGTCCTCCGACTCTCCCCTTCTCCTCGCCCTTGCCCCGCGTTTTATGTCGGCGTTGTTTAAGTCCTGCGCCTCCTGTGGAAGGAAGGTCGCCCTTTCTGACCGACACTCGAAGTGTCTTTTTTGTTTGGGTGAAGGGCATAACGTCCAAACTTGCCCCGTGTGTAGGGAGTTCACCCACCAGACACTTCGGAACCGGGCGGCGAGGCTGAAGTCTTTTTGCTGGGAGCAGTCTCTCCGCGCCCAGAAGACCGAGTCCGTTCCGATGGAAAAAGGCCTTTCTTCACTCTCCTCCTCTTCTCCGACGGCTGCCGGGACCTCGGTACCGTCGGTGTCGAAGCCCCCGGTACCGGTGATGAAGCTACCGTGGATCCCGAAGATCTCAACGGGTCGGTCACGAGACGACCCCGCGGCTTCCTCCTCGAAACTGCTGACTTCTGCCCAGAAGAAGCGCCCCGCTACCGAGGAGGTACCGAGGGAGAAGAAAAAGAAGAGGAAGGAGAAGCGGCACCCTCCGGAGATTACCCGGCCACTGACCCCGCCGCTTACCCAGCCCGCGGGAGAGCCGGCCCTCTCCGACGTCCTGGAGGAAGAAACGCCGCAGGCCCAGGAGATCCTGGAGCTCTCGGATGACGACCAGCCCGTCGAGGCCACCCGCTCCCAGCCTCCGAAGCTAGTCGTGGAGACTGTGCTGCCGAGCCGCCGTCCATCTCCGGAGTGCCACGTGGACACCCCGGGCCGGAGACGCTCCTCCCCCCGGCATGGCGAATCCCGATCTCCGGACCACTGGGCCAGGCCTCCATCCCCGCGGTATCGGGAGATGCGCCTGGAGAGCGTGCATGCGGGCGAGAGCGCGCACTCCCCCGGCTACTTGGGGAGATATGCGCTGGACCAAGGATGGCACGAGCCCCCGGGCTCCTACTATTCCTACTCGCCCTCCTACTGGGACCGCTACCACCCGGACCCGAGGTACTGGTCGCCACGACCACGCTCCCGTTCGCCACCACGGGAGTGCCGCTACTCTCGCCATGGGCGATCGCCCAGGGGCAGGTCTCCGAGTTCCCACGTGGCCCGGGAACCATCACCCCGCCGCAGACCGGTCTCCCCGCTGCCACGGACCATGGCCACGGTGACTAGACCGACCCCGCAGGCCACCCCGGCTCGAGCGGGAACCTCGGCCACGTCGACGACCCAGGCGGTGGCACACCCGAAGCCATCGATACCGCCCCCGGAGACCGTGCCGGCCCCGGCGGTACCGCCCGCCGCTCCGCCGATGCAGCCAGCGCCGCAACTGCCGAGAGCGGAGGAGAAGGCCGCGGAGCGTTCGCCATCCCCGTCCGATGACTCCTACGAATCGGACTCTGACTCCGCGGAATCCACGCCGTCCTCCCACGAGTCACCGCCGCTGGGCTTCGGGGACCCGCTCCCGGAATCGGCCCCGGAGGACGTGCGCCAGTTCTCCGCAGTCCTCCTTCGGATGGCGACGGCGCTCGGCCTCAAGGTAACGGAGCCCGCCCCGCAGGCGCAGGACCCGGTCTTCCAATACCTGGAGACCCGACCTCCATCGGCCGCGCCGCTCCCGTTCCTGCCGACCCTGGCGAATGCGCTGAAGCAACCCTGGGCCAATTGAGTTTTTGTGGCTTCATCATCAGGAAAAAGGACCTCATTGGCCCTGCCGGAAGGGGAAGGGAAGGAACTGAATAACTTGAGTCTTAGGGCTCATACGTTAGCTGCCATTTCCTTGAAAATGGTGAACCATCAAGTGTTCATGGTATCAGAGTAACATTTGGTATCACATATTCCTCTGGGACAAGGTGGTCACATTAATAGACCATCTTCCTTAGGCCAAGAAAGACATCGCAAGAGGTTTTTGTGCTTTTTTGCACTTTTTTTTCCCTGGTAGTATGTCCCAAGATCAGATCACTTTAGCCAAACATATTGCAATGTGTGCTTCTGGGACTATCATAACTGACATAATCCTTCATAGACATGCATGGCTGAAGTCAACAGCCCTTTTCTATGAGACATGTTCAAAAGATGGAGACATGCCATTTGATGGTCTCCGTTTGTTTCACTCCAAAACCAGTGAGAAGTTAGATTCAATCCATAAGTTGGCTAACGTGGCCAAGAAAATTGGAATGACTCCCTAGAGTATCTTGAGACCATACTGCCACTGGCTGAGGCTCTTCCAACAAAAGCCAAGAAATCATTCTAACTGCAGCTGTCAAAACACCACCTCAGCAACAACCAAGAAGACACTATCTTCTCTATTTTCAAAACAGAGTTATTACCACCACTGTGCCTGTGACTGCAAGCATCAGCTTTGATTACTCCACCACACAGATCAACACTGATGATTTATCAGTGCCAGTACACTACACTCCATGTTTCCAAGATCTCCTTCTCCTCTGCCTTTTGGAGTATTGGAGGATCACATGTGACCAGTAGGTTCTCCAGATTGTAAAGGAAAGGTACAGGATAGAGTTCAGTGCCTTGCCTCCAAATGTCTTTCAGTCCTCCTCTGTCTCCCCACTGTTCTGCAAGAGATTGAGACTCGTCTCACCAAGAGAGTGATCAAGGAGACACCTGAGGCCAAAAATAATGTAGGGTTCTTTTTGAGATACTTCATAGTCCTGAAGAGGGATGGGGACTTGAGAACAATCTTGGACTTGAGGTGCATCGACTCCATCACCACTCACTGGTTCCAGATGATAATACTCTCAAATATCTTTCCCTTACTTTGAGAAGGAGATTGGTTTGCCATCATTGATCTGTGGGATGGGTATTTTCATGTCAGCGTCCACCCAGTCCAGAAATTTCTCAGGTTTCTAGTTCAAAGACACTATTATCATTTTACGGTTCTCCCTTTCAACCTCAAAAGTGCCCAGAGTCTTTACCAAAGTGATGGTTATGGTTGCAGCAGAGCTTCAGTAGCAAGAGACACACATCTTCCCCTACATAGGCAACTGGCTGTTCATTGCCAAATCCAGATGCATCCAACAGCTGGCCATTCGCTTGATCCTCAGCCTGCTCTTCTGCCTAAGCCTTTTTGTGAACTTAGAGAAATGTCACCTCACACCAACACAGGATGTTTTGTTTGTAGGGGCTCCACCATCATCCCACGGAGGAAATGCAATTCTGCCAGAATAGAAGGCATCTCTAGCAGCTATACAGAGGATTATAGAGTACAGCTGCATTAGCAAGTGGTGCATTTCATAGCTCATACAGTTTACTTTTTACAACGTACCATCTCTTGGGAAAGTATTGTTATCACGGTTATGATATGTCTGGTGAGAGCACTAGATATCCTTTTGATATCAAATAATTTGGCCTTTGCGTGACCCTTCTCTGCTACCGTACTCCACGTGTTTGCAGAAGTCCTCCGGACAAGCACGTCTGGGGCGTGGCCATTAGTGGGTAAACATTCCAAACCTCTTTCAGGCAGGCAACTTAAGCCTCTCCGTTGCTTTAGGGAAAAACCTCCCTGCAAACCGGCTCTGCTCAGCGCATATCCACACAAAGCCACACAGCCAAGAGCCAAGCCATTTCTTTCTGTCGGGCCATCAACGTACTGGCCACGCTATTGTCGTTACGTGCTAAGCTAATCGTGCAAAACTTGACCTTTTCCGAATCCTTTGTCCAGCTCCAAATTTCCTTTGTTCTCACCGAGCATAGCATAGCCTGTAGGCACACTCCACCCTATAAAAAGTCCCCACTTTTGGGACCACCTCGGACTACTTTGGACTTCCATCCCAACTTGCTGCCGGTAGTCTGAAGGAACTCCCCTCAGCGAACCCCGTTGATCTTTCTCTCCCGGAACCCCGTCTTTCTCTCCGGGACTACGAGACCAGGTGTTGTATTACCCTTCCCTAAAGCTCTCCATTTCAATTTCTAAGTTAGTTAGTATTTGTCGTGTCTTTTGTGTTGCTTGTTCTTAATAAAATATTGTTTGTCACTTTAAAACCTTGTCTAGCCGCTCTCTGACCTGACGCTGTACACATTGGGTTCAAGATCCTTGCTAAAGTTACCCTGCCTCTTGTTTAGCTGAGAGAGTGCTCGAGTTAAATTCCCTCAACTTGTGTTTTTATTTGGTTATTTGGGTGCCCCTTCCGGGACCCCCAACATACAGGGTAACAGTATCTGTTTTGCTGGAAGGACAGGCAGCATGATAGAAGAGTCATGTATGGTGCTTTTGGATTTCATTTGTGTCACTTGTAACATGGATTTTCACATTTGTAACCCATAATTCTTGCTTTGGAGAACTTGGTATTGAAAAGTGATGTGAAAAGTGAAGACATAAATGGCCTTAGGCAATGCCAGAAAAAGCTACTTTCAGCCTTCATTTCTTAGTCCATGCTGTATAGTTGAATGGAATTTGAGAGTAAATCTTGCTGTGGTTGGTTTGACATGCTGTTGTTAAGTGGTTCTGATCACTAAACTAAGTGTAAAAAAGCCAAGAGGCATAAAAAGCTTTCTGGAAATTTGGATGTAGAATGTAATAACGCCTCTAGAAATGTGTCTCTTTCAAACACTGAAATTTGAAGGCAGCACTCTAAGATGGATGCTTAGAAGGAGGATGCAATGTTATGAAATGTGTGAAATATGTTTCTGAAATACAGTGGGGAGGGAAACAACTGAAATATCTACAGTTCCCATAAGAAGGTTGACAATTTCTGGTTCTCATTAAAGGGGGAAGCAGCACTGAACATTAAGAGACTCTTCAATAAGGAGTCATTTTAGAGAACATAACTCCTCTTAATGTACATCTTCATTGTATGAAATACCTCTGATTTCACCACCTACCACCAGGTCTTCGTGGAAAGCTCTATGAAAAATGACACATTACAAAGGGAATGTTTAGCATATGTGTGATTTAAAAAAAAAATGTACACAGATAATATAAAGAAGATACTTGAGTCCTTACAAAATGCTTTTGTTCATGAAGTGAACATGAAGATTTGATAAAAGATCTAGATCCTTTCGTTATTTAAAGCTGGATCCCACTGCCTATGACAGCAGTGGTGACCCTCACCTGTAGCCCTCCCCCATGCACCCCATGAATTTTCTCTTGAGGGCTAGGAAACTTCCTGCAGAAAAATTTTTGGTGCCATGGTAGACTGCAGAAGGGAAGGTGTGGGGCTGCTAGTTCTAGCAAAAATAGTGAGATTTAGCTGAAGAACTCAATTTAATACTGACCTTAGAAAGTTGCTTTCTGTGGGGTCCCACTTATGATTTGTCAAAATCAGTGTTATTGGCAGTGACTGGCAGTTCTCCAGGATTTTAGGTAAGGGCCTTTTCTAGTCCTACTTGGAGATGCCAGGGATTGAAACTGGGATTTCTGCAAGTAAAGCATATTACTACTGAGTTGCTACAGTCCAGCTAGTATTCTGACTGTAGGATTGATAATAGAAACATATGTCGATGTAAAAATACGAGGCCAATATATTAGGCAATGCAAATTACTGAATTGCTACTATATCAAACAGCAGAATAACTTCATTGATCGACTGTCATTACAAGTCAGATATTAGATAGATTTGTAACAATGCAGTCTTAAGTTTTTCTGCACTAATTCAAAGCTCTATATGCACTGGTAGCTAAAATGTATTGGGTTTCCAGGTGCTATTTCTTGAAATAAATCTTCGTCTGTACTCAACTAGTTACATCTAGGACTCAACTTTTCACTAGGAATTTCTTTAGGTTGTGTTATGTTGCTGAAAGCTAGTATAGCTGTCTGTAAATATTTCTATTTTCCATTAAGATGTATGCCCAGTGGAAAAGCAAACAACTTCTGGTATTGTCAGAAGGCCATATTAATTAGTTATTCATAAAGAATTACATTTGGAGATAGAATGGTCCTTAAAAATTGTAGATCTGAAAGTCTAATAATGACCCAAAGCCCATCTAAGTGAGGATTATCCACCCACCATAGCTGTAGAACATACTGAAATACAGATCTCATTCTTAAGCTCATATGACAGCAAAATTACTTGAGGAGTTTCAGTACTCATAAATCTTTCACAGGTCAGGTAAACACAGAATTTTATTTTAAAAATTATGTGGAATTCAATTTTTGTAGCTATGTTAATTTGGGAGTGATCATTCTGTTAAGTGTAATAAAGAGCTTTGCAAGGAGAAGCCTTCATGGACCTAGTCTAAGAAAACTGTCTTTTAAAATAAAAAAATATGTCAGAAATTGTTACATTCAAGAACATTTGCTCATTGGCTCACTCATATAGAAAACTGCTGTCCTTGTAATCCAAATGATTTTCAGGAAATAGTGTGTGGTATAGAACTTCTTATGATACAATGAGTGTATCATAATAAGCCACAAGCCACAGGACAATTGGGGATGTTAGGGGGAAAGACTGATGGATTAGCCTCAACATTATTTTCACTCAGCATGTGGTATCCTTTTTTATACAAATTAATAGTAATTTAAAATACAGGCAACCCTCCATATCTGCAGATTCTGCATCCACAGATTCAACCAGCTGTGGCTCAAAATATTTCAAAAAGCAAATCTTTTGAGTTCACCATTTTATATAGGGGACTTCATTTTAATACACCATTGTATATAATGGGACTTGAGCATCCATGAAATTTTAATATCCATGGGAGATCTTGGAACCAAACCCCAGAGAATACTGAGGGACCACTGTATGGATTTATGGAGCTCTGGCATAATAAAAAGTGAATGTGTTATTTTACAAAATACGTAATAGGGAAGTTCTACCTGCCCTTCTGGAGGGCTCTAGTTTGCTTCCCATGGTCCTTTTAAAAGGAATTTTTTTTTGGCCGTGAGGGTGCTGATCTACAAAATTGCTAGGGTTGGCATAGTTCAGTAGGTGGCTGTTAGCATGTTTTGGGTTTAGGACAACTCAGCAGTGGATCCTGTAATCTGCAGCCTCTCCTTTTCTTCCATTCCAGTATCAGAAAAGAAAAAGCAATTGCATTTCCTTGGGTGGGCTGAGGGAGATACGATCCAAGTTTAAAGCTCCCTTCTCTAGCCTTCGATTGTAGACTTTACACCCATTTTCAGAAATGAGGATCAGAGGAATCCTAAGGTTCTCGGAACATCCCCGCAGTGGCTATATAGTATTCAAACTTCTATGTTATGTACTTTCTAATTGCACTGAAAGTGGCCAGATTTTTTGAAAGCTTAAGTAGAGCTTAAATTACCAAAAGTAGGTAGCATCTTTGTTCATAGCTCCTTCTGACTGTGGAATTTTGAACCATGTCATGTTTTTGCAAACATTTCTCTATACTCTGAGTGTATTTCAAGTCAGTATTTTCTGTGCACTCACCCTCTACAGTTGGTGTTTGGCTTAATTTGTGTATTTTGAACAATACCTTGTATTTGATAGATGCAAGGTTATTCTTCACCAGTGTTTAAAATCATTACCATTGTATTTAATGCTGTATATCTGGTATGGCATTTCTGCCATGTATCACTCTCAGATAGATGAGATCGGAGGGTTTCTACTGTGCATGGAAGTTCTCCCCAGAACTAGGAACCCTAAAATATCAGATCTAATTCTTTGGAAAGCTTCACCTTTTAGTGGGATTTTCCTATTCAGACTGTTGTTCTCCATATAAAGAGAATGGTGGACCTGGAGACAAAGGGGTGGGGCTAGTGAACTCTCTTGTTTTGGGTTGATTCAGCACACTCCCTAAGTGATTTAATAGGGTTATAGTCATACTCAATGGACTTCAGAACCCTTAAAGCTTTTGCAGTTGATTGTGTAATGCTAAAGCTTTGAGCTGTGTTCCCTCCAACTCAGTTCTTTAAAGCAGTTCTGTAAAATTTAGAAATATTACATATTAGTATCTTGTGCTTTTTATCTCTCTCAGTACATTACATTGGGTCTGGGATAAATCTCCAACATGTTTAAGGATCATGTCTCTGGAAGGTTTCTGATCCAGCAGAGCATTTCCACAATCAGAATGTTCTTTCTAGGTTTCCCCTTGGCCCTGATTCTCCTCTTGAAAAACTGTTCCGAATGGTTAGAAAACCAAATTTATGGACAAGTGGACTGTGGCAGAGGACATTCCACTAGCAGGAATACTCTAAATGTAACTCTTTAGTGGAAACACCTGGATCCAACACAGTGAAATTAATTTCTTTTGTTTTTACAAGCTCTGCTTTAAAAATAAAAAACAGTTAACTGTGTGTTGTGCTTAAGCATAGGAATCTTGGTTTACTGTTTTCTGCTTTACTGTTACAGTTCATTGTTAACAGTTTAGGTTGTTAATTGCCTATCCCTTTTTTTTTTTTCCTTACTTCAGCAACAGCCAGAATCTGAGACTGTTCATCTGTTCATCCCAGCCTTAGCAGTGGGAGCTATTATTGGCAAGCAAGGGCAACACATCAAACAACTGTCTCGTTTTGCGGGCGCTTCCATTAAGGTAATATTACAGTGATCAACTTCAAATTTTTCCAGTCTTCATTTACTGTAGAATCAAGTTTCTGCAAGTTACTGCTCTCTTCTGTATTCTGAGATAGATATCCTGCTTTGAATATAAAATAATAAAAAAATACTGTCCGCTTCAGAGACAAGATAATTACAAACATGTTTTTAAAACATCTTTGAAGGGTGAAACATAAGTTGCAAAACCTCACTGCCTTGGTGGTCATGATTTTTAGATGGCATTTATTCTTAACATGACTTAAGCCTTTAGGCTGTGTTTCTTAATTGAAGTTTATTTTGCCATATTGTACACAGCTGAAAATGCTATTTTAATTAGCAGACATGAAAGCACTGTAAATGTGTTTCTTATGATGCTCCAAATGTTTAGCTCAAATTAAGAAATGCAAATTGTTCCAACTTGTGAAGTGCTTACTATTTGAGAAGCCTACTGTCTAGACTTCTGCTCACTTAATATATTAGCAACATTTCGGTATGACAATATAATGTATCTCTGGTGAGAGATCTTATCTCTTCAGACTCTTACTCTACTTTCTCCTTCACTTTCTATCTAGTGATACTGCAGGAGTCTTCCAAAAGTGATTTCTCTTTTTCAGTGTTCTCCAGTTTCATTTTCTTGGAAATTGGTATATTTTTTTCTGTAATCATAAATACATTTACAAGTAAATACACTTGACTGAAATCAATGACACGTCCTTATGGTTTTTTTTAAACATTCGCTGTATCTTTATAAATGGGTTACAGAGCTCAGGACCCCTATAATTCAAGGGTTGTCTTCACCCATGTAAACTTCCCTGCGTCCTAAGATAAACACTTGAAGATCTTGTGCTGAGTGAGGATTGAGAAGAGAAGAAGTCTTCTGTGTTAGCCCCTTTGGTCCTGACTTTGTCATCTTTTTAGCAGTAGGCATTTTTCATTTCCTGAGTGTTTGGACAGTTACAGTGATCTGCCATGGTGCTCTTTCTGCTGTATTAAATTCCTGCTGAATAGGGGAATATTTTAGGTGATCTTCTGGATGATCTCTTGGACAGATGTGGTTTAAATAAAAAATATATTAAATTGGCATGGTTTAAATAAAAATGCTACACATGTATGAACACACATATATGCCCCCCTTTCATACATCACTTCAGGACTCCTTTTTGGTTGTGTGAAGTGACACATAACTTTATCAGATTAAACTACCAAACTTGAACCACTCATAGGTAATATTAACACTATTTTTCATGGTTAATATATGTGTATTGCCTGTTTTAAAAAAAAAATCAGAGTGAATGAATCAAACACCTCTTAAATCTTTCTCTTGTGTTTCATTAGATTGCACCTGCTGAAGGACCAGAAGCCAAGCTGAGAATGGTGATAATCACTGGACCACCAGAGGCACAGTTCAAGGTAGTGTAGCTTTCTGATTCATTTTTGAAATGTGGCTATACATTAATGAAAGCCACACTTGGCTCTTCTAAACATTTGAATTTAATTAGTATCTTAAGTCAAAAAATGTATATTCACAGGAGATGCCAACTCTAGCCTTCTGTCTCACTGTTGGCAGTAGGCATTTGTGTCTGATGTTCTGTGTAAACATAAATGTATATGCCAGTTACTCAACTATAAATTTAAGCAGACAGAACCAGGGCAGCTTTAAAAAGTGTTGCCTGATTCAAGTGAAACTTGGCGCAGTTTTTGCAACTCTCTTGGATATGACAGTTCAGAAAAACACAGTTTCGATGTGAATGCATGGCTCTTTGAATTTGCAAGGGCACTTACTAGAACTGCTGCATTCATTAGCATAGTCAGACCACTTTTATTGTGAGCTAGTGTGGTGTGGTTGGTTTGAGTATTACACTAGGACTTGAAGGAGACCGGGTTTCAAATCTGCTCAGCTCGCAAACCCACTGGCCATCTTGTGCAAGTGGCACACTCTCAGCCTTAGAGGAAGGCAGTGGCAAACCTCCACATAAATCCTGCCAAGAAAACTCTATGATAGGGTCACCATAAGTTAAAGTCATCTAGAAGACACATAACAACCACAACATTCACCTGGGCAAATAAAATGGGCTTCAAAGTTCCTGAGAAAATTTTGGATGTCAGTTTGAAATTAAAATGAGCTGCCTGCTCAAAGTAGCACACTGCTATTATGGCTTACAAAAGGTTAAATACATGGAAATAGTTAAATAAGCCACTCTTTTAAAAAATTAAGGAAGTGTCAAAACTGAACTGTTTAACATGGTCTAATAAACTACTTGAGTGTGCAATATACCTGTAAATTTCTTGCATGAGGCAATGCAGTGGTTTTAGAAAGTATTGTTTAACTGAGGTTTTGCCTTATGGAGATTATGTGGAGTGTGGCATTCAGAAGAATATACTCATCACTGATCATCTCACCATAAAACTTGCTACTGAATATCTCAAACCACAGAATTCAAATAGGATTTTCTCTTCACAATTTAAAAAAATTGGGAGAAAATATGCTCCCTAGGAACATAGATTTAATACTGACTTACCACCGGCACAATTAAAATGCTTGCCAGCCTAGCTAAGCCGGGTTACCCTTGTGTAATGAGATGCTGAGAAAGACATGCTTATCACTTAATAAGCTTTCATTTTACCCAAGCCTCAATTTTCTTGGCCATATTTTCCTTAAGTTTTTCATTTTTAGTTTCATTATCTATTTATTTATATAGCACCTTCAGCTTTATATAGCTTCCTCTAACTTGCTCATGAAACTTGCTGTGTTGAATGCATCTCCAGGCAAAAACTTCCCACCCACTCTTTACCAGCTGCAAGATAGCAGTGTCAACCTCCATGATATTTCTTTCAGTACTATTTTATTCTTTTATTTCACAGTTCTTGGCCATGTAACAACTTAAAAGGAGAGGGGCTGATCATGTTTGAGCTCATCCCTTCTGTTCCCTTCTCAGTGTTTTAGATCAGTGCTACTCAAAGTGCTATAGTCCATGGTCTAAGTGCCAGTTCATTAGTCATTGGCTGCTGATCCATGGTCAGTTTCCAGAAAAGAAACATTTGTAACCAATGAGCACAAGTAATTTGCTGGTCCCTGGCCCATTGGGGAAAAAAACCCTGCCACTCTAAGTGAATATTTTTAAAAACTACAAAAACACTTTATAAAAAACACAAAATGTGAAAATAGTTTGGGCAAGTTACACAAATGCAGCAAGTACTTGCCAGGCTAATGGAGATGGGGTGCGCATGAAACTGAAACTGTTAGATGAAACATACAGTTCAGTACATGTATTGGAGCCACAGCTTTATTTATGACGCTTGTTAGAGCCTTAGCACCACATAGGACTTCGATCCAAGCATTGGATGACCTGCCTTCCAATTTATAGCCCCACTTTGCAGCCCAACTACTGAGATACCTGCAAGATGGCAATAACTGGTGTTTGCACAGCCACCTGTTACTGTTTTCTCCTTATACCATCTCTGAATGAGGTATGAGCAGCCCCTGAACTGGGCATCCCCAAATGCCTGTAGGACCCCTGTATCTATGGGGGATTGGTTTCAGGGCCCCCATGTATACTGAAATCTGCGGATAGTACCGAATGCCCTCTCCCACTGGCCGCTGCTGTGATTGGCCCGGGGCCAGAGGCAGGAGGTGGGAAAATAGCGAGGAGCGCAGTCTTGCGATCCCCGCTGTTTCCTGCCAGCCGCCACCACGATTGGGCCCAGGGTGGAGGCAGGAGGCGGCAATGAACACGATCCCGTGCTCCTTGCTTCTCTCCTACCTGCCAGCACCGGGATCGAGCCTGGGACGAGGGGCAGGAGGTGGCGATGAGTGTGATCCCGCACTCCTTGCATCTCTCCCACTCATCAGCACCGGGATCAGGCCTGATACGAGGGGCAGGAGGTGGCGATGAGCGTGATCCCATGCTCCTCACTTCTTTCCCACCCACCCACACCACGATTGGGCCCAGGGCGAGGGGCAGGAGGCAGCAATCCTGCAGTCCTTGCTTCTCTTCTGCCCGCAGCCAATGCTATCGCGGCAGGGAGCCAACCACCGATAACTGAATCCACAGATACGGGGATCCTACTGTACTCTCCAGTTCTCTTAAGTGAACCCCCTCATATGGGGGGAAGATAGGCACACAGGTGCCCCACCCCCAGCCAGATGGGCTCAGCCCAGTATTTAAACGGTGACTGAGCCTCACTTATAGGGCCTTGCTGAAGTATTCACCCTCCTTTGACTTTTCCACCCTTTGTATTACAACCTGGAATTGAAATGGTGGAATTGTTACCACTTGATGCATACAATACATTCAACTTTGTGAAACTGCAAAATAGTTCTACTGTGGCACAAAAATTATATAAACCAAAAGAAACTGGTGCTTTTTGATTTCATACCTATTCATCTCTTTAGGTGTGACAGTCTTAAATAAGTTCTGGACAATTGTACTTTTTTGGCCTTGTTGCAAAACATTATGTGTGGCACAAAATTAACATTGCTCATTGCCCTGGCAACAATACCCCACATTGCAGCATGGCGGTGGCAGCACACTGTAGAGATAGTGATCCTTGGCAGGGATTAGGAAACTGGTCAGGATTGAGGGTGAGATGGATGGAGCAAAATACAGAGCAAGAGCTTTACCTTCTAGCAGGACAGTGGGTCTAAACACAGTCAAGAAACTCTGGAATGGTTTGAAGACAAGAGCCTTAGGATGGTCTCGTCAATGCTCAAACCTCAGTCTGATTGAAAATCTGTAGCAAGACTTGAAAGTTGCTGTTTATCATTATTCCCTTTCAAATCTGATAGAACTAGAGCAATTTTGCTAAGAAGAATTGGCAAAAATGGCAAGATCTAGATGGGCAAAGCTTATGGAAACTTACTAATATGGCTCACAACTATAACTATTGTCAAAGGTGCTTCTACTGACTATTGACTCAAGGGAATGAATCCTTATGCAATCAGATACCAGTTTGTTTGTTTCTTTAACTTTTGTGCCCCAATAAAACTGTTTTTGCAACCTTTGGACCTGCACAGTGTTGAGTATAATGGTAATAATGCCAATTAGTTCCACTTCAATTCTTGTTTGTAGTAAAATAAAAAAAAAAAGGTAGAAAAGTCAAAGGAGGATGAATACTTTTCAAGGTATGTATATTCTTTCTGGGTAGACTGAAGACAAGACTTCACCCACAAAGAGCCTGCCCATCAGCCAGCGAGCCAGCTTCTGAATGACTGCTAGCCAGGTAGGCCCTGCCAGAAGCCCACGTTTTAGGATACTAGCCTGTAGGAGGAAGACAAAGCAATCAGTGAATATGTTGGGTCCCTATCCCACTGCTTCTCAAAGAGAGATCTGGGTAAGCCTAGAACCCATTATTGCACAACTTCAGTTGTACAGTGCCACAAGCAGATTCAGACCATGTGCATCTTTAAAGCCTCCCTTTAACACAGTCAGCTAGTTGCATGTGCATCAATAACATTCTTGTGTGCCTTCATTTCTGGCTGATGGTAAGCCTGAGGTGAACCTGTCACTGCGTTTTCTGGGGGCTGAGAGTGTGTGACATGCCCAAGGTCACCCAGTAGGTTTCCATGGCCGATTGGGGAATCAAACCCTGGTCTCCAGGATTGTAGTCAACTGCTAAAACCACTGCATCACACTGGTTCCTATCAGTAACATTATGAGAGCTTAAATCAATTCATCAGTTGGAATGCTTTGGGTGTGGTTTCAGAGCTTTCTTTCTTAAAACTGTTTTCATCATTTTCAAGGGACCTTCATAATAGGAGAAATGCTTACATTCTCTAATATCGCTATTGAGGTTGTGTCAAGGATAATAATAAGTTATTAGTTTTGTACATTCTGTGTTAAAAGATTCAAATGATTGACAGGACAAATTAGTCAACATTCCAGTTCAAGAATTTTAAAAATAAGTTTGGGGTGTGTTTCTGTTATGAAGCTCATCTACTGTTCTACTTATTAGACTATGGTGAGGGTAGTAGTAGAATGGAATAATTATGGAAATGTGTTCTGATTGATGTCTTTGATGAACTTTTATTTATATTTTTCATGATATTTGCATGTCAAAGGTTGGAGTGATTTGGTTGACATATTTCAAAGAGCCATGTTAGTGTTTCACAGCATAAACTCTTAAAAGATTTAAAACATTCCCTAGGTTTTCCTCTGCCTTAAGCTCTTGGGCAAAGAATGGAGAGCTAGCCCAGTTAGGAGCTCCAAGCTCCATTCTTCTACCTATGCACTTGGGTGCCCCCTTCTTCTCCTTTCCTAGATGAAGGTAAACCAAAGTAAAAACACTTTTTCCTTCCCTTTCTCTAGTAAAGAGTTCACCATGTGTGCCAAATACCAAAATTACTCCAAAGTTTAACATAGACTGAAGAAGTCTTATCTGTGTTAGTCTGTCACAACTTGTATCTTTCTGTGTACTGTTGCAGCCTATCCTGCTTCCGCAACAGTGTGACTATGATTTAAACCTGTTGCTTTAATATTATTCTATATCTGAAGAAGAGTTTGATATTCACAGAAATTCATTCTACGATAAATCAGTCTTAAAGGTTCTGCTAGATTTTCTCTCATCCCCTTTTTTTTGTTAATATGTATATTTTTGTTTTACTTTGAAGGCTCAAGGGAGAATCTATGGTAAACTTAAAGAGGAAAACTTCTTTGGACCTAAAGAAGAAGTGAAACTTGAAGCTCATATAAAAGTGCCATCCTATGCTGCTGGTAGAGTTATTGGTAAAGGAGGCAAAACGGCAAGTAGCTGAAATAATTGAAGAAATATGGATATGGTCTTTTTGGCTAATTTATATTCTAAAGCCTGGTGAGCCAGTGCAACAATGTATTGCAATTTTCATCACTTTTTTTAAAACCCATGTCATTGCAGGTGATGGTAATCTCAAAATGAGCAAAACTGGTGTGGTAAATCAGAAGGGCTGAAGTTTAAAATATATCAGAATAGCTCATGTTGTTCCTGCTGCAACATTGTCTATGGCCGGCATCCTACGTGGCTTAGCATAGTGTAGCAGTTTCACATGTGGAGCTAGACTACAGCTTCTCATTCACACACACACACCCCCCCGAACTTACCATAACAGCCACCCATGCATCTCTCTACTGTGATTCCATGCATGGTAGAGCATTGGAAAAGATCAAAGCAGTGTCTAGGCTTGTCTGCATAGACAGACACAAATTTATTACCTCACCCTGTTGGGCTCTCCTGAGGTCTCAGCAACTTATGTAATCATTTTGTGTCTGGTAAACATTTCATTGAATGGGGACATTACTCTGAATCCCCCCTCCCACCACCAGGGATGTAATGGCTGTGGGGGGCACTACAGCTATTCTGTGGTAAGGATGAATTACACCAGCTTATACCACTAATAGTTTGCAAGCCTGGGTCTCCATGGGCTGCAGCCCTGTATTTGGTAAGTCACATGGGACATTTTGAGCCAGAAGCATGCATCACTGTGCACCTTTGGTTCTGAGTAGAGTTGCCAGAGTAAAAACTGGAGTGGGCTTCTGTTCCTTTAATTATTGTGTAGAAGAGGGAATTTCTGCAGGTGTTGCTTCTTGTACAACCAGGTAACATGTCACACCTGCTGAAATTCCCTCTTCTACACAACCTTTAAAAGTACAGGAGGAGCACTCTCAGTTTTCACTTTGGCAATCCTAGTAAAGGGTCTCACACAGTGTGCTGTCCCATCATCCTCATGCAGAGAGAGAGAGAGAGAGAGACTGACACAGAGTCCTCCTCAATTCACCCATGTGCATATACATGTACCTACACCCCCCCCAAGTTATTCAAATATACAAATAGCTACCACTACAAACACACACATGAAATGTCTCCCCCAAGAAAGATTTTCTGGCTTCTCTTGACTGGCAGTCCTGCTTCTGTTGTTATGGTAGGGGCTCAGTGCTGGCAGGAAAAGGAAGGACAACTGCAGGGAATTGTTTGTTGGCTTTTATGATGAGTGGCTCTTTTATTGTTGAATCTTAAGCTTTGAACTTCTTCATAGTTTAAAAATTTTTTACACATCTAACTGCTCAAACTTCAGGGTTTTTGTTTTGTTTTTTTGAAAGTGAGAAAAACTGACTTAGTATTCCTATATAAATGATTAGATTATTATTATTTTTATAGGTAAATGAGCTTCAGAATTTGACAAGTGCAGAAGTTGTTGTTCCTCGTGACCAGACACCAGACGAAAATGATCAGGTGGTTGTGAAAATTACTGGCCACTTCTATGCATGCCAGGTGGGTATATATTTCTGTATTATGGAAACAGTGGGCCTGAACATAATTGCTAATTACAAGTAGAGCATACCCATTCAATCAGTGGAGTTATTGATTTAGCAATGGGCTCAATGGGCCTACTCTGCTTAGAGCTAGCAGTTGGATTTAGGGCACAGTTCTTTAAATTTTCCTGTGTTTCATAATTCTACCATGGCTTATGGTCCCAGTACATAAAAGCATGTGAAATTTCCTGCTAAATGAACTTATGATTATTGTCTCCATTCCTTTCATAGTCCCTGATGAGAAGAGGGAGAAAGGGCATTTTTGTTCAGTTGTAAACTTTGCCAAGTGTTTTTACTCTGGGTTGGCAAAAGACTCAGTTCAAGTATTCATGTAATCTGTATGTGTTAATACTTTGGTGTGCTTAGCTTTCTCTGTGTACTGTTAGTTTTGACTTGCTGAATTAAAGGATAAATGAAAAAAATTTAAAATAATTTGTGGCAACATTTTTCTAGAAAAACAAAATGTGCTGTTTGTTGTGCGCATACATAAATGCATTCTTCATTATTAAGTTTTTTGTGGTCCAGAATGCTTTTGAGTATTTGAAGGGAGTGGGTGGGAAGGAAAATAAAAAAAGTCAGGTTAACATAACGAATGGTAGTTAGATTTGACCAGCAATTTCTTTTCTTTGCAGCTTGCCCAGAGAAAAATTCAGGAAATACTGGCTCAGGTAAGAAGGCAGCAGCAGCAGCAAAAGACAGCACAGAGTGGACAGCCTCAGCAGAGACGAAAATAAAAGGTTTAGGAAAAGACCCTTCGGAGACAGATGCCAGACCAAAGAGAGAGACTGTAATGGGCAGGTTCTGGGCACCTGTTGGAATGATATGCAGAAGTTTCACCATGCCAGTCATTTGTTCGAGGACCAGGCCACAGTTGGCATGCTGTCTCTGAGAATGTATTCTTTAGGCTCTCTTACTTTTGAAACCCAGCTTTAAACTAAGGACCCCTTCACTTCCCTCTTGTTCTATTCTCACAGTTTAACATAAACTTGTTAGTCTTCTTTTATTGCTCTTACTATTCCCCAACAATTTTAGAACTTGGTTTAATGAAGCTTTCTCTTTTGCATTCACTGATTTAAAAAAGAAAAGGCATTGCTCTTCTAGTCCACTTGTAAAAGAAGAAAAAACATTTGAAGGGTGGGGATTATCAGTTAGGGTTTGGGGTTTAGAAAAAGGGCATTGACAAAGAGGTGAAGTGTTACTCCCAATGTTAACCAAGTGGCATTTCTTTTTAACATTTGGTTGCATTTTTACATAACACTGCCATGTATAAACTAAGGGAAGTGTTCAATGGTGTTGGCCAGGGCAGGAAAAGATAAATATGCATTTTACTAAACTACCTCAGGCATTTAATACCTCAATTAAGAAATTGTTCCTTTTTTTCTTTTTTTTTTCTTTTGCTTTTTTTGGTATTTTGTATACTTTATAAAGCTAATAGTTCTTGAGCATTTTATTTTTTTAAAAAAAGTAAAATTTGATCAGCCAACAGCCAGGAGTATTACAGAATTTATTGAGGTGGAAGAAATATAAAAGGTTGCTTCTAGCTGCTGGCTGACAGGAGTGAGATGGAAAAATAGTCTTGGAATATCTGAGGGTGTCAACACAATCATTTGTTTGTGGGGAGGGAAAATCAGTGAATGTTCAAACGATACCTGAACAAATGCCAACATTCTGATAGCAGCAATGCCATTATTTTTCTTTTAGGATGGGATGAAAAAGTTTGTGATGGTACTTTGTTGGGAACAGAACAAGGAAGTGATGGCAAGAGGCTGGGACTTGGGGGTAAATTTTTAGAAAGTCTTTTGGAGACTGGACTTTTTTTTCCCTTGTACTACTTGATTGATTGAATGCATGAACCCTTTGTGCCTTTGACCATCACTACCTACCTACTAATGCTACACTTAAAAAAATTGCAGCCCATTTGTACTTTGCCGTTCTGTTTCAAAGAGCAAGCTTCATCTTCAGTTTGGTAGGATGCCGGATCTGCTAGAGCAGTTCGGAGGCATGGGTTCTCAGCTCTTCAGCAGACTGCTTCAATACTGTTTTCAGTTACCATGATATTGGGCAGGGGAGAAGAGATCAAACATGGTTTGATCCCATTTAAAGGTAATGAAAGGCTAAGTTTACATATCCAGCCGCTACTAAGGGCCACACTAAGCCACTTCAAATTTTTTTTTTTAAACAATGAAAAATGAATTAATACAACCTCAGGCTTGGCTTACAAAATAAATGCAGCAGGATTTATGCACATTCTGCAACCCACCACAAAAAGGAGGAAGAAACTTTATCAAAAAGGCAGGGATCACAGGAAATTTACCAAATTTATTATTACTATTTTTAATTTCAGAATGTAATTTGAATCATGATTGTGGTAATGTGCATTCAAGTTTCTACAATAAACTTCAGTCTACCTCAGTTTTAACAATGTGGCAACACATGGTGCATAAAGACTGCTGTGCGTGTACGCGCCTGCCCGTGTGCACAAGCCATGCTGTTACCTCGGACCCTTTTGTTTGTGATGTTTCTGTGCATGAGAAGATTGGAACTGCTACGCTGCACTGATTTTGAGGGGCACAATTAGCAAAAACAAAAGCTTGTTTTCACCATTTTGTTGATCTACCTCTTAGATTGATATGAAAATAGAGGCATTTCTACATAGAATAGATCATTTTCCCAAAGATCATTGTTGTACAGGTTAGATAAATTTTTGAAAAATGGTCTGGTGTTGTTTTTTTACTGCATCTTTTCTTTACTAATTGGTTTAAAAACCACAAATTTATGTTTTAGTTTAGCAGAAACAAAAGAATGGAAGCCTTTTTTCCCTCTTTTTGAACAGTACTTTCCCTAATCTTTAGGAGATTTTTTTTCTTACAATTACTGAAGTATGAGATGGTCATAGTGTGAATTTTTGTTGGAGTCCAATATCCTTTTGTTAATATTGGAAAAAGATTGAGTTGATTGTTTTCCATAACAGTTTTATTTTACAAAATTAGTGCTGCATTTACATTTGCTGATTTAAATATTGTCATTTTTTTTCTTAAATTTGTAGACGTTAGTGTGGTAAAATCATGTCTTTTTCTTTCAGTTGAGACTTGGTAATTTGGAGTACTTCGAAATAGCTCAGATGTGATTCTGTAAATGATTTCAGTATTCACAAAAGTGTTGGTCATTTCTCCTCTGTAATGTGCCCCCAATGCAGCTTCACTTGCCAGATGCCTCTGAATGAAATAAAGAGTTTAACTCCTATTATCAGACCTGAGAGGGTTTTTTTCCCTTACAGAATATGATTAATGTTGCTGCTGAGTGATTTATAGGTCAAATTTAGTCTTACTTTATGAGATCTCTATAGAGGTGAATGCTGCGTGCTCTGTGTTGATTGGCACAGAATGAACAGTTGCAGGTTTCTTGTGGGGGAAGTAAACTTGGGATGTTGGGTTTGGATTAACTCTTCAATGCTTAATAGCATTCTTCATGTATGAAAACCTTCACTAGGAACTCCTTGGGAAGTTCAGCACTTGCAGAATAATAACAAATCATCTTCTACTTGCTTTCCAGAAGAAGGAATTGACTGGTTGGGAGTTTTTTTGCAGACTGACAGATGAGGTCCAGTATTAAAGGCACATGGAGACAATCCTGCCTTTGCATGAAATTGCTGAAGTATTCATGGTGTAAAAATAGCTTTTATTGCTAATAAAGTAGATGCTCAACTTTTCACAAGCATTAGAGGCACAGGATCCCTGAAAAAGTGGGGAAACTGCAAATATCTGTAGGCTCCCCAAACATGCATGCTAGAAGCTCTATTGCTGCAAAAACTTCCTTCAGTGTTGTCATCCTTCTCAAAGAAAAGGAGACAAGGACACTGAAGGAGATTTTTGCAGTAGCCACAGCAGATGGCCATTCCTCTCAGCCTCTGTTCTTGCCATTACAACTTTTGCTGCTTTGGCACCATGGGGCCTCTGCCACCTCCAGCAATCTCTGAGCCTTCCCCTAGAAAACATCCTCGATCCTTGCACAGCTTGGCTGGCTGGCGGCAGCAGCAGCAGCAGTTTCCCCTCTCCTTTCATGCCAACAAAACACATGAGTGAGTGTGGCAAGTACCAGACAACCTAATTCATGTGTTTTGTCTCTCAGTGTGCTATGTATCTCTGGGGAGCAGAATTATTGACTCCTGAGTGCATGAATCCCTTTTTGGGCAGCACTTCATGATCCCCCACTTCTAGGGAGCAGAGGGCAGAGAGGCAAATGCCAGGCAAGGCGAGCCAGCTGCAAAAAAACTCCTTCAGTGTGGTCAGGGAGGAGGTGGAAGGCTGGGAGTGGAAAAACATTAGGAGGAGGGAGGAATACTGGTCTCCCTATCATTGTACAGTACTGTCACCACCCATCAGTGTAGAATAGTGGTCTGAGCATTGGACTATGACCCTGATTCAATTCCTGGCTCAGCCATGGAAACCCACTGGTTGATCTTGGGCAGGTCACACACTCTCAGCCCCATAAAACTCCATGATAGGGTTGCCTTAGGGTTGCCATAAGTCGGAAACAACTTGAAGCCACACAGCAACTATTGTCACCTATACCTATGGCTACATGGTTAGTTACAGCAACAGCTACAAACTTGTGAATAATCAAATTCACAAAAGTTAAACCTGCAAAAGTTGAGGTCTGACTATATCAATGGAGTATTCAAATTTTAGAAAGATTATGAACATGATTCAATGAAATGTAAGCATCTAGGTGCCATTGTTCTCAATGGGTCAAGGCTACACTTAGTTCTCTCAGTGAAATCTGTGGAGCTGCAAATGGCTTAACTTAATTGGTTCCCTGTATGTGGCTCAGTTTCTTTTTAAGACAATGACACAGTGCTTGGGATGATCCAGAAAAAACCAATTAGAGCAGCAAATCAAAGTAGTAGGATACTACTTTTAGGACCAATAAGGGTTTGCAAAAGTGGTGCATCAGTGATATGTGCTTTTCTCTAAACTCTTCATCATGAAAGCAAAATGACAGCATAAGCAAGACTCAGTACCCATCTTGCAGCTGCAGAGCCACACAATGCAAATCCATTGTGCTTTTTGTTTTAAGAAAATGCATTGTGATTCTTCTCTTGTTCCAGCATCTGGCAGATGCAATTCAATAAGCTCCATTAGATTGCTTACACCTGAAGTGCTGTTCCTAACAGGGGAGGCTTCCCCTCTCAAGCAAGTGGGCTCTCTCATACACAGGAGACTTGAAGACTGCACAAGCCAGGATGAGGTCCTGTTGTAGCTACTCGATGGCAGAGCAGCCACAGTAGGTCCCAAGGCTACAGGAGAATCAATGCTTTTCCATACAGACTGGATGGGATATTGATGTTAGAAATCACTACACAGCCTATGGTACCACCTCTCCTCACTCTATCCTCTGCAACAACCAGCTTGGAAGAGAAAAAAATCCCTCTTCAACTGGTTTCAATGGAAAGCTTTTTACCATACTGGCCTGCCAACAAGGACTTGAACTGCCTTCGTTCCTTACCCTGTGCAAGAGGGAAAAGTGAACCACTATGTAACAGATGGTTGCACTAATGTTGTATATCACCATAATTCCTTGTTGTATCTACTCGATAGCAGCAGAGAACTCCTAATTTTCAGTATTATTACATCCTGCTCCTGAGTGGACAGGGAGTTAGTTAACTTCATCCAGGATATGCATAGTATGTCCACTGAGGAGTCCATTGTGTCCAACTTGAAAGACACTGATAAAGCTACTCATATTTATTTTGACCTGCATAATACTGTTTATAGTAGGATCTAAATACCCAAAGGCACCAAATCCCACCTGCCCTTGGAAGCTACGAAGGACTAGCCCTGGTTAGTACTTGGATGGGAGACTGCCAACAAACACCAGGTGCTGTAGGCTATATTTCAGAGGCGGAAACTGGCCAAACTGTTTCTGAGTATTCCTTGCCTATGAAAACCCTGTGAAATTCATGGGGTTGCCATTGAGTTGACAGGCATGTACACACATTATTGTTCGTGCGAAGCAAGGTGACTATATACTTATTTCCCATAACCACAATTTGCTTGGGATGAAAGTAACTCAAATCCTTGTAGGGACAAATGTAGCTCAAAATATTGGTCACAGCATACTAAGCATAATGAAATAAATTAACTGAGTAACTAGTCTGAAACTCCTGCATTTCTCTTTTCATTTGGTCATCTCACTGATCAGTACTTTTCCAGACAGAACTCCACCTGCCAAATTATTGAGAGTTTTTTAAAAAAAAGATCTTAAAAGAAGGGTCACACTAGAATGGGGACAATAACTAGACTCTCAGCCAACTGTTGCTTGCATATTACAAATCACTCTTTGCTTCCATAACTCTTACTTTGCAATATATGCAAGCTCCTTTTATGCTACATTTGTTTATAAAATGTATTTTGTACACATCCATAAGATTTCTATCTGAGTTCATGACCACTTTGCTGCCAAGGGTTATGGTCTTTCGGCGTTCAATATCCCAGTTGGCCAGTGCAGTCAACTACAAATGGCATTATATGTGCAAAACTGTTCCTTGTCCTATGTAGAAAATAATTCTTTCTGCTCTGAAGTCATCCCAAATGTGAAGTTATCTGGTAGGGATTCTGGGACCATCTGTGCTAGCTGGTCATCATAAGATCCGAGCGTCCACAGCTTTTCCAATTCATAGACTTCACGTGTCTCTGGCAACATGAAATGGACCACAGTATGGCCTGTAAAAAGAGAGTGGCACAGTAAGCAAAAGCAAGCATTTATCCTATTACTCTAGTCTCTGGCTGGAGTGTCTGAATGGGACTTGCCCTAGGTATTTCCAATCAAGCTTGCTGACTCACTAGGAATCTCTTAGGATCCATTAGGGCTGTTAAGACCCAGTCTTTTCCCCATTCCTCCTTCATGTGCAAGGAGAGGAAAACAAAACTTTTCCACCACAAATGAAACTTCAGAACTTGAAAATTTGAGAGCCAGGATTTCAATGAGTTTGTATGTAACAGGAAAGGGGAAGCTTTCAGTCATCTTCCTCTACCTGTATGCACAACAGGAGAGGGAAAGAGGTGTGTAGAACCCTGCAGCTACAGCCAGACATGGGCAGTCTTTTTGTCTCTAAGAGCTACTAACAGCGGCTCTGGCCAAACACAGCCCTTCCTTGTCTGCTCTCCCACATACAATTTCAAAGTGAAGAAATCTGTTTAGAGTAGCAGAAGTTGTACATAGTCTTCCACATTTGTGGGTTTGACCTACACAAATCTGATTATTTGTGAGATGCCCACTTGCCTCACTCCCATTCTCCGCCTCCCATTCCCTTACCTTTTACCTGGGTCTTCCTTCCACATACCCAGTAAATGGGTAAGGGCAACTCCATGTTCATAGAAGACGTGAGTGTGCCTTCTCCGGGCACATGGCTGCCACCCCCCAGGCTTGTGGAAGGAATGTTGCGTGTGTGCCTGGACAAAATACAAGCTCACATTTTCTGTGTGTGGCCTGCCCTCTCCCATTTGCCTGTCATTTGGCCAGGTGGCTAGAAGGAATGCAGTGTGCTCAGGCAAAACAGAAGCAAATGATGGGGCATGAGGACACATGTGTGCTTTTGCCAGGTGTGGGACTGCCCTCTCCCATTTGCTTATCTTTTGCCTGGACAGCTGGAAGGAAGGCAGTGCACCCAAACAAAAGGCATGTGAATCCAGGCGGGGAGCTCTGGAAGGGAATGGGAAGGGGAACACTCACTGGAGGGGAATTATTCGTGGATTTTTTATTTTTTACTTTCATGAGGGTTCTGCATTCTGAGCCCTTTTGAAAGTCAACAGGCCACTGTACTTTCCTTCCATGCAAAAATCAATACCTGCCTATTCCAAGCAGTATAACTTTAGAGCAGTGGGAAGTTTGATCATTTATTTACTGCTATGGTGTAATGGTTTGAGTGCTGGACTACAACCCAGGAGACCAGGGTTCAATTCCCCATTCATCCATGAAAGCCCACTAGATGACCTTTGGTGTGTCATGTACTCTCAGCCCCAGAAAAACCTGTGATAGGGTCACCCTAATTAGGAAACGACTTGAAGGCACACAACAACAGCAAATCACAAAGCAGGAATCTTTTCCCTCCTGCAGTTCTCAGAAGCCTAATAAATCTACCTTGAGCTCATACCTGCTTTAAATGATCACCTGAATCAAATCACCCTTTTAAAACAGTGCTTTGATGTGGGTTCCTGCATGGCAGTAGGTGGGACTGGATGGCTCCTGTGGTCGCTTCCAACTCTCTGATTTTATGAGATTTTCCTTATGGTGAAGGAGCTTTTAATGCTTTGCTCACTCACAACAGTCTATATTTAATATATTACAAGTTCATTTTATTTCTGCCACTTTCTATACTGCTATCATGTACCTTCAGGTTGTTTTTGACTTAGGCAGCCCTAAGGCATGTATAATTCTATCACGGGATTTCCTCAGCAAGATTAGTTCAGAGGAGATTTGCCATTGCCTCCCACAGGTCATCTCTGCACTAGCCTGTTATAGTGCTATTACTACAGTTTCCATGGCTGAGTGGGGATCTGAGCCCTTGTCTCCAGAGTTGCAGTCCAATGCTCAAAACTGCTACAGGATGCTGGTTCTCTACTGGAGAAAATTTATTCTTTGTGCTTTAAGCATCCAATTAACTGTTATCAACAGCAATTAGGAAACTGCACCTCTTTAGGCAGACTATTGGAATACATACGAAAAACACACTTGAGATCTCAAAAGAGAAGCAATGTAACTGTCTGCTACGTTTTCTGCTTCCATTACACCTGATGCTTATATATAATTAATCTGATCAATTAGTTAAATTAATATGCATGACACAAAATATTATTGAATTCAAATTAAAGTACTTAGGTTGCTGTGTATGAACAGGTAGGCCAACATAACATACTAAAATTATATTTGCACTTTTATGTGCTGAAAAGCAAGCAATAATACCATGTTAATTAAATATATCATGGGTGTGTTGCCTATTTAAGGTGTAAGTCACTTCTTCAACCCTAGCTTTTTCTAAAAAGGATATCTTGCTGACTACAGATGATGTGAATTATCATCCACATCTAGAGAATCTCTTGCTTTGGGAAGGCCAGTTTATGCAAATATGTTCTTATGATAGCTTGTTCAAACAGCCTCTATATTTCAGTTATTACCAAGCACTCTCCCTAATTCTGGTTTTATTCTATATTAGCAGTAAATAATTGATTTACCAAAATCTATGCACAACCAGTCATCAGTTTCTTTCCCCTCTATCACAACATGAGGATCACAGTCAATCTTCGAATGCTTGTACTGAAAGAGAAACAAGCCACTGTTAAAAAGAGCCGTGCTCTTGACTGCTAATATCCAAGTGCAGGAGATTAGAAATTACTTGAACCTGATTAAGCTTTCCAAGAATAAAGACACTTCAAAAGCCAAGTAGTACATCCCAACATTTATAGCAAACATCCCATCTTGAAAGTATTTGAGACTGCATGTACTGTCCCAAGGCACTTCAGTGCCATCCAAGCTTAGTTACATCTGTTCCCTATAACAGTACAAGGAGTACCAACTACTTTTGGTGTGAAGCCAATAAAATCAATGTTTGTTCTGGAGAAAGATGGCAAACCCAAGTGAGGCAGATCCTTCCTAAAGAATGGCAATGACCAAAGTCTGCAATGTTTGGATATGCTTGTCAAAAGTGGTAGTGCTCTCACTCTAGTCCAGGCAAGTCCAGCCAGTCTTTCCCAAAGTGAGGGCCAGGCGAAGCATGCCAGATTTAGGTGCCTTCAGGCAGTGGTGTTCACCCTTCAGCCCCCACTCTTTCTCAAAGGAAAGGTCAGTGGGGAGAGTAAGTTGGGTACTGCTGCTTGCAAGTACCCTGTGTACCTTCAGACAACACCGCTCAGCAATTACTCACCCATCTTTCTTGCTCTGAAATAGAAAACTAACAGTAGTTGGATTGGTGGTGTAGATCTTGCACAGTCCTGGTTTCCCAGAGGGTGGCACTGCAATCACCACAACAAAAGGCTTAGCTGAGGCACACTGGGAACTTCTGTTGCTCAGCCAACTGACTTAGGAACACATGAACCTACCCTATACCAATCACTGCCTCTGCTAACTGCTAACTCGGAACCCTACGCTGAGGTGCCATTCACTGAGTCTACACTTTCTTAAATTGTGCCACAGTTTATTTTCATCCTATAGCAACTAAATCCCACATAATTCCATATAAACCTCCTAAAATGAAGTTTACAACTGATGCCACAACAGGAACTTCTGGAGAATATTTTTTCTGTGCCCCTACTAGTAGTTTGAATTAAGACACTAAGAACACCAAACAGCATCTTCCATTCATGCAGAGAATCAAATACAGCTTCTCTCAGCAACTCTAATATGTATATATACATACATGCATGCGCACACACGCACATGCACACACATATACAATTCATGATATGTAAACCTTTCTTGCAGCACAAGGGTAGCCCCAAACAATCCTACAACATAGAAATGCTACACACAATTTGCATTATTTGAAATACATTGTATGGACCACCAGTTATTGCTATTTAAAACTCCTGTTACCATTTTATATATTAAAATATGATCACTCAAGGCATATTTCAAATGACAGAAAACTACTAGGCAGTCTTGTATTAAAGATATCTAGGACACCAAAAATAAAGTCAAGAACTCCAGACAAATTGCTTTTTTGACTAATACGAAATCTATTTCCATAAGATTTTTTTTATTATTATATGTACCATTCTGTGCATAGTTCTGATCTTTCAGTATATCACACTGGTATTTAAAAGACTTCAGGTTGGACTAAGTTCTAAGGGTGAGTCTACAACAGCAAGAAAAACTTCCATATTATAATTTTAACAAGGCAAACAAGTAGTATTGCTACTGTAACTTTTAATTAAAGAGTACTGAACTGATTAATTCAAGAGAATGAAGTAATTAAGGCACAAACCACTCATTTTCGTGAGTGCAGAGTTTGTGCTCTGGCAGCACATCTCTATGGTTCTGAATGCTACCAGGAGGTGCCACTGACTGAGCCTATGTTTTTCTGATGGCAGAACATATCCTGTACCACTGGCCCACAGTCCTTCCCAGTTCTAATGGCAGGACAGCAGCATAAGGAATCTACCCTGTACAATTGGTTTCCAGGAACCTGGCAGGCACAAAGCCATGGCTATCAAATACCTTGGGTTGGCTCCAGATTTAATCATACTTAGAGAAGACTCAATGAAATCAATGGAAATTAAATTAACCATGAGTACCTTGCGTCCCATCAATTTCAGTAATTTTTCCAGATGTATTACTACATCTGGAAAATAATAAGTGTTCAAACCCAATGTATTTGCAGAAAGGCAGAGTATGAATAAAATTCACACACACACACACGCACACACACACACAAACAGACAGACAGATGAAATACTCCACTATGCTCTAGTCTAAACCAACCTGGAAAGTTTGCAAAAGCAGACTCATCAGTGTTCTAGGCTTTGAGTGGGCACAACTCTCACAGATGAGGAATGCTATACAACTGTCCTTATGCAATACTGGCAGAGTTATTAAAGTGCTGTTGGTTTCTCTCCAGTTCTACCCACACTACTAATCCTAACAGCAACTGTGTGGGAGGAACAATGCAAAAACTGCTCAAAACAGAGAAAGCAGGAGTTGCCAACTGTAGTGCAGCAACAGTCTTAACAGGTGGGATGGAAAACCTTTGACTCTGCAGATATTTTGTATTACAGCTCCTACAATCCCTTACCACTGGCAGAGTTAGGTAGGGCTTCTGGGAGTTGTCCATAAAAACATCTGGAGGATCTATAGTTACCCACAGGCCAGAGAGGAAAAGAGAACCGAATTTACTGCTCCCTTCTACTTCTGAATTTCCTCCCAAACACTTCATTCTACTAATTCTAAATTTCTTTTTAAAAACTCACCATACTTATCTGTTTTTTTTCTCTTGTGACATTGTTCTTTCTAGAATCTGACTCCTGGTAATAAGTACAGTTCTCCTTCCACATTCGCAGGTTTGAGACTCATGGATTTGATTATTCACGGATGGCTTGCCTCCCCCATTTCCCCCTCCCATTCCCTAATGCAGGAACAAGATGTCGTCCCCTGCCCTTCCCCTGCCAGCTATGGCACCAGCAGCTGGTGGGAGAGTGAAATGGGGGGGGCATCTCCCCTGCCCAGCTCCCCTTCCAGGCAACTGACGGCTTGATCATGCCAGGGGCAGAGGGAAGTGGGGAAGGTGATCTCGTACTCCCATCTCTGCTCCCTTGTTCCACTGGAGGGATCCCGTCAGGCAGGTGGCAGAGGAAGTGAGGAGGGCGATTTTGACCTCCCTGCTCTCCTCCCGCACCCTCCCCCCTGTGTGACTGCCCCAGGGATGGGTGGGAGAAGCATGAGGGGAGCACGATCTCACTCTCCCCTCTCTTCTCCAGCCCGCCATGGGTGCGATCTTCCCCTGCTCTGGAGGAGGCCCACAGGGGTGTGCAGGACTGGTGATTGCCCATTCCCTGCATGTCCTGGGGCCTCCGCTCGCAGACAGCAGCTGGCAGGGGTGTGCAGAAAGGGCGATCGCCCGTTCTCTGCACACCCTCAACCACCACTGGTGCAATCGGGCTCACCATCTGCCCACCTGCAGCTCTGGTACGATTGGCCCTGCAGGGGGGAGGGGGATGGTGAGTAGGGCAGAAAAGATCTTTTCCTCCTGGTTGCCATCTGCCTGCCTGCAGCCCCAGCAGCGGCAGGGGGCGAAAGGGAGGAAAGATTTTTTTTCCCCTCTCCCATCTCCTGCCTGTTGCCAGCGGTGGCTGGTGTAGCCACATGTGCAGGGAAGGGGGGTGAGGGGGGTTATTTGCAGTTATTTCACTTTCACAGGGGTTCTCTGCACATATCCCTGGCGAATGTGAAGGGCCTACTGTAGTGCTTTGAAAAATTATGGGAAGGGCACAGGTGGAGATCCTACATCAAGCAGGTGGAATATAACACTCTGCCTGCATACTTTCATGTCCTCCCCATCCCCCAAGCAGCTTCTGGTGACCTACAGGGAGGGGACACAATTCAGATGAGGAAGAAGCAGTTGGTCATGGCTCAGAGGGGAAAAGAAACTAATATGTGTTCACAGATGGAGTGCACCCCTGTTTCCTTTCCCTCAGAACCCAGACCAACTTTATCTTCATCATCTGAATTGCCCTTCACCTCCTTCCCTCCTCACTTCCAGCAATCAGGAGCAGCGTCCCCATCCAAGTCTTCCATGAGGATGAGATACATGGGGCTAGACAGCAGTCCCCTGCCACCATCCAAAAAAGGGACACATAGCACATAAGCCAAAGATATGCACAAGTATGCCACCAAGAGGATGCCACCCTCTAACTCCCAGAACCCATGAGGCAGCAAGCATGCTGTAGTCCCCAAAAAAGAAAAACAAGCAAAACCACCCCCCAAAACCTTTTCTAACTCTGACATTAAGTATACTGCTTTCTCATTCAAAAACTGTTTGACTTACTTGCTCTCAAGATTTCTGGATTCTGGATTCTTCCTCTTCCCCACTCCCCCAGTTTCTTTTCCTTTTCCACCACAAATTGTGCCTTCATATGATGGTAAGCTAGCAGGCAAGGAATGTTTTGGTTTCTTCTATGTACACTGCCTTGCACAACTGTATAATCACTGACAAATTATTCTTATTTACAGAGTGTTTTCTGTCTCATCTCTTAAAACTAATTCCTCCTCCTGCAGATAACCAAATATTTAACAATATAAACACAATACACGTAGGACAGTCTGCAGCTTCCAAGCAACATCTAATTTTCAATAAAATCTGTCACCACTGATAGACTCATATCTCAAATTTTACTATCTACCTAAGCCTTTAAAGGGCATAGCAGACTGCCTGATTCTTCTTTTTTTGTTAACATTCACCCAAATCTAAAAAAGTGGTATTATTTATCGTACCATTTTTATCAGGTAATGTGCCATGGCATGGAGGTGCCTCGAAGATGATCCACTGACAATTACAAAATAATTGCAGTATTTCATTTCTGGAGGCAACTGGATAGCACAAATATCTTTGGCATTTTCTTGTCTCAGAAGTGACATTATAGTCTCAAAGCTGAATCTTGAAGAACCAGGGTCTGAAAGAAGCAACAATAAAAGTGATTAAAATCAAAACATGGAGTAAAAAACCAACCTATGGGTAAGATGGTCCAGTAACTTGGGCCTCTGCCAACAGACAAATGGGTTTTAGAGTCCTTGTGAGCATCGCAGGCAAATGTTAATAGCTGTCAAACAGTCCACAAAAAGGGTTATATGTGTGACTTTCTTAGATGCTTCTCTCTCTCTCTCCCTCTCTCTTTCTTTCTCTCTTTCTTTTTACATTTGCTCAGCAGTTTGAGGCAGGGAAAAGACATGAATGCTGAGAACAGACTGGGGGATGATTTTTCCTTTCTAACCAGCTTGCACAATACTCATTGACTGTTGTGGGGGCAGTGGCAGAGTTTGGACTATGGGGAGGGGGGACGGGAGAGGGTGGGGCTACAGCACAAGGGGCATGGCCACTGTGCATGGGGACGTGGCTATGGTGCATCGAGGGTGGCCAGGGCACACGGGAGGGTGTCTATAGGCCAGGACACTCCAAAAACATTGCCGCCTAGGGTGAACCACCTCCCCCACACCCCATCCCTACGTGACTGTGGGGGGGAGATGGTTCATGGTTGTGCACCTTGGTTTTTTTTTTTTTTTTTGTTTGCTTCTGCACTATATAACCCTTGGAAATCAATTTTCCATTAGCCTCACCCCGGGAGGTTCGCCCTAGCCCAGAGGCTCTCCATAGCCAGTCATGGCAAAATGGATTGCTGGCCAGAGATAACCTGGCCCAGTTCTTCCATTGGCTGTGAGGGGATGCTGGATCCCCATCAGCAAAAGGTCTGGAATGCTCCTCTGCTGTATATCACCCACTGCATTATTAATAACCAATAAAACTTATCTAAAAGGAGTAACGTGTATCAGTACTTGGACCCAAACAAAGTCTTGGGGAGGCCTGGAACTATAGCCAATTCCAAAATAGAACAGATGGCATTACTTTTCCCTCTCCTGTGACAAGTTATTTTCTCTTGGCTTCAAGGAAAAACCATGCACAGAGGGATGGATGGCAATTTCTGTTACATTTATAAGTGACTTCTTGGCTTGGAACAGATCTAACAACGGTTCTCTGAAAACTGCAGCCCTGCAACACAAACACCCTTTTCCTTTCTTTGCTTTAGTCAGAGGACAGTCAACTTCTACAGCCCTTGGTGGAGGTGGTGGTGGGGGGCATATTTAAGTTAACTCTTCCCCCTCCTTGTTTTTTTGTAAGCTTCAAATCCAGATGTGTGCAGCTCACATGCACTGCTTCCGATGAAAACAGTGTTGCCAGAAGCTGTTTTTGAACTGCTATTTTTATGGAAAGCAAGGCACACTCTGCGCCTTGCTTCCCATAAAAATAGCTGTTCCAAAAGGCTTCTGGCAATGCGGTTTTCCAGGAAGCTTCCTGAATAGCTATTAAACTAGGAAACACAGATGCAATCACCCTGTTTAAAATTAAAAAGTAAAATGGAAAAGGGGTTGGCTTTTTTTGCCTGCCATAGCACATTTCATAATTGTTACTACTGTTCACCTTCAAGACATTTCTGACTTATGGCGACCCTACGGTAAATGCATCCCAGGGTTTTCTTCGCAATATTTGTTCAGAGGACATTCACCATTGCTCTCCTCTGAGGCTGAGAGAATGTGACTTGCCCAAGGTCACCCAGTGGGTTTCCATGGACAAATGGGGATTCCAGTCCTGGTCTCCTGAGCTGTACCCCACTCTTCAAGCCTTCTACACCACACTGGCTCTAAACAGTGGCTCTTAACAGTAAGTAGATACAGGCAGCCCATGGGCCCTATGCTGTTCCTGGTCATATTACAATTGGGCCTCAACTTTGCAGGAACCACAGAAAAGTGGGAAAACTGCAAATATTTCTAAGCCTCCCCCAAACATGCATGCTACAGACTTTGCTGCTGCAAAAATCTCCTTCAGTGTCCTCCTCCTTCTTTGGAAGAAGGAAGAAAAGGAGGCTTTTGCAGCAGCTATAGCAAGGCTGGGGCACCACTACCACCAGCAGCTCATCCTCCTTGCCCTTATCCTCATCCTTGACTCCATCTCCTTTCCCGCCAACAGCTCTGCCCCATTACTACGTTTGCCACTTTGGCACCATGACACCTCTGCCTTGCTCCAAGGCCACCTCCACCGGAGCTCTATCACCTCCACTGGTCTCCAAGTCTCCTCTTAGAAAAAGCCCTAGATCTGGGAGATCTCACAGGGCTAGGCTGCCAGTGGCAGCTTGTCCTCCCCACCCTGCTCCTCCTTTTCATTTCCTTTCCCACCAACAAAACACAAGAGTAAGGCTGGCTAGTATCAAGACAACCTCACATGCGTCTCTCACTGTGCTGTGTATCTTGTATTTTTTGCAACCAAAAACATCAACTATACAGTAATCATAGGTCCAAAGCATAGTGCTTCTGAATGGGCTCCCAAGAGGCAAAAGAAAATGAACACCTTAGAAGAAAAGGTTACATTATTAGCTATGCTTCATACAGAAATGCCAGCTGTTGCAGATGCCCGCCATTATGGCATCAATGAGTTAACTGTAAGGTATATCAAGAAGAAAGGGAAATTCATGAAGCTGCTGCTGCATCTACACCATTGAGTGCAAAGATTCTATCATCAAGTGCAAGATCCATGTAACTCTTGTGTAGAAAGGACTACTTTTCTTTGGGCGCAAGATTTCTATAAAAAGGGTATTCATTTAGATTCAAATATGATAAGAGGAAAGGTAAAGTCTTTATATGTTTCTATAAAGGAAAGGAAAGCCAAAAGGTCTAACTCCACAGACTTTCATGCCAGCAATGACTAATTTGATAATTTTAGGAAAAGGTTTGGCCTACATTGCATGAAAATGACAAAAGAACAGGCCTCTGCTGACCAAGAGACAGCTAGTAAGTTTCCTGACAACTTAAGGAAATTTTATTGAAGAGAAGGAACGTGAACCAGAGCAGATATTTAATGGAAACTGCTCTGCTTTGGATAGAGGACATTAATTAGCAAAGAACAGAAGCCAGCACCAGGCTTTGAGGCAGTAAGGGATAGATTTATCATGCTGTTTTCTGCAAGCATAGTCGGGCATATGAAAAAGCCGACCCTAATTGTAAAGCCAGTAACCCTCAAGCTTTGAAAGGAAAGCATAAGTTCCAGTTGTCAGATTTCTACATGCATAGTAAGAAAGCTTAGCTATCCACTTTTCCTACAGTGCTTTAATCACTATTTTGTGCCAAAGGTCAGAAAATACTTGCCAGGACGGGAAAGGCTTTTCGGGCCCTATTGCTATAGGACAATGCCCCTGCATGCCAAAACCCCATGAGTTCAATACTGAAGGCATGCCCCGCAACACAACATCTCACACCCAGCCTCTCAAACAAGGGTAATAAGGACATTTAAGGATACTACACACATTACTCAATGGAGAGGGTTGTGCAGTGTATGGAAGAAGACCCCAGCATAAAGAAAACATGGAAAGGATACACTATAGCCACTGCCATAACTGTCACTGAAAGAGCCGTGAAAGCTATCAAGCCAGAGACAATAAACTCATGCTGGAAGAATGTTTAGCCAGAATGTGTCAATGAGTTCACTGGTTCTACTACAGAGCCAGCCCAAGAGATTAAGTAAGACATTGTGGAGTTGGTCAAGAAAGTGGATGGGGAAGGGTTTGAGGATATGGATCTCGGCGAAATTCAGGATTTCAGTTCAAAATTTCAAATTCCATAAGCAACACCAGTGATGTAGTCTCGAGTCAACTGACTTGGAGTCAAGTCAGACTTAAGTCACTTCAGTGACTTGACTTGGCAAAAATTACACACTGTCTTGACTCGAGACTTGCATATTTTTAGTGACTGACTTGGTGCCCTTGGTTCAGTAACTTAACACATTCATTCAGAAACCTTACAATAAGTAGGTCACATGACAATCCGTCTCAAGCCCAAAATGTAGACACATTTCTCAGAGGGACTTGAGGTGGGATTGAGGTCTAACTTAGGAGCCTGTCTCTGCTTCATATAGGATGAGCTTTCTAAAGCTTTTCCTAAGAACAGAAGGCAAGCTTTGCAAATGGGAAGTAAGAAGGATCCTATTCCATTCTTCTGAAGCTGCAGATGGCAAAATCACAAAAGTGGAGGGCCAACTCTACTTAAATTGTTAAAACTGACTTTACTCAACTCTGCCCAGAGTCTGGAATACAGGTTGAGATATAAAGTTGGTTCCCAGACTTGAGACTTGACTCGAGACTTGACTTTAAAGTATCTTGCAAGGACTTGAGACTCGACTTGAGATCTGAAGGTAGAGACTTGAGACTTGACTTGAGACTTGGAATAAAAGACTTAAATACATCACTGATCAACACTAGCCCCGATGAGTTAACAGAAACTGACTTAATAGAGCTTGCTGTTCCCAAAGCAGAGGTAATATCAGATGAAGAAAAGGAAAAAGAAGAAGTGAAAGGAGACAATATTGCAGAGGATCTGTGTAAATTCATGGCTGCAACCAACTTTTATGACACTGGCCCATCTAAAATACATTTTTTGAAGTTGAAGGAATTAGAAGAAGAGGCATTGTCTATGTGCATCAAATTTTTAAAGGAATGAAGAAGCAAAAAAGCCACACTGAAATCACAATATATTTCATGAGGATAACACTGAGTACTCCTGCTTCCCCTTCCCACCCTTCCACCTCAGCTGCTCCATGAAGTCCCTGATAATCCACTTGCACTGTTTCAATAAATTACGATACAGGTACAGTCCTGGATAGTTACAATGAACATTGATTGAATATGCCTTTGTGTTTACTTTAAGTCTCATAACTTTCTGGCAAGAACCATTTGTCAGGAATATGGTCAACAGTATTGTCTGGGTGGTCGGGAGGAGAGAAGGCTTGGAGACTAGTAGAGGCAGCCGTGGAACAAGGCAGCGGCATCACAGCGCCAAAGCTGCACAGGAAGGTGCAGGCTGGGGTTCTGGGTGGGAAAGAAGATGGAGAGGAGGGCAAAGAGGAAAGGTTGCCAGTGATGGCTCAGTCCTATGAGATCTCTGAGGCCTAGGGTCCTTCTAGCTCTGGAGGCAGCTAGTTAAGCAGCAGCTACAACTAATGAATAAACAAATGTGCAGAAGTTAAACTCACAAAAGTTGAGGGCCAACTGTAATCTGCATTAATGCTAACTAAACACCCACTAACCCAAGGTTTGCAACCCCTTTCCAATTTAATTTCCAATCTTGATTAAAATAGAAAATTTCTGCAGCCTAGATGCAAGGCTAAAACATACTTATGGCTGAAAAGAAAGGAAGCAGAATGCATTCCTGAGATGAATGTCTGATCTGTAAACTATAGTTTATAAAGCATTATGGATATGCCTGGAGCAGCCCTATGGAATCCACATTGCCAGTATTCGGTTTGCCAAATTCATCCTGGATTATGATCTCAAGCAAAATTCTAATCTGTTCTGTGGTCTACTTTTGTCATGACCCCAGGCATGTAAGAATACACTTCTTGGCTGGCATCATGTTAGAAATGTACACATGCATAAATCGTGCTATGCAAACTATTTATCGTAGTGCAACAAATCTATTCTGCTGACAGTGGCAGAAGCTGAGCTGCACACTGCAACTGTACATTAATCATGGACATGCATTGTGCAATGTTGTTATTCTGCATAGGGCTGGTGTAGACTACCAGTATCTCTGTATGTAGATATTTATGCTATGCTGAGGGGATGTTAGATTGCAGTCTTTCTGTGGTGCTTTATGCATTAACAGCATCTAAACTTGTAAACCCACGCCTGTTATTAACGTACAAAGAGAACTATGGTGAGACGTACTGACACACTAACCCAATACGCATAGTGGCTGAAGAAATATGCCAAATGCAGGAACCACTACATGGGAGCATCGAGCAAACAAATTTTTCTTATTAACATGTCTGGCATCACAAGTATATGTAGCTCTGTCTTCAGCCCATACTAGGGCACCTTTGAAGCGGCATAACAAGCTCTGAACTGCAAGTGAGTTTTTTTTTTTTTAAATTTGCAGATCTTTGTATAACAACGTTAATTCTTTAAAATCCTCAGGAGGAAATCAGCTCTGATCAGCAATGGCATTCAAAGAAGCATAGTCCCAATTATATTCAGGTTATATTTATGATTTAGTGTGCAGTATTTTCTGTCACCTTTTAACAGCAGTTGTTAACTGAGGAAACATGTACTGTCTGCAGTCAAAACACACACACACACACACAAAATACTTGATTAATGTGCCCAGGGGTAAAAAACCACATGAATCTATAGCTAGAACAGGGACCAACAATACATATCCCCTAGGAGCTATGGGGCTGCAGTCCCTGTCATCCTTGTTCTTGGGGTTTCCTCTCCAGTACCTGAGAATTAGAGGCAGGACAGGCAGCTACTGGAGTTAAACTGATTCCCAGACACTAGTACTTCTCAGACAGCACCCAAATCCACTAATTATCGCCAATGGAAGGCAAAAGAGTTCATCAAGCTCACTCTGAAATAACTGCTCCTGTGACGTGCCCAGAGCATCTATATTTACTTGGAGAACGATTCTGCTCCTGCTCACAGGTTTGCTAGCTGGCAACACATAGATGCACATCCCCACCAGCCCAGCCTGCTTCTGTTCCTTAAAGAGAGGTCCAATATAAAGACATAAGTTGATGAAATTTCTCATGGCATAAGCACCTGTTAATTACTGCATGCCAAACCGTGGGCAGAAGAGCCACAGAGTATATGGCTTCCAATTTTGGCATTGCCCACCAGTTGCCCTGTTCAGCCAGGCAGCACATGGAGTAGTGGTTTGAGTGATGAATTAGGACTCTGGGAGATCAGGGTTCAAATCCACAGTCAGCCTGGAAACCCATTATGTGACCTTGGGCAAAACACACTCTCTCATCCTCAGAAGGCGGGAGTGGCAAACCTCTTCCGAACAAATCTTGCGACGAAAAGAGGTGATAGGGTCCCTGTAAGTTGGAAATCATAGAATCATAGAAATTCAGAGTTGGAAGAGACCACACAGGCCATCCAGTCCAACCCCCTGCCATGCAGGAACACCCTCAAAGCACTCCCGACAGATGGCCATCAAGCCTCTGCTTAAAAACCTCCAAGGAAGGAGACTCTACTACACTCCGAGGCAGCACATTCCACTGCCGGACAGCCCTGACTGTCAGGAAGTTCTTCCTGAGGTTCAGGTGGAATCTCCTTTCCTGCAGCTTGAATCCATTGCTCCTTGTCCTGCTCTCTGGAGCAACAGAAAACAAGCCCTCTCCTTCCCCTACATGGCATCCCTTCAAATATGTAAACATGGCTATCATGTCCCCTCTTAACCTCCTCTTTTGCAGACTAAACATACCCAGCTCTCTAAGTCTATCCTCATAGGGCATGGCTTCCAGGCCTCTCACCATTTTGGTCGCCCTCCTCTGGACCTGCTCCAGCTTGTCAATATCCTTCTTGAATTGGGGTGCCCAGAACTGGACACAGTATTCAAGATGAGGTCTAACCAAAGCAGAGTAGAGTGGTACCAGTACCTCCCTCGATCTAGACACCAGACTCCTATTGATGCAGCCGAGAATTGCATTGGCTTTCTTGGCTGCCGCATCACACTGCTGACTCATGTTCAGCTTGTGAAATGATGTGAAAGTACGCAACAACCACCAGCAGCATCTGTCCACTGCGCACTCCGAAGCAAGGAAGGTTTTAAAGCAAACCAGTGTGGCTGTTGCACAGAGAAAGGCCAAGCAACCACATGGTGTTTGGATTTGCCCTTAGGCCATTTCTGCACTAGACTGTTACAGTGCTATGATTCCACTTTCAACATCCTATGGAATCCTGGGGTTTGCAGTTTAGGGAGGGGCCGGCTATAACAGTCTGGTGTGGAAATGGCCCTGGTCAGTGGAGACACAAAAAAAAAACTACAAAGGAATAAGGCAGAGATGGGGACTGCATGGCCGGTTCAACTGTTCCTGGACTGCAACTCCCATGATCCCTCCCCTTGCTTTTGCCGGCCAGGACTGACGGAAATAGTATCCTGAGAGCCACACTTTCCGCATTCTCAATCCAGAGAAGGAGACTCTCTCCACAGCACAGAACAAAAAGAGAGAGGTATTAGTTTCTAAGAGGATCGGCTGAGAAACACCGTCGGTCCACCTGGCTCAGTAACCGGCAACGAGTCTCCCAGCCTACCTGAGGGAGCCAGGGCGTTAACCGAGGGCCTTCTGCATGCAGACAGGCTTTTAGATCCCTCGGCCGCGAACCCAGCTATCCATCGGAAGTACATCCGAAGTCTTGGGGGATTCTGGGTGTTGTAGCCCAAAAATAAAACGTAAGGGGGAAACGCTCCAAGGCCTGGGCCTCCTCGCCCTGCAGGACGCAGCACCTGTCACGCATCCCCCCGCAAAGCGAGCTGGCCATTCTGATCCGGCTTCGGAATCTCCCGACCAGGAGCCTCTCCCGGCCTGCTTGTACCTGGGCGGCCGAGCGGCTCGTGCTCAGTCCCCTCCTCCTCCTCGGGAAAGCCCCGCTGCTCCGCTGCGGCCTCGGCCTCTGGGACCGGCTGCTCGGCACTCCCCGAGCCGCCCAATCCCCGCGAGCCGAGCGAGGCCGGCCGCGAGGCGAAGGGGGCCACTGCCGCGGCCGCTCGACACACGGCCCCCGCGGAGCGCCTGGCTCCTCCAGGGCGCCCGGCGGCGGCGGCGGCGGCGGCGGCCTCCCGACGAGTCCATTCCAGCAGCGGCCGTAAGCAGCGGCCCCCCCGCCACATGACACCGGTCGGCGAGCCCCCGACGTTCTATCGCGAAGAGCCAAAATCCCAACACGAGTCCCTCAGAGACCCTCGCCCCCCCGCGCACTGATTGGCTTGTGTAAAAGACTAAGGGAGGCGCTGATTGGCTGCGTGTCTCACGCGGGGAAGGCAGAGCGCAAGCGCAGATTGGAGAATGACGCTAGAAGGGGCGGGGTGGAGAAGCATTGTGCGTTTAAAGTGTTCCTGGGGTTCGACTGAGGCGTGCGAGATGCGCTAACATTCAAGTCTCTGGCCATTTCCGCACTAGCCTGTTATAGCGCGATGATTCCACTTTCAACATCCTCTGAAATCCTGGGGTTTGCAGTTTAGGGAGGGGCCGGCAAACCCCAGGATTCCATAGGATGTTGAAAGTGGAATCATCGCGCTATAACAGGCTAGTGCGGAAATGGCCTACCTGGCCGGCTCCTCCTAATGTGTTTTAGGGGGATAGAAGGGTTGCTGGGTGGGGAGGATGGGGTATTTTTTAATGTTTTAATGTATTTGTATATTTTTGTAATGCTGCCTCGATCCATTGGGAGAGGCGGGATAGAAATAAATTTTACCATTATTATTACTACTACTACTACTACTACTACTACTACTACTACTACTACTACTACTATTATTATTATTATTATTATTATTATTATTATTATTGTTGTTGTTATTATTATTATTGTTGTTGTTGTTGTTATTATTATTATTATTATTATTATTATTATTATTATTATTATTCTGGAGCAGCACGTCTCAGGCTCTCTGCTGTGTTGAGGGCTAGAAACAGTTTTTCTTCATGGGATGTGCATTACATTTGTGCCTGAGTGGTTCCAATAGTTTCTTCCCTGGACGAAGCCCGCCCCGCGCTCTGTCCAGGGAGCGCTACTTTGAGTAGATGCTGTGCCTTAGGGGGCAAAGGTGGGGAAGCGGCCCCTGCAAAGGTTGCTGGGCTCTCGCTACCGACCGCAGGATATTTTGGTGAGGGCCATTGGAGCTGTTGTTGTGGGCCTTCAAGGTGTTTCCAGTTTATGGCAACCCTAAAGTGAAGCTACCAAGGGGGTTTCTTGGCAAGATTTGTACTGAGAGGGTTTGCCTTCCGCTAAGGCTGAGAGAGTGGGTCTTGCCCAAGTTCACCCAGTGGGTTTCCCTGGCTGAGCGGCAGTACTGAAACGACCGCGCCGCGCTGCTGCTCCTTCACCTGAGCTGCCATCCAACAAGACCAGGGACCTGGGAAATTCTTTCCCCTCTGGGGCGTTTTTAATTTCCTAGTGAGAATGGAAGAATGGTTGAGCTTAACCTGGACCCTTTCCTATGTGTCCAGCAGAAGCACACAGAGTGTCTGTTCAAAGATGTAAAAAAATAAATGTTTCTATCAGTGATATATTTAAATCTTTTGCTCCAAGTCTCAAGTCCTTGCAAGATACTGTCAAGTCAAGTCTCAAGTCTGGGAGCCAACTTTATACCCCAACCTGTATTCCAGAATTTCTGGACAGAGTCCAATAAAGTCAGTTTTAACAATTTAAGTAGAGTCAGCCCTTTAATTTTGTGATTTTGCCATCTGCAGCTTCGGAAGTGGGGAATAGGATCCTTCTTCTTCCCCATTATTGAACCTTGAGGAGCTTTAGAAGGAAGGATCCTTCTTCCTCAAGCCCATTGCCTAACACATTTTCTCTTCTCCTCTGAGATACACACCATGCACCCTGGATGTGAGTCTTGCCACCTGCTTTTAGGAAAAGTTTTAGAAAGCTCCTCCCATAGGTAGCAGGGACAGGTTGCTGAGTCATGTGGAGGAAGGAGAGGGCTTGTTTTTTCCTGCTCCAGAGACCAGGACAAGGAGCAATGGATTCAAGCTGCAGGAAAGGAGATTCCACTTGAACCTCAGGAAGAACTTCCTGACAGTCAGGGCTGACCAGCAGTGGAATATGCTGCCTCTGAGCATAATGAATATGCTGCCTCTGAGCATAATCCTTCCTTGGAGGTTTTTAAGCAGAGGCTTGATGGCCATCTGTCGGGAGTGCTTTGAGGGTGTTCCTGCATGGCAGGGGGTTGGACTGGATGGCCCCTGTGGTCTCTTCCAACTCTACATTTCTATGATTCTAAACCTCAACCCCAGCTCAAGCCCAACCCATTTGCTATTCCCTCTGAAAGATGTGTCCACACTTTGGGCTTGAGACAGATTGTCATAGGACCAGTAAGTTTTAAGATTTCTGGATGAATGTGTTATGTTACCGAACCAAGCGCACTAAGTCAGTCACTAAAAATATGCAAGTTTCAAGTCGAGTCAAGTCAGTGTGTAATTTTTGCCAAGTCAAGTCTAAGGCCCTTTTCGCACGGGCTTTCTCTCGCGAAATAGCCCCGTGAGCCTCATGGGAGTGGAAGCGTCGCTCTGCACGATGCACTCCCACTTCTGCGGTGCTCACAGGGCTGAAGCGGCGTGAGCGCGGATTTTTTTATTTTCAGCTTGAAGCGAAAATAAATGGCGCTCGCGCAAGGCTCCCGGCAGTGTCCCGCACTTACCGGAGTGCAGAGCGCCGTCGCAGGCAGACCTGTCGCGCTTCCTCCCTGCTTCCACCCCCCGTGGCACCTATAGCTCCCAGGGGGCGCTGTGGAAGCTGGGGGCGTGGCTGAAGAGTGCCCATCGCACAAGAAGACTCCATGTGCGGTAAGGAGGCAGGGGGAAGCGGCAGCATTGCGGGAGAGGGTTCTTGCTGGCGCTGCGAAAAGGGCCTAAGTCAAGTCACTGAAGTGACTTAAGTCTGACTTGAGTCCGAGTCAATTGGCTCGAGTCTACATCACTGGTTTCTAATGCTGTATTATAATAAAATTAGCAAGCTCTATTATTGTCGTTCAGTGGGTTTTATTTATCGTTATTCTGCAGATGGGATTGTGAACTGGTGTGTGTGCTTTCAAACAGGCAACACTAGTGGTTTACTAACTTTTTACTCTTCAGCTGTTTAATGAATACACACAAGTACTTAAAGGAAGCAACTGACCCTCTCTGTAGTAGGTCACAATGCAGCTAGAATTGCAGCAGTTTTTCCTGCTTAAGATTTTGAGGGAGTTTAAAGTGTTTGTGCCAGTGTGAGTGTGTATGTGTGTGAGAGAGGAAGCACCTGTAGGTTAGTGTGAAGTTTATTTTTTTAAGATACTTTGTGTGTTAAGCTTCCATCCTTCCTGTATTCTCTGGAGTAAGCCCCTTCTGAAATTAATTAGACTTCTTCCTGAGAAGGTATCTATCTTTCATTGTGGACCTTTAAAAAATGGTAATTCACGTCTAAGGTAGGAAGTCTTCAAAAACCAGTGACATCCCCTCATACCCACTTCTGAAAAGAGAAGCTAGTTCCTTCAGACAGGAAATACGCTTTGGAGTGAAATTTTATATAACTACTGTCCAGGAAGTTGTTGGATAAATCTTCAGAAGTGCAGGGGACATTTGGCCTGTGTAAAGTTCACATATGATTAAGGAAATACTAAGAACAGAGATAGCCCCATTGAAGTTAAAATATCATCATCTGACATTCCCACTGTAGTTGTCTAAATGTCTGCTCAGAAATAATTTTTAATGAGGCTTACTTCCATGTAAGTATTAATAAGATTGTAATCTTAATATAACACAGTAACTCCACAAAGCATTCTCCAGCATGCTGGTAAGAGTTTAAATAGTTTCACATGTATCCTGCATCCCTCATACAGGTGCTGGAAAGACTGAGCTTGAGAGAGAGCAGCTTGTTTAATGGCACCTAGCAGAGGACAGATTCATAGCAGAGGACAGATTCAAAGGGGACTTCTGTTGCATGGCTTAGTCTCTTGCCATCGGCACTACTTGCTTGCACTTCTTGCTAGTGGTCTTTCTTTTGGCCTTTTTCTTGACACACACGCATACAACTATTGAAAGGAAAGTGGAACAGCTTTACAGTGGCTTGATTATTGGGAGCTGTGATAATAGGATTCTCTATTATCTGGGGAACACAGCTGAGGGGTATGGTCTCTTCTCTAGGTAAACAAAGGGTTAATGATATGATGGGTTAGATTACATTTATTGGGGGTCAGCACGACCTAGGATCATGCCCAATGGAGATGATCTGCTTGGGAGAAGTGTGGAAGCCTTGAGGTGCTTCCTAGATGAGAGGTTATAAAAACACAGTGCCACAAGGGAGACTAGAGACTTGACAGACGTTAGGAAAGGTGGAGAGATGCTGCATGCCTCACCATCCCCAGGGAACAGTAGGCCAGACGAAGCGATCCAGACTCCCAGCTTCCCAAGAACATCCAAAGACCCCAGAACACCATCTATATCATGAGTAGAGCAGGAACATTCAGCTGGTTGTGTTAGAGCCAATTTTTTTTCTAACTTTATCTGACTATGATTTAAACTGTTTTTGTAGCTACTCCTAAGTAACATCTGAAGGAAGGTGCCTTCATATATAAGATACCTTTTGCTAATGTAAAATTGGTTGCTTAGAACCTTTTCTAAACTTTTTTTTTCACTTGCATACTCCTTGGTAGCCCATTTTGATACATTGAACCCCTCGTACTGTGGGCCTGGCCTTATTTATGGGCTCAACATTCATGAATTCTACTTTACGTGAGGTGAAAAGAGAAAAATATTTAAACTATTTTAAAAACTGCTTGTGAGCATCACAGGGCAGGCAGCAACTCTGGGAGGAAGCTACATCCCATCCTGCAGTAGCTGGCAGTGGTAGTGGCCTAATCCTGGTATCTTGCTTGCTTTCCAATCCAATCCTATTCAGGTTGACAAACAAGCAATTATGTTCAATGGGCTCATTCTAAAATTAGGGTTTCTTTGTGAAACAAGCCTCCTGTCATTTCACAGATCCTCACCTCTTTTCCCTCTGCCTCTCCCGTCAAAGCTTGGGGTGGTTCCTAAAAATGTGAGAATCTGTGAAATGGCAGGAATGATTTCACAGATCTTTATGTTTTTCTCTTCCACACACCCCCCTCAACTCCCAGAATTGCTGTCTGCCCTGAGGACTTGATTCCAATTCCAGATGCTTGCAAACAACCAGGATTGGAACCAAGCCCTCAACCATTGCAGAGCAGGCAACATCTTGGGAGAGGAAACTACACCTCACCGTTTGATGGCTGGCAGCAACACTCCTTGTCACTCACATGCAGTCCAGTCCAATGGTATTCAGGTTGACTGACAAGCAAGCGCCATTCTACTCATTGGGCTCATTCCAAAATGAGTGTTCATTTGTGAGACAGGAGGATCTGTGAAATGGCAGGAATGCACACCTCACGTCATTTCAAAGATCCTCGCTTCTTTTCTCTCTGTCACCTCTCCAATTCCTGGAATCGCTACCTGTGATGGTTGAGGGCTTGGTTCCAATCCTGGTTGCTCATGAGCAGTTTTAAAAACATTTTTTTCTCTTTTCACGTCACGTAAGGATGAATTTGCAAATAATACAGGCCCACTATGCTACAGCAGCAGCAATTTCTCTGCAAGTCAGCTCTCTTCATTCTTACTTCAGAAGAAATTCCAGGAACCAACTTTAATGCTTTTTCAAACTCTCCCTCCACAGTCGTCCCTCAGCTTGTGCAAAAAAAAAAAAAGAGAGAGAGAGAGAAAAGGACAGAGAAAAAGAAAAAGAAAAAATACAGTCACAAGAGATGAGATGTGCTATATTGGTTGTGCACAACTCACACAGGAGGCAAGGAAGCTCCACACACAATACAAATGAAAACAATCCTCCTGGGGAGGAGAAACAGGAAGCTACTCTCCCTCACAATCTAATAATATACACTGTCTTCCCATCCCATTCCCTTTTAGCAAACAAGACCCCCACACACACACCATTTATGGTCTTGGCCACCACTTTTGTTCCTCTAACCCTTCTGTCGGGCCTCAGGATTATTCACCTGGAACACTTGGCTGGGATATTCTGCTGCCACTGTTGTGTACCTTTGTTGTGTCCACCCCAGTTCTCCGCCTCAGCACTTTGTATTGCACAGTGAATAAAATGAGCCTTGTTTTCTTCTTGAGCTGTTGCAGAATGGCAGAAAGCTTCTGTTTTAGCCCATTGCCTCAGCAACCCCCCAATGAGGAACACCAGTAAGAGGAGGCATAGTGATTGGGTACCTGGAGTTTGGCTATTTCTTTCTCAACAAGGATAGGAATGAATGAGGTGTGTATGCATGGTATGGCTGTATTTCCCATTATTATTATTATTATTATTATTATTATTATTATTATTATTATCATCATCATCATCATCATCATCATCACCACCACCACCACCACCACCACTACCACCACCACCACATAGTCTTAAATGGCCTAGTGCACACCTCTGGGGTCACACATATCCCAGGTTGGGAACCACTAGCTTAGAATAAAAGCTTCCTTAAAAGATCTCTTGTTTCCAACTCTCTCTTCAAGTGCCTTTGCTTGGCATGTGCATACCCATGTGTGTTTAGGATTCTCATTTCATGTGGCGAGGAGTGGGGGAGGAATGGAAGGAAACACTCACCAGACTCAGAGGTGGGAAAAGTGCAAGTTTTACTGAGTTACTGAGTCACGTGAGGTAAATTAGTAAGTGGTGGCAGCTAGACAGAATTTCGTACTCAAGAACAGGAAACAAGCACATTAGCGGAGTAATAAATCTAGATGCGCTCATTGGCTTTTCTTGACACATGAAAATGTTTGGAGTAGAAAGAGGCAGGAAAGGAAAACAAACAGACTTTCCCCCATATTTTCACTATGCCATATCCCCTTTTTTGCCTCAGGGAACAATAGGGCAAAAAAACAATGTCGCATTGGAACCAGGGGTTGCAGGGTAAAAGCTCCAGGACTTTTTATTACCAGGAATCTGCCACCCTCTTCAGGCTTCCGTTTCTGATCTCAGCTGCAGCCATCACAATAGCTGCAGCATTGGGGGTTGAAAGATATTCTTGGCAAAAGTATATTGCTGTGTAATATATTCTGGGGACAACTTAGACTTGAACAGGCAATTAAGAGCTTTGCAGAAATATCTGCTCCTGATGCCAACAAACTCTGTTAGGGATTTTAATGGCTCAATTAAACTCAGCTTGTTGCATTTTTTATTCTGTTTAAGGTCATAACTAAGAGGACCATCATGGTGAGCAGCTGTACTCCACATTTTTCAACTACAAAGAAGTAAAGGAGCCCCGTCCTTCATTCCTGCAGTTTCCAACTCCTTTCTCTCAACATTCTTAATTGCCCTTCATTTTGGATTTTTTTTACCTTTCCTTGGTCCCTAAAGCAGTCATTTGCAAAGTAGGGATTTGGGTTTCAGAGATCAAAACGTCTCTAAAGAAGGATGGAGCAAAGGGTTCAGGACAACCCGTGGAATTCCTAGACAGCCAGCTGAGCAGCTAAATCAAGAGATTGCTTATTAAACATACATTACTAAGGCCACTTAATCAAATCACCTTAATGCATTTTCCCAGCAGAACAGAAAGATAGGTCTCTGTTGCTTTATTAAAAGATCTGACATATGAATTGATGTTGAAATAAGCTGCAAGGCGCGGGATGTTCTGAAAGCAACAATGGTAACTCTATCAGGCATAATCTACACTAGATAAATACAGTATACAGACAATTATGATATATTATAATTGTGGTATAATATTACTGCTTTTACCTTTGCTTAAATTATGGTGAGCTTTAGGAGCAAGGATGGCAATCCTGCAGCCTTCCAGATGTTGTTAGACTGCAATTCCTAGCCCTAGCTAGGATAGCCCATTGTGAGGAATGCTGGGAGTTGCAGTTCGGTAACATCTGGACGTCCTCATTATTCCCTCTCTGTTTCAGACATAGAAGGTTACTACTCTTGGTAAACAGCATAGGAAAGAGATTGCTTTGTTCACTGGATTTCAATTAAGATGAATGCTAGATTTAAACTGAGATAATGAAAGCATATTTTCATGCTATTGTTCAGTTGTAAAAGTGCTTCTTATAGCTCATCATTTTGCCAGGAATCTAGCTAAGTTCAGGAAGGACATTTTCTCAAAGAAAACAAAATGTGAAATAGTGCAAAGCCATTCCATACCAAGATCACACTTTGTGTTATGCTGAACAGGGAACTGAAGGGAACTGAACTAATGTGTGTCTTGCTTTATGAAGAATAATCTTTTATCTGAAGGCATGCCCTACCAAAGTTAATTTTAAAATAAAAACTAATAATAATGGTGGGTTTTGGCCTTGAAGTTTCTCACCAACAGCTAGCATTGGTAAAGCTACTAAACACACAGGTCATCCAGTGACCATGCTCCTCAATTTGGTAAGATGTGCTAGATTTCTCTTTAAATTATTAAATTAATACTTATTTCCAAAGATGCATCTACACACAAACGTGTTTTTGTTCTTGTGTGCCTTCAAGTAGTTTCTGATTTATGGACTTACTTTAGTAAGTATTAGTAAATAACTGAGGGAAAAAGAAGTATGTTCATTTGTCCTATCCATCAGAAGCCATCACAGTCAAGTGATAAGTCAAAGGTGTCTGGAAGCCAGACCTTCTTCGTATGGTGTCTGCCTCACAAAAATGAGTGCAATGACCCAATCACAATGTTCCAGAGCTGAATACCTGGTGGGAATCCTACCCCCACAATCTACCACTCATTTCCCAGTCTACCAAAGCTATTGTCCTCACAGTTTCTCTCTGTCTGCTAACACAGTGACTTCTTTCTGCTCTGTGTGATTGAGTAGTTCCCCTTTCTTTCTCCTTGTACTAGCCTATCATTCTTGATCTCTTACTTGCTTCTTGTTCTCCTATCCTTTCTTACTACATACAATTGGCCCCTGATGTTTGTAGGTTTAACTTTCATGAATTTGATTACTTGTGAGTTTCTCCAACCCCTTTCCCCCACACTGCAGGTGTTTCTTACACAACCCACCCTACCTCCCTCCTCTTTCAGGTCCCTGTTCTATTTTTTTTCCAGACTTTGAAATCAAGAGGTCAGTAGCTTTCAGAGGCTAGAATATGCACAGTAGATAGGTGGAGGTGGGATTCCCACAAAGCTACTGAGCTCTGGAACATTCTGATAGAGTCACTATGCAGGCTGAAAACCCATTTGTGTGCAGGCACAGATGACCACTCAAAGAACCAAAGTTACAAATAAGCAACCTGTTCTTGTTATAGGCACAAGACCTATCCTAATGTTCACAACACCTATCCTAAAACTAAGTGGCATGCACCACAGAGCAGATTAGAATATTTCCAGTTTGCAGAAGGCATACTATCAAAGTTCAATGGGAATTTTAGCACTTGAACTTCAGTCCAATCTTTGTGACAAAAAATTCTCTGTGACCCAACATACAGTTGTTAGTATTCCAGAGTAACTCATCTAGGAAACTGTCTATAATATCCAGCTTAAATGGTTTATTAGCTAATATACTGTTGCATATCCAAGAGAGTAAAATGTTCTATTTCTCCACAAGATGCCATTTTAACAAATGAATCAAACCATTGACCTGCATGTACAGCAAGCTCACCATCTGTCCCCTTATTTTAACAATTAAGCATTCTTCCACTGAAGTACAGTTTAACGTAAAGCCCCAAAAGTATACAAATATGAGGTTATACTAAAGAGTTAGACAATCCCTGGCTTGCTTTTCAGCAGAGGATCTCGTTCGTTGTTGGCTGGGAAGAGAACAGCCTTGACATTGTCGAAGTAAACCCTCAGTCCTTCACTCGTTGCCTCCTGCTCTTTTTTCTTTTCGATAGGTTTGTATTCTTTATACCTCCTGAAAGTAATGTTCAAAATTAATTTACTGTGAAAGGTCTTCCTGTGAGGGTGCATTTTTATGCTAGTGACATCATTACAGTAAGAACAAACAAACCAATTCATGAGCCCACTGTTACCCTCCTTGGTAAAATGTTATTGTCAAGGAGGTCAGGATTTTGAGAAATCTGATGAGAACTATAAGAGGCTAAACATCCAGAAATAAAGTATAGCTCCAGGTAAAAACTGGTGAGGAAAAAAATGCATACTTTTTTGTGCTTATAAGGGCTTGCATGCTTTTCACTGATGCAACAAACCACGCACAAATACTATTCAGAGGTTAAACTCCTATACAAAGATTTAGGTTTGTATCCTGCCAGTGGAGACACTGCACTGTGGGAAGATGTGGGAAAGACCACATCTGTTGTGGCACACTGATTATGTAATACTCCAAACCCCCATTACCACCACCACTGAATTCATTCTGTTGACACATAGAAACAGCTGGCTGGTTTCCTGTTCAAAGTTTATAGGATTGTAAGCTGGACTCGTGATCTCATAACTTTTAGGACTCACATTTGCAGTTGCTAATGACTGAAAGGGACCCTAAAATCCTACTTTCTAAGCCAGATAGTGTCCCAGTTGAATGATCAAGGCACTGGGAATTAGTACGGCAGCACTCCCATGCTCATAAGGTGTATTGAGACAAGCAACCGCAAGGGATCTGTCTCTCCAGCTGCTCATCTCAATGTGACTCATGACATAAGAGACTGCCATGTGCTCTTCCTCATGTTCCTGTTATATTGTCTTGAGTCCTATTGCACAGTTCCATACAGAGTAGGTCCACTGAATCTACTGTTCAATGGTGAGTCAACACATAAGCAAATCCCAGTGATTCCACTGAACTAATTTAGTTTGGACAACAGGATTAAAGTCTTTGTGTCTTTGTGCATTTTAACTATAAGTCATTGGAGGAGCCAATTGTGACTTTAACACAGGGTATAATGTATAAATAGATACAAGTAAAGTGAAATAAAATTGCTATTCTTTCTGGAATCTCCTTCCAAACATTAGATTTAGCACCTCTTGTATACTACTGTGTAGGAGTTAGATACCTCATAGGATATTTATGGTGGCTTTCTGTTTGTTTTTACCACATCTTGTTTCCTGCTGGATCACTCTGACCTGCAGCCATTTTCTTTCTTCTCTGTCTCCTCCATTAGATCATATATTTGATTATGGACAAGTATCATAAGTAAAACTTCTTCTTCTTCTTCTTTTTTTAACAAAAAGTCTTTCTCTGCCAGATCCTGGGTGGGTGGGTGGGCATGAGACTGGTTGTTGTTCAGCTTTTACTCACCAGTTTGATTACTCTGCTTGAACAATACATCATTATCTCTCAAGTTTCCAAGATAGCTAGGATTCTGTACTGCTGACTAAGGTGGCCTGTGCATAGGCTACAGACTTGTATCTGAAGGTGTCTTTCATTTAGAAGTGTCTGTTTAACATCCCCCCACAACCTCGTATTTAAAGGGCTGTCTAGCTGAAGTCTGGTATTAAGATAAAGAACTAAGAAGGAAGAGAGGCTTTGAAGTTTCCTGTCTTCAGCTATCCTCTTGACAGCAGAATAATGAGGTATACTGTATTTCTGTATTAATTATAGTATGAGATGTATTTTATTTCTATATAAATTGTCGTAGAAATATTTATTTCCAAATTTACCATATTGAGATATAATGCACACCTGTGTTGTCCTTTATCGTCTCATTTGGCAATGTTCAAGTAGCCAATATACTGTCAATACTTGAATTTGTGAGAGTCTGGAGATTTCAGTGACTGGGCTCATCTACTTACTTGTAAAGGAAGAAAGTCAAAGAAACAGCAAACACCAACAGGAAACCACAGGCAATCAGAACGCCTTCTGCTGTTCTTGAAAATGACCCTCCAGCTAGAATTACAAGATAAAGATGGCATGTTAATGTGTATCCAAACTGCTTATCTCAGCAATTAAGATGTGTGCCAGTCTAGTTTGTCAGATACCTATAGCAGAAGGGCATCCTAATAGTTTATCTCAACCACAATAATGAACAGGCATCAGAAACATTAACAGTAGAGGTAAGGGAGCTATGTTGCTCCAGAAATTGAAGAACTACAAGTCCCATTACCACTGGCTATTGGCTGTGCTCACTGCTCAGCCATGGAAATCTACTGGGTGACCGTGGATGCATCACACTGTCTCAGCCCCAGAAACTCTGTGATAGGGTCACCTTAGGGTCACCATAAGTTGGAAGCAACTTGAAGGCACACAATATCAATCTGCTGCACTTAATCCCTTCCCCCACTGCCATTCCCTTTTCCTTATTTTTGTGTCTTAGATGTTAAGCCCTGAGGGCAGGGAACTGTCGAATCAACAGTTTGCAGGCTGTGCTGAGAGCCTTTTTGACCAAATGGAGGGGCCTAAATAAGTTCGAAGGATGAATGATTTTCAGTGTCTCATCCTCTGCAACACTTACACATTTGGGTACTGAAGGAAAATTTCATAGGAGATGATGAAATTCTTACATGGATGGGCAACACCCTAATTCCCCCTTCACCATTACTGCACTCCTGTCGTGCTCCAACTCCAAAATGCCCTGTTGCCCAGACACTGATGACTTTTGTTTGTTTGTTTTTGTTTCTGGCATTGAAAATAAAGGTGAAATAGTTTTAGCCAAAGGTTACTACTTGCTGACCATGAATGTCATATTCAAACAACCCATAGAGAGTTGGGACTTGTAAACTGAATGGAAGGGGCTCATCCTAAAATGGTAGGGATAGTGTGCCCACCCTGTCTAGTCCACAAGAAGCCCATACTCATAGAATTCTGAAAGGCAGTACTAAATTGTGTTGTCAAGCTGTTTCATATGTAAAACCCTGGCTTGCTGATGCACGTATGTACTCATGAATGATACATGTATGTATCATGAATGATACACCGCTGCTAGGAATCATTCGTGTGGGTAGGGGCGATAGGGCTTCGGAATAAAACAACACACCAAAATTGGGGAACAAAGGCCCCAACTTTATTGGCTACAGCATACAATGGGTTGGCCAAAAGATGGGTCTGGATCCTAGCATCAATCAGCCCACTGCTGACCAATGTACCCAAGCTTCTGACCCGCTGCCGGAATCACTAATGGCCGCCAGGGGATCCCACTGCTGGAACCTCCTGCCACCAGGAGGTGCAAGTAAGGCATGTCCCCCCGAGCCGGACATGCTTGCTGCTGCCTTGCACCCCCTTTCAAACTGCAAGGGGCCAATGAACCTTGCCCAAAGGCCATTGGCCCCGACTCACCTGAATCCAAGACCCATGTGACCGCAAATAAGTTGTGACAGAGAAGCACCAGAACAAAACCATAAGATCAATACACAATAGCAAACATAACAAGTGAACAGCCATAGCAAACTACAAAGGGAGGGTGGATGGGAAGCAGTGCGGAACCTGGAGTGTCGGCCTCCCAGGCAGCCACAGGGGAGGCAATCCCCTACAGCCACCCATCAGGTTATGACAGCCAGAGCGCGGGGGGTACGCTCCGATTGGCCACCACCTCGCGGGCATCCAGGCCACCCCTCATGACCCTCCCTCCCCGGAAGGGCCAGAAGGGCCTCCATCCTCCTGCCACCCACGCTCCACCCCGCAAATGGTGCCGCCGGGTAAGTCCTGCAGCGTGCTTTTGACTGTTACCATTCTTGGCTTTCATAATAAGGTTAAAATTCTTCTGAGTGGGATTCTCTCTTCCACAGTTATAATGATAGAAGAGTTTTTTGAGTCAGAGTACTGGGATTTTTTTGATTGGGAGGAGAATGGCCTGAATCTTGTTGGTTAGCCCTACTAGAGTAGGCCTATTGAATCAATGTTTGAATGATGAGTCAGCATGTAGGTAAATCCCACTTATTACATGGGTCTACTCAGTTTGGAGTTACAACAGGCTTCAAGCTCATGTCATCTCCCCAACACCACAGGCTGGCTTTCCCTTTGAGCTTAGCTACTATCCTCACAGAAGCTAGAGAGAGAAGGAAGGAATGGAACATTCCTGTAACAGTACTGCATTTTGAGCCATCCCAGTTGTTGTCCAAAGATCTGGGGCAACATCTTGTACCATGTCAATGTCCTATGGAATCCTGGGATTTGTAGCTTGGAGGGCTCTGGTTGGGAATTCTAAATACCCTTCCCTAAAGTACTAGTCCCAGGATTCTATTTAGTGATGTCATGGCAGTTAAAGTGGAATCGTAGCACTATAATTTTGTAGCATGAAAGGGCCCCTGGTCTTGAATGAGCAATTAAAACCCACAAGCTATACAAAATGACTATACTTGGTTAAGACAGAAACTGCAAGAAGTGAAGTATTGGTGTGGATTATAGTTTCTCAAGGAAACTATGCTTTCCTTGAGAGCATAGTTATGAGGACTGAGTTACTGCACATCAAAATGTATCCTTCCAGCACTGTTTGCTTTCTTACATGCCTCTGACACCAAGATAATTTCCTCACTAGCCTGTTATAGTGCTGTTATTCCACTTTCATCATCCTATGAAATCCTGGGGTTTGCAGTTTAGGGAGGGGGCTTTGAGGCCCCTCCCTAAACTGCAAACCCCAGGATTCCATAGGATGTTGAAAGTGGAATAATAGTACTATAATAAGCTAGTGAGGAAATGGCCCAAATCCAGCAGTTCTTTATGAGATAATAAGCATTTCAGGCGATAACTGCATGCGCATGCAGCCATTCAATTAGGACTCACTTCCACCGATGGATATCAGAGTACTTGTGAGAGCCAGACTTGTAGCATCACCCAGTGTGATGTTTACACAATAGGTTCCAGATTCATTGAAAGTTCTTCTGATGGTCAGCAAGCACTCATCAGCGATATCCACAGGATCACATGCCTCGCTCTGTAAAACCTGGCATGTGGGGTCAGCAATCATGGTGCAGGCATCTGTAGGAAGACTAGGAAGCAGGAGGAAAGAAAGGCAGAAAGAGAGTATATTCTTCACCAGTTTTAAATTTTGTTGCAGGAAGTTCATTTATTTATTAAACGATGGCCGTGTTCATATGCTGGATGGAAAAGGTTGATCTCTCCTCAGCTATACAATACAGCATTCCAATGCACTCCATAACTAATCTGTGGCTGGGGAACAGAGTAAAAGTTGTGTCCTGGTACCCTCTGGGTACCATTGTGGTGCTGGAGAAAAGGGATTAAGCTATTTCACAATGTCTTTAAATGCATAGGTATATTTCAGTTAAAAAAAGCTGATGTGGGGCTGACCTTAATAGAAAATTTTGTACCAGAAGCAGAAATAGCAGAGAAAGAATAGGTTTCTACAGCAGAAAAAAAAGAGCAGATCAATATGTTTTGGCAAAATTTTTATTCAGAACTATCAATATGTATGTGTGAAATCAAGTACACCTTGCATAAGTAAGCAAAAATATTTTGAACTTTCTAGAGATACTTGAAAGCTTCTCCCAAAATACATGTACAACTTAAACAAGCCTCCATTTTTTTTATAATATTCATTTGTGTCCAAATTGATAGATCTACTTTTTTTAAAAAATCCATGCTATGGATAGCTGCTGAGGCAGGAGTACCTGCGCTCCCCTTTTCTCTCTGTTTTGCTATTCACACATTCTCAGTAAGGGATTCTGGAGGCAGCTGCTGTTTACTTTGCCCATTGTAGATAGGCACACAGAGCTACAGTACAATTGGCAAGAGTGGAATCCTGCTGGGATCCCAACTCAAGTTTTATGGCATTATGCAAACATACTGTTGCATACATCTGTGTTTTACCAGCCACCTTCTCCATCTTCCCAGTGCTGATGCTGCTAAAAAAAATCCCATCTAGCAAGACAGAGGACAAGGAGGAAAAGGGGGGCTGGGAAGGTGTAAAAGTCTATATAAGAAGAACTTTGCTTTCAGAGACTTTTTAAACTGATGCATGCTTGTACTTACACTCTCATAACCTTTCAGTTAAGCCAGTGTAGGTTACCAAGAAGATTCTAGACAGAGTGCTGAGGAAGCAAGAAGAAAGGAAGAAAGACAGTGAAGAGCTAAGGAGAAGAGAAGGCACATCAGGCATTAGCTGACTTGCCCTTATGATACAAAATGTTCTGACAAGTAAATGTCGCATAGGCCTCTAGGTTGCCTATACCGAGCTGAAGGAGGATGAAGGGGAATCCAGCAGGAGAAGGGTTAGAGTTTCTGTATAGCTTCTTGGGGTATTTGATTCTCCTTCAGCTAATTTCACTTGCTGGAAATTGAACCAAGATCCACTGAAAGGCTATCTCAGCAAAGTTGTATGTGTATGTACTGTGGACATGATGGGTTGGTTATGGAGCCATGGGTAGATATAAATGTAAAAAAGCTAACTCCAAGAGCCTTGTTGTAAATCTGGGCTGACTTCCACTTGAGAATTCATAAATGGGCAGAAAGAAGATTGAGAATGTGCTTAGTTCTTCTTGTCTGATATTAGCCTGCCAACAGAAAATGCTTACACTGGTAAGTAATATTAGCGAACACTGGCAACCCATGCTAATGACCTTCAATTACACTTTTTGCTTTTCGTTGGAAACTCCTTCTGTGAGATGAGATGAACTCCACAGTAGTTGTTGCCTGTAAGCCAATATCACCTCACTATAGTATCAATATCCACATGCAGAAATGTGGCTATGCCAGCATCACACAACTTCCATGAAGAATAGAAACACTAAATAACAAATTAAATGATGGGGTGCCATTGTGCATTTCACAATGAGCAATTCACAATGCACAACTGTAGTGTACAATGTGAAACTGCAAAGTGCAATATTACCGTATCTGCAACTTTACTTCTGCTACTGTCAGCAAAATACATTTATCATGCTATGGCAAATAATTCTTCCTGTATATATAACGTGACTTATACATGCATATATCATGAACAGGATGCCATCCGTTGACCAACACAAGCTTCTATAATATTTCAGAGTTTAAATTTTATGGAAGAAAAATGGTCAGAATTAATGGCAAAACCTACCTCCCTTGACAGGTTACTACAAAATCAACCATGGTGTTTTCCGCTTGAGTGGCTGCCACCTGGACATTTGTCATTTGGATGATATTTACTCCAAGGATTCCCTCTGGTAAAAGAAAAACATTTGGCAAGATGTTAGCATTTCTGACCAAGAACTCTGATAGAAAAAAAATTGGAAATGCCACTGATGCATTTTTTAAAGAAGGAACTTAACTGGTCAGTGCCTGATTGGAGGATTCTGGGAGTTGCAGTCCAACTCAGCATCCAAGCTCTGATTTTTTTCTTTAAAAAAATCTTTCTCTTCCAGCACATTATGCAAATACATTGCATCTTACTAAATTTTGGTTTATAAGCATTTATAAGAATAAATTTACCATTTAAATTTTACTGCAAGTGTTTTGTTCATTGTTGCATTTAATGTTGTCTTCTGCTTTGTGGCTTTATGTTTTAGTTTGTATCTAAATTGTTTTTGTGTTTAATTCTTGGAAACCACCCAGAAACCATTTATCTTATGGGGCTGCATTCAAATGCCATAAAAAAGGAAGAAATCATAAAAAACCCATACATTTATCCTTTCTATTGTACTTTAATAATAACAAATTGCAATTCAACAGTTTAATGTTTCTTAAGCATTTACAACTCAAAGTGCTCAAGACCACAGACTGAATTAACTGTCTGATCTGTAGTCTTTGGGATTTGTATGTCAATATGTTTAGTTTGTGATCTTAATCAACCTTGAATTAGATGGAAGTTCCATTAAAATTAATGGGGAGCCAGTCTCATTTTTGAAAAGGTCTTCTGAGCTTGAACTCACATAGACCACTGATGACACCAACAAAGGATGGATAGGAATAATGGTATCAATTGTTCTGTCCATACAGTGACACAAAATATATAAGACAGCAATATTGCAGGGGTGTTGAAAAAATGGGTGACTTTTGGGCAAGGTAATAATGATAATGACTGATAATGTTGTCCAACCAATCACGAATGTTTGCTGATGAACAGGACCATCCTAAGATATTTTGCTGCCTGATGGGAATGTCAAAAAGATTTCCCCCCCTCCATTGGTCAACTGCCAACCCTCTTGTCAACTGAATCTTAATTCAAAGCTGGAAATTAGCAGTATCTTCCACTGCATCTATGGACAACCAGGAGAATCATGGGGATTCCTCCAGCACATGTGAATGACCAGAGAGCTGTTACTTCTGCCACTTGAAGTGACATCATGCTGCCTATTGGTACAGCCAAAACTGCTGATGAGTTTGATTAGTAAAATATTTGACAAGCATTGTTTCATAGATTTGGAGCCAAAGATTCCCTTCTCTGAATGCAAGGAATATGATTTCAATGGAAGATGTTTTCCTTCAATATAAGGGATTCTCTTGCTGTTGCTTTAAAAAACTCTTTCTGTTAAGGGATGAGAACCTTTGACATCAACACCTAATTTTTGCTTTACCAAACCTAGCCTGCAAAAAGGAATAAGATGAAATTAGTTGCCAGTTAGGGAACTGTTCTTTTATCAATGGTACAAAGTGGATTATTCTTCTGAAATTTGTGTCTTGCAGAGGGCATTTTTTTTACATAGTGAATTACATATTTTTATTACACAGTGAATCATAGCCTCCAAGATGGCAACAATTATTAATGAGGAAGATCACACAAACTAGGAAAAGCGGGAACCATTTGCTTTTGCTTAAATCTACTTGAAAGGACAAGATTCTTCTCATTCTTCTCCTCTCCCACCTGCTGAATTATGTGCAAACCAATTTTTGCACTTTGAACTCAGTTTGCAGCAACCTAGTCCCCTAGGACAAAGAGAGAAAGTGGAAGAAGGAGAGAGCAACTGGGACATTTTTTTAAACTGTTGAAAAAGTGGGACAACGTAAGATTAATCGGAGCTTTCCCTGCCACATCAGAGCAGATAAAGGTTATAGTGATGCTGAAGTTAATGTTTATAAAAACAATCTTCTTTTATTACTGATGTAGATACATACCTACAATGAAAATTGATGCTTTATACGGCCCAGTTCGACTGATATGACATCCTTCAGCAAGAGGCTGTCCCATCGGCAGCTCTGTTAAGCTGTAGGAGGTAGGAGTTGTCATATTTGATGGCAGCTGGGTAGTTACTTGAATCAAGGAAAAAGGAAAAGAGTTAATATAGTTACACCTTAGAGCAAAACATTTGGAGCATCATGAACAGAATCTACTTGGAGCATCTGGATTTGCATTCTTACTCATCTCTCATGAATTCTGATCAAACTCCTATAGAAACATTTCCTTGGGCATTATGCCCATTTTGTGGAGCATATTTTACCCTGTTAAAGGCAGTGCACTTGCTTTTGATGGTCCTACAGTTAGATGGCAAAATTAGTCCCTTAAAAGTTTACTGCACATATCAGAGCTTAGAAATAACACGCTGAAGTGAATTCTCATACTCCGAGCGCATTACTTTAAAAAAAAAAAAAAAACAGGTTATGGAGTTTCATGTTCTAACTATTATAAATTTTGCATAAATAGTAACATTTACTTGCTAATGCAAACATTATTTGGATTTGGCTATTTTTGTTCATTTTTAGTGATTTGGGAGTTAATTTCTTTTTAAAAATTGACAGTAATATGTTAATAATATGACTTATTCCTTGCGAGTAATGAGTAACATAACTTTTCATTAAATTGAACATGAAACAAATAATGTGTTAAATTTTAAAATAACATTTCCAAATTCCAGTAGAGATGTAGGATTTATAAGTCTGGCTTCTATGCATTCAGGTTGCAGAGCCTTTAGGATGGTACAGGGAGAAGATTCAGAGCCAGAAAGATGAAATATAAATCAAAGAAATGAATAAATATTCACTGCATGCCAGGCACTTGAGAGAAGATGCAAAAGAAGAGAAGCACTTTCTTGCCTTACTTCTACTGACTGTAAAATGATAGCCCAGTAAGTTAAGATGGGGGTAGGGTTGTAATTTTGGGGACATTGGTGGGCACCAAGAAACTAGTTTAGTAGAAGGCAACACATTACCAGTAGGAGACAGAGGTATGTCAAACTTATTTAGAAAAAAACTGAACTATTTTCTTGATTTGGAGATGGTCTGGTTTTTTCAAGGCCAATCCAATGTGAACTGGTAGGAACATACACATGAGACATACCAGGGCATGGAGTGGGTAGGGATGACCAGATCTTTCTTGCCCAGTAGAGTGCTGCTCTGCCTAAACTGGATAAAGGAGCCTCTGACTACCACTGTCACCTTGTTCCCTTTCACTCTACAGAATTATCATGCTTTATTCCACTTTAACTTCCATGACAACATCCTATGGAATCCTGGGGTGGTAATTTGGTGGGGCATTAGAGCTCTCTGGCTAAGCATTCTAAATCTTCCTCCCTAATTTACAAACCTGAAGAGTAAATAGGACAGAACCATGGGAGTCAAAGTGGAATCACAGCGCTATAATTGTGCCCGGTCCTCCCTCCACATTTGCAGATTTGACCTTCACGAATCTGATTATTTGCTAGGCATGCCTCCCCCACATTCTCCTCTTCCCGTTTCCTTGCCTTTTGCCTGGGCACACATGCCTTCCTTCTCTGTGCCTGGGCAAAAGACAACGGAATGGGAGTGGGAAACGCCATGTACAAAGAAGGAAAGCATGCTCCTGCCTTTCCCCTATCCCTTTTCCTTTTGTCCAGTGTGCAGAATGCATGCCACGGCAAAAGGCAAGGGGATGGGAGGGGAAGCACCACACACGAAGAAGGAAAGAGCATGTGTGCCTTCCTCCCATTCCCTTGCTTTTTGCTCAGTGTGAAGAATGTACACTGAGGCAAAAGGCAAGGGAATGGAAGGTGGGATCATCATGCATAGAGAAGGAAATTGCACACATGCCTTCCCCCTCCATCGCCTTGCTTTTTCCCCAGTGTGGAGAACATGCACTGAGGCAAAAGGCAAGGGAACGGGGGTGCACCACAAGCAGAGAAGGAAAGCAGGTGTGTGTCTTCCCTGCTTTCCCTTGCCTTTTGCCCAAGCATGTGTGCCTTACTTCTTTGCACCCAGGCAAAAGGCAAGGGAATGGGAGGAGGGACGCCACATGAGAATGGGAGGGGGAATGTGGGGGGATTAATTCTGGTTTTTCCACTTTCGCAAGGGTTCTGCAAAAGTGGAGGGGCCACTATGGTGTGAAAGAGCCCTGGAAAGCCATTCAAGAGCAGTGGTGCATGCAGAAGGACTCCTAAAATTGTACGCCTAACCTTTAGAGGCTTTCCTTTTTGTTGGCTCCTGATTTTTAATATTGCACACTCTATCTTCCTGTTCTTCCTCTCTGTCAGCTTCCAGTCTCATAGTATGTACACTTAAACAGAGACAATCTTCTTGTTTTATCATGTGAAGAACTCCTTAGCTAATCATAATGCAACAAAGAGAGGAAAGTGCTATTATAATATTTTTCCTAATATTTGCCTATGAAACCAAAAACCAGTTCTCAAAATATCTCCTTCTAGTACTGTTGCATGGAAGTTTATTACAAGGCCTACAGAAGAAATATGAATGCTATAATTTTTAAAATCTGATAATGCATCTATTAAGTACTGCCTCAAATAGTTGTTTTGTTAACCATTCACATAATTTAACTCACTGTATTTGTTTGCATTAGAACTGAACTCTTACCTGGAGTGGTCGGTGGTGGTGAAGGTGTCACTGGTCCACAAGGTGCAGGTATAATAGCCTGGACAGACAAGTCAAGACTGAAATTTCCCAGGAGTCTATAGGTGTGCATTGAGACTGAATTGTTGGAAACAAACAAACCACTGCCATCTCCGTAATTCCAGTGGTAGGAAATATTGGAATGGTTTAGGTAGTGGCTGGGATCATGAATCTTGACCTCAAATGTAATAGGAGTATCCTTGATGAAGATATGGTCAGAGACATTGCGGTCATTCTTCTGGGATATGTTCACATAGAAGGGGATTTTATCTGGACATAAAATGAAGCCAAAGAGAAGGATGAGACTATGATTGAATGCAGGGCAGTGCTGCCTTTACGGTGGAGACACCATTGTTATAACAAAATAAGGGTCACATGAAGTATTCATGTGTTGTCCAGGCCACATGAAAATTTATTGTGGTGACAGGAAGAGGATTTGATATGCAAGAGGAGGAGGTCAGTGTATTTTAAAAAAATGTATTTTCCTTCATATTTAATCCAGAAGTGAAATGTGTATGTATGTATATTTTTATGTTCACCTAAGCTGATATCACTCTAATGTGCCATGCAGATAAGTAGTTGCATTTTGTGGGCTGGACGTGTATAGTTTATATTGCAGACACATTGAACGTAGCAGGATGTCACAACAAGCCAAGCTAGTACGATAATGGAAGCAACTGAATAAACTGAGGAACTGAGGAACTTTCATCTATGGTTTCTTTAGTATAAAATCCAAACATGGGCAGAAGATAGCACTGTTTTGTTTCTCCCTACAGAGAAAGAACCTTAGAATAAACTATGAGTTATTTCTCTGGCTCATCAAGGGAGAAGCCAGATGCCAGGTCTGAACATCATGCCTAACAGGTGGACAACTTCGGCAGGTTAGGGTCAACCTTTGTCCTGAGACCTGCAGCATGATGCAATTTTGGCAAAAGCTATTTTTTTCTCCATTTCTTAAATGGGAAGTGACAGAATGTTGGCTTCTAATTTAGATACACATAGTGATGCATTTTTAGTAAAACAAGATAGCACATTTAAACAGGAGAACTGCACTTCTTGGACACTTCCAGGTGCATAGGTCTGCCTTCTTTTTTGCACAATTAAAAAAAAAATAGCAGCAGCAGGAAGGAAGTTGGGTTGATTGGCCAACATATATCCCTCCAGTGTGTGTATGTGAGAGAGTCTGTGCGTGGGCATCCCTGATAAAAACAAGCTGTGATACAAACTATGAGACTCACCTGTTACCACATAAATAATACTTGTTGCAGTTACTGGTACATATGATCGCTGGTCTTTTCTGTAAATGGACAGTTCCATAATTTGTTTCCCAAGAGTGATATTTGTTGTGTTGATGGACACACTGGCTGAAGACCCTCCTGTTTTTTGATAATACTGGCCTGCAGAAAGAGAAGAAAGTGAAGAAGGTGTTTGTTGTGGGCTTTCTCATTCATGCTTTTCCTTTCTCTTCCAAGGATAACATTGGAACCTATTCAAGTGGATAAGCAACACATCCTTCCCCCCAAAAGCTAGATGAATAAATAAAAACATTTGAAAAACAAGTAAAAAATGATTGCATTTCTATCCAGCCTTTCTTGTAAAGAACTCTGGAGGTATACACAGATATAATATTTTATTTCTTTAATTTTTGTCTGTGATACATTAGGATAAGCAATAGAGATTAGGCCAAGATTATCCCACTCAATCAACTTCATCGTAAAACTTGGGTTTTGCATTCCAAGTCCATCATTCAACCGATTTGGTCTTAGAAGGGCCTTTGATAATTTTATAACAGAGGGATATATATCATTTATCCAGCACTGGCTTTTAACTTTTAACAAGTGCCATCTCAAACATTAGTACAACCCAGAACTCATTGTGTGGATAATAATATTACAGAGTTTAGTCACTAGATGGCAGTGGACCTATTTGTATTTGGGTGAAGTAAAGAGCTTGCTATCTGTTCTATTCTTGCTTAAAAGAGAGAGACAAAGAGAGAGAGAATAACAATCTTGTCTAACTTTCTGGCAGATGTGACCTCTGGGCCTTCTGCAACATCAGCAGTGGTTGTACGGTAAAAATACCTTAAATTTTAAAATTGTTTCTCAAATACAATGAGCATTAAATGTATCTTACAGAATATTTAGTAATAGGCAACATGGCAACATGTAAATATTATACTATTTGGAAAGCACTAAGTAAGTGAATAATAATTCAACAAAAAGAAGGTAAAACTGATACACATAGTAGGACCAACCGAGAGTGTGAAATACATAGACAAAATTTCTTCTTCTCCAGTCATGATGGTAGGGGAAAGGTCTTCCATCTGGGAACACATTGTGGCTATTGTTGTGTGTGCAATTTTCCCAGCCACAATTATCAGTCCATTCGGTCCAATTGTAAACATACTGGTCAGAAAGATCTGAATAATCTGAAGAACCTAAAGGCAAACAAAGATAGAAAAGGGGAAAATAAAACAAGCCAGCTCTTTCAAGACAGTATTGCTACCTCAGTGGATTTCCTCTAAATATATTTCTGAGGAAGAAAGCCCCATTTACACCAGGATTTACAGTGAGAGCCCAAAAATTTTGGCCAAGATCATCTATCATCAGATGGAGCTCTGTAGCTGTAGCTCCATCTTCCTGTAGGTTCCTTTTGCAATTGCTTTTTGCACCACGGCTCACTGGTGGGAGGGACTGGATGAATCATCATTCTAAAAGGACTTTGGGGTCCACCTGCAATGCCTGTATCTCTTTAGAATTTGAGGAAATTATGACTCAAAGGAGGCCTGTGAGAGGAGGGTAACAGCAAGATCTTTTCACCTATATATACCAGTACTAATTGCAGAGAGGCTCCAGTTTAAAGATAAATATGTTTTGTTGGAAATGACAACCACACACACACACACACGCAAATAGATACTCTCAAGAGCCATACAAGGCTATTGGAAAATGAGGCATGAAAGACTGAATAAAGAGAGATTAGGGATGGTAAAGAGTGGTAGTTACCAGTCCTGACAAAAAGGGTCAAAGCGGAGAGGCTCAGACAAAGCCTGAGGGTAACACTGACTAATAGCAATCTGGGTGTCATATATTATGTCTGAAATGTGACAATTTGCTGGGACCAAAGTCAGGGTTTATATAGCCTTTTTCCTATCCTGAAGGGGAGTTCCAGCAAAGGCTAAAACTTTCTCAAGCGACTGGCCACAGGGTTCTGGGATAGGTAATTGCTTTGACACTGGAGTGACAAAATTTATGGGAATTGTGATAATCTCTTGAAGTTTGGACTGGTAGGGGGTACAGGAAATGCCTTTGTAGGGTGCAGTCAAAACGGATGGTTTCTTATTGTATTATCTGGGCTTGTTTCGAAATACAAAAGATCTGAGATCAGGAAAGAGATTAGCTTGAACCCCTTGATGCCAGGGTTTTCCACCTACTCTTTGAACTTATGGCCTGACCATGTCTGACAACATGCTCTTCTGATCAGCATGGCTTTGATCATGTGTTCCAGCCATAAACTTGTATAGGTATGAAAATAAAAGGCACATCCTGCAGGATGGGGGTGTCAGGGATGGTAACAATTCCACACTGTGCTCTTTGTCAACCCATAATGTCTTTGGCCAGTGTGGCTGCCTGGCTTATAAGGTGGGTTTGGATGGGGCATTTGTGGTCACAGCAGTGGTGCCACCACAGTCAATATGGTATGATTCACAATATCTGGCTTACACGATCATAAATACTGAGCAGGATGCCAGCTTTTGTTCCTTCAAATAGAGCAGCAAATGGTGTACACCAGAGCTTTCCAAACTTTTCATGTTAGTGACACACTTTTTTAGACATACATCATTTCATGACACAATAATTTCAGTTTTACTAACAAACCGGAGGTTAAACTAACCCCTTATAAGAGATACAAACACATACATGAATTGTAATAACAAAATGTATGAAGACACAACATATCTCATGAAAACCTTTCATAAATTTTTAAAAATATATGATTTATAAATAATAACATACATTTCCAAGATTGTAGGCGACACACCTACATACTTCAGGCAACACACTAACATGTCACAGCACACTGTTTGGAAAGCCCTAGTGTACACCTTCGTCACTGAAGTCAAGGTGCATGGCACTTAAGACCAGCCAAGTTATTTTGGAACCTGAGGCAGAAAATGGGTCCCAGTTCTAGGAGAAAAGTGGCCTACAAATACAATAAATAAGAAAACTGTCAAAATGCCTCTGCAGCTCAGGCAGTAAAATTACATATGATAAATTGAATAACTATTTGCTGCCCTTCTGTGAGATTCAAAATCATCTTCTGAGGTAATCACCTGATGCTAGGGCTGGTCTTGAGGGCTTACCACTGAGGAAACGTGAGCAGAACTCCACTGTATGTATCTATGAACCAAAGCAGCTACAGTGCCTCTTGGCATCCATATGAACTTTGGAGTGCCAGAGAACTCCAGCCAAGCTTTTCAAAATAAATGCTTCAGGACAAACATCACAATAATTATGATTTAGAAAATATGATCAGTTACAACTGGAATATTCTACAAGGCACTCCCAGACAATTAAACATCTCTGATATTTCAATCCCCCTCCCTGCCAAATGCACATGTGGACAGTTGTTACTTACCATTCATGCATTTTCTGTCATATACTATATTGCTGTCATTATCTTCTCTTTGACACCAGGGAAACTTCAGGGTCACATTAAAGGTCACATTGGATCCTACCAGGGCTGGGCTATCACTAATCAATCTGGCTTCTACTCTCCCTCCTAAGAGAGTAAAGATTGTGTATTTATTATTTGAACATTTCACTTCTTCTCGAAGGAGTCCAAGGTGGGTACAAGGGTTTTTTCCCCCATCCATATTAACCTCACAGCAACAACCATAAACAACATACAAAAATGCCTTTCTAAAATGCCTCCTGGTCATTCATAATCTTTCAAAAAATCTATAATATGGAACAGGTCTTTTTTTTAAAAAAAAACTGTGTTAAATCATTTATATATAAAACTCAAGTACAGTGAAATTTAAAAAATGCATACTGGCTGGCATACAGTTAGTAGTATATGCAGATTAAATCCAGTTTATGTCTTTTATCACTCGCTGAAGAAGTTGGTATTCTCTTCTACCCTTTGTACTGACCAAACCTTTTCTGGGCAATTTTAGACACTATAGCCCGCCCATGCATCAGGCTATGTCCTTGTAGCCAGATGCAGACTGATGCATCATCTGCTGAGAACTCCATAGGACCCTGGTGGATCTTTGGTGGGTGATATAATCATTCTGCATCTGGGTATGGGGTCATAGCCAGATCCCCCTCTGATCCCCCTACTCTCTGCCAGTCATCGAACGGCTGGGGCAAGACTGCAACAGCTAAACAGTGAGTCTAGGGGGTGTTGAGAGGACAGATGTAGCATGATTTTGTCTGTGGTACTACTTTACCTTATAGGATCTGATCCAATATGACAACTACCGTTCATATCCAAATTTATTTAATGCAAATAAGGGAGAATCTACTCCTAACGAAATCAGGTATTCTCCTATATTAATACATTAGATCTTCATGTAGCCAAGGCTTTTCCATGCAGACACAGGAGAAAAGGATCTCAGGCAAATTCCAAGGTCTGCAAAATCCTACTACTGGCAGCTATAGTAAAATTGTGTGAAAAATAACATGCCAGAGTGTCAGAGGATAACTATTTTAAAACATGGTTTGTTGCTTGGCTTCTGAATCCTGGTTTGTTTTGCAACAGAAAATCTTAACACTGGATTCAGGCATAATGCTAACCTGTGTGTGCCTGGCAGGGAGTAAAAAGGCTGAGGACGCATGCTGATTTATAGTATGGTTTAACAAGCCAAGACTCCTGGTTTACTGTTATTTGTTATCAGCATTTGTTATTAGCAATCTTTGAGGCCAATATGATAGGCAACCTAAGTAAGGGCTTTTGCAGGGGCTGCCCACCTCTACAATCTTCCGCTAGTTATGGTTAAGACAAATTCCACTTTTGTTTTCTTGCACCTAACACTTCAAGATTCATTTTTTAAAAATGAGTTTTGGCTGAGGTTTTCTAAGTCTACTTTGCTTGACTATTTGATTTCTTTCTTTTTTTAAGTTTGGTATGCTTATATTGTTTCCATAGAAATATTCTCAATAAATAAATAAAAATCCTGCACAGCACCAAAACTTGAAAAAGATGGATGTGTATGCTAAAAAGGATAATTGATTGGGATAATTTAAACAAGATTTTTGAAAATGTAAATTAGATTTTAAAACAAAAACCTAAACCTTGATCAACTATTAAACATGAAATAAGTAATGGAGCCAAGCCTAACAATATATAATTAGAATCCCACAGAAATAAGAGGAAAACCTACAATCTCTGTTCATCTTCAGGGGCTTTTAAAAGGCAAAGAATGAGCCAAAGCTATATTGCTTTTTCCTTGCTTGCACATCATCTACTATAGCATTTGAGAACTAGAAATAAACTAGCAACTGATTCCGGGATATAACATTCCTGTTTTGAAAAGCACTACTTGTGTTCTCTTTTCTCTGTCTCATATTTGAATTCAATGCTTAAATATTAGGGAATGAAATACCAGTGTACATAATCCAAGGCTGGTACAAGAGAATTTAGCAAGTAGGCTGGCAGAGAATTTAACCCATCATAGTAGACATGTTAAAGGACTAGCAAAGCAAGATCTTTTTATACAAATACAGATATATATTTCTTTTACATAAATAGATTATTTTATATCTGTGAAAGAACATAGAGTCTTTGGTTGTTCTGAGGGGGAGATGCTCTTTACTGAGCAAAATTACTATTTATAGCTGTATTTTTTAAAAGATACCCATCTCTTTACAGATTTTGCTGTACTACTACTGTACATAAGCACCTTATGTGATTATCCTGTTAACTGTACCCCACGTGCTCATTGTTTTCTGTTTATTATTTGCAACTTTTACGAGAGAGAGAGAGAGAAAAGCTCAGTGAGAGAGCATATGCTTTTTATCCCATGGGGGAAAATTTTCATCTCTGAAACTCTGCGTCCTACTTTTCTGTTTCCACAGCCTTTGGGGACTGACTGGACAAGACTCATGTGCTGGTCGGATCTATCTATCTATCTATCTATCTATCTATCTATCTATCTATCTATCTATCTATCTATCTATCTACTATCTACTATTTTGTTGTGATTTTTTTTTAAAGAAATGGTTTATACTTTTAACTAGTTTTAATTTTTGAATAGTTTAATCATCTTTTAAATTTTGTGCTTTGTGAATTTTAAATATGTGTTTTGTCTGTTGTAAGTGGCCTTGAATCCCAAACTGGGGAAAAAGACAGAATATAATTAGACATCATCACCACTGCCATCATCATCATCATGTTTGATAATCTGGCACATGCCAAGTTTGTTAGACTGCAATACCCATCATCTAAGCCATATTGCCAGTGGTCACATTTGTGAGGAAGATAGGCACTTTAGTCCAGCACACTTGGAAAGCGCCAGGTTGATATATAAAGTTGTGGACAATGCTTAGCCAGATGAATCAAGGATCTGACTTTGTATAAGGCACTTCCTGCACTCATACACTTTTCACATATAAAAGACATTTTGTTCTGACTGAGCTCCTCCTTCTAGTATGCCATTGACATTCTCATACAATGACATGCTCCTTACTTGCTCAAGCTGGATTGACTTTTCCAGGCATGCACATAAAGCTATACCTTTCCAGCAGTTGTTCCATCTGGGGTCTCCTTCTTCCCAGTGGGGGTAAAGTTTGTCATTCCAGTTATTGTGGTCAGAAGACCAACCCTTTAGCCTTCCGTGGTATCTGTTGTGAGGTGCTCTCCCTCGAGTCATCACATCACGAAATTCTAGAAGGCAAAGTTAACAATGTGCAAAGAATTACCATCATTCTTTTACTTTTGCATATACTGCAGAGTGAATTAATATTCTGTACTAAAATATAGGTCATTATTACTATAAAGAAAGCACATATCTAATTTGTAAGGATTTTCATATATTTTCCCTTAGCCTATGACATGTTCAGAAGCTACAGAAGGAATTTTATAAATGTAGAAGCTCATGAATTAACACTCTCCAGTACTTCCTTTGTTCATTTTTGCAGTTACCTGTGTTAAATCAATTGCCGCAGGATATCCGAACATGAGCTGTGAAATTATACTCAAGAAATTCAAGGAATGCCTCTTTAGCAAGTGTTGTATGGTTGAAATTAGTGAAATCAATTATGTATTGTGGAAGCTCAAATTCACATTAACAAATTTATACTGTAACTTTTCCTTGAAACACACTTAGGATCAGGGTTTCTGCAGTCTTCTGTACATCTGTTCTAACACATAGTTGAAAATTTTTGAAATACTGCTACTGCTATAGCCTTGGAAGGAAAGGAGAGTAGGACGTCGCACCTCCATAGTGCCTTGGCCACAGTAGTTGATGAAAGGCCCACTCTCCATTCCAACTGCCATGCTGTGGCCTTGGAGGAGAGAAGAGCTCACAGTGTCGGATGGATTTAATCCCCTCACTGACTACCATCCCCCTTTTTTGTGTTTGTATTGTCTTATTTAGATTGTAAGCCTGAGCTTAACCATTTGTCAGTCACTCTGGGAACTTTTTCAGCTGAAGGGAGGGGTATAAGTATTCTAAGGAAATAAACATGTGGCACCTTGTTTTGGAAAGCACATGGGCTGTATTTTCTTGTCATTACTCCATTTACAGTGTGAGTGACAAGTAAAATTTCAGTGGGTGGTTTTTCTTGATGACTGCTAGTTAACTAATATCACAAAGATGTTTATAATGTTCAGCATACTTTTATAGATCTGTGGGGAAATGTTTCACCTTAAGATGCTGATGCTGGAGTCATGTGTTACCCTGATTTCTGCGGGTCCTGTGAGGGACACCTAAGTGCGCTCCAAATTACAAAGTTGAGAATTAGTCAAAAGACCACAAGCTAGCAGTATGAGAGGCAGGGCAACGGAACGAGATCTTTTACCCAATGCCTACGGAGTCAGGCCGCGTCAAGAAGCAACCAGAAGCAAATAATAATTGTTGTCTTTATTAATATACAGCCAAACAAGTGTATGCAACACACTCACACAGAGAACTATAGAAATAAAGGTTGGAGTTGGATAGAGGGATTTTGAGAGGAAGTTTTGTATAGGAAATACTACATCTGTCCTGAAGCCCGGGTAGTCTGAAGAAGAAGTTCGTGGAAATGGAGTTTCTCAGCACATGTAGCTGAGGGGAAGGCTCGCCGAATGAAGCGACAGAAAGGCGGGACAGAAGCCAAGAGCAATCCGAACAATCCAAAGAAGTGCTCCAAGTCAGGGGTTCTTATAGGGGGAAATGTGGCCGTAGGCTGGTCCGTTCTCGGGGATAACAATGAGTTTCGGGCTGGAGACAAAGCCTCCGAAAGGTCAGTATTTTACATGATTGAGTTAAGACCGAATTGTCAATAGAGTAGCCAGCATGCAAACGCGGAGTGCTTGACATTTGAGTATTCGGTTAGTCAAGCTGCCTGCTCGGGGCAGGGAGTTCTTTGTAAGTAGTGCATACATAATGTGGTACTTGTCTTGAGGTCTCCTGAAGTGGCGGGTCAGCTATTTCTGGCCTGCCTGTATTTGTTTGGAACATTACAGCAATTAGCGGCCGTGCCTGTATGCAAGCTTGTCCGGGGGCCTTGCAAGCACGTGGAGGAAAAAAGGGTAGAGAAGGCCAAATTATTGATATCAAAATGATATTTAATATCCCACAAGTCCAGGCTAGAAACTGCGGTAACACATGTATATCTGTACTTAAAATATCTTTTAAAAATATTTCATAATTCAGAGGTATTATTCTTTTATGTTATTTTATTCATTCATATTATAAAGGTTAGCAAAAATTACTTTTAAGTATTTGCTGGTAGACACATGACTGTATTCAGTAACTGTATTCATATTCAGCAAAAGGTGTTTAATTTGGAAAAAGTAGTTAGAGATCAGAGAGCTGGTGTGGTATAGTGGTTTGAATGTTGGACTACAGCTCTGGAGACCAGGGTTTGAGTCCCTGCTTGGCCGTGGAAACCAACTGGCTGACTTTGGGCAAGTCACATTCTCTCAGCTTAAGAGGAAAGCAATGGCACACCTCCTCTGAACATATCATGCCAAAAAAATCCTGTGATAGGGTTGCCTTAGGGTCACCATTAGGTGGAAACAACTTGAAGGCACACAGCAACAAGTTAGAGATTCTTTTTAAAATAACAAAATAACATAGTCTGATTCCTCAAACTTTTGCATATTTACTCAGAAGTAAGGTACCCCAAGAGCTTCGTACCCTAAAGCCACCAGATCCCATCTGATCCTGGAAGCTAAGCTGGGTCAGCTCTGTTTCATACTTGGATGGGAGACTGCCAATAAACACAGTTACACAAACAATAATGGGGAAAAAATTGGATGTAATGGAATGTAATAGCAAAATAAAATAAAGGCTTGCCCATGCCAAGGCACATCAAGTGTCACCTGCTGTTTTAAGCATCAATGTGTTCACTTTGCAGTGCGGGTAGGGGCTCCAGAGGCTTGGGAAGTGACACTTTTGGGTCTAGTAGGCGGCGTGAGGCTGGCAGCCCTGACCTTTGACCATCCCTGTTTTGGGTTTTAATGTCAGCCTTGCTTATTCTGCTGAATGACACCCTGCATGTCTGCCTCAAAGTCATACTCTGAATGAGTTTCTGTTTGATGGGATTAACGGGGGTGCAAGAAGGGAAAATGCATACAGAGGAAACATTAGCAGAACAAAGAAAGAAAAGGTTCTAGTCAAAATAAGTTTTTCTGCCCCATGCCTCCTCATGTGCCTTGATCAAGGAAAGAGTTGAGAAGCCCTGCTCATTTCATATCCCTGCCGCAGAAGGCTTTGGGGAAGGTCTTTTCTGTTGTGTTACATGAGAAGATAGTGAAATTATTCCAGAGTCTGCCTTCACTGGGCACTGAGACAGAACAAGTACACACTTGTAAAGTGTATCTGGATCAGGTGCCACTGAATTCCTAAAGCTATTATTTCTTTTGAAGACAATAACCCATCCACGCATCACCTAGTTTGACTGATGTGTGGATCTGTCTTCTGCCCCAACTTCTTCACCTTAATTGATTAGTTATATAATTCTATCCTGATTACCAAACCATATCTGAGGATCTGTGTCAAGGTACTGAGAGAAGTGAAATCTATTTTAGCTTCTCCACTGGGTATACAGTATTAATAACATGTATTAGAAGCATATATATATTAGCTTATATGTATAACACATATTTTAGATATATTTACACATATATTTCAGTATATTTTATATTTGAGCTTCTGTAATATACTAAATCTAAGAAAAAAAAGCTTCCTAAAATTGGCAGCTGAACAAAAGAGGGCCTCCAAGACCTTGGATCTTTAGGGTGGATGGTGCGTTTCAGATAACAACACACCAGACAGGACAAGGCTGTCTGTAAGGAGTAAACCAGTTGATAAGGAATATAAGAAAAAAGGTTGGCATTGTTTAGAAGTAGGGGTGGTTACACCAAGGAACATTTTGAAACTGCTAATGAGAATTAAGGATACACAAGGGAAATGCATGATTAGTGCGTGATCACTCATACTGTAAATATGGGGAAGGGGAAATGTAACTTCGTAGGCGATCCTGATAGGCTGTAACCTTTGGGGTCCTATCTAATGGGATCCCAGGGGAGGGAAAACCTGCAACGGGGACAGGGGATAAAATATGAGGTATTCAATACTGGGGTGTGTCCTTCTCTCTGGGGAGCACCCGCTTCTGCAGAAACGTACTTTTAATAAACATTAATGTTTCAGCCGATCCTGTGCTAAATTGTTTTATGAGTCTTTTCTGTTATTTCTCACAGGTACAACTAGTAAATAAATACATGATTAATCCTTAGGGCACTTTATTTTTAAGTATTCATACATTAAATTAAACCTGTGCGTTCTCCGTTTTTCCCCATAGTTCCACCGATTTAAGAAAATATGCAAGTGATGTGTAAGTGTGGGCTGGAGAATATCCCACAATCCTTTTCTCTGGGTGTTTATTGGATATGGCTCCTGGGTCAAGGTTTGTAGGAGCATTCCATAATGCAGCTATGGAAAGCTTGTGACCATTCAGATGTTGTTGGACCGCAATTCCCTTCCCCCATTACCATTGGCTAGGCCAGCTGTAGCTGCAACATGTTTTCCGCCTAGGAAACAGAAGCTGGTATCCTGTTCAGTATTTATATCCAGACATTTTAGAAAGAAGTCAGGCTTATGAAGCAGTTGTGACAGGACACCTGTGGCAAAGTGCTTCAGTGCAAGGAGATGGGTGGGCTCTTCTTTGCTCTCTGCCCCCTTCCCAAGCTGCTCAGGTATCCTCCAGTTGGTGGGGCTCCCTAGTTGAGATAAGTTTGGGGGGGCAATCAAATCAAGAACTATAGCTCCATCATCATAGCTAGATTTCTTGACACAGGATCTCAGCCTTAGTATTTTGTATTAAAATAATTAATTATTAATTATAATAATTAATAATTCCCACACTACCCTGAAAGGTAAGAATACTGAATCAAAATCTTCATTTCCCCCCCAAGAAGAAAATTCATAAAACAATTCATCCTCCCATGCAAAATCAAAACAGGCAAAGTTTTACGTCTCTACTGTAACTTTTGCCCCTCGACTAAATCAAACCAAACCAGCCTGTGGCCTCAAGTGTAGTCATGGCTGCCATCCCATTGCTAGTGTTATAGTCCAATTCAACTGCCACTCCAATCAGTTCCTGTATGTGGAATGACAACAGGCTATCATCTTACTATTTTGCCCAATGTAAGAAAATGCCTTGGTGCAGCACTGCTATGTTCTAAAACTACATCTTCTGTACCCATGAAATTAATGGTGGCAATGACACACATTGCTAGTCTTTGGAGAATGTCAGGGCTAACCAAGGTCATTTCTGCCCTACACTGTTATAGTGCTACTATTCCACTTTCAACCTCCTGTGGAATTCTGGGATTTGTAGTTTACCAAGGCCAAAGAGATCTCTGGCTGAAAATTCAAAATGCCCTCCCTAAATTGCAAACCCCAGGATTTCATAGGATGTTGAAAGTAGAATAATAGCACTATAACTGAAGGGTGGAAATGGCCCAAGATATTTCTGCTGCTTGAGGTGGAGCAGCAAATGGCATACATCCCTCCCACCTACCCAAATCAGACTGCATAGTAAGTACACCAGGCCAGCCAAATTATTCTGAGACACCAGATATAAGAATATAACAAAAACCTTGGGTCATCTCCACCAGTATAAATGTAACACTTAAAAAACAAATGCCAATTTTGCTGTTCTTTCATGATATGCTAAATCTGCTGTTGCCTAACAGGAGGGCAGGCCTGGAAATCATCTTCTGCTGCTGGTCCTTAACTGCAGCAGAAGAGGGTAGGAGGATGGATTTTGTAGAACTGGAGAATTTCATGTTAACATTTTTTGTCCACCAACTTCTTTTATTTCTATACATCAATATCTCAAGTCTCAGGAGGACACGAAACTCTATTCTCTAGTCTACTTCTGCACTACTTCACTAGGAAAGAAGTTTGCTTTCCCTATGCGATAGTTTAAAAAAACCCACAGAAGTCACAAGTTTTAAATTCGTAAAAGTCAATTACTAGGATTTCTTGTATTTACTGGCAGCACCAAAGGTTACTTTGTACAATGAAGCTTTTAATCACCCCATCTGACAGATTGGATGAATGCCTAAATTCCTTTTTAAAAACTTGTGCTTCTTTTGTTGAAATTCAGGGCACATCATAAAGCCAGTGTTGTGTCACCCTCAGCAACAAAAGAAAGATGCCAACAGGAAATTTTAGAACCTCTCCCCCATTATAAAGGGACAGCATTTAAACAAATAAAACACATAAGTCAAAACAAGCATGAATTACCAACAGATGGACAACAGCACGCATCAAAATACTCAGTCCAGCTGTGACCAATACAAAGATTAGGAGAAACTGCCAGTTCCAATTGTATGTAAAATGCATGTCATAACCTTTTGCACTGAACAATTTTATCTAGTGTAATCACTATATCTCCCTGCTTTCTAATAATAATGCACTAATAATCACTAAAATAGTTCAGAATCAGGTCTCCACCCTCAAACATGCATTTAGACTGGGGCTAAATGGCTTGTGGCTCTCCCTGGCCTACAACTCCCATCATCCTTTATACTGGCTATGCTGGTCAGGGCTGCTGGAGTTGGAGTCCAACAACATCTCAAGAGCTGCAGTTTGGCCAGGCCTGATTTAAAGGGTTTGGGGGAGCGGGGGAAATAACATGTGCACTTTTATTCCTCTTCAACTCACCTGGCTTTATTTTATTTTATTTTACCTGATTAATTAATTTATATCTTGCCTTTCTCTCAACACAGAACTCAAGGCAAGTTACAGTCATTTAAAACAAAGTATGACAATTATAACAAAAACTCATGAAAACAAAAGTTTAAAAAAAGTTACCGTATTAATTAATTTATATCTTGCCTTTCTCTCAACACAGAACTCAAGGCAAGTTACAGTCATTTAAAACAAAGTATTGCAATTATAACAAAAACTCATGAAAACAAAAGTTGAAAACAAACCACAAAACTGTCTTAAAAAACACTAATTTAAAACAGGTTAAAACACAATTAAAACATAATAAAACAGACACAATGCACTCAATTAAAAGCTCCATCTGCTGCAAAAAGTTAAAAATTGAAGGTTTGCCTAGACAGAAAGGCTTTAAGAGTGAAACTGTCAAGCGCATTTGGACTTTGCAACCCTAGGCTGCAACTTTATGCACATTTTATTTACCTGGATGGGTAGGTTTCATTGATGTTGCTGATGATGATTATTTAATTCATTTATATCCTGCCTTTCTTCCAATAATAGGATTCAAGGCAGCTAGCAACATAGTAAAAGCAATACAAATTAAAAACTATATGAAGTCATTAATAAAAGTATAAATATAAGAATTATTTAAAAGGTGATTAGAAAGTTAAAACATTGAAAATCACTAAAGGACTATATACAAACCTTAAAAACAGCACTGTACATCATTAAAACCCTACCCATTCAGTTTCTAAAAGCCTGACAGCATAAGAATGTTCTGACTTGCTGAAAAAAGGAGAGTGAGGAGGGGGCAGTCCTGCCTCTCTAGGGAGGGAGTTGCAAAGTCTGGGAACAGTGATTCATTGGCTCAAATAAAGAGGATTAGAATGGGTATGGTTTTTTTCCCTGGATTCACACGTCTCTACTAAATTCATAGGAATAAAACTAAAAACTGAAGTGCTTTTTGTGTTCCCCGGGCATAGCCCTAAACTAGAGTTGCCTGACTGAAAACTGGCAATGTTGCCTTTACCTTTAGTGGTTGTGTAGATGAGGAAATTTCATCACGTTACTTGTCATGCAACCAGATAACAAGCAAGACCAGTTGAAATTCATTCTTCTACACAGCCATTAAAGGTACGGTTTTCATTCCAGCAATCTCAGTCTTAGCTCACAGAGACAGAAGTCCCTGAAGTACATCTGGTAAATGCTCAAGCCCCATAAATAATTTTAAGGATCTTGCATTACATTCATTCTGCACATCTAAGGGCCAAACCAAACACAATATTTAGCCCTTATGTGTTTAGTTTTTGTTTACCAAAAGCAGTCACAGAAGCCCTATTGAGTGGAATGCACTTTCCCCATCCCAGCATGACATATTTGGACCAAGGAGGGTTTGAAAGACTTTTTTAAAAGATGGTTTTCCACCAAGATCCCATTCCAGACTTTCCCTTACAACTATTTGTTTCAGGATGAAAAGTACTATGGGAACCAATGGTGCTTAGGATTCCCAGATCAAAGAGCCTGGCTCCTCTTCTCCAGTCCTCATGGGGAGGAGAAGGAATCTCAGGGTGAGAGCACTGTCTTGAAAATTGTGTGAATATATATTTTCTTCATTTGCTAGACTTCGTATCGTATTTCTCTTCAGAATGGTGTACTCTGTGCAAGTGTGGTCAATCCAAAAGGTATCATATTTAATGGCATCACTAGGGCCCACATCCTGTGACTTCACAAGGAGTCTTGCCTAGTGCTCAGGTTTTGGCCCCAGGGATAGTCCTGACCTGGCAACCCTAGTGGTACTAGTAAGATTGGCATGCCACAAGGCATCTGTATATTACCTGTACATAGATACTATTTTGGTCTAATTACATTACACCTGTACATAGATCCCCTATTTGCTCACAATGGGATATGCAAAATTACTGAGTTCCATAGTCATTTCACACAACCTGAAAGAAAAGCAGTGTTCTGGTGCACATATTTCCCATTCTTTCCCCAACAATGGGGGTGGGCCAGTTATGTCCCTCCAGATGTTGTTGGACTCCTGATGAAAGCTATGGAATCCTTGCCCAGAAAAATACCCACAAATGTATACACACAACATTTTGCATACAGTTTATTGTATTGAAAATTGATTCCTTTCACACAAACTGCTCAGGAACAACAACAACAAAAAGATAATGAAAATTATATGTGAAAAGTTGGTTGGGAAAAATTCAGCATAATAGGAAGGAAATCAAGTGGCAAAAAAACCATTTTTTGTAACCAGTTTACAGACTCTGTTGTATGGGTCTATGAACCCCAGGTTAAGAACTGTCTCTGTCTGTTGATTTTGTACTTAAAATGATGCTCCTCACAAATGTCTTGACTTGCAGAATTCTAAACATGTGTTTGCCCTCTGAAATATGTATCTTCAACCCCACAGGGGAAAGGGAGGGGCTTGGAATGGAGAAAAGATATAGCCTCTCTGCCATTTCACACCTTCAGAATTCTCCCCTTCTCAAAGTGGTTTGGCTTTTAAAGAAGGTGAAATCTATTGGGGCATTTTTACATATCTGGGAACATAATGTGCAATTAGTTCCTACAGACCATGAATGAGTGGCAGCCCATGAAAGTTCAGGCAAGGAAAAAAGTGGCAGTACTACATCATGAGACATGGTTCATTTCTTCAGGAGTCTATGAGACCACCAAGAAAAACATGGGGGTGTATTCATGCTATCCAAGTATAACATTTTGATACCATTTCCACTGCCATGGTTCAATCCTATGGAATCCTAGGATCTGCAGTTTCATGAGATATTTAGCCTTCCCTTTCAGAAAGCTTTGGTACCTTGCAAACTATAAATCCCAAAATTCTGTAGGATGAAGCCATCACAGTTAAAATAGCATCAAACTGCTATAATTCTTGGGTGAAGATATATCTTTCTTCCTACAAGGGAGATGGAAGTAGTGACTATCTTGGAAGTCTCTGTTGGACAATGTTGGAAACATTGTTTTGGAAACATTATTCCAGCATCCCCCAGTCAACAAAAAAGTAGCTTTCCCAAACTCTAGTCTCATTCTAACTCTTGTTTAGCTGTGCAGCCCTCACAGGTGCCATTACAAATCCTGTGCTATGAAGTCTGAGGAAGCCTAGAGACTGCAGCTTTAGAAGTCAAACCATTTTCACACCACATATACACAGTTCATGCATTTGTGTTCCATGTTAATTAACTCAAGAGAACTAACTTCTCTCCCCCTACACGTTCTTCTGCCCTCAGAATCTCTTGTGCTGAAAATAATCCCCATAAGGAGGCATTGGAAAGGAAAAGAAAATTCACTTGTTACCTAGAGTGACTACAACTGTTAACAGGGTGGTGATTAGAGTATTAAGTGAATATACATGTTAGGAATATAATGTTATGTAAGTCTACTCAGAGCAGAGGTATAGCTACAAGTGAGGCAAAATGAGGGCATTGCCCCCCCAAATAAGAATTCTGTCCCTACGTAATTTTCCTTCAGCCCCATATCCCTAGCATTGTGTTAACTTAAAATGTCAGCTGTACATTTGGAAAGATAATTTAGGCATCCAACGAAAAGGTGCAGGCAGTTATCAGGGGAATACAAACATAACAAACAGAAGAGTTCCAGATATGAATGATTTTCAATATCACACTCTCTGCAATACTAGAAGTTTGTGGAATGAAGGGAAATTTCATTGAAGGGTCAGAATGTTCTCCCTCCATAGCTACAGTCCTGACTCAGAGGTAAGCCCCACGAAGCTTGCTTGCATATGTTTGCATATATGTGCTTTCAAACTGCCTGTCAATTTACAGTGAACCTATTAATTTCATAGGGTTTATCTTTGGCAAGGAATATGCATAGGCTGTTTTGCCAGTTCCTTGCTTTGTAATGTGGCCTACAGCACCTGATATTTGTTGGCCATCTCCCATGCAAGCACTAACCACAGCAGATCCTGCTTAGCTTCCAGGATCAGCAGGATCTGTTACCTTTCAGGTATTTAGGCTATGTTTGCATATACATACTTCTACATAAATGCCTATAGGACTGCAGCCCAGGTTTGCTAACAGCAAATGAAATTGCAAATGCTTTCATAACTCAGCTTCTGCAAAGTGCTGTTGCCATCCTCCACATTGACCTCTGCTCCTGTGCTTTTAGCCACATTTTTAGCTGTGCACATCAGCTTACCTCCATGCTTCACCGGCTGTGGTCTTTAAGTCCATCTGTTTTGAAAGGGCTCTAGTGCTATGCACTCCCCTTCCAACCCCATGATCAGTACTGGCAAAGCTAGGACTGGTTTTCCTGAGGAGGATAGACAGTAAGGAACTCACGTTTGGTGGCCACAGCAGGTAGAACTCCTTCAGCGATCAAGAGGTATCCAAGAGAGAAGAGGAGGAAAGCCCACTTCATCATTGTGTTGTAGACGTAACTAAACACTGAGACCACAGAAGCTGCACACTTAACTTGCTGCTTCTTGAAACTTCTTTAGAGTAGAACTGGATATAATTTTTCCTCTCTTGGCCTCCTCCCCTCTGATTAAATTAAAGCCTTGGGGCTCATCATGTGATGGCATTAAGAAGAGATGCATGATGTTGTGTCTTCAGCTCTCTTTCTCTCTCTCTTTTGCAGATCATGTGCTAATGACTCATTCCTCTTACTTTCAACATCCACAGAGATTTTTTACAGCTCTGCTTAGCTGTACGGTCTTTTTGCCTCATGGGTATTTCTAGAGCAACATCGCACCTTTCACAGAGAGTGTGTAGACATTTATTATGCGACTTCCTACAGCAGTTCAGGAATAGCGAACTGCTGCATTCTCAGGGAGCAACTGCTATTCTTTACACAGGGGAAACATTCCTGGCTCAGGGGGCAGATGTGTTATTCTTAAAGGGATCGGTATCAGAGTCAATAACACGTAAGCTAGCCATAGGACCTTTTCGCATGCAGTTTTGAAGGTGAAAGGGCCCCTTGAGCGTCGCGTAAATGAGAGCGGCAGTCTGTACGACGCACTCCCATTTAAGCGACGCTCACAAGCCTAACGCAAACCGCGCACGGATTGTTTTATTTTCAGCTCAAAGCTGAAAATGGTGCGCAGTCGTACAATGCTCCCGGGGCCCTCGCGCACTTACCTGCCGTGCGGTGTGTCGGACAAGCCGGCCGGTCGCGCTTTCTCCCCCAGCACAGCCTACAGCTCCCAGGCTGCACTGCGGAAGGAAGGGCGGGGCGCTTGCATGACGGTCGCGTGACCAGGAAGTGCTGCAGAACTCAAGCAGCAGGGAAGCGACAGTGTTCCTGCTGAGGCTTTTCGCGCGAGATGCCCCCCCAGCTGCGCAAATGGGTAACGTGTGAAAAGGGCCATAGACTTGATCCTATTGGAACAAATGTACTTCTAGCATGGCCAGAAATTCTCCAGAGAAATGCAACATTGAAATACGGGTTGGAGAAGAGAGCGAGGCTGTCTTCATTTTTTAAAATAAAACTTATTTTCCTTCAGTGAAACTATGGGCAAATGTTTGTGCAATATAAGAGAAGCCCTGAAAAAAACCAAACTAGGATATATATAGTTCAGCATTTTATCTTCCATAGTGGCCAGTCAGATGCTATACTGAATCTGGGACCACTGTAGGACGTGGCTGGCTGTACTATTTAGCAGTATGAGGTCGCCAAAGATAGGGGCAGAGTGGCAGTGAGGTGTTAGAAGGCAAAGCTGTGTCCCTGAGGCTGCTTCCTCGAGACCAAGGCTTTCCAAATGGTGTGCTGCAACACATTAGTGTGTCACTTGAAGTGTGTAGATGTGTCACATACAATCTTGGAAATGTATGTTATTATTTATAAATCATATATTTTAAAAATATATGAAAGGTTTTCATGAGATATGTTGTGTCCCCATATATTTTGTTATTACAATTTATGTATGTGTCAGTATCTCTTATACAGGGTTAGCTTAACTCTCAGTTTGCTAGTAAAACTGAAAGTACTGCGTCACAAAATAATACATGTCTAAAAAGTGTGTCACTAACATGAAACGTTTGGAAAGCTCTGTGATAGACTCTCTCAGACAGTGTGCTATGCAGGGTAGGCACCATGTTGAACGAAGATTCAACTGCCTTTCAGTTAACTTCTGTATATAGAAAGGGAAGGACAATATTTTGTCCTTTACCTCAGTCAGTTAAATCTCTGGCCCCTCCTCTGTGATGGGGTGCTTTCAGGTCAAACTGACTGTAGGATTGCTCTGACCTGACGCATTCACAAACTTTTGCGGGGCATTCACATAGCCTCCTCTTCCATCGATGATCCTCTGCTTCTTCATTCTTTGTGTGTGGGGTTTTTTTTACCACAAAGAATCTATTGAAAAGGATAAAGCTCAATGTCTTTTTATTAACAGAACTAGAAGCCATCCCTCTGGAAGCACAGTAGGTCACATGAACTCACTAATGCAGGACATGAGACACCATTATACCACACCAGAGTTCGCCCACTGACTCCGGATTCTAACTAAACAAGAGTCCTGCATGTAGCAACGGAAGTTCTGTTTAACTTTCTTTTATGAAATATCCAGAAAGCTTCAGTTATTGGGTGGTACACTAAATGAATGAATGAATGAATGAATGGCCCAACAGGTACAGGTACAGTTAACAAAGCACAACAGAGTGTGCTTGGATAAGCAGGGGAAGATCTCTCCTGTTTCTTATGCAGATTTGAAAGGACCAGGAAAAGGGGAGAGGAACATGCATACACACAAAGGGGAAAAAAATACATTCGGAAATGGAAATTTCCAAATTTTGGTTTCTTTTTCTAATGTTCATTTCTCTAGGTGGAAACAGGGCTCACTTATTTCCATCTGTATATATCAGTGATTCTCAGACTGTGGGGCAGGACCTTAATGGAGGGGCATGAAAGTTGCTCAAGGTTGAGGGGGGCAAGAAAAGTCAGCCTGCAAGTACAGCAATTATGAAAAAGAAGGGCAAGTCCATTTGTGTATGTGCATGTGTGCATGCATGTGTGGGCACCACTGAAGAAGGGTGCAAAAGAGTGATGCAAATTACCTTCTTCCTCTGTTATGTTTTCCTCCAAACTCAGACACAGCAAAAATTGGCTTCCTTCTTTCATGTTTTTCCCACTCTCTTCTCGAAGGGTTCCATCATTGACACAGGAGGCGCATGCCCCTTAGCACCCACAAAGCAGTTTCTCAGGTGGAGGAGAGGGAAGTGTAAAGAGGAGACAGAGAATGGGAGAGCTCAGCATTAAGATGGAGAGCGCATGAAGCACGAGGGGGCTGTGAGACTGAGAGGGGGAGAATGGTATAGGATAGGGTGTGGGATTGTGTGATGTTGAGCAGCAGGGGCACAACATCCTTAGGTAAATATAAAGGGGGGTCACAGGGATAAAAAATTTGAGAACAACTGGTATATATAGTTGAGAGTATCATGTGCATACTAAATGCTGATAAATGTGAATGCTTAGTAAGAAATGGCAACTCTACATTATCATATTCCTCCTCATACAATTGGCTCCTCACACAAATCTAATTTTATGATTTCAAACAGCTGCCTCATGATTGCTGGAGGCTTGATTCTGCCATGCCCACACCCACCGACCCACCCACCGAGGTATGACTTGAAATCACATCTGTAAGATATGTAAGTAAGCAAGAGATTCTCTCTTCCCTGAAAACTATTCATATCCACATAATGCAAGGAATCAACTCAGACCAAAAGAGAACTAGCATTTTTCCAAAAATGATTATTTGTGAGCCTAATCAAAGAAATGTATATGTGCATACTTTTCAGCACCTGTTATATGATGGATTTCAAAGTGCTAGCCATGCTAGTCTATTGCAGAAAATATTTGCATGTTGTCATGCAATACATTACTATCAAGAACTTGTGGCCAAGATCCAAAGAGCTGTGAAGATGTGCTCCACTGCCCATTCCCCACCCCACCCCGATCATTAAAGAGCAGCCTGTCATGTCACATTGCACTGGTCAAGGGCAAGCAAGAAACTAGATGTGGCACATGCCATCCATCAGCAGATCTCTCAGCATTGTTTTCTTGATGACAAAGTCGCCATATGGTGATGCTAATTTGATTGGCAAAGTGACGATGGGGAAGTCCTTAGATCACTCAGTGGTACAGTACCTTTCCTCCTCTGATGTTTCCCTGACTGAAATCAATCCCTCACTAAACTGGCAGTCCCCCAGGGTTAAATAAGAAAGAGAGACTGACATCTATATTGTATCTACTTCATTTGCTCTTTTCATTTTTCTCCCTCCTGGGAAATCTAATAACAGCATTAGATGAGTGGTTTCCAATGCAGAAAGAGTGCTGGATTGAAATTTGAACTCTCTCCTCCTTTCCAACAGTGTTCTCTCCTGCAGATTAGCAACTCATTTTGGTGGCTATGAAGTAAAGCAGAGATGAGGAACCTTTGGCTCTTTAGATGGACTATAATTCCCAGAAGCCACAGCCAACGAGGCCAGTGGTAAGGGATTATTGGTTTTGTAGTCCAAGATGTCTGGAGGACCAAATGTTCCCTACTTCTGAAATACATAGGATATCTGAGAACAGTTCTCTTGCACTATGTCTGGTTTGGTCCAAAGTAACTCTAATATCATGGCCCAAATGTTTTGTAAGTAAAGTTCTATAACCAGATCAATATAGATTCAGCATTCCATTCTTTATCGTCTATACATATTCAGTGTTTTGTAGCATGAGTGCCAGTATGGTGCAGTGGTTTGAACATTAGACTACAACTCTGGAGATCAGGGCTTGAATTGCCACTCTGCCATGGAAACTTTCTGGGTGACTTTGGGAAAGTCACACTCTCTCAACCTCAGAGGAAGGCAAAGGCAAACGCCCTCTGAATAAATCTTGCAAAGAAAATCTCCTAATAGGGGCATCTTAGAGTTGTCATAATTCAGAAATGACTTCAAGGCATTAGAAAAATTGTAGCATATTTCTAATCAAATGCAGTCAGCTCTCCACACTTGCGGGTTTCACTTTTGTGGATTTGATTATTCACAGATTATTTGCTGTCACCTCTGCTGCTGCACCCTATGCCATTTTTAATAGGGACTGCAAGCCTTGTGAGACTGAGAAACTGCAAACTAGGCTTGTAAGTCCCTACTAAAAATGGTGTGGGGCAGCAGTGGAGGTGGCAGTAAGCCCCACCAGCCACCCAGTTCTGCCTTGTGAAGAAACCCTGATGCCTCAAAGGAATCCATGGTGGGTTGAATATGGTGATCATACTCTTTTGTGTTTTAAATATGGTTTGAGAGGGCCTAACGTTATTCACAGATTTTCCACTTTCATGGGAGTCCTGTGCCCCTAACCCTAGCGAATGTGGAGGAATGACTGTACATGCTATAAAATACTGAAGGGCTCAAGTTAGGTATGCACAGTTCTGGTATATGGGGAAGAGACCATGGCTCAGAGATAGATCACTGTCCTCTACAGAACAGTAGTGGGCAACTTTGAAAGGTGAGGGGGGGCTACATTAGAATCATAGAGTTAGAAGAGACTACAGGGGCCATCCAGTCCAACCTCCTGCTATGCAGGAACACACAATAGAATCGTAGCCCCCTGAAGACTTTGAAGCATTGCATCCATGCACCCCATCCCAGAAAAAAAATCATTTTTATTTTATTTTTTTGTCCAGAGGTCACACTCTATTCACTCCTGATATAGAAGATCTCAGAAGCAGGCATCGGCACCCCGGTCAAAAGGATATGGCTGTGTTTGATGTGGAAGACTTCTCTTTGAGACCATGCAGAATAAATTAAAATACATGGCAGAGGGACAAACAGACTAATCTGGCATAAGGCAGCTTTGATGTTCCAAGTATAGCAGAGAGAGCAGCAGGGCCAGCCCAGTATGAGTCAATTGAATCAAGCAGTAGATGCTGAAGGGTTCAGTGGTGATACCTCCCAGTTATTCTTCATGAATATTCCAGCAGTTCTCCTCTGTGCATGCCACAGAGCTTCTCTTGAGGTCCCTAAACTAGAACTTGAAAAGTTACTTTTTGATCAACAACTTCTAGAATTCCCCAATCAGCATGACCAATGACCATGAGTTTCTGGGAGTAAGTACTTTCAAAAAAAAATTTTTTTTCCAGGCTCTGCTCTAAAGCAGCCCATTGTCTCAGCTGTGGAGCAGGATGCTATACAATTACCATTAAAATAAGACATCATTGCCAGTCTCGTCTGCTTCTTTACTATACTTGACTCTTCCCTCCAGCAGCAAAATGTCTGCTGTGGATCCTTGATGGCAAGTTATTTCAAATCCAAATAATTAAATCACTGGTACTTATTTTGGCCATAACTTTTTTTGTAGGAGTGGAACACTCACTCTTGATGCTGCGTATAAGGAGTATTTCTATTACATTATATTCTTATGGGCATTCAATTTACAATATGTAAGTTATTCCATCATGTAAGGAATCAACATATAAAATCCATGTTCCTCTGTAACTAAATGTATAATTGCTTCTTTTAGCATGTTCTCTCATTCTGTCTTTCCATCTCCTTATTGCCATTGCAGCAATTGGCATGCAAACAGATGTGAGAAAACCAAGTTGAGTTTTCTTTAGTGAAGCTTAATTTAAGAAGCTAAGAAGTACGAAAACACTGTTTATCATTTATTGATGACAGAGTTGCAATGGTGAAATCGCATAATCTGATGTTCATGTTAAAAGTGTCTCCTCCACAGCATGTGATCGTCAATTCAACCATTTTTGTAATGTGACCTCCCCCAACCAGTTTAGCCTTCTGTTATCTTTTCTGTTGCTTCTGTAAGCCAAGGAATTGGTACAAAGTATATATTATCTTAAATAAAAGCAGAACTTCCAATATTTCACAGATGAAAATAGGAATTGGTTATGTTTGTAAAATTCCCGTTCTTCAACCCGACATCTTCTTTGTGGTGCCATCGAGATGCTTTGAACTGAATCAAACCCAGCTTTCAAAATGAAATATTAATTATTTGAAGGCACTATTTATGTCAATCAAAGAGATCGTTTTAATTTTTTAAAAATATTTGATATGAGTGTAATAGGACAATGTTCTTGCTGTGTACTCCTTGCTTCACAGAATATAAGAAATGAGATATGCATCAAATTTTCTAGTCTAAACCAGAACCATTAAGTAAACCACGAGCCTCTCCAGACAAGAAAAAGTCTCTGAAAGTCTCTGGTTTTGCTCCTATACGGACCAATTTTATTTTGGAGCTCTACATGATGTTTTCCACATCCTGAAGCATTACCAGGAAATTTGTGGCACTATCAACAACTTTTCACTCCCATTCCCCATGTCAATTTAAATTGACCTGTCATTTTCCTGAAGTGAAATGTATCTCTTCATGGTTGTCTATTTATGTTATACCAGAACTAGCTAAGATGGCCACCACTAAGAAACACAAACACAACTTTTTTCAGGACTCAGATTCAATAGAGATCATGTGAGGTAAAGAAGAATGCCAGGAATAAAAGAAAATGGTCCTAATGCTTAAGAAGTGTAATATTGCTCAAGCACCTTTAACACTTTCACTAGAACCCCTCAATAATAATTTAAAAGGGCTCAGTGGAAATTGGTGAAAATCAGTTTCTGAAATATTGCCTGCGTCTAGGGCCATTTCCGCACTAGACTGTTATAGCGCTGGCCCCTCCCAAAACTGCAAACCCCAGGATTCCATAGGATGTTGCAAGCGGAATAATAGCGCTATAACAGTCTAGTGCAGAAATGGCCTAGATGTGACATGGGATCAGTATGAGGAGAAGAACCCAAGGCGGGGAGTGGGACAGTGAGGGAAACCCAGGATATTTCAAGAAACCCAAGATGCAAAATCACGGATATGCAGGTCAAATCAAAACAGTGAGAACTAGAAAGCCTCCACACTTCCAGGGACGTTTCCCCCTTTCTGAATAAGCCCTAACTCAGGCTGACCAGGACACTATGATTTCAAAATTTCAAATGAAATCAAACCATTTAAAAAGTTTTCTGAATTTGTCCCCAAATCTAGTAATCCCTACCTAGAATTCAGTTGACAGTTGGCAGATCTTGTGGTAAAACTCCCCAATGCTGACCAGATGACTCTGAGAGTTGTACTCCCAAAATGGGGAATTATATTCTTTTTGTGTTAAGCAGACGTTGTAATTAGTGCAGCTGAAACCAGGGGCCCTTCTGCATTATACTGTTATAGTGCTATTATTCCACTTTCAACATCCTATGGAATCCCAGGGTTTGTAGCTTATGGAGGAGCATTTAGAATTCTTGGCCAGAGAGCTCTTTGGACTCAGTAAACTACAAACCCCAGAATTCCACAGGATGTTGAAAGTAGAGTAGTAGCACTATAACAGTGTAGTGTGGAAAGGCCCCAGGACAGATCTGTTATGTTCATGTTGTCACATATCCACATGAAAGTAGACAGTCATCTTCAGCCCCAGCTGAAGCTTACTTTATGGGCAGTCCAAAAGAAAAAGAAAGATAGGAGTGGAAGAGCTTGTGTACTGCTAGACAGTCAGGAATGAGAATGACAGTTTGAGGCTTTTAAAAACACTGTTTCTTTGTATAATAATGGTCAGTACCCTCAGAATATTGGCCATGTTCTCCCTTCTATCTATTCATAAATCTAAGAGTTGCCCAATTGAGTAGCTTAGTAATTTTCCAGTCTTGATTTAAAATTTCTTATTACATGGCTAAATTTCTAATTACACAGCTAAGATACATATAAGCAGCTCTCTTAACACAGTGCCATTAATTTTTACTGAAACAAAGACCATCATTTCAATACTTCACAGAAGCAATGACTGTGAAGTAATAAGATGGTTTCACAACATTTCACATCACTTTAGAATGACATCTATTCAATGAAGTTGGTTGTTTCAAAAGTTTTTATTTAAATTTCAAGTATATGTTTCAGATTAGGGCTATAGTCTTTCCTAATATCAACAGAGAGATTAAACTGATGTACAAGCAAGTGTTCATCTTAATGAGTAAGGGGATTTATGAAGTGGTTTAGTTATGAGTTAAGGTTACATTTACTTTATTGATTGGTAGATACTATTTTGGTCTAATGTATTACTTTTAAGAATAAATGAGAACTAAAATATTAAACGTAGCGTTTCCTTCCATCAATAAGTTGATATTTCGGTTCATTACACTCAGGCCCTATTTTTAGAGAATGAGATGATCGCTTCAGTTTTCAGATGCTGGCAACTGGCACAGATTGTTGGAAGAGAGAGTCGTGTGCTCTTCAACACCTACACCTGCCTGTTGCCTTCAGAGAACATGAAAGCTACTCTCTCATTTTCAAGTTTGAAGATAGATTAAACTGCCAGTCCAGTTACTCTTTCACATTAAATGAGACAGGATGCCACCTTATCTGTTGCCTCAAGCAAAACAAGCAAACAAACATCTTGAACCATTCTTGGATACATTACTGCTGGGAATAGCAACTTTTGCATGTCCCGAATTCACTGCTAGTTCGGTTGCATGATCATTCTGTAAGTTTAGATACAACCTCCCCTCCAATAGATTACTTCCTGTTTGTTCACAACCACTCTTTTCCCAGTCATGTAGGGACGTGGGGGCAGGGAGGGTGATTCGCCCCAGGAGGCAGTGTTTCTGGGGTGTCCTGGCCCGTAGCCATGTCCCCATGCCTCCACGCACTGCAGCCGTGCCCCGTGCACAGTGGTCACGCCCCTTGCACCGTAGCCCCACCCCTCCTGCCCCCTCCTGCCCCCTCCCACCCCCCTCTGCGCACTCCAAGCTCTGCCACTGTCTCGTCCTCTAACACGCAAGTGTCCTTTGTTCCTGGGATCTCTGTCTCTTTTTCTTCTACTTGCCTTCCTTCATGCATGTGCCCAGGAATGCTTCAGAGGAGAAGCTCCGATGAAACCATGTAAATGTTTACCTTTTTCTTATTTTATTCAAGAACATAAACCTGTATAGATTAGGCAAAAGCATCTGTGAGTAAACTATTTTTATATACCTTTTTAAACAAAATCGAGTTTGTGTTTACTTCTCAGCTAGAGTTAAGCGTGTGAGGGGCAATAAGGTGGGCTGATAAACTGTTCATACTTCTGTTTAGCATGCTAATTTCTCTGCTATGTATAGACACCGACCAAATCTCACTCATTTTCCAACAATTACATGGTGGATGGTATCCTATTCAGTAATTACAGTGTTGTTTATGCCATTGTGAATCACTTTTATGGTCATTGCATGCGTAATGACCAAAAGTTTTTCCCAAACCTACCTTTTCAAGCATCACAGCCTCCCACCAACACAGCCATTTCCATGGCCATTTCAGCACTACACTGTTATAGTGCTATTATTCCATTTTCAACATTCCATGGAATCCTGGAGTTTGCAGGCCTTTGAGGCCTCTCCCTAAACTGCAAACTCCAGGATTCCATAGGATGTTGAAAGTGGAATAATAGCATTATAACAATCTAGTGCAGAAAGGCCCCATGTTGCTGAAGAACTGAGAGAATGAGCAGTGACATGCCAACGCTCTTCCTGTAGCTGGATGAACTGCAGGCATCTGCAAGGACATCTTGTGAGGTTTGAGGTGGGAGTAACACTGGGAGATGTAGTGATACCTCCACATCTGAGTCACTTGATGCAGGATCTTGGTAATTATCTCACATTGCCATCATAAAGCCACCTTAGTTGAAGCAATTAATGTCTCTCCAGAATGCTTTATTTAATCTTACTCCCTAAGCCGTACCCAATATTTTTAATGAATATCTGCAAATTAACACCTCTGTGTACTATGTAGTAGGCATTCTAACTCCAGCCACATCTTCAAAGGTAATATGGGTTGCAGGGTGGTAAAAGCTGAAATTGCAGTAGATGAACAGTGGCAGGCAACAGGCAGCACTGTAACCAGTGGGGTTCTTCCACACTACAATTAGGGCACTATGACTCCACTTAACTGTCATGGCATCTTCTTATAGAATCTTGGGATTTGCAGTTTAGGGAGAGGTAGGTAGAATCTTCAGCCAGAGTGCTCTAGTGCGTCACCAAATTATGTACCCCAGGATCTCATAGAATGCAGCCACAGCAGTTAAAATGGAATCATAATGCTATAACTGGCTGGTGTGAAGGGCCACAGGAGGTGTGACATGAGGTCACAGGGCTGCATTTTGTTCATCCCAGTCTGATCACACCCATGGATTCCTATGTTTCCCAGTGAGAGATACATCCCCAAGAACACAGGCTGTTAGCTGGGTATGTCCTCAGGAGAGAGAGAGAGAGAGACTTTTTTTTTTTTAAAAGAAGCAGTTACTTTTGTTCTTGCCAATTTTGAACTTAAGTGTTGAGGGAAATTAGGAATGAAGGGAAATTAATGAAGGGCCTGCTTTAAAAACTGCTCCTGATTAATCAATGAAACCAAGGTTTTAAATCAATTTATCCAACAAGTAATCAGTTAAATGTTACAGCTCTACAATTTTCTAACAATTCTTTAACAATTAAGGATAGTCAGATACAAAGATTTTGTAAGTCACTTTGGATCATTAGCAAAAAAAGAAAAAGGAATACAAACAAGAAACATAAGTGCAAATATCTGACATTCCTAATTAAATTATTTGCATATCTTGTAGTTTAATATTCTCAGTGCCCCCTTCTCCCTGCATTGAGCCAAGATATAAGATATTGATTTCTGTCATAATTGTTCCAGAGCTTAAGTTACCATTTTTTTCAATGTGCGCTTCCAGAACAGGTAAATTAACTGTACAGAATGAAATTCGTTTTAAGTGACAATATTTTTTTTTTATTTTAGGAGTACCATAACCTCTTTGGCAAATACCATTTAAGATCAAAGATAGAGTTTGCCATGTTGTTATAGCCTAACAACATACACACAAAACAACACACACATACACGTATACATATAACTTTGCCTACATATAGATACTGTGGTACAATCAATTGTGGTACAATCAATATATATGTGTCTGTGTGTGTATACCTCTATATTGTGCGAAGATGATAGCACATAAGTACTTTGAGTTCAGATGTTCCTTACAGATGCAGTGGAAAGGGCAACATATTTGTTGTAGGAGGCTGTTCCATAGGTAAACAGAAACACACGCCACTTTGGATTTAGCAGCCTTTTCCCACTTGAGGAAGGCATCTTGGGCACACCTTCAGATATGCTGGACAACTATAACCCTATTTTCAACCAGCAAGGTCATGTATCATGTTGCCTAGGGGTGAAAGGAAATGCCATAATGCACATCTGGAGCGCCACAGTTTGAAGAAGACAGAGATGAAGCAAAATGTTTTAAAGCCAGATTTACTAAGGACTTCCGATCATGCAAGCCACTTCCATTTGAAAAGCTTTGATACGGAAAATGCCTGTTCATGTGACACAATCACTTCATCACTCTCTCTCTCCCCCCACCCTTAAGGCGGTCACGATCAGACGCCGTCTAGAAAAGGAGAATATGCAATTGATGTCCTTATGCTGCTTTTGTGGAGAATGCTGTGAGAGCTGCTTTTGCTGTTTTTGCAAAATCCTAAGAAATACTGTCAGCAGACTCACCACTTGATTGAGTTGCAGCATGCAATTTTGCAGACATTTTTCAACCCTTATGTTTAAGTTCTGTGCATGCTACAGCAGGTGTTTGCAATCTATTTATTTATATATATGATTTTTTCCCATGTTACTCAAAGTGCCTAAGAACAACGTTAACTGAAAAATGTAGATATAAAAAGATAAAAACTATCCAATTAGAACCCAGTTAAACAATAAAAACAAACGACAAAACCAGAGGTCAGAAATATTACTGTTTAGGTCGGACTATAACTCCCATGATTCCTGAATCCTGAGGGATTTTGGGAACTGTAGCCAAGATTGTAGTAAAAAAAAAGGTTAAGCTACCCAAACTCTGACTAAAACAGAATTGAATGAAAAGCAATAAAAAAACTCATACATAAAGAAAATAGAACAATAGCCCATTAAAATCCCGTCTGAATGAACATTTGTCTGCTAACAGAAGGACAACAGAGAGGGGAAAGATGTTCCACAGCCAGGAAATGGACAATAAGAAAGACACTCCGAATGTTGCCTCCATAGTCTTCTGCTGTTGTTTTAATACTGCTGTGATTGTGGAAGTGGGGGGAAATTTATCCCTCATTTTAATAGGATAGCCATCAAAAATTGGTGTTTACTAGGATTCTTGACTCATTTAAGTGCTTGCCTGACAAAAGCTATCCTATCTCTCTGCTCTGGCCAGAAATTCCACATCTCTTTTCAGTTTCCCAAGCTGCTCTCCCAATATGAGATCTTATCTGATCTCTTACAACTATTTCTTATAGTGCATTGGCTTCATCTATGTTAGGCTAGGCAAAAATAAAGTAAGAACATGTGGCTGAAGCATTGAAATCATTCTGTCTAATCAGAAGCAAGCTAATTACCTTGGACACATGACAGACCATATGCTGGAACCACATTTCATGTGATCTGTGAGAATAAAGCAAAAGAGGATCCATAGGAATGTGAGTAGCAAGCTGACAGGAAAGCATTGCGTATACTAAAAGCACAAACACTTTTCATTATTATATCTCTCTGGTAACCCTTTAAAAGTAGTTCTCTTAGCTGTAGAAACCAGTCAGCCTGGTAAACTGAGAAATCATTCCCATAAAGTTAGTGATTTGGTCACATAATGTTAGGCTGTAGACTTCATGTCCTTACAGCCATTCTTCCTTAGGTAGTAACAATAAATTGTGTCTTATTTCACTTACTTCAAAATATAACGGCCGGCCCCTCCCGAAACTGCAAACCCCAGGATTCCATAGGATGTTGAAAGTGGAATAATCACGCTATAAGAGTGTAGTGTGGAAATGGCCTGAGTCTTGCTGTATTTGAAGACCACCCTACACATTCTCAAGCCACGCCCTGGACTTCTGCTCCCAGATTCCTTTCCTGACAGAATACTGACAGGGATGTATCTACAGGGACTACGAGGTGAGGACCTTGCTCCTAAAATAAAAATTCTGCCCCCCCAATAAATGTGTTCAGGTCCCCAATTTCTATCATTGAGCAATTCAAAACTGTTGAGCTTTCAAAAATAATGTTTAGACATCCCAAAAAAGGGCACAGGAAAAAATGAATGCAGCAAACATGATTTCTAGGTCTGAATGATTTTTTGGTATCTTACTGTCTGCAACACCAGGAATTTGAGGAATGAATGGAAATTTGAACTGGAGGAGCAGAACCCTTAAGGGAGGGGCAAAGTGCTCATTTCCCCCCTTCCCAGGTATATCTCTAGATACCTACATAGAGTAGCTACTGGCTAATTAAACCCTATAAGGTGTTTTCTTACTGCCACCTCACCCAGGTTGTGATACTGGATTGTGACAAGTTTACGATTACCACAGAGGAAACATGAAATGAAGAGAGAGAGTGCTGAACTGGCAGGGCATTACTGTCAATCTGAGGACAAAAGGTAAACAGACGGGACAACCTTAGATGCTGGCATCACTGGACAGTTGATAAGGCCACCCCTTAGGCTCCCTTGGTCTTCTTTTTTTTAATCCTTGCTGTCCCTGTATGTTTTTTCCTTTCCATTTAACTGAGCAGTGGAAGAAATAAAGAGATGGGGTAACAGCCTGCTCTTTCCTTCTGGGTGGCTTCTGGTTATGTAGATCAGGCCCCAAAGTAGAGGGCAAGCAAATAGACAGCAGTCTGTGGTTGCCAGGATAGAACTAATCCCAGGCCCCAAGATTTTGGCACCATTGTCGTCCACCACTGCTAACAATGATGACATCTCACTTTCTTTTAAAATCTAAGGCCATTTCTGCACTACACTGTTATAGTGCTATTATTCCACTTTCAACATCCTATGGAATCCTAGGATTTGCAGTTCAGGGAGGGGCCTCAAAGGCTGCTCGTTAAACTGCAAACCCCAGGATTCCATAGGATAAATAGTAACAGTATAAGATTGTAGTGTGGAAATGACCTGAGTCTTCCATGCTCATACTTATGTCAGTAAATCTGTTCCACCATACAAAATAGAGAGATCTGGAGACTTGGTGTGAAGCCAAGGTTAGCAGATGCTGAAAGAACATTTAGGGTTAGGGTTAGGAATATGGTTGCGGTTAGGGAGGGGAAACCCAAATCAGTTCCACAAGAACAAAATGACACAGAACATTTAAATCCCAAAAGGGTGGGCAACTAACAACATGATGCAAAGATAAATAGAATGAGATGGCTAGTGAGAGAAGCCGGGACACATAGCTGTAACAAAAAACATTAAATCAACAATTTTATGTCTGGCTGAGAAATAATTTTTTTAAAAAATTGCCAAGGATAGAACTGAAAACTATCTGCAGGAGTCAAGCCAGGAAAGCTGGGATTTTAATATGACTGAGACTAAGCACAGATGTGCTCAAATCCTCTACAAGAAACCAAAGAGTAAGGACCGAAAATAAATCCAGTGAGAACTGAACATGTTTCTTTAAAACTGAACATAAAGGATGGGAGTGGAAAGAAGAGCAAAACAGAGAGCAAATAGAATGGAATGGTGTAGCTGGAATCCTGAGTATGAGCACTTCTCATTGTAACAATTTTGTTCAAGTTTTATAATTTAATAATAAATAGTGAGACATTACTAGTCAAAACAGAATATGGATGGGGCTGAACATCTGAATATGCATCTCAGCTGAAAATAATGCAATGTAGAGATATTTTGCATTTGGATGTTCATGATTTATACCCACTGTTCCAGACCAGAGCACGCCATATCTGAAAAAAATCAATGCATAGATTTCCTCATCTTGACTGAAGTGCAGTATGATTAACATTTGGGCAAGTACAGAGTTGTGCTAAATGTCATAAATCATTGGAGGATTCATTTTATTTAAAAGCTTCAGAATTACCCCAGAAAATAATTATTTTTCATCAAGACTCAGGAGCCAATATTTACAATTCCTTCCTCTGTGGGCATTCTGAGGCAGGGACACTTTTGCAGTGGCAGCTGATGGCTTCAATGTAAGCAGGGGTAATGAATCCATGCTGGATTTAGCTAGAACTTTAAAAAAGCTATCAAAGATGTTGAACTCTGTCTCTCAAATAGGTTTAGAACCTTAGACAGCAAATTTAAAATTCAGACTAAAACCCTGAATGGATTCCTTGCCCTAATGACATGGAGTCCACCAGCTGCCACTGCCACTCATCAGAGTTAGGGTCCATTTTTTTCATAAGTAGTTAATTTTCTTTATAAATGCTGTCCTTCATTTTTCTTTAGAGACGTGTTAACTGGCTTTTAACTGGTTTGAGGTTGCAGGATTTTCTCCTCTGCAGTGTGGATGTGCACCCCTTGATTCTTTTAAAAACAGTAGGCATGAGGGCTGAAAGGAAGGACAGCAATTAGGAAAAAATACCCCCATAATGACATCTCTTTCCTCTCCCATGGTGGAATTATTTTACTCCACTTAGTACTTCAAAACACAGTCTTGTAACTACTAACATTACAATTTTGTACATCTTTAGACATGGTTTATCTCTTGAGCACACATCTGTGTCTTTTAAAGATAAAATAAGATGCCATTCCTTGCTGAGACCACATAACCTTAAATGAACTGTTCTTTTCTGAATGCATGTTTACTGAAAAGCTTTGGAAATCCCCAAAGACTGATACTGTAATTAATTAAGCTCCTCTTTATCCTCTGCAGATCCACTTACCTCTTGTTCCCCCTATAGCTGAAAGCACTGGGTGATTAATAAACTATGCCCATTAATTTAGATATCAATATCTCCTTCTCAATATTGATATCGAAAATGTTACAATGAATACTTTACTACGAGCCAATGAGTCTAATTGCCCCATTCCCTTCAGTCATAAAGTAATTGTCGATAAAAGCAATTAGGGTTGCCTTATACAGTGCATTCTGTCTTGTATTCCCAGTGTGTGCAGTATATCCCTGTAGTACTCTATAACTTTTCAAATGATCTCTGGGATCATTTGTTTAAGTGTATTGGCTAAGTCTTTTTACTGCCTCGCAGCTGGATTTATAAGAATTCCATCTCCTTGGTGAGATTTCTTCTCCAATAGGCTGCCACATTAGAGAGTCTATGTTGGGAATGCAAGACCACAATGGGGATTCTGTTGGTGTATTATTAGTCAATTGCCCTATCCAAATTAATGGGGATAGCAAATAATGGGAATCAAAGACTGCAAGACTGATGGCCTTGTGAGGATTTAATATTCATGCTGAAGCTACATTGTCAAAGCTAAAACAGTATCTAATGGCTTCCATGATGACAAGCAGCCTGTCTTCAAATGGATTCAAAACATGTGGTGGAGCATACCCTAGATATGGCTTTCTGTCAAGTGTGGGCAACTGTGGGTGGCTGGGGAGGCGCATTAATACCCCAGGAGATCTTGAAGGGCCACACAATTCATTGTACCTCCCTGCATTTTTTTTTTTTTTTACAAATTGCCCCCAAATGCCATTGCAGGCCTAACAGAGGCTTCTCTACCTTTTTTTAAAAAAAATGTTTCTCCTGGATATAAAATGGCCCAGGAGGACCAACAACATAGCTGTCCTCCACATCCCCTGGGAGGCATTTAGAGGTCACAAAAACAGTCCTGGGGGGGGGCCACATGCAGCACTTTGTCCATCCCTACTTTATGCAATGAACCAAGTATTCTGCCAAAAAGTGATGACTCCATCATATTGGGCAGATCACTGTGTGTTTGTGTATACAGTTAGCCCTCTGCAATTGCAGTTTTCACTTTTGTGGATTTGATTATTTGCAGATTATTTGCTGTCACCTCTCCTGCCTCCCTATGCCATTTTTAATAGGGACTGCAAGCTTTGAGAGACTGAGAAACTGAGAACGAAACTTGTAAGTCCCTATTAAAAATGGTGTGGGGCAGCAGTGGAGGTGACAATGAGCCCCACCAGCCAGCCACTTCTGCCTTGTGAAGGAACTCCGATGCCTCAGAGGAATCCATGGTGGGTTGAATATGGTGATCATACTTTTTGTGTGTATTAAATATGGTTTAGGAGGGCCTAGATTTATTCACGGTTTTTCCACTTTCATAAAGGTCCTATACCTTAGTGAATATGGAGGAATGACTGTATATGCTTTCAAGCTGCCTATTAATTTATGGCAATCCCATGAATTTCATAGGGTTTTCTTAGGCAAGGAATACTCAGAAGTGGTTTTTTAATTTTCTTTCTCTGAAATATAGCCTACAGCACCTGGTATCCATTGGTAGTCTCCATCCAAATGCAAACCAGGGCTGAGCCTGCTTAGCTTCCAAGATCAAAGAGGATGTAGTGCCTTTAGGGTATTTAAGTAGCTGGGCAGATCATTATTTGATTAATTTGATCTGTGTGCTACCTGTAAATTCTGGCAATGTGCATGATCTGTTTTGATAACCACCATAGAGAATCGAATCTCGAAGGTTTTCTGATTTCTCTGGTGGCTTTTCCTGAAGCTTTAGTTAGAAGTTCTGCTTCATTCCTAGACTCTTCTTGGAACAAGAAGTTGACTTAAGTGATCAGTATGACTGTTTCCAAGATCATAGGGTATTTCAATTCTTTGGCATCCTGAGGAGCAGAAGGTGATGAAACAATAACTGAAGCACAAGTGGTAGAAAACTTGTAATGCGATCAAACTTAACAACCCATCATTGGGCTTATTCTGTGATACTGATGGAGGTAAAGTAGCTTTGCTTCACCATTGTTGTGACATGGTGCAGAACTGTTTGGGTAGTGAATGACCTATTCAATACAGATCCAGGGATCCAATTAAAGAGCTCTTGAAGGCCTGCAATGATCATTTTGTTATGTTTTGTGGATAAAATTGCTGGTATCTGTGCTGATTTAAACATCATCACTTTATCAACATACATGAGAGATGTATGCAGCTAGGCTACCAACTGGTCAGTTGTTATACTATTTTTCAGCATTTGTAACCTGAAGATGTGGACAAGCTTTTTAGAGGGTTGATTTTCCAACTGCATTCTGGATCCTTATACAATCTGACTGCTTACAGCTGCCATATCTGAACTGAGATTAGGTATCTTGGAAATAATCAAGACTTTCTGAAAAGAGTAATAGTTCTTTTCATCTTAAATGTGACAGTGAGAACTCTTTTGGGGGGAAAAAAGCTGTAAATCTTGATCAAAGACTATTACTGCTTAGCGTCCCATCTTTCATTTTTGAACAACCTATCAGATCAAGTGCTGACCTTTCAGATGCACATAGCCTTGGAAGAAACTGATCATTTGCCTATATTCCAGTTGAGATTCAGACCCTGTTGGGGTCTGAAACAACTTTTGGTTGCCCTTGTGGATGACATGTCAGGAAATAAATGGAAGGAGTGCAGCCTTATTCATTATCTCTGAGGGTACCAGAGTTCCAGTTGTGAAAAAGGCCTCTCTTGAAGGGAAAACAAAAACCTTATTTCACTCCCTAGAGAATGTTGGAGAGCAAAATGTATGGCTTTTTTTACAGGGGGCAAAGAAGTGGAGACCCCCCCCCCAAAGGTCACCTGTAGGTCTTGCAGAGTGTAAACTGGACAGGGCTCCTATACCTTTAACAGTTGTGTAGAAAAAGGAATTTCGGCAGGTGTTGTGTGACAAGCAACACTTGCTTCAGCTCCTTCCTCTCTGCAAACATGAAAACTACAGGAGCCCTCTTCAGTTTTCACTCTGGCAGCCCTAAGTCTCCCTAAGCCCTAATGTTTCCCCTAACCACTGGCACTTACCCACCCCTATCCTAAATCTTGCATTGGACCTATAGTCAATGGGCCACCTGGGCAGGTTATGTTGGGGATGCAAAGTACTACAATAGTTCTGGCCCTTCCTGGATGGTGAATCTCAGGAAGTGGTTCAGGGCGACTTCTGTGCCTCCCTCCTCCCCCATGGCCTAATACAGTAGAGTTCAGTTTTGATGCTTTCTTACATGAAAGCCTCGTGGAAAGGCAACTGGACATTTGGACAACAGTGTCAGTGATGTGAGCATGACACACAGCTGTATCCATTTTGTACTTAATCAGAAGGAGGCTGTGGAACTCCTGAATAGGTGCGTAGAAGTGGTTTGTGGACAGATGAGGACAACCAAGCTGAAGCTTTGTGTGACTCAGATGAAAGCACTGCAGGTAAGGAAACAGGCTCATGTGGTACTGAAATATAATATTGTGAGGGGTTTTTAATCCCCCTGAAAGACCATGTTCAGTCTGTTTTAAACTCTGTAGCTGACAATGTCACTAAATGCTGGACTTGTGAATTCTGGAACAAAACATGATTCTGGAAGACTAGAATGTCTTATCTACCAGGATGAGCATTAAGCCATCTGAAACTGCTTTCAATTGATACTTTGTTGGTCATGCTGTTGTTTTATAGCGCTGCTGAACGTTAATATGTTATTGGGTTTTTGACGTTCAAATTTTAACATTTTGCTATGATTATACTCTACTTGTTCTTTTTTGTTGTTCTTGTTGTTGAATTAGCTTTCTCCAGAAGAGCAGCTTATCATCTATTTCAATATATGCATAAACCTTTGAGGAAGATGGCTTCCCATGGTGACACAAACAAGTGAGTATCAATTCCTTTGTTGGGGACACAGAACCTGCATCTGCATTAGATACTGCACAACTCACTGGTACACCTTGGTAACACGATCTCCCACCTTTAGATATACTTTGTTGCTTTGTGCCATCAAATCTACTCATGACAACAGAAACTCCATAATAAAGTTTTCTTGGCAAGATTTATTCAGAGGTGGTTTGACTTTGCCTTCCTCTTAGCCTCAGGAAGTATAACATGCCCAAGGTCACCTAATGGGTTTTCAGAGCTGAGGAGGGACTCAAACTCAGATCTCCGGGACTCCTACTCCAATACTAAAATCATTACACCACATTGGTTTTCAGATATGATTATACTTGAGGCCATATAAGAAATACAGAGGAATACCAACAGGTCTTTTAGCTTGTCTTTGAAGTACATAAAAACCACCATAAGGATCTTAATCTTTCATCAACAACAACACAGACTAGCTTGCTATTGATGAGACTTTCGCTGAAAGGTTTAAGATTATTTGTTTGATATATGCATCCTGCCTTTCTCCTGAAAAGCTAGGACTTTGTGGCTGCTCACAAAAAACACATGCACATAAAAACACACTGTAGCACAGCCCACATGGATTGTCTTTGAAAAATGCTCAGAACTTTCAGGGATCCAAAATCTTCTACCTATACTGCTGACCAGGCCTGTCTACAGGGAACATATAATACCTTTGTTGCAACAGCTCTACTGCCTACCAGTCAATTTCTGGCACAATTCAAAGTATTGGTGATAATAAAGCCTTATACAGTTTGGGTCAAAACTGTCTGAAAGACTATATCTTAAGAACTTTGAGGGAGGGCTTTCTTTCAGTCCTATCATCACAGGAATGCTTGGCGCGACATGGGAGAAATTTCTCAATGGAGGTTCCAGGCTATGGAATCCTCTCCTACAGAAGACTTGGTTGGCTCCCTCTTTGTTCTCTTTTCACTTGTAGGTAAAGCCCCCTATTTTATTTACACAGGCCTTCACCTTTTACTGGTTATGGCAGAAGGATATTTTTAATGGAGTGTGTTATACTTTAATCTTCACTATGTTTTAAACATTTTTAAAGTACTTTAATGTTTTAATAGGATTATTTGTTTAAATCTTTTAAACTTTTGTATTATATATACTGTTTTAGTGTATTCTGATTTACACTATATTGTAAACTATCTTGGGTCCCATGTTAAGCAAAAGGTGAGATATCAAACTCCAAAGGTTTTAATATTAAAACAATATATTCTAACAAAATTCAATTTAAAAGCATTTAAAAACACAAATAAAAAGTCCAGTATCCCAAAGAACAGGGTAGTCTGGTGGTTTGGGAGTGGAAGTCTCTAACTGCTTTACAAAAGCAATTCATTCCATACAATCTAACAGCCTAAGACATTTAATCCAGTCAAATTCACATTCACAAGCCCTCACTCATGTATCACAAGAAATCTCTTAGCTGTTATCATTGCTTCTTTCTGTTCTGCAGATTTTATTAAATGCTAAGCCAGGGTGAACTTGCTCTCAAACCATTTGACCAATAAATTGGTCGCATTTGTTCCTACATCTGATCTTTCTCCAATCAGCACATAAATATTTCAGACTATTTACATTATACTACAGTAGCATAATAACATAAACCCAGATTAAAATATCAGCAACTGTCTTTTCTCCTCACAGAATGATACATATAGAGCAAGGAGGTAAGGTGATAAATTTGATTGGACAAACTGATCTTTACGCTAGACGTCATGCAGTCTGCCAGATGTTCTGACCCTATATCACCCATCAACCTTAGCCAGCACAGTTGGTGGTGAGGAATGCTCAGAGCTGCAGTCCAGTAACATTTAGTGGGCTAAATTATTCCCACCCTGTATTAGAAGCCCAAAGCTTGCTCCCAAACTGCATTTATTTAAAGATGCTGTTGCATATGCTGCATGTTCTCAAACTTGGTTGAACAATCTTGCTGATTAGCATTAATATCAAGAATCAGAACAAACTCATTATTTTACTATTCCTTAACTCATTGCTTTGGGGTACATATAATATACTATTTTTAACAAATGAAAATTTACTCCCAACCAATGCCATTTTAGAAATACTTTTCTAAAGTTTATTCAAAGGCACCTTTGTTAAATCAATTTTTCAGGTACAAGTATGGTCTGTCAACTATAGAAAGCTCTTGTAAACCAGGGGTAGGCAAGCATGCCCCCCAGGTCACATGTGTCTGCCAAGCAAGTTTTGTTTTGTTACCTATGGAGTCTCTTAGCTTTTTTTTTTTTTAAAAAAGGGTTTTTCAAAAACATTTTTGACCCCAAGGTGATGTAATCTCACTTCCAGGTACCATTTTTGCCAATTTTCAGCCTTTTTTAAAATTTTCTTTATTGTTTGGTCTGTTTTGGAAGGTTTGGTGCTGGAGGTGTCAGGAGAATGAACTGTTGCCTTTTTAGGTGGGTTTGGAAGATCTGAGGACTAAAAATTACCCCGAAACCAGAAGATCTGGGGGCTGTGAGAAGCTTCTGGTGGTGCCTCAGGCTACATATAGGGGTCCCCAGGGCTACATGAGGCCTATGGGCCACACTTTGCTCACCCTGCTTTAGAGTTACATTTGAATCAGCTGAGCGAGTTACATCAGGAGTCAGACAAAGAGTCCAAATAACACACTACTTCACTGCCTAGTAACAACTGGGTAGAGGCCTGAGATTCATAAACAAGATGTAATGCAAATACTGATCAGGTGCTAAGTCTCAGGAGCTTGAAATTAAAGACTTGAACTACAGAGGACACATATTGGTTATGAGCAGCAGGTCTCTATCTCAGCTTCATTGTAGCAATCCAAAACCAAAACTCAATATATATTCATCAAAGCCAACCTACTAGAGCTTGAAAAGCGAAGACTCAAATCCTTGCATATTGAGGTGCCACAGATTATAGCCATAGCAGAAAAGGAAAGTGTTGTGAGTTTGGGTAAGTTCTGGTACAGTTAAAGAACAGCTCATACAACCAAAACATGATTCTGAGGTATACATTTCAGATTACTATAAACTTTCTATTGCCATAAGGCACAGATGGTCAATTTCTGGTCCTCCAGGTGTTATTCGATTGCAACTCCCATCAGTTCTATCAGGATGCCCAGTGGTAAAAGATTATGAACATGCAATGTAGTATATTTGGACAGCAACATAACACTCCACCAAAATAAGGAATGATGGTGAAAGAACATAACTGCTAGGTGTGCTCAGCTCTATGTTTATGGCAAAGCTATATTTTGCAATGCAATGTGCAAGATTTCAGTGCCCATACTACAGCCAAATCAAATAGATCATTTGTTAGCAAAAATAAATTTTCTAAATCAATGCTGGTGAGGCAGAAAAAATATTTTCTGAAGGATTGCTGCTTGCGTATCTGTTAAAAAAATGTAGATAAATATCCTTAAAGTGCACTACATACTTAGAAGTTCAAGTGGTGGAGGCTTTAAAGGAATTTTCCCTAGTGTGAACTTTTTGGCTTCAAATTGCTTCAGTTCTTCCTCAGATAGTTCATTTTTTGGTGTAAATAACTTTTCTGAAGAAACAGCGGTGGGAGTTACTGGGGCTGTCAATGCAGTATGACCTCCAAAGGCACTTGGTCCCTGTCCAAACAGTGAGTTCCCTGAAACCAAAGTAGGCAGAGCAGCTGCTGTTCCAAATGCTGAAGCAGATGTGGTATCTGAAGAACTTGAAGGAAAAGATTTTCCTAAGTTTGAAAAGCCAGGAGCTCCAAATCCACTAGAAGTTGCTGTTGTCTTAAATGAAAAGGAAGCCGCTGATGAATCTTCTTGATTCCCAAAACCAACCGAACGAGATGCAGTTGGGGGGACAGTGGCACTTTGAACACTAACAGGGTTCCCAAATGCAGGCGCACTTCCAAAGGCAGGTTCAGAAGGTGTTTTAAAAGAGAAGCTTTGAGCACTGCTCTGTTTATCCACAGGAAAGGCTGCAAGTTTAACACAGAGAAAAGCAAAGGTTAGGTTTACTGTCTTAAGATCAAACACCACAATTTCTAATATAATCCATCCCAAAACTGCCAGCTTTTAATCCTTACTAGATGTTCCGAAAGCTGATGGTTGCTGTACTCCAAAACCAAATGCAGGAGGTGGGTGGCTAGCCACATTCTTCAATTCTGCTATCTTAAAACACAAAAAACAAAACAAAACAAAACATGAAGCTCTATATTTTATATCTGTAGGTTCTACTGCTTTCAGTTCAGTTCTGTGCACTACAAATACAGAGTCAAATGACAGCAAGCATTTGATTTAAAATAACTGTACTTATTTTACAATCACTATTATTTTGCCTTTACTTTGCCTTAGCAGCAAGCTGTGTTAGTTTTATCTTACCGCAGATGGAATGCGTATTTCAATTAAGCAAACAATACAATGACAAAAAGAGAATGGGCTGATTATTGAGCATGGAGGAATTTAGCGGTAAACAAGATGCAGGCAATGTAGGCAATTGTGGCTCTGGAAAAAACTGAATAGCTGGATTCTACAGAGATATTTGATATGGAAAATAAAGAGCAGGGGAAGCAGCTACATGTACAGATGTAGATAGGACTGAAGGCAAAGGAGAGTTAAGTTGGAGAAGAAAGAATCCAAAGCTGATGAAGTATTGCATAGTCAATGGTTCTCAATCAATGAGATGTACAGCAGCCAAGGAATACAGATGTCTACATAGACTCAAGAGTTTTAATCCCAATCATCTATGTTACAGTTACTATAACAGCAAAATGTACAGTTGGCCCTCTACATTCACTAGGGTTAGGAGGACAGGACCCTCGCAAAAGTGGAAAAATTGCAAATATCAAAATGTGTGTGTCTGTCTGTGGGAAAGGGGCTAAGGCATGGTGGGGAGAGTGGGCACTCAGGGTCTAAGCCGGGACAGCATGGTGGCCCCGTACTTCCTTTCACATGCTCATCTCCTTCTTTGGGTGTGGGGAACACTGGGAGAAGGTTTGTGGTGCTGAGAAATCAGACTGCAAGCCAGCCTTAGCTGGCCAGGCAGTGGGTGGTGGAAGAGGAGGAGGAGGAGACCAGAGGCAGATTTTTAAAGATCTGCATGGCCAGATCAAAGCTGCCAAGAGGGAAAATTCCCCTGGAAATGATGCACCTGAGATGGGGGGGGGCAGGGGTTGGTGAAACTTGTAAATAATCAAATCTGTGAAAGTCAAACCCGCAAATATGGAGGGCCAACTGATAATTTTCAATTATTAATGGAATTTTTTAAAATTATGCTCAGAATACTAGTGTAGTATTTCAGATTTTAAAATCTGAAAGAGATTTTAGAGATACAATATAATTTTAAAAAATGCCTATGAATAAAAAGATGTTTCCAACTTGGTGGAACTCAAGTTCTTTGACAGACTAACTTAAGAAAGAAAAAGCAAAGAATAACTGCCGCAGCTGAGCTATCAAAAAGGGGAATGAAGGAAGAAAGAAGAGGAGCTGTATTAGAAACAGAAAAGTAGAATGCAAAAAGGGGGTCATATCTGATGCCTCCAATACTGCATAGAGAAATAGAGTTTGTAAAAGTTACTTTTTTTGGATTACCACTCCAAGAATCTTTTACTAGTAGAATAAATATTAAAATTAAAATAAATGCAACGAAAGTTTTTTTAAAAAAAATTCAATGATTCTCACCAGTCTGGTTTTATTAGATGCATTTATATTCTTCAGCTCATGCAATCTACTTCTCCACTGGGTCAATAATTGCTGGACAGAATTGATCTGAGAAGAAAAAAAATAAGAGATTAAATGCCTGCCAATCAAGCAAAGAAGATAGCTAGATGGTAATATACTGGTATATACAGAAAAAGAAGAACTATTACTACTCTGCAACTCAGATATATTTTTCGGCAATGACCTTCAAACCATTCAAATTAAATAGGAGATACTTACATAATTTTGTGTGTCATTGTTTGCTCTGCAATTATAATATTCAAGACGTAATTCTTCTGGCAAAAAGTCTCGAAAACCTACATGAAAAGGAACAATCAAAACTATTCCTATGCTCAACTAAAAAATCATTTGCAAACACATCACTGTGTATAAGTCAAGGTTTCTTACTGAAACACAGAATGGAGGCCAATGCCTCCATTCAGCAGAATAGGAAAGCAAATTAGAGCAGCACTCCAGAAATTCAAACCTTTCACCATACACTGATTGGTCTTATTTCAAAGTCAAATGTACTACTTCAAGGCATGATGTGCCACTTGTTTTGGGAATGAGATATTTTACTTTCTTCATTTAGAGCAGGGATGGACAACTGTGACCTTCCAGATGCTTCCAGCCTCAAAGTTCTACCAGTTTTAGCCAACATAGCCAATGGTGAGGGATGAGGGCAGTTCCAGTCCAGCAACATCTGTAAAACCATAGTGGCTTATTTGATGTCAAGCTCTAAGACAGCTTCTGAATATATAATTTGTTCTGGCTCAGGACCAAACTTGATATTAGGTTTGTGATGTCAACTGCACTGTTCCAATTCCACATCTGAAGAAATAGCAGGTCATGCATAATAGGGAGAGCTTTCAGGAGTGTAATATGCTTACACTCTACTGAAGCAATAGGTCCTCCAGTACGGATCTAGAAAAACTGAGAAGCATTTAGAATATTTCAAATCAACAGGGATATTTCAGGATTTTATTCAGTAAATGGTCACCCGCCTACAATCAGAGAACAGAGATATAGGACTCCAAAAGCTTGGGGGAAATCGTGGGCAAGTAAATAAATAGAGTTATACGACATCTAACCAAGTTGCAATACAGAGCCAAGACAATTACATTCTAGACCTGATGAAGCCGTAGAAAACAGGCTGCTTCTGAGGCAATAAATGTGTTTCTCCTTGTTTTGAAGTGTTTGCTATTTTAGACTTTTTGTTTGTTGTGTGTATGATTGTCATAATTTATTTATGGTTAGGCACAGTATACCAGTTAAGTGAATAACTGGCCTGCATTATTCATGAGCTCAGCATTGACAAATTAAACCTTACAGGAGGTAAAAAGAAAAAAAATAGAAATTGTTCAGGAGCAACCAGGATCAGAAACAAGCCCTAAGCTATTGCAAAGTGGGCATCACCTTCGTGAGGAAACTACACTCCACCCTGAGACAGCCAGCAACATTGATGGCCCTAATCCTGGTTGCTAGTGCCTGAGTGGCCAGGTAGGGACGGCACCACTGCCAGCCATCACAAGGTAGGGTGTAGCTTCCTCTCAGAAGCACTGACTACTCTGCGATGGTTGAGGGTTTAGTTCCAACCCTGGTTGCTCACAAGCGTCTGACTGATCGAGAATGCTGCCACCACTGCCAGCCATCACAGGGCAGGGAGAAGCTTCCTTTGGGAGCTGCTCTTCCACTGGACTTCAGCAAGGACATGGGAGTAGTGATCGCTGCTGTCCTCCTCCATGTTTTGAGAGGAACTTGAACATGTGCAATTTTTGTATTCACAAGGGATCCTGGAATCAATCCCTCATGAATAGCAGGGGCCTACTGTATATGCCTATGCTCTTAATTTGAACAACATTTTGCAATTTATATCACATTTTTGTACATTTAACATCTATATATTATATCAATTGTTTTTCCAGTGCATTTACTTGGGTAGCATAAGCAAAGGCAATATCACTACAAACAGGCCATGGAGTCAAGAAGCATAAAGCAACTGTAAAACAGCCATCTAAATCTTTGTCTTCCAGATGTACCTACATGCACTTCATTAGTTACATACAGCGATATTAGAATTAATAGGAATTTAAGAAGTAAAGTCCACACTATGGCCTCTCTTAAAGTAAGCAACAGTATTCAAGACAGACAGTAATCATTTGGGGGAAATAAAAGCAATGAATGAAGATTCTACCTGAAATATTAGGCTTTTCTTTCATCGGTGAATAGGCAGAAAACATCCATTGTCCTGAAGATTCCCATATCTCCATGTCTTTCATGATTATTTCACTGGATAAATGACATCAGAAAATCATTAACTACACTCACCTGGATATATGAAGCTTAAAAGCTGTTGTTTAAAGGGATAATCAAGCTCAGGATGTTTAACTCCCACTGACTTCAGAGCAATAGTGCTTCCCAATCTGTGGCCCTTTAGTGATCCATAAGTAAACTGCACTGATTGATAAATGATAAATCTTTTAGATTAGGACAGCAAAATGTGGAAGTCATTTTCTGAGTGAGTAGGGCCTTCCCAGTGGCTGCTCCCAGGCTCTGGAACTTCCTTCCTACAGAAGCCACATTGGCCCCCTTTTTGCTGTCCTGCAATCAGCAGGTGAAGACCTTTATACATCAGGTTATTTGGACATGACTATTTCGCTAGAAGAGGGCTTTTCTTAGTGCACTGTATTACTTCTATCCTCTACCTTTTGATTAGAATTAAAACCATTTAAAACATTAAAGACAGTTTAATGCTATTTTATATACAACATTTTCTATCTATTTAGCTATTTGTGGTTTCATTTGTATTTTTTAAAATCTTGTAACCTGTCTTCAGGGGGAAAGGAAGGTATAAATAAAGTAATACAATATAGGAAAAATCATAGTGATAGGGCCCTTCAGTTTGTTTCCCATACTGTATTGTGGTGAGATGTCTGTGAAGAACATAATGAATTATTAGAAATAGCTGCTTTTTAATATTCATGGATTTGATTCCATTAACTGTAGGATGTATTGAAATGTTTTCAGTTTACATGATAAGTCATGGTTACTCACAAAAGCTCTGATGACAAAGTAGCTCAAAGGGAAAAGTTCAGAACCATTGAGCTATACATATCTTGTGCACAAGGGTGCAGCTAAAGACTTTAGGATTTTCAGAAAACTAAGCAAACAGATAAATTCATTCAAAGTGTATAAATATTAAAGGGATAGAAAACTGCAACTTACAGAAGTTTCTCTTCCTCATCTTTAATGCCATTGTTACTGACACTGTCACTGGCATCTAAAACAGCAAACCTATTCTGAGAAAAACCCAAAGATCCACCATCTCTGTTGTCATGCCAGTTAGAAGATTTCGAAAAACTTGATGTCTGGACAACATTACTGTATCTCTGATTCTGGCCACTCCATCCTCCTCTTCTGTTGGAGCCTTCAATGGAAAGAAAAAAAGATGCATTGAGTACATGCACATTTGTCTTCTATGAACCAAAATAAATCTTAGCTCAGAAAAAGAGAGGGGGAGCAAGATCAGACATGACTGTGAAAGGCCAAATGCCAGTGTGTAAATGTAAAGAAAACATATAAAATACATATAGAATGCATGTTATACGATGGAATGATTCTCTGGATACAAGCCTCAAAATCTCTTCTTTGGCAAAGGTGTTGTTGAAATCATTAATTCTAATAAATATCTGTAGGATTCCATGTACCTACATTTTTAGTAATACTGCTTCAAAAACTGCTTCATTTCTCATCTGAAAAGAAGTGAGGATAGAGGGATCTATTGTTCAGTGGTATAGTATCCTTAGCATCTCCAGTAAAGGATCCACAAAGGATCAAAGTTCATGCCAGAAAGAGAGAGGAAGATGGTTCTTAGCTCAGTAGCAGAGCACATGGTTTGCATGCAGATGGTCTCAAATTCAAACGATGGAACCTTCAATTACATAGATCAGGTATCAGGCAAAAGAGCTGCTGAGAAAAATAGACCATACTGGGCTATATGGAGAAATGTGTAAATGGCCTCCTATTTTATTGAGCTTTCTGTTGATCAACACCACACTATTAAAAGCTTGGAAGTAACTAAGGACTGTATATTAGTAACTTGTAGGCAATTAGTAAGTATAATTTGTTGTTGTTGTTGTTGTGTGCCTTCAAGTCATTTCCAACTTATGGTGACCCTAAGGAGAACCTATCATGGGGTTTTCTGGGGGCTGAGAGTGTGTGATGCACCCAAGATCACCCAGTAGGTTTCCATGTCTGAGCAGGGAACTGAACTCTGGTCTCCAAGGTTGTAGAACAGCATTCAAACCACTACACCACACTGGCTCTCTCCATTCCTTTTACCCAGTGCCGTTTTAAGAATACATGTTTTATCATTGACTCTAGGCCAGTTCAAACCACTTACATTTCAATGAAAAAATTAAAATCCCTTACACATGAACATAAGCTTCTTGGACATAAGCTACAGCTTCAGGTTAAGACCCTGAAGTATTCAAGAAATATCCTTAGGTAGGATACTGAATTAATTGAAAATTATGGGTTTGGAAAAATGGATTTAATAGTCTTTTCCTCTGTTGATTATTTTTTTCTTCTTTTTAAAAATGTAATGTGTTTGTTCCAGGACTGAAATGTTGTAATTTCTTTTTGAAGAAGTAGAAAAGAGTGATCTTTAACGTTATACAATAAGTTTAAACTTCTATTTAACAAAAAAAAAAAGGTACTGACAGTATGTGACACACCCAAGGTCACCTAGTGAGTTTCCATGGCCGAGTGGGAATCCAACCTTGATCTTTAGGGTTGTGGCTCTCAATTATAATCATAATATAATTTAGCTATACTGTAACTATTGGGGAAAGTAATTAAAAGGACCTAACAACTATAATTAGTTTCTTTTATTTACTTCTTTCCTCAATAGTTGAGGTATCACTAAGTTACATTATGATTATGAAAAATGGCTGATGGAGGGCCTTCCCTCCATCCCAAGTGCTACTGCTAAGGCCTCTGAGGGAAAGAGATACTGTACAAGCAATATCTGCTGGATTTAATCCTTTCTCCCACTGCCATTCTCTTTTCTTTACCTGTTGTGTCTCATTCAGATTGTAAAGCTGAGAGCAAGGACCTACCAAATTAACAATTTGTGGGAAGTGCTCTAAATAAATAAATAAACCTATCCTAGAGAGGGATAACTCTGTGGTGTAACTGAACTGATCCTAGCAACCCTCAACTACTTAGGTGTGTCTTTTGTAATAAAAACCAGCGATTTCTAACACTCTGATGTTTTTAAAGTAACTTAGCTAGTTACTCCTGAACAACAAAGTTTCTCTCTAACCATTTTTAACTATAATGGTAACTACCCATTTCTGGTCTTTGAGCTGTAACTACTTTTTAGAAGTAACTTTCCAACCTCTGCTGTTGCCCTTTTGATCACAGACTCTGCAGTCCTATACATAATTCGCATGGGAGCAAACCCCACTGAACTCAGTGGAGTTTACTCCTGGCAGATCTCTCTCTCTTATCTATCTATCTGGGATGTACTAAAAATGAGAAACATAAATCAGTGGAATTTGGTTATCATGTTCAATGCCAAAGGTATATTTTTGTAAGCAAGCAAGCAAGCAGGCAAGCAAAGAAGGTGACTGGTGAAAATCCTGAAAGCTGTAGTAGTAAGAAGAAAGGAATTTTGCCAAGCAGGTTTGCCAACCAGCATAACAGTTCGTAGCACTAATTAGTGTGTCAGGAACATAACGTCCCCTGGTTGTTGGGATTCTGGGACCTGCAGTCCAAAAGATTAAATCTCTCTCTCCCGCCCTGCTCCCCAGCTCTGCTCCACTCTAATCACGCTCTGGCCATTTCCGCACTAGCTGGTTATAGCGCTATTCTTCCACTTTCAACATCCTATGGAATCCTGGGGTTTGCAGTTTAGGGAGAGGCCTCAAAGGACAGAAGGCCCCTCAAAGGCCCCTCCCTAAACTGCAAACCCCAGGATTCCATAGAATCTTGAAAGCGGAATAATAGCACTATAAGCGGCTAGTGCGGAAATGGCGTCTGACAGCTCAACTCAGACTCACGGGGGGGAGCCCGAAATGGGGAGCAAAGGGCTGCTGGGGAGGAAAAGGGGGCCGTTAACGGCTCGCGGCGCGTGCCGGGCTCTTCCTCCCGCTCCCCCCGTCGCCTTACCTGAATTCTGAGGAAAGGCCTGGTTAGGTCGCCCATACCGCGGGTGTTCGTTCCAGCACCGGTCCCCGAAACGGCAGTTGCCTTGTAAGAAGTACGGGCACACCCCGCCAGAATTACGCGCCATGGCTCTTCACCCCCGTTCCTCAACTCGCCGTGCCATTTTAAATGCCCCTCCTCGTATAACGAGCTACGCACCACCAAACAGCTCGCTAGACGAGGGCTCCGGGCTTTGCGCTCAAGCTTTTCAGGCGCAGGTTGATGACGCGCTGACGACACGGGGCACTAGCTGGCGGAAGTAAAGAGGGACGGCGTGGCCGGTTAAAGGAGAGGGGCACAAACCTCGGGAGGTTGTTGTAGTGGCAACTTATCGTTGGTAGTGTTGCTGCGAATCGCAGCCGACTTGGCGACGGTCGTCAACACCAAACCCAACGAGATGAGATTGAACGATCGGCTGAAGTTAGGACAAAAGGAGGGAGGGGGAAAAAGGAAGGTAGCAGCACCTCTATTTCCGCATTACACTGTTATAGTGCTATTACTCCACTTTAAGCATCTATGGAATCCTGGGACTTGCAGTCTTCTCAGCCAGAGAGCTCTTTGGCCTCAGTAAACTACAAGCCCCAGAATTCCACAGGATATTGAAAGTGAAATAGTACTATAACAGTATAGGGTGGAAAATGGCCTCAGACTTTTTTTATTATTTTAAACGTGGGTTTTCATGGTTATAAACCCATCCCTTCAGATGCAATAGTGATATCAAGGCCTCAGGCTATAAAGCATATTTACACTGTGGAAGGAGGATGTAATGTAATACAATCCAGAAAAGTGCAAATCGTGACCCCTGCTCTACATTTTCAAAAGGCTTTTAAGGTTTAGACAATCATTACAGTTCATCTTGTTGGGTATTTTGGGCTCCATCTGCCATTGGTCAAAAATCCTCCATGTGCAGGGGAAATAGAACATAGAACACTGTTGCAATTAAACAAGTCAGCCTAAAAGTTGGCTCAGAAGCTCCCTTTTTACAGTGGTTTGAAACCATTGCAACACATTCTCCTAAAAACTGTGCAATACAGCATGTCAGAAATAAAATATAGGAGACCCTCCTACATTAACCCTGTAGGAGTCAGAAAATCCCCAGGAATTGTACAACTAATCCCAATCTCTAGTAGCATTTTCTTCAAATGGAAGTAGACAACATTTGGCCCTGAAGATTTTTGTATATCAGCTCCTAAAAGCATGTACCTAAAGTAAGGGACTCTTGGAAGTCTGGTAAGAAGTTGTGTTGCTGGACTTCCATATAATCTGCTCATAAAAAGACTTAAAAGATGTTTTTAATGGCCTCTTTAAGACTTAGCTTGTCTCTTTCCCCCATCTGTCCAAATTCTAGATGCCAACAGCAATAATTTGAGTGTACGATGAATGGAATCCTTTGAAACTTAATGTACCTGTCTGTGCCTCTGCTGCCATTCCATGGGTAATTTACATGACCAGCTATGCCTTGAGGCACCACCATGAAACAGCACAGGTCAGCATTCATGGATGAGAGGTGACATAGAAAACAGGAATAGCCAGTTGCAGGAAGGTGAATAGCTAATTAGATGACAAACCTTCTCTCTATTTAATGTATAGAAGGTCCTTTCAGCAGCTATAGTTTTCCATGGAAATTCAACCTGCTAAACTCTCTGTTCTGAAAGACTCTAATATATAGGGCAGCTGTAATAATTTGTACTTGCCTACTACAAATTGTTCCCTATATATGAACTGACTAGAACTGCCATTCCTTATAACCGTGGCAAAAAAAAAAAAAAAAAGTGTTATACACCTTTCCTGATCTAGTACACACAAGTGTAATTACTGTGTTCTTGTACTGTGGACCACATTAAGAGCACACTGTCATGGGACAAATGTGTAACATATTATATATTTACATCTGTAGTATATAGATAAAGCTTTGCTTGGACTCCCATAGACAATGTTTAACAATTAGAATTAGCAGGACCCAAATAGAGAATGCAGTTGAATACTCCTCCATAGCCCACCAAGTATGATAGACTTTTGTCTAATGGGATACTACTACTAATCTTTGTTAGAAAACTGTTTGAATTGCTTATATGGGGAGTCCTGACCTATAGTACTGAGTATTAAATAAACACTTCACAACCATCTTAAGAAAAACAAATATTTAATCAACAAAGTTTACTGACCCACAAGCTTCACTGAGGTATTTTCTTCACTCTCAAAAACTAATACTTAACAAAAGCATTTTGTAAACATGATTTATCAACACATATTTGTCAACACACAAAACAGTCCAAGAAAATGTTTTGCACTTTGAGTTCATGTATTAAGAATGGACAAATGGATGGAATTTTTCATATCCTGCCTAGATAAAGAACATGTAGAAATCTAGAATCATAAAAAGACAACTTTCATACCAGACTGTTCATATTTGACTAACTGCTGATAAATGAGCATTATGAGGATACCTCACTTGTAAGAGCTTTTAAAAAAAAATGTAATGATAACTGAAAGTTATTATAGTACAGTGATGTACATTCATGAAGTTTAACTTTTTATTGTGATCAGATTATTCTGTTATTGGTAAATCTGTTTTTAAAAAAAACCCTCCAAGGCAGAATTACAAAAAAGTGTGCTTCAGAATTTGTTTAAAATCCCAACATTTAAAAAAAAACCAGTTCGGAAGAGTTTGAACTGTATCCCTCTGTGCGGGCTACACACTGTCAAGGATTTTATGGCAAACAAGCAATATTAAGAACAAGGTACACAAAAGTGTACTTTAGACAACATTGGAAATTTCAGCTTAGAAGACATAGCTCTCATGAAGTTGTGAAGCAGAGAAAAGCAGCAGAGGAAAAGAATGAAATAAAGTAACTAGACTATATTTTACATGCAAAACATGTTTCATACACAAGCAATAAAGGAATTCACTTTCTAACATGCAAACTTATGAATCTTTTACAGTACATATACCATAGTTTTTGAAACCTCAGCAGGGAGTAAGAAATGGTTATGGATGTGATCCATTCCAACACAAACAAGGAACAAGAGGGACCTGCATCTTGTGTACCCTAGACTGCGTCCAAGAAAGAAAACCAGAGCAGGAAAACAAGGTAAGTGTAAGTTGCATTTATTTGACAAAATAAATGAACTATAATTAGAAGCAAAACTTTACTCTCCCCAGGAACGAGGCCTGTTCAGGCAAGTGTAACTTCCATCCCTGACTACATTTACTCCTCCCATAAATGAACAGCTGCCTTCTAACCTGCATCCAAGGCAAGAGCATATTTATTCTTCAATGCCACAATACTCCCCCATGGGGATACAGAGAGTTATAACATGTACATCTTTACAAGTGAATATTTTGTGAAGTGCATTTTAGAAGAAAAACCACATCCTTTCCATATGGCTGAAAGGCTATAGTGGAAACAATACAGGGCATATGGTTTTGCACAGATACAATTTAAAATCTCAAAAGATTATCTGTCCATTGCTATGCACCATACTAGTTGTGCAATAAAACACTAACCCAATAGAAATGGATGCTTGTGTAGACCCTGTTAACACAGTATAAATAGAAGGATCTGGAAAAGTATGATGCTCATTCAAGTACTTCTTGAACAACTGGACCTTGAAGTTGCAGAACTCCAATCTTGTGATGAAGCTGCATGGCAGTAATACAGTACATATTTCTGCAGAGCAGCTGTTTGAGCAAACATATACCACTTAATGAGTTTGTTTCAAGACGTCTGTACTACCTGAAGAATTTTATTATTTCAACTGGAAAAATGCAGGTAATATTTTAAAAAGTCTTCTTGAAAAATTCCACAATGTACTTTAGGCATGTTTGTTTGTGGAAGAAGTGCACAAGTGCATCTTAAAGAGATAGTTTATCTTCAGTCTGAGTTTGCAGATTCTTGAAATACTTCCAGTTGTTCGGAAGTGAAATAAAATTTGCACAAGCAAATCCACATTATATATTAGAGATAAAAAAATGGAGGATTGCATTCCAAATTTTCCACATTATTACAAATTGAAACTAAAATGTAAAAGCATCACAAGTAGCAAACTATTTTTTTTTCAAGAGCACTTTATGATCTTCTTGAATTCTTCATGTTTCTAGTGTTTCCTCATTTGCTCCACAAGTATCAACAACACAGATTAAACAGCTAGTCACTGGGAAAGCACGGACTTTGGAGTTGGCTATCCATTTATCAGTTTCAGTATTATATTCAAGGATGTGCCCCAGGCGACCTACACCCTGAAAACCAGCTAGAACATAAATTATTGAGCCTACTGCAGCACATTTTACTGTTACACCTTTCCATGGCATGGGGGAGACCATCTTCCACTCATTCACTTTAATATCATAATACTCTACGTTGTCTAAACCACCTTTAAAAAGAGGGAGAAAACACAGTTAAATTTCAAGCTCACATTTTCTGAATACACTTTAAAGAAATAACTGAATTCTTCCCAGCTGCAAGTAAACAATAGCAAAACTCTCTCTAGTCTGATGAATTAAAAGTTCCAAGAGTGACTTGAAAAATTAGCTTTTAGAGAATACTGAAGAAATATTATCTAAAAACATATCCCAGGCTTAGTGATTAAGTCAAGTAAAGGAAAAGAAGGAATCCAGTGTCTAAAACTTGGATTGGGGTGGGCAGCCTCTCAAGGATTGGAGGCCATTTCTGCTATCCTCCAGCCCACCCCCATGCCAATTTTCCCCAAAAGGGTAAATCATGTCTAAAGAAGTTGAAGGGAGGTACAATTCACCATTTAACTATTATGTCCTCCACACAGGAGCCTATATTTGGACATAAAAGGCTTTTTTCCAAGACAGAAAATGGTAAATCACTTTTGGATCCAAAAGCCATTTTGGAGACTGAACCTGGCCTGTGGTCTTCTTCAAATGGCAAACTGCAAACCCAGACTTCTCAGAGCATGACTGTTATTTTTTGGCTTATTTGTTCGCTTGTTTGTTTGGAGCATGAGGAAGGGGGAGCTGCATGCAGACCTCACACTGCACTTTGCCTATCCATGAAAAAGACATGCTAATTATTATAAGACAGCATTTTTCCCTCCTATTTTGACTAGTGATAGACACACTTGTGCCCAATTTCATTTGCATTAAATCTTGTATTTTCCCAATGATTTCTATAAGCTATTTCCATGCTTCCTGTCCCTGGATATTTTAATATAGCATCTCAGTATGAACCAGAAATTTACCTATGACCTTTTTTCTTCCCTTTCTGTGTATCACTATGTCTCCTCTTCTGGCCCCTGAGCTGGCAGTGCCCCCGTATGAAGTAATTAGGCTGCCTTAACACTACTGCCATATCACTGCGGAAGCCAGCAAATTTTGAGATGGTGCATCTGGCACAGTAGACGGTATATTTTATTTCTGACATGGCAGACCTTAGGATCAGGCAACAGAAATTGATACATACCTAAGCCATTTTGTCCACCCACAGCAAATATTTTGTCTTTCACAAATACCAGTCCATGATTTTTTCGGGCTTCAAGCATCGGACACAGCTCTGTCCACCTGAAAGTATTTTAAAACAAAAACCTCAGTTTCATACTATGTACACATTCTTTTCCACTGAGTATGCTGTGGTGCTAAAACTGGCAAGAAGAAAAGTTAAAGCCCACTTCATTTATTTTCCATTTCTCTGACCAACTTTTATCAATTTTCCTGACTACTAGTTTTTGAAAAACTAGGTTATCTTACATAAAATAGAAGCTGTATTGAATGGTTTAGATCAGAAATTAATTGTATTAAAATACATTGAGATACAAGCTTCAGTATGAGCTTCTTTTATCACTGAGGCACATCTGTCTTGAAAATGCACTAAAATTAGACCAAGATGCAATTGTCTAGAATGTCCTTACAAACAATGTCTAAACCAGGGGTGGACTGTTTTTGCAACCCAAGTCCCTCCGAACCTCCCTTGTTGTTGCTGTGTGTCTTCAAGTCACTTCTGACTTAATAAGGCTGCCCAAAGATGAACCTATCATGGGATTTTCTGGGGCTAAGAGTGGGTGGTGCATCCATCTTTACCTCATGGGTTTCGATGGCCCAGCAAAGAACTGAACCCTGGTCTCCAGGATCATAGTCCACTGCAACTAGCTCTCCCAAACCTCCTTACACCACACTTTTTTTTTCTGGCAGAAGTAGGGTGAAATGCTTGTACTGGAAGCTTTCAGGAATGGCAATTCACTTTCTAAATAGACTGGAGGGTCCCCCCTGCACTGTTTAACATTTAAAAATTATCTATTTTTCAAAACCACAAGTGGACTTCCAGTTTTGTTTTTTCACATTTTTTTGTATAATTTTTATTGAAAGTTTTAATAACCCCCCCCCACTTCCATGCTTACATCTTCCAGTTGAAATTGCTTATTTCCATTCCATTACAAACATAATTTCCATCTTACAGAGAGAAGAATAGTTACATTATTTCTTCTTTGATTTTTTATACATTTATATCCTTACCCAAACCAATACGCTCTTCTTGTTTTTTCACATTTTGGGCAGTCTGTGTGGCCTCTGCAAGTTTGCAGGGGCAGAAAACTGTCCAGCATACTTAATGGAAATTGTCCAACCCCTTTTCTAAACAATGATAAAAGAACTTTTTCCTTCCAACCAATGCAAAATTATATAGGAACTTAAGTTTTGCGAACTGTTTATTTAAAATGGCTTAACTATAGCCATGTTATGCATGTTTGTTTCATAAACTGCAATAAAAACGAAAGTAGAGTACAAGTATATTTTAAAAATGATCAAATAGATACACAGCAATCATTTCTGCAGTTTACTGTTTTGCAAGTTCCTTATTTTTGGATAATCCATTTATTTCATGTTGATGTCTTTTCTCAGTCAGTTCAGAATTATTTTTAAAGTGTTACATTTCTCCCAGTTGGTTCTGGTGGTGACAGGAGGCAACACCTCCATACCCTGTCCACATCCTTTCAAAAGCATAGCCATATCACATAGAATTCTATGCTGTCCATATTGGAAATAGGAAGTTGTAGGAAGTTTTTCCTTAAATTTAGTTTAAACCTTGTATGTAAGAACACTGTGTACCAGTTGATAATTTTCAGGTTATCTGCAGCTGCTTAAATTATTTCCATTGCAGCAATGGGTGCTCTTAATCAATCCCAGTCTGTGGCAGAATGGAGTGCCACCACAAATCTATTTCTTTAGGTCCCAAACAATTCCAAATAACCCTTTTTGTCCATTCCTTTTGTTGTTGTGTGTTTTCAAGTCGTTTCTGACTTACGGCGACCCTAAGGCAAACCATCACAAGGGTTTCCGAGCCTTAGAGTGTGTGATGTGCCTAAGATCACCCAGTGGGTTTCCATTGTCAAGTGGAATGTTCAGACCACTACGCTATGCTGGCTCTCTCCGTTACTTTTACCCAGCACCATTTTAAGAATATATGTTTTATCATTGACTCTGGGCCAGTTCAAACCACTTGCGTTGCACTGAAAAAGCTCAGGTCCCTTATACATGGACATAAATGACTTCTATCAGTTTCAGGTTAAGATCCTGAAATGTTCAAGAAACATCCTTAGGTATGATACTGAATTAACTAAAAGTTATGGGTTTGGAGAAATTGATTTAATAGTCTTTTCTTCTGTTGATTGTTTTTTCTCTTTTTAAAGGTGTAAAGTGTTTGTTCCTAGACTGAAATGCTGTAATTTCTTTTTGGTGAAGTAGAAAAGAGTAATCTTTAACAGTACATAATACTGAGTTTAAACTCCTGTTTTACGAAACAAAACAAAACAAATTTTTAAATGAGTTCCAGTCTTAATTCAAGGTACTGATGATGACATTTAAAGCCTTAGATGCCCAGGAAATAGCACCATGTGTGCGTGAACACACAATTCTACAAAAAACAGTTGTACACCTGGAGACATGGGAGAGAACAAGGCTTGCTTTGCTGTAAGCATTTTGTTCAGGAATACCCTTCTCCTGCAGGCCCAATCTGAACTGCTATTGACTTAATTTTGGCATCAAGTTGACAAGCCTTTAGGGATTAAAGATCTTGGTTGTATAACTATGGTTTTAGATTCCTTAACTTGTGTGAATTTAAGATATTTTATACTGTTCTGAATTGCTCTTCATGATTTTAAATTGTTTTTTATCTGCATGCTACTTTAAGATCTTATGATAGATTGCAAGATACAATTATTCTAATAAACAAAATGCATAAACAAATTAGCTTACCTTGCACCAACCTAGCTCTACATGTCAGCCTTGGTTTTCTAAACCAATCTCATGCTTTTTTGTTTAAAATAAGGTTGTTGAAATTAATATATGAGCAAGACTAAACTTTTCAGTTAAATAACTCCTAAGGCCAGCCAGCCAGCCACAATTTTCTGACCCTCATCAACTGATTCACATCATCAAACCCACTGAAACTAGTTCTGGTTTGTTTAAATGCATAAATTACCCAGTTGCAAGGGCCAATAAGCTTTTCTATAATAAAATAATGCCATTACTAACTGGTTCATTTTACTTTGTTTTACACTTAACAACCTCAGTAAACATTTTCAAACTCTTATAATCATATTATAAAATGCTGACATCATTATATTATCTATTATTCTGGTGCTTCTCTATTCTAAACACCACAAGTATTGATACTTTTCTTCCAGCAACATCACAAAAACACTATTACATAAGTATAGCTTAACTCTATTTTTCCTGGCTTTTGTTTAATTTCCCAAATCTTCCCTGACCAATTTTCATTCTTCTAAGGTTGCAGAAAGCAGTAACCCTGTACTAGCACAAAAACATGTCATATGAACTGATATTTCTAAGCTTATTTTATGGTATTTAAAAGTTCTTGCTTCTTACAAAGAAGAACAGGCAAATTGAGAGGCGTTGGACACAGCACAAATTTTTCTGTACAGAGGAAGGAAACAGTAGTTTCTTCAATAACTTTTTTCACAATTAAGTCAAGCTTTTTTATTTTACTGCTTAATTATGTAAACAGAATAAATGAAAAACAACAGAGCTCAAATAAACAATAATTAACTAATATTTACTAAAAAGTATTATGCATTACTAAGAGTAAATCTTAAGTATAAAGTACTATAATTTATTTTATATTGTACATCATAGCAATGACACCGAGGAAGTAGCAGCTGTGAGCTGAAATGTGCAGATGCTCTTCCTATCTGTGTGCATTATGGCTTCTGTAGCCACAGGGCAGTTGAAAGCTGCAGTGGAGCAAAGGAAAGAGAAGCCCTCAGAAATACACAAATCCATTGTTTATTCAAGGCAAGCAATGGCTGTTGGTAGCTTCCATGCTAGCACAGTGGTGAATCTTTTCCAGGTTATAGCCCAGATATTAAAGGATCTGTATCTGGTGCTCAAACTTTCAGTAGCAGGTGATAGCTTCACGCAATGGGATGGCAAACCTACAGCAAGTTTTAATATAGATTTTAAAAGAGCTGTCCAAGGTGCTAAACCTCAATCCCCAAACAGATCCAGCACTTCGGATAGTTCCTTTCAATTGTGGATGAAATCTAGATCCCAGTGACATGGACCCATTGGCTGCTACTGAAAGAAAGATTGGGATGATCTCTCCCCATTCTGCAGTCAGTGACATAGGAATATAAAAAGAACCCTCAGTTTCCCAACATTGCTCTAGGAAAGTTAATTAGTATTTGGATAGGAGAATGGTGATGAGGACTATGAAAAAAAATACTCAGGACATGCCTTATACTGGGAAGGACAGTGATAAAGATTTTGGAGATAGATTATGTTTCCAGAGCAAGAGTTCCTAGTGCTACCAATCCAAAGACTTTGTGCAGCTTCTTCAAATTATCTTTGGAAAGAAAAAGAATGGCAAGCTAAGGGGAAAATGTGGGAGACAGGCAAGTAGACGGTGATGATGACTAGGTTCCCTGCAAAATTTATGTGAATGAGGAGCAAACTAAAAGTCAGGGAGGTGGCAGTGATCAGCATGTTTTCCCCTCTGAAAATAGTACTTTTATACAAATGAAAATAGAAAATAACATTTTTAGACATTTTTCTTACAAAAGAAAATAGGACTATTGTACAATCTTAGAAAACAGACTTGCAAATTAACCTCAGGTTTATACACTGATGATCAATTATAAAACAAAATCCTCTGGAATGCAAGATACAGAGTTGGAAAAAAGCACATGTCAGAAAAAAAGAGTTCTTTCCCCCACTGAAGGGAACAGCCCTTCTAAATATTTGTAAAGTGTACTGATTACAGCTTCATCTGGAAGCATACAGATAGAAAGAACAGAAGCAGGTAGAATTAGTGCTAGCTTTGAGCATTACGAATAACTTTTGGTAAGGCTATCTGAGATGCAGTGGTGGATTTGCTATTTGAGTGCTGCAGAAGTCAGTGGGGTGACAAAATTGGCTCTGGATTTTAGTCTGATCATTAAAGAAGCTATTCAAGTTGTTGGAACTATCTAGGGGGATAGGATACAGAAGCCATGAGTCCCACTTCTCATCTAAAACAAAACAGCTTTTAAACCAGTACATACGTTTCTGTTGCTGGATCATAAACTTCGCAGGAGCTCAAGACTCTTCCAGACACATTGTTTCCTAAGCTTCCACCACATACATAAATGAGACCATTTGCCTCTACCATTCCATGACTGCACCGCTGAGTCAACATGCTGGGCTTTGTGTGCCAGCTTTCTGTTCTTGTATCATAGCATTCAAATAGATATAAAGCAGAATTTCCTTTAAATAAATAAAAAAGGAAACAGATTTAGACAATATTTTAAAAATTATTCAGTTTATAATTTGTTACAATGCAACAAGATTGTTGTTCCAAAATAGAACTTCAACTGCATTATACTTCATGAAACATCACTTTTCAAGCTGTAGAGTTTTAGTTATTCCTTTGTTATGCCATTCTGCCAAGATGTACATGCTCCAGTAATTGAACAACCTTCCTGCTACACTAAGAACTTCACAACACTGTACTTGCTTCATGTACAATAAAGAAAGTTAACTGGGACTCAAAAACAGGGAACAAAACCAGTGTTGCCATGTTGCTGCTGAAATAGCAGTTTATTCCATGTCACACTACCCATTTGTTAAAAGCCAACTGTTCCAAATGTCCTTGTTAACAGATACTAGGTGAGTATTATCCAGAAGACACCATTATTATGGTTCAATTAGCACATTTTGAAAGTACAGTAGAGTCCCGGTTATCCAACCTGCGGTTATCCAACGCTCCGGATTAACCGACGTCGCGGTTGCCTGGGGGCGTGGCTGCAGGCATTTCTGCGCCCCAGACACGCCCCGACACGCCTCCAAAATGGCGGCCGCCACAGGGCTCCGTGTCATCCAACATTTCAGTTATCCGACCCTGCGCCCGCCGGTTTAGGTCAGATAACCAGGACTCTACTGTACTAATCTCTATGGATATACCTTCCCAAGGAAGATAGTCTAATCTTGAAAACTGTGTTTTAATTAGCATCCAGGATTTTTAACTTAGCAATTCTATTTAATACAGTTCAATCAACAGTGCTCAATCATACCACATGTGAACTCTATAGCTGGAGGCAGTGCTACAGTAAATAGATAATATACTATACCCAGGACAACTTTGTATCTAAGATATTGAACTAAGAAGCACTACAGGACAGGAGAAGCATGCCAGAATGTGGTTCTGATTTCTCTTATGATTGCTAGGCCCATGAGCACTGCTGCTCTTGACTAGGTATGCTACAGGCTTCTACTGCCCATGCTAATTATGTCACAGGTTGACCTATCTGCTCATCTGGTACATGCTAGCTGGATATGTCTTTTCACCCCCAGACAAAATTAGCAGGCCAAGTCAAAATGGGAAGTACCTTTTCTAATGTTATATTCAGTAATAAAACCATTTATAGTAAACTAGCATATTTACCCAGCACTGCCTGGGATTTTATTTTCCTCTTAAGAACTCACCCAACTGTCTTCTCTAGTACCTGTAATTTTTTCCCACATTTCCCAATGCAAGCTGTATTCAGAGTTATTTACATACACAGTTTGGGTTCCTGAGGGAATACACTGTCCTCCTCCTTGCTGCTGGGCCTCATCTCCATATCAACCAGCCTATTCCAGTACCTGTAACTTTTCCTCACAGTCTCCGATCCAATCTGTGTCGTCTAGTGACACTGATGTACTGGCTTTTGGTTTGTTTGTTTTTTGCTTTCTGTTGAATTTGTGCAATGGCTTTAAGTTTTTCTGGAAGCATTTTTTGTTTTGAATTTCAACTTTTAAAGATTCCTCACATATGGAAGCCATACAATCTACTGTATGAGGTGAGAAGACGTTGGAACTATGTTGTGTATGTCACTTTAATTTTTCTCACATATGTCTCCTAAATGTTTTCTGGCGTCCTTACTGATAGTAGGCCTCATCTCCATAGCAACTAGCCTGAGGCCAACTCTTGGCTGAGAATTCTAACGGCCCCTCCCTAAACTGCCAATCCCAGCATTCAATCAAATCTTCACAGCCAGCCAATCGTGTGAGGTCTCTGCCTACCTGATGCAGACAAACAGACAAACTCACAGACAAACTTTGACTATTATATAGTCGATTTTTAAGATATGGATTGCTATCACATCAGCAACTCTCTGAATCCAGGAAGGCTGTTTCATTTTTAAAGGAGTATGCAGTGACAATATTAGGGCACCATATACAACTACTGTTTAGTTGTATCCCTACCCATAAAAGCCTTACCTACTTCTGAACCACCAGAGGTATAAATTTTACCCTCTGCCGCACAAGCTGCAAGGCTATCACGGGGTGTTGGAGGCCCCAATTTGGAATACCAGCTATCTTTCACAACATTATAGCAGTCCATTCGTTTTATAGGAAAAAGCTGGGAACCACCCAGAATATAAACTACGTTGTCCCAGAAGACACAAGCTGCATCCCTTCGCTTTTCAAAAGGACATCGGATGTCTGTCCAGCTGTAATCCTGTATAAAAAAAGATAAGCAAATAAAAAGGTTACATGGAGACTATCTCATTGTGCTGTTCTGAAATTCTGCAGTTCTCAGACTCTTTATTTTATATTTTCTCCACCATTTGTCCAAAGACCTTAGTGCACAATAAACAGTTCTTACTCTGTCCATTTCATCTTCAGAACAACCCTATGAGGTATATTAGGCTGAGATATAGCAACTGGCTCAAAGTCATCTATTGAGATTTATAACCAAGTGTGTAACTGAAGTCTTAGGCCCTTTCCACATGAGGCGAGGGAATTGCTCCGTGCCGTTACCTGCTGCTTCTTCTAGGGTCCGAAGCAACGCGGACTGTCCCTGAAGCCCTTCCGCAGGGCTCCTCCTTGGTCCAGGGCAAATTGGAGCAGTGTGAAGTCTATAGATCTGCACTGCTCCAGCTTGCAAAATGGCGGCTTCCGGCTTCCAAAATGGCAGCTTCTTGTTGGTCATGGGTCCTGACCAACCGCTGAAGCTCACCATGCCTAAAGCCTGCCCTCCGCAGATCGCAGGCTCGCATTGGTGCGAGCCTGCGAATCTGCACAAGGGAGCAGTAACACAATGGCACATTCCAGGAAAATAAAGACCTGTTTTTTGTGGTCTTTAGAAAACACGCTGGACGACCACTTGGGGTCGTTTTGGAGTGGACTGAGATGTGGATCTCCGGTAAGTAGCCCGCTCCTACGCTCCAAGGTGCAGACGACCTCCGTGAGAGGACACACTGCCCCGTTCTAATTGCCTGGTGCGGAAAGGGCCTTAGTCCAACACTCTAGACATATATAGGTTTGTGTTTTTAAAACTGACAGTAACTTGATATAATTGCAGATATATAGCTGCATATATTGCATCCTGAAGACTCTGTGGTTTGAACAGCCAGAAGTTTAGAGCAAGGCTGGACCTAGCTCTTCATACTGCCTTTACTATTGCTTGCAAGTGTCTTATTATGTAAGGTTTTGCACAGGGCCGAAATGTTTGCTTCACTGCTTTGTTAGCATCAGTTATTTCCCTGATCTGTCAATTTCAAGTACTCATTCATTTTGAGTCTCAGCAATTAAAGGGAGGAGGAAAAAGAAGACATAAATCTGACTGTTAATCTGAACTACCTACTATTGTTATATCACTAAGTATGATGCATTCTTCTAGAAGATGAATAAATTTTAAAAGGAAATAGATAAAAATAGTTTGCAGAGATTTTATTTTATACTGTGGACCAAACAAAAAGACTTGGGGAGGGGAACAGAATAAAAGAGCAGACTGCAAGAATTATAATTAGGAAAAACCACCTCTAAAAACACGTTGTCATGACAACCAAGATGTTGCTTTCTACTCTACAATTTATAATCTACCTTCAATCATTTTCTCTAATAACTGAGAAGAGCACTGTCAAAAATATATGCAGCCATGCCAGTAGACACTTAAGTAAAAGTGTGCAGCATGCTCCAGTTCTAACAGTTGAGATAACTACCTAAGCAAGCAAAAGGAAATTTAATGAAAATTGAGAACCATCAAGCAGACAACCAAGCAACAACAGTAACACAAATTACCTAGAACTAAGGAACTGCAAAAAGCATCCAAACTAGCTAAACCAAACTAATGCCCTGCACTAGCTACAGTTCAGGAAAGGCTGTAGATCTAAACAGAATTTTGTCCATCTAGGTCAGTGGTTTTCAAATTCTAGTCCTCAAGATGTTTGGCATTTCAACTCCCAGAATTCCTAAGCCATACTGGCCAGGACTTCTCAGAACTGGTTCAAAGGATGCTGAAACCACTGGTCTAGGCCATGTCAACACAGTATGTATTCAGACATACACCTTTGCCCATATACAATTAGGCATACAAGACTGGCAATTTTTTCTGTACATAGTATTCGACATTATTTGATTTATTCAAGTCAACCTTCTGGATTTCAGTGAGGAGATACAGCATTTAAAAAAAACTGCTCATGAGAATTACATGTATAAAACAGCCCTTCAAAGAAACATGTTGCTTAGATTAGCAAAATAATTTAGTGACCACACAACCCACCTTTTTATCTTTCACTTCGTCATTTACGTGTCACTATTTTCAGTTCCCACTTCCTTAATCCCTGCTTCCCACCTCTCCTGCTTCCTCTCTGCTCTGCAGATAGCCACCATTCACCACCCTCTTCCTCTGTTTCTTTGTGAATTCACTGTTCCCATTTTCATTGTCCTTCTTGCTTCTTTCAGCTAGCTGCCTCTGCTTCTTTCTTGCTCACTTGTTCATTTTCTTCTTTCACTCTCCAGCTCTCCTCCCCTTTCTATCATCTCCCCTGGAGGTCCCATTCTTGCGCTCATGTCAAAAAGTCTGGGAACCGTATGCCACAAAAACATTTAGTTCAACTTTAGACTAAATATGCTGAATTTGTTATGAGCAGCCTAAATGGGAAGAGGGGGATTTTCCTCTCACAGACCTCTCAAGAATCATCTTAACCAAAAGAGGCCTCAATACATTATTTAGACTATACAGCACAAGGACTTGGAATGCAATATTTTTCCCTCAGTTCAAGAAACAGTTTAGTGATAATTGCAATCTACTTGAATTATCAGTAAGGAATTCCCTGACCCATGGTGAACTAGTTACCTTGAGATATGAATATTAACTAAAGGCTGTTCACTTTCCAGTTGTGACCCACTATAAAATGCTGAACTTTCCAATATGAATCAATAAATAATTATCAAACAGTCTCTCTTTTGGCTAAAAGAAGTAAACTTCCCATTCTTGCAAGCTTTTACACTACTATTTAAAATATTGTTAAATTTAATTCACAAAACAGTTTCTCAGATTTATTAGTGATAGATAGTGATATTTCCTATTTCTTCTGCTTTGGTTAGACCTCACTCAGAATACTGTGTCCAGTTCTGGGCACCACAGTTCAAGGATACTGACAAGTTGGAACATGTCCAAAGGAGGGCAACCAAAATGGTGAAGGGTCTGGAAACCAGGCCCTATGAGGAATGGCTTAGGGAGCTAAGTAGTTTAGCCTGGTAAAAAGAAGGTTAAGAACTGACATGATCGCCATGTTTAAATATTTGAGGGGATGTCATGATGAAAATGGAGTAAGCTTGTTTTTCTGCTGCTCCAAAGACTAGGACATAGAGCAATGGATTCAAACTACAGAAAAAGAGATTTCATTCACCTAAACATCAGGAAGAATTTCCTGATGGTAAGAGCCATTTGACAGTGGAATATGCTGCCTCAGAGTGTGGTGGAGTCACCTTCTTTGGAGGTTTTTTAATGAAGGCCGGATGGCCATTTGCTAGGGATGCTGTGTGTGTTCCTGCATGGCAGGAGGCTGGATTTAATGGCCATTGTGGTCTCTTCCAACTCTATGATTCTTTGATTGTCAAATATCGCCATGACTTTCTGTATTAATGAAATTTTGTGTTCAGATGCTGATATCCTAGGGATGTAATTGGGGAAAGTGGAAGAAGCATCTCTACCAGTTCCAGAACCCCTACTTTATAGAAAAATAACAGGTATTTTGATAGTAAGACAATATGCTACAGTAGCACATTTCTTCCAAATCCAATCACCCTTTCCCTTTGAAAGAATGAAAGGAGAAAGAACAGGCTCAGATTTCTCCTGCAAAGGGAAACTTCTTTCTTCAAAGATCTATCAATGGAGGGACATTTGTCATTCTAAAATTAAATGGAAGGAGATCAACTTCATTTGGAAAATAAGCTTTCCTATTACAGTGTGCTCTCTGTATATGCAGGGATTCAGTTCTAGGAACTCATGAATGGCAAAATTTGCACATGATTGGGTCCTTTTATATTCAATGACAGCAGTCTGCACACGTCACCGCCATTTTAGGTATAAGATACGATGCAGTCACGGATGCTGAGATTCACACATCTGGAGATCTCAGGTAAGGAAGGCACACTGTAATTTCAATCTCCTGTTTCCTTTTGCCATGGGAACTTCAGAGAATTGCTTCTTTAACATTGTAGATTAAAAGGCATAATAGGCACCCAGTCCTAGCACTAATGAAAACTTGTACATGTAAGAAAGAAGGATTTAAGTTGCTATAGAAATCTCAAAATATCCCTGCAGTCCAGAAGGCTTTCTGTATAATTACGTCATTGCTTGCCCCCGCTCTGATTTAACAAAAACCCATCATCTGTTCCATGAAATATATACATGAAAGATGTTATATAACTTCTTGTGCCTGCTATTTTAAGCACCTGTCCCCGCTGTTTGACTTGACTAGCTATTGTCATTTCTGTGAAATAAAAAGGATCAATGGGGAAAAATCATCATGATATACAAAAAGGTACAACAAACCACAGAAGGACCAGGTGCTACATTTATTACAGAAAGATGGTTTTATAGTCTGTGTGTGTCATCTGCTTTCAAGTCATTTCTAACTTATAGAGATCCTAAGGTCAATCTATCATAGGGTTTTCTGGGCAAGATTTGTTCAGAGGGGTTTTCTGACTTTGCCTTCCTCTAAGGCTGAGAGAGTATGACTTGCCCAAGGTCACCCAGTGAGTTTCCATGGCTAAGCAGGGATTCAAACCCTGGTCTCCAGAGTTATAGTCTAATGCTCAGGCCACTACATCACACTGAAGAAATGCCACCTATTTAGAAAACCTAAGAACTAAATTACCTTTGGATTAAAATATCGACATGATTGTGGCTGTGATCCTCCAAACAAGGCAATGCGATAATCATGTTTTTTTCTTCGTGGGCGGGTGCCATCCACTAATTCCTCTCTGTCTTCTGGAGAAAGCAGATGGTATCTCATTCCACCTAAAAGCAAGAAAGTACACATTGATTCTCTGTAGCTCTAAGGGAAATGTATTTCCACCATAAGAATGAAAAATAACTCAATGGGAAAAAAAGGCTTAAAGCCTAGTTTCTACCTATTAAACAAAATGGACGTACAGCCTCTATCAAATACAGAAAAATGCCACTATAGTTCAATACAGCATTCTATAACTTTTAGAAATACACTTTGCACTACCTATCACTGACATAGATGCTGGAGTGATAACAACTGGTTGTCATGGAATAAGCCTCTCAGATGGTAATAATACAAATTCAACTCATCAAGCCTGTTGGGAAAAAATGACATCCAAGTGCTTTCATAAGAGTCCAGCACCTCCAGCATACCACAGACAACACAGCCTAAGACGATTTGATAGAAATTTGTCTCAATATCCATAGCTTTAACTTTTCAAGTGCTTTCATAGAGCATATTCAGTATTTTTAAATTTGTCACCACTATACATCATCCACATCAAAGCTGCTAAATATGCCCCCACAACTGCTAGTGGGCACAGGGAACAATTTTTCCATATCTACCCTGGGCTGTTTTAGGACCAGGAGATGTTCATGCAACAAGGAATAAACTCAGAAGTTGGCTTCCTGCTTAATGTTTAAGAAGTCTTCTTCTGTGACTAAAAAAGCCTGAGTGAGAATTGTGGGAAAACTACCCTGGGAGAATGAGAAGAAAGATTTTGGGTTTTGTTTTGTTTTTTGCTAAAATGCCCCCCGCCGCTGCCTCCGTCCCTGCCCAAACCATGTGGGAATTCTTTCAGCAAATAAAATCACAAAAGATAAGCGGTCAGGCTTCTGATGGGAGCTGGCCACAGGGAACATTGTGAGGACTTCTACTTAACCCACCACTGCCACTAAATGCAAGGACCTCCTCCTGTCCCATCACTATGGCATAAATTGTGGGGTCCTTCTAGATGCCTTTGTGGTTTCTGTGTGAGCTTTTATTTGTCTAATCCCACCACTGGACACTAGCACTCTTTAATAACTGTTGACACAAGTGTATACAGTACTCCCTCCAAATCTGCAGGTTTGAACTTCACGAATTTGGTTATAACATGCATGTGCCTTCCCCCCTGCTTTTCCTCCTCCCATTCCCTTGTGTTTTGCCAGGCACAGAGAAGGAAGGCAAGTGCCCAGGCAAGGGAATCGGGGGGGGGGAGGCACACGCATGACTTCTCCACTCCAGCACTCCCCGCTTCCATTCTTTTGTCTCTGGTCCCAGCACTGAGAACATGTGCTGGGACCAGAGGAAAGGAGGAGAAGGCACACACGCGTGCACCTTCCTTCTTCTCTCCAGACCCCAATCCCATTCCCTTGTCTGTAGCCCTAGTAAGAACTGCAGAGTTGGTCTTGGTGATGCAGAGCTTTTTGTGTGCTGAAACTGCACCCAGTTCCAATAATCTGCGTGCTGAAGTGAATGCAGTGAGAAGCATCATCTTCCAGGATAAATACTTTAGGGATATCTCCTCAGGGGCTTGAAGGGTGCCACAGCAGGTCCCAGGATGGGAAATGATGCCGTGTAAGCAGCACAAAGTTATACAGACCCTTTAAGAAACTGTGGGCACATGCAGATGAGAAAAAACCTTTGCTACTACCCACTCAAGTGGCACCATTGATATGACAGTGACCTGCCTCTTGATTGTGCTGGGCCCAAGTCCACAGTCAATGCCATCCTAGAAGAACTCTAACAGATGGAATGAGGAACTGAAGGAAGTCCACATGTTTTCATCTAAATCAAAAGACTCTAAAGGTGTACTCAAAGATTCTGTTGGTGGGTGTTAGTCTGAAAGCCACGATGGTGTTCACAACCTTCTCAGTGTAGCCACAGTTATTCAACATGCCCAGTTCAATTTCCAAGCGTGGAGCTGTAGCCACTCAGGGTCAGGATGGCAGACGTTACCTTGCATGAGGAGATCTGGATGAGCCGGTAGGAGCATAGAGTCTGATCTCACATTGACAGTCTCAGACAACCATGCCCTCCTGGGCCACGCTGGTGCCACCAAGATCAAAGTGCCTTTCTCTCTCTGGATAAGCCTCATTACTCTGGGGAGCAAAACAGGTGAGGGGGAAGCATACAGAAGCCCTGGTGACCAAGACAGGGTGAGCAAGTAAATGCCCCTGGCTCCCTCTTTAGTACTTTGAGATGAAACTTTGTACCTTGGAGCTTGCCAGAGAGGCAAAGAGATCCACTTCCAGTTAACCAAATGTCCTTATGATCTGCAAGAACATCTTTAGATGAAAGATCCACTCTCTCTGGTTGATGTTAGTCCAGCTCAACCAGTCTGTGCTTGAGTTCAGAGTGTTCCACCTCCAGAGACAGCAGGTTGTCTTCTGCTTAGTTCAGCACCTCTAAAGTAAACTTGTCCCACCCTCATGGTTCATGGTTGTTATGTTGTCAGTCCCAATGGGGACCACCTTGGCCCCAATAATGCTTGAAAATGCCAAGAGGGCCAGTTTGACCACTCTGAGGTCCAGCTAGTTGATGCCATGGCTCAGTTTCTCCTGATTCTATTTGCCCTGAGCCAAGTGAGGCATGCAAAATACCCTCAGCCCCTTAGGCTGGTGTCTTTAGTTACCTGGATCTTCTCTGGATCCCAGATGTATTACCCCTATTGATTGCCAGGGAGGTCCACCAGTTGACAGAGCTGAATTCAGGAACCCTGACTAAGTGTTGGCTCCTCCCCTTCCTAGACATCCTGATGAGGGAGTAGAAGCAAATGAAGAGCTCTGGCATGGAAGTGGGCCCAGGGAAAGTACTCTATTGCAGAGATCATCATCCCCTGCAAATAGACCAAGTGAGCAAGGCTTGCTAGAGATGCCTTCTTGATGATGTAGATGGACTTGGCAATTGTGTTGATCTGGGCCTGAGAAAACAAAATGATCCCTAACCTGGTGTTGATCTTGCCCCAATGTGTTCAATCTCCTGAGAAGTCTCTTTTTGATGTTCCTCAGGAACCCATGCTAGTGCAGTGAGTTGAATGATTCATGTAGTGATTTGCATGTCCTGTTGACCCTGGTGCAGTGAGGTTGAGCACACCTTCCTCCAATGCATTACCTCATTCCACAATTTTGGTGAACCCTAAGGGTGCCAATGATAACCTGAATGTCAGCGCCTTTTATTGGAAGTGTTGCTTCATACATGAAGCAAAGGAATTGATGATGAGGCTGGTGAACTAGGACGTGAAGGTATGTCTCCCGGAGGTCAAGCTATGAGAGGAAGTGCTCCAGCTAGAGTACCTCCAGAATGTGCTTCAATATCTCCATATGGAACTTTCATTTCCTCACAAAGCAGTTCACTCCTCTGAAGTTCAGGATGGCTCTCCATGTACCATTCTTACTGGACATGAGAAAGAAGATGGAGTAGAAGACACTTTATCCTTGTATTCCTCTTTGGAGGAATGAATGGACAGGACCTCACTTACTTCCAAAGAATCCAAGTCGTGCTTTCTTCACTTCCTGGGAGGGGGCTACTGCTGTGAGGTTTCATCAGATTCAGAAGCCAAGGCCTTTGAATCTGATATCCAACAGGTGTCGTTTGGGCCTGTTCGCCACCACATAGTCAAGATGGCAGCTCCCATTCCAGAAGAGGAGGCCTCAGACCCCTCTCATGAAACCTCAGTGAAGTCACTTGAAAATGAATCATTATGGGCACTGTTGTTGCTGCCATCTATCTCCCCAGGCCAAAAAAAATGCTCTTTTCCAGTTACTGAGGGGTGTCATAGGGCTGAGAGAAGGGGGAGAGACACTGAATGTCCACCCCCATCAGCTCTCCTAGCATCAATAATGCATCTACCACTGCAATGGCAGTGGTCTCCTAGGTGATAAATGCCCAGATTCAGGCTGCTAAATTGGGGGATGGTTCTTTCCTGGCTCTAGAGGTGAGAGGCCCCGTTACGCCTTTCACAGCATTCTTATCATCATGGTGTGCCTCCAAGTCCCTTGGCCTGGTACAGGCAGTACGGTAGCACTGGGAAGATGTAGCAATGCGAAAGGGTTTTCCCTCCCTCACCACAGGGGAGCAAGTCCAGAGGGAGAGTTGCTGGCCATGCCGGAGGTTCTCTCCCCCTTCCTAGGCATCCTCACTGAGGTTTTTCTTCCTTACTCACTTCTCAGGTCAGGGGGAAGCAGGGGATGGCAAGATAAGGGTGAAGCAGCTTAAAGAACTCAAGGAGAGAAGCTTAGAATAAAAGTGATATTTATTAATTTATTTTAGAAAGGAGGAGGAGCGATAAAAACGACAGAGAGATCAAAAGAGACCAAGAAGGGAAGACTTGATGCAGCTGTAGTGATCAAGTTGAAGAGCTCAGGTATGTATGTCCTATAGGAATGGTAGGCAGGAAAAAGACTAAACTTTTGGAGAGCGCTTCCCCCATACAGGAATACCGGAACGTCTTTCTTTTTCCTGCCTGTTGGAGCAGCAATTCAAACATTCAGGATGTTATTCTCTTCTCTGTTGCAAAACTGCAAATATATTATATATATTGACTGTGGTTCATTGCACCAAACTGCTTTACTGAATTGTTTGGTGGTGGTAATAGTGGTCATTCCCCTCCCATAAACAAATGGGAGAATTAAATTTGGTTGAGATCTGAGAAGGAAAACTGCACTTTGCATTTAACCTTGAGTTATGTACCATGGTATGCATGTCCTCCCTAGATTTGTCCACTGTGACTGAGGTGCTATTTTGACTCAAGGTATTTAGAAACAACTCTTTCTCATATATGGTCATACATTTGGGGCCATGAAATCCTATCAGTCAGCAACTACACAACAAGGCTAGCTAACACATCAGCCACCCACATCTCAGGTTAGCATCTGGAAGAATGAAGTACACCAGAAATCTAATTTTCATAAGGGTGCCTGATGTAAGACAGTGCTATTTCTTGAACTCCTACGAAACAGAGAGAAGCAAAAAGATTGGAGAAACAAGTAATTTTCCTTTTGTAGGATGGAAATAATTTTCTTTTTGCAGTTCCTTTTTGACATGCAGTTAAGACACAAAAATACTGTAGCACTTCCTTTTAAGCACTGCCAAAAAGAAAAGGAAGAGTAGTGTTGCACAGGATGGTAAAATGAACTTGCACCTCAGTCCTTTCATGGAAGAAGTTTCACAATGAAAGCCTTGTCACAGAGAAAGCCTTCTTCTGATCAGAACAATGTGTATGTGTGATTAAAAGGTCCATGGAAGATGCCAAATCAACATACAGGTTATTATGGGAGAAGACAGTTCTTCATATTCCAGACCTGAGCTTTGAATCATTGGAAACTGAACACTACCAAAAAAACATCTTCACTGGAAAAGTGTGTTCTTCATAGTAAATCACAATTAAAATGAGCTGTTCTCAACCAGTTGAAATTTCTGGGCAGAACCATGTACAAGACCTTGAAGTATTCTAACCTCTACTGAACCAAACCATGGATAACTGTTGCTAAATAATCTTTTCAGATGAGAGACATGCAGTATACAAACACAAGCTGGTACAAATTACTTGAATATTTATAAACAAAAGATCTTATTGCATTAAGTTCTACTTAATTCACTAGACCTTACTATAAAGTAAACGTGCACAGTAAAAATATAATCAGCTGTTCTCTGTAGCTGGGAAGAACTGACCCCATAACCAGATCACCTTCTCCCCAAACAGTTCCTTGTACCAGTAAAAGAATTTCTTTATTCTGTTATTAATATCCAAGAGTGTGCAACAGAGAAAATTTGGAAGCTCTGGACCAGGAAGTTCAAAGATGTGGGCTATAGTTAGATTTTATATACTGAGTACAATTTACTAGTCATGTTTTGGGCTGCAAGAAATAAAATAGCAACATTAAAGCCAACTTAGACAACTCTGATTCCTGATCAAAAGAAAACAGTGTTCATTGTGACTTTCTTTAATTACAAAATACTTTGAAGTGGAATAAAGAGTTTCTAAAAGAACTTTATAGAGAATGTTAAAATGAATAAACAACTTACTGATAACCATTTTGAGGCATTCTGGGTTGTCCTGGATAAGTGGCTCAGCTTGTACTGTTTTACTGAGGAAATTCTTTGAAATTAAAGGAAACCTTACTTTTGCTAGAATGTCAACCATGTATGGCTGACGGTTTGGTTCATCATATTTCAGCCATCTGACAGCAGCATCATAAACCTAGAAGATAGGAAAATAAGTTTGAGTAACAAAAAACCCAAGTGGCATGTTTGCCTATTAAGAACCTTTACCTTAAATATCCATCGTTAAGAATGTCAGAGCCATGAACCCACAGAGCTGTGAGACAACAAGCAACAGCTGAACTACAACCAAGCATTTTGACAAATTCTATATAAGCAAGTTATTTACAAACAATGATTGTTACACAGTGAACAGATTTGTGCAGATTGGCTTGAAATAACTCAAAGGCTATTACTAGCTTTTACGAAGGCTGTAGGCAACTGTGCCAAGGTAGATGCCATTTTTTAGAATCTGCACCTTCAGCATGCTGCACTATCATACCAAAATAAAGGCCATTTCTGCACTAGACTGTTATAGTGCTATTATTCCAGGATTCCACAGGATGTTGAAAGTGGAATAATAGCACTATAACAGTTTAGTGCAGAGATAGCCAAAAACAGACAAGATGTGACATCACTCCTCATTTTGGTTCTTGCTTGATATTTTGTGGGGAGATGGAGTTGAGGGCTACTGGGATTCTTGTCAACAAAACCGCCATATTTTGTGGCAGGTCTTGGGCATCTGAGCCAAAATCTGCCTGAAAGACAGGGTTTGAACAAGGTGTTCGGGCTGCACACGGCCTAAAAGCTGCATCTTCCTTGGCTCTGCCTTAAAGTTTTAGTCCTACAATTTTCAGCTACTAAAAACTATTTTGATCCCCCACACTGAGCAGCACCAATGAGTTCTAAACCTATTCTTCATTTCAGTGAGAAATCTGAAGAATTTCTCTGAACAATTAGATATATCTCAGACAACCATAACTAAGCAATATTCATTGTAGCAAACATCACAATATGAATTTGGATGATCAACTTCAGCTTCCAAGAATGAACTGCATCACACGCCTCAAGTTTTGATTCAAAATTTCACATGTGTGAACACATATTAGCACAGTTATGCTCAAGCTCTCGGTTCTTCCTACAAACTACAGCTCCTCATGTCCTTTTAGAAGATGCTCCACAAGTCTTTTGACTTCAAGGGTCTTCAGAATATTGAAGTAAAAAGAGGAGGCCTCAGAAATAGAGGCACCAAATTTATTTATGCATTTCTTTATGTATTTCCAGCCTCCTTATGAAATATTTCATGCAGCTCGAGTACAAGTTACACCAATATTCCTTTAAAAAACCCTCAAACCTTCTTTAAATTGTAAGAATAAAACTGAAATAACTGTATCCTCACCTGATCTTCTGCTCTTACAGTAAGTGTATCTTGGTTCAGAAGATGTGTCACACGTTTAACATCTAGCTGCAGAAATTCATCTGTCTTATAAACCTCTGTGAAGTGCTGATGGATAAAATCATCGGCAGTAGCCTTCAGTTCTGGACAGTCAAGACATTCTGCTAAGACACTTATACCTAATACAAGATAAAAAGTGTTAATTGTAAAGTATGTTATTCAATAAATTAATAAATAAAATTTGAAAAAATCAAGGGATAGCAGTATTAGTTGGAATATCAACAGGGTATTAGCATTACATGATCTCCACCAGTGTGACAGCCTGTTTATGCCAAAGTAAGGCATTTTCTGGAGCAGTACATAGCAGTGAGGGGTGGCTGCCAGAAACAGATGCTTCCTTACCAGAACTAGCAGGGAACATTTTTGCTCACAGAGATTATGTTCAATGCTGTTACCACCTATCAATAGAGCACCCACAGACATTTTTTATCCTATTGACATACTATACCTACAGCACAGATATCACCTAAGCCAGTGTAATAACATCACCACTGGGATTGCAGCCTCAGTCTGTTTCAGCAGAACAGAGTTTTCTGCTACATTATTCGGCAGACACTTTTATACACTGTAGCATTTTTCATCAAACGCATGGAGTATAGCTTCAGTTCGGAGTTACTGGTACATATACTCAGGATCATGTGGGGGAACGAAAACACGAAAGTCATTTAACAGTAGTTGAAAGATGTCAATATAAAAAGAGCTAAAGTTTATCTTCTGTAGTTTGAATAGAGATTAAGGCTTCTTATTTCCATATCTATATTAATTTAATCATGGAGCCCTGGTGGCGCAGTGGTTAAATGCCAGTACTGCTGCAAGCCACAAGGTTGTGAGTTCGATTCTGCCCGGCTCCAAGGTTGACTCAGCCTTCCATCCTTTCGCAGGTCGGTAAAATGAGTACCCAGCTTGTTGGGGGCATGTATAGAAATGTTTTGAAATACATGCTATTTGTAAGTTGTTCGCCGCCTCGATCCATATGGAGAGGCGGGATACAAATAAATAAATGTATACTGATTTGCCTCACTGACCACTGTTAGGGCAATTTTCTTTGACTAATTTTCACATTTCTATTCACTCTGGCCCTAATAAAACTTTAAACTCTACTTCTAATACTGTATTGGTAAAAAAAATAATTAATCACCACACAGTATTTATGTATGCTACGATATCCTTTTATATAGACGCTTCCTCTGGTCCCCATGGGTTTCTGCCAACTGAAACTACATCCTACACACAATGAAGTGGAGTGCAATCCATGAAAGCTTATGCCAAATAAAACTTGCCGGTCTTTGAAACGCCATAAGACTGTTTCACTATGTAACAAGAGCAAAATAAGGACCAAATATCTTAACAACCATGAGTCAATAAGATGATATACTAGTTACATGCTGGTCTGTGATCATAATAAATGATTGATTGACTGATATACTAGTTACCCAACATTCCATCCTAATGACTTATAAAAAACTATTAAACAGATTCTACAGAAAATATATTAGATTGGCTAATTCAAACTAAAGCTAATGCAAGCTTATTGAACACAGGCCAGATTCCTGTTGAGGTACTATGCCAGTATAATTCCAAGTTGTGCCACCAGCTATGCTTTTTATAAGGTTGCATATCAAAGCAGCAAGTATCTAAGATGCTGTCCTTTTTACAAACAAAGTAGCCAATGACCTCTTAAACAAGGAGCTCCCTGCTTGCTTTGCAACCCATGGCCAGATTTCAAACTACTTGGCATGTGCAGACAGCTCTGCCCCCCGCCTTTCACAGAATGGCCACTGACCAGCTAGAATCTGTACAGGAAATCTACCAGTCAAACACCACCACAGCCAATCTGGCTGCTTTTGTTGTTCACATAACTATACTGGCACAACTTTTATGCTCTGTTGGGTTTCAACAGTACCTCAACCTGACAACCCAGACATTGCTCTGCATTTATGCTTTGAAATACTCATGTTACAACTATGTTTCCAGAGCCTTTTTTTCTGTGTACTAGATCTGACATGCCTAATTATAAAAACATTAAAATATTGTAACCAAAGGCAACATGTGTTCATTCAACTCGAAGCAAGGCCAGAAAATATCAAGAGTTCTTTGAAGCAATACATTTATGATAACAGTAAGCCATCTCACCAAGACAATTTGAAGCATCAACTTGTTCTTTCAGGAAGTCTACACACATTTTTTTCACAGGTTCAATTTGATACTGATTTGCTGCATCTAACAATGACTGGACATTGTTGCTGTTTACAGAAATTCTGAAATAAATGTGACAACATTACCACAAAGTAATCATTTCAAAGGAACTGGAAGTTATACTCAGATTATTATTATGTGAACATCTTCCTCACGATTTTTTCCTAACTGCAGCTGAACAGTCTACAAAAACAAGGAATCAGTACAGAGGATCTCTGAAACTGTTTTAAGGAGGAGGAGAGCTCAACTCTTTCAGGCACCTTGCTATTAATTTTGCCTATTTGCAGCTACATGTTTTTAAAAAACAATAACAATACAGAATGTATTGCACTAGCAACCAACAATAACTGAAGCAAGAAACAACCCTAATACTAGGAAAGCAATGGAAAAATAAATTAAATAATCTAAAATTGAGTACAGTTGGCCCCCTTCACTTGCTAGGGTTAGAGGCACAGGACCCCTGCAAAAATGGAAAAATCGCAAATATCAAAATGTATGTGCATGTGTCTGTGGGAATGGGGCCAAGGCATGGTAGGAAGAACGGGCATTGAGGGTTCAAACCAGGTCTGAAAGAGAAGGAAAGGGGGTTGGTAGCCCTATACTTCCTCTCTTTTGCCCATTTCCCTCCTTGGGCATGTAGGGGTCACTGGGAGGTGGTTTGCAGTACCAAGAAACCAAGCTGCAAGCCAGCTTTAGCTGGCCAGGGAACAGCTGTCAGAAGAGGAATAGGACCAGAGGTGGGTTTTCAAAGGGCTAAGTAATCTGATTGGAGCTCCCACAAAGGAAAGTTCCCTGGAAAAGAATTGCCTGAGGTGGGGAAAGGGGTTGGAGAAACTTACAAATCATTAAATCTGTGTGTGTTAAACCTGCAAATGTGGAGGGCAAACTGTAGACAAAAATACTTTTAATATATCAAGCAAAGAAAAAAATAGGTTTAAGACCCATCTGAGTGAAAGTAAATGTACTTATAAATTCTTCCACATCCATCCTCCCACTACACTACTTTAAAAGAAAAATCTTTGGAAATTATCAAGTGCCTAATACTTTCAAAATAAAATGCAGACATGTGTACAGACACCCAACCTCAAGCTGCAACAAATTAGTTGTAGGGTACAGTGTATAACACAGCAAACCACTTCTTCCTCTCACTGTTTTTCAATTATCATTAAATATGAAGACTCTTACAAGCCCAATGTCTACTTAGAGGTTCAGTATAGCCTACTCTCAAGCAAGTGTAAACAGAATAGATGGTATGCTGCCTTGGTTATTCCTGAAAGGGCTCAACTACAATAGCTGTTGTAATAGTTCATGTATGCACTTGGTTTCATATATTTCTGACTGATAACTGATGCAGAGACTCAACTACACAGGAGTCTTACTGTTCTAATCTATCTGATCATTTTAGGGAATTCAGCTTCCCCAACCTTGTCTTGCAGGATTCAAAGTCCCCATGTTACTCTATTCTAGCACTGTATTTTTCAACTTTTTCAATGAGCATCATTTCCTACTAACTTAATTTGAAGATATGTTGCACCACTAGTACACAACACAGTATGTGGCAGATAAAACTGATGTTAACATCTAATACTGGGTTGCTAGATTTTAAACTGGTGAACAAAGAACAGATTTGTACTTTTCTGCAACTGACAGATATTAAGAATGATAAACAAACCTACCTTGCAGTATAAGCAAACTCCACAAGCTGTTCAATAATATCTGGTTCAGCATCTTTTAATTCTACTTCAAATGACTTTGATTCAATCATATTTGCTGTAATTAGACATATAGCATTGTCATTTGGCATCAGTTATGACTCTTTGCTTGCTCTAACAATTAAAATTTAATTTAGCCAGAGAGGTGGGAGAAACCCAGGAAGTTTGGAAGGGAATAGAGCCACGTCCCTAATCAGAACACTGAATGGAAAAGCTTTAACCAGCACTCATGGCCACAGAGCTGATGACATCAGGATTATGACAAGGATCCCTGGATCACCTAAGTCCACGGAATATTTTGGGTGGGGAAATCTGGCTCTTAATTTATGGCTCCCATCCCCATAAAAAGTTCAGCAGCTACATATCAGACATTCAGTCACATCACACTACAGACTTACACTCAGGCTGAGTGCTGTCCAGTAACAGAAATTTAACAAAAGTCTGCTTGTAGACTGATAAACAAAATTCAAGCCTTATATGTTCTAAAGCCAATTCTCTTCCTTTCTTGAAAGCTTAGTCTGTGTATGGTATATTTTTTTTAAAAAAGAAACTCCTAGAAACAAATTAAGAAGACTTACTAGTAAACATTAAGTTGAAGAAGTGACTGGCTGAAGCAAGAACAACACGATGAGCTGGTATCTTTCTTTCCTGGACCATGAGAATGACATCACAGAGTGTTTTCTAAAACAAATAGGCCAGAATTATAATAGAGATGCATACACATGTTTCACATGCTCAGATATCTGTAAAATTCTAATTTTTCTTTGCTAAACTAGCTGTTGTATCATGCATGGGGAATATATTGTATATGCCATAAAACAAAACTTGTTTAAGAGCCTTAATCAAGAAGCTAATAAAATTCTCCAAAGTTATATATCACAGACTAAGCTATTTCACAAAGCCCCTCTAATACTGAACAAAAATTGGTGTTTTTTTCCATGCAGCCTTTCTCAGTGGACTCATAGGCTATCGTGCAAATTAACTGCCAATATCACAATGTATCTAGTTTGGATCCAGATTTCATCATATTTGGAGCAGTGAAATCAAAGAGATGCATAAAATCTAGGTGTCATATACTTTTCAAATTCCCAATTCATATTAAAATGGGGAAAAAGAAAAATAGTTAATGTGTGTCATATTGTGTTTGAATACAACTAAATGGGAAAAAGAATTTCATTAATTTTTATGTTTTGAGATCAAAATGCTACATAACTTGGCAACCTAAAATGTAATCCTATAACTGTTGTTAAGATTACAGGATCCGCTGTTGCAGGAGATTGCTGCCTTAATACTGTATTAATAAGAGCCTTAAAATAACAGTCATCTTTCCAAATGCTTTTTGAAAGTCTAAACTGAATCTGGAAGACTTTTCCTTTACTGACATTTTCATAATATAACACAACACAGTAAGCGTCTTGTAGTTTAAAAATAAAGCCAGGCTCTTGAAAAACCCTCTCTGCACTTTAACACATGTTCCAAAGCAGCTGGACTCATTTCAAATCACATGCTTCACAATAAACATCCATAAGCCTTACACAAGAGTAGCACACTTACAATTACTGTCAGAGAACAACGGAGACAAAAAAGTCTCATAGCACCTTTAAAATAATTTGCTTATTTGCCACAAGCTTTTGTAAACTCCAGCCAACTTCCATCAGTTGCCCTTGAAGCTAAAGAGAATAAGAAACATCCACAATCCACACAACTTACTGAGCTATACAGTGTGCCCTCTCTATCTGCAGGGGTTCCATTTCAGGAGCCTTGATGTAAAAGAAAAACTGTGAATGCTTCCATTCTAAAATACCAGATGGCAGTGACATGCACACAGATGCTTCAGTGCACGTGTGTATCACTAACAGTTTCAGTATAGGATGTAACACTGTTGCTCGGATTTGCACATCCAGATAAGGAAGGCCCACTTTACATAAGGATGCCTCGAATTCAAATCTTACACCCTCAAGGTAGTTTTAGGAAAGCCACTCAGCTTTGGCACACATACAAACACACATATTCAAATATGGGAACCATATAGCACTGACCTGCTTGTTGCACAGAACACAAGAACAAAATGCCCTAACGCCACGCTATTCAGAGTGGTGGTCTCCAGCAAGTTTCCAGGGAAAAAGAAAAAAAAGTGACTTCCCTATCTTGGTTCTGTCATTATTTAGAATGGAGACTGCAGTGAAGAAATCAGAAGAAGACTAGAACTTGGGCAGCTATGAAGGAACTAGACAAGATCCTGAAGTGTCAAGATATATCACTGAATATTAAAGTTAGGATTGTCCATGTCATCATATTTCCAATTTCTACATATGGTTGTGAAAGGTGGACAGTGAAGAATGGCTGATGGGAAGAAAATCAACTCATTTGAAATGTTGTGCTGGATAAGAGTTCTATGGATAGCCTGAACTGCAAAAAGAAAAATGAAGGGTCCCTGAGCAAATCAAGCCCGAGCTCTCCCAAGATGAGAAGTGAGACTGTCCTACCTTGGCTATATTATGAAAAAATAGGATTCAGTAGAAAAGACAATAATGCTTGGTGAGGCAGAAAGCAGTAAGAGAAGAGGAAGACTGCCTTCCAAATGAATAAGACTCAACCAAAATAGCCATAATCCTGGGTCTGGAAGACCTGAGCAGGGCTATTGATGATAGGGTGATTTGGAAGTCTCTCATTTATAGGGTCACCATAAGTCGGAGTTGACCTGAAGGCAGTTCACAAGAAAGTCAATGGGCGCACAGGCAGCCCCTTGCACAATGGGGGAAAATAGTTGCCACTGAGACTGCCAGATGGAGTGAGCTCCTGCTCCTTTAGCAGATGTGCAGAAGAGCTTCCGGCAGGAGTTGGCTGTCGCAGAATCTCGTAACAAGCAAAACCGCTGAAATTCCCTCTTCTGCACGACCATTAAAGGAACAGGACCCATCTCCCGCTTCCAACTCTGGCAACTTTGCCCCCCACATCATATAAGAAGCCCCTCCCTTAAAGCACTCGCACTCCTAAAGACTGAGCTAGACAGCAATTACTCCTCCTGCTACTCTTCCACCTGACGGGTTCGGGGTCGTGGTGCGCGAACCCCCTTCAACACCAACTGCGGTGGAGACGGTTGTGCGCCGGGGGTCCCGCCGATCGCCAACGACGAAGAGCGCCGGTTGCCAGAAGCCGCTTCAGCGGAAACAAGGCCACCGTCAGGCCATTTCCGCACTAGGCCGTTATAGCGCTATTGGGCCATTTCCACACTGGCCTGTTATAGCGCGATGATTCCACTTTCAACGTCCTCTGGAATCCTGGGGTTTGCAGTTTCGGGAGGGGCCAACCGGCCCCTCCCGAAACTGCAAACCCCAGGATTCCAGAGGACGTTGAAAGTGGAATCACCGCGCTATAACAGGCCAGTGTGGATTGTTCCACTTTCAACATCCTATGGAATCCAGTCGGCCCCTCCCGAAACTGCAAACCCCAGGATTCCATAGGATGTTGAAAGTGGAACAATGGCGCTATAACGGCCTAGTGCGGAAATATCCCCCGTTTCTGCCACCCCCATCCCAGCCCTCCCCCAACACTGTCCCCCGTTCCCCGCCTTACCTGCTTCCTCATGTTATTCATCACGCCCATGAAGCTCGCCAACAATTTCGCCTCCTCCCGAGCAGCGAGCTTCTTCTCCGTCTTCTTCTTGTTGCTTTTCTCCGACGCCGAGGCCGCCATGCTCCCTCCTCCCCTCCCGGCTCCTCCACCTCCCTTTCTCCTCAGCGCCCGAGGAAACGAGAGCTTTGCACTCCAGCGAGGGCTCAGAGGAGACACATTACCAGGGGAAGCGGGCCCAGAACCGCGCAGCCAGTGCGCCCACCTCCCGCTGAGGAGGAGGAGGAGGAGAAGCAGTGAGGCAGCTCCTCCAGTTATAGACAGCTCGCGACAGGGTAAGCAGCCGCTGCCGCTTAGTAGCGCGCCCCGCCTTCGCCACCGTCTCTCCCGGCCAATCAGGAAACGGCTCGCGACCCCACCGCCCACTCACAGGAGGCGCAGACGCCCCTCTGCCCGCCCCTCGCTGGCCGATTCTGAGCGCTGGAGGACTTCGTAGGGAGAGCGGACTGATGGTAAACAAAGAACGGCCCGGCGCGTCGTGACGTCACGTACCGGCGACTGAGACGATAAAAGAGCACGCGAGGAGGCGGTAGAAGAGCCCCGCCCATTCTAAGCGTGATGTTAATGTGGGCAAAAGGCTGCCTCAGAGGGAGCTGCCTGTTTCGTAGTAGGGATTCTAGCAGACAGGCTTGCTGCCATGTTAACATGTTTGAGATTGTAGGCATAGGAATGTTTCGTTTTAAAGAGGAAGCTGCCTTTATCGCCTGTTCGTTGTTCCATTTAGGTGGCTTGTTGGCTGCCGATGGCTTTCCACAATTTCAGGTTAGGGGGCTTTCCCAACCCTATCTGGAGTTGTCAGCGGTTGGTCTCCGGGTCTTCTGCATTCGACTGCCAGAAGCCTCAGTATGATCAACAGGGATTCTGGGAGCTGAAAGGCCTTTCCGCGCTACACTGTTATAGTGCTATTATTCCCCTTTCAACCTCCTATGGAATCCTGGGGTTTAGGGAGGGACCTTTAGAATACTCTGCCAGAGAGCTCCTTGGCATCAGGAAACTACAAACCCCAGAATTCCACAGGATGTTGTTATTGTTGTTATTATTATTATTATTTATTTGTATCCCACCTCTCCATATGGATCGAGGCAGCGAACAACTTACAAATTGCATGTATTTCAAAACATTTTCCATACATGCCCCCAACAAGCTGGGCACTCATTTTACCGTCCTGCGGAAGGATGGAAGGCTGAGTCAACCTTGGAGCCCGGCAGGATCGAACTCACAACCTTGTGGCTTGCAGTACTGGCATTTAACCACTGTGCCATGGGGAATAATAGCACTATAACAGTAGTGTGAAAATGGCCTGAATGAAGACCCCCCCGTCCCCAAACGCAACAGTTGGGCTGACATGCGCATTCAGAAGTGTGGAAATGGCCTAGTACTCCAGAAAGTCAGGGCTACAATCCCTCTTTCATCTACACATACTCACTGGGTAACTTGCAGAAGTCATGCTCTCTCTCATATAGAGGAAGACAGTGGCAAACCTCTTGTGAATAAAGCTTGCCAAGAAACCACTATGATAGAGTTGTCATAAGTCAGAATTGATGTAAAAGCATGTAACAACAAAGTCCCATTTAGCTCTGGGATTTGCTTCTAAACAGACTTGCATAGGATTATGCTGTTGTTGTGTGCCTCTAAGTCGTTTCTGACTTAGGGTGACCATATCATGGGGTTTTCTGGGACTGAGAGCATGTGACTGCCCAAGGTCACCTTGTGGGTTTCTATGGCCAAACAGGAAATTGAACCCTTATCTGCAGGGTTGTAGTCCAGCACTTGAACCACCACACCACACTGGCTCTCTTACTCTGTAATAAATGTGTTTAAATGACCTTGAATTGATGATTCCAGAAGTAGAACCTGGGAACAGCTCCTCATAAAATAATTTGTTCCTGTTCTAAGTTGAACAAAGTGTAATAAATGTAAGGCACTATAGAAAAAAATTAAGATCTTCCCCCAAAATAGCTGAATGCAAATCTTTGTGTGTCATTGTTGCAGGTAATTTTATCTATTTGTGTCTACATCTCCTGAAAGATACTGATCAAATGCTGTTTCTCAAATTATGTATATCAATGGTGGGGATCCATTGGCGCTCCAGGTGGTTTGGCCAACAACTCCCATCAACCTTACTTGACCCAGCCAACTGTAGGTATTATGAACACTGTAGTCCAAAGACTCTGGAGAACTTGGCCCTCTACCTCTGGTATACATTCAGCAAAACACACACATGTGATATTCACATATCACGATGTGGGCTACGTGGTGTTTCCTGCAAGAAAATATATGTAGAATTCACCAGATCTGTAGTAGCCCAGATTTCAGATTATTTTGGAGATTCAGAAGACTGATCGGTATGCTTCAGTCCCCTCACCTGCACAGGATCAGGCTGCCAAATGGCTAACCAATGTTTAGAATTAACACTGGAGTAAGAATCAGGATACGTTTAATGCATATCTCTGTCCATTCATATATTTGAGTCTATTGAAACCCAAACAGCTGCTGCCATTGTGTGCAGAAGACAACCCCTAAATCAACTAAATTTGCACTCAGTCAATTCAGCCTTCCTCTGCTTACTGTCCTGTAGGCCTTTTAAAAGATTGCAACTTTCATGAACTGCAACTAACATAGCCAATGATGGGCAGTCATGGAATGGGAGTCCATAATTTTTGGAGGATTCCAAATTCAGAGGTGGGAATTGTGTGGCCCTCCTGCATCCAAACATTTCTCATAACTGGTTGTGCTGACTAGGTCTCCTAGAAACTGCAGTCCAACAACATCTGGAGGGGCATACAATTCCCACCCCTGGTTTAAGTAAACTAGTATAGAGAACTTAGAAATTGAAAGGCAATTTTTCAGTGCTTCTTGATTAGATATTTAATCATCATGGTAGAAGAAGAAATATCAAAATATGGAAAAAAAGAAAAAAGTGAGTCTTCGTGGTATGGAATGATTTTTATATTTTTATTTATTGATTAAGTTGTTTAGAGACCGAGATCCTCAAACAGAATGCTGGATCTGTTTCTTCTGCTGCTCTGACCTTGGTTGCAGAAAGTTACTTTAGCTTTGTTTTACCTCTGGTAGTGTCTTTATTGTGGTTTTAATAAATGCTGTAGCTCATTTTTTAAAAATGTATTTGTTCTATTATTTCATTGCTATGGTATATTTCATATTTTTGATCTGTGCATTCCCCAGCAAATTTTAATTATTGAGTGATTTTAAAATGTCATACAATGAACATTGGGAAGCTGCCTGGTTCAAACTGGTTTGCTAGCACCTTCTCATTGTGCTGTAGGTAGACTTTAGGTAGACTGATTGATAATTAAACTCTGCTCTCCCTCTCTTCCTAAGAGGATACAGAAAAAAATTTGAGAAAAATATAGCCCTCTTTCTCCCCCCAGGCTTATTAGGTGCTGCTTTTGGACTGTTGTGTAAGAAGTTATTATTGGAATCACATGCTGTTCCTTCCCTTACATTTGGCGCTTAACTCTTTGCTTAACTTCTCTTCTTTTCATGGTATATACAACTTTTGTGTGTGACTGCAGAAAGTAACCTTTAAAATAGGATAGGGTAAAGTGTGGCCTGCAGGATGCATAAGTCCTCCCAGGACTTTTTGTGGCTCCCAGGGCCCCAAAGGATCAAACATACTTTTTTTGCATTTTTTAAAATCCAGAATGCTTCTAAATGTTCTCTAGGGTATGTGGAGAGCATTTCCCCCATGTTTGGTGCCCCCCCGGGATCTCCTAGGGGTCAAAATAATTTTTCAACATATTTAAATAAATTCCATCATGTTTTGTTGGCTCCCTGGCCAATTTAGGTGCAGAAGAGGCCTTCCACCAAAACATGGGGGAAATGACCTCATAACCTGTAGAGTTGTTTGGGGAAAATATTTTTTCAGGAGCATGTGGCCCCGTAGCGTGCCACAGTTGCCCACACCTGCTTTAGAAAAACACTCAGTTGCCCTTTTGCAATATTAGAAAGTGGCTAACCTTTTGTGCATATGAGCTCTCTCTTGTTCTTGCACATATGTACCTTAGTCATCTATAGTCAGCCCTCCACAGGAGTTAGGGACTCAAGATGCCTGTGAACGTTGAAAAATTGCAAATAGAAATAAAAATAGTGAACACTATTATTTACATATGAATACTTCTCTAGGAGTCTCAAAGTCCTCTGACATGATTCTATGGTCAACTTGTGGTGAAAGTGGACCCATAGAGTTGCACTGGATGACCTAGAGATTTCCTGGAGATAAATATTTTCTGTGTGGCAGGGCCAAATACAGTAAGGAATTTTTAATAAATAAAATAAATAAAGTAACCCATGAATAATCAAGTCCGTGACTGCTGAGCCTGTGAAAGTGGAGGGCCGCCCGTATTACTAGGCCTTACTAGAAAAAGGCAGGTTTGCCACCTCTACTTGATAGCCACCTGTCAGTTCTGTTTGTCTTGCCTCATGGATATCTCCTCACTAAACAGGATGGTAAGACATCTCTGATAGGATTACTTGCTTCCCTAGAATATGTAATAGCTGTAAGGGGACCTATATCTCCTTAGCACCATAATACTAGGAAAAGATTTCTGTGGTGAATCACTCTCCCTATTTCGACAAAGAGGAAACTATACGTCCATTCTCCCTCACCATCTTTGCAGTCAGATATTAATAGGAATAGAAGCATCTCATTCCTAGACACTGTGTGGAGTTTTTCTTGGTATTCAGAGTCACTGCAACATGGTTCCTTACTAAGATGATAACCACAAGGGCGCAGATGCCTTGGAAAAGCCACCACTACAGCTCCTCATATCAATATTATGCCAGTTACTGGTAATGTGGAGAGGTGTCATAACACGGACACAGCTATACGATCTGGGGCATCCAATGTTATTTTTGCAGTGCAGAAAGAAACTTTATTGCAAGAGCTGTCAAACTGTAAATAAATGACCCTCGGATTTTTCTCTCAGAATCTAAAGTGTCACTCAGTCAGAATTCTGTCATCTCAGATTCACTCTCAGAATATTAACATTCCATTACATCAGTGGTTCTCAACCTCCCTAATGCCGCGACCCTTTAATACAGTTCCTCGTGTTGTGGTGACCCCCAGCCAGAGTTTCCGCATCTTTTATACAGCTCCCAGGCTGCACTGCAGAAGGAAGGGGCGGGGCGGTCACGTGACCAGGAAGCCAGCTACCGGATGAAGGAGCAGCAAAGAGAGCGCCTCGCGCAAGAACCTGCTTGCACGAACGGCACCCCCCACCTCCGCGATAAGTTAACGTGTGGAAAAGGCCCAGGAGTGGTGGTGCGCGAGCGCGTGGCGAGCGCTTGCGCACCATCACCAAGGAGGGAATGGAGCCTAAGACCATCAGAAATACGTATTTTCCGATGGTCTTAGACGACCCCTGTGAAAAGGTCGTTCAACCCTCAAAGGGGTCGCGACCCACAGGTTGAGAACCGCTGCATTACATCATCAGAACAGCTGAGTCACAATTATAAAGTTCCAGGTCATCATGGCAGCTCAGGTGGCTAGCCGATCATTTATGGCCTTATATTTAAGGAGCAACCATGTTTTTGGTATTTTTTTAAAAAAAAACCATTTATTAATAGGAAGCAAGCAGTGATTGTAAGGAGCTATGTATTTCCTTTAAAAAGGAACAATCTAGTCAGATTCAAATAAATGATATCCAGCTTTCTAAAGGCAAGGGTCCTCCTGTGAATCAGGACTGATAAAACATTATACCTTCTTGCAGTTTAGATTACAATTCCTATAATCACTTATAATTGACTGGGGCTTCTAGAAGCTGACGTAAACAATATCTGGAGAGCGAAAAAGTTTCCAACCTTTCTATAAATAGTTGTAGCAGAACATTTTATTTTTGTGTTCTCCCTAGCATCTCAAGTTATTTCAGTAATGGGATCCTTCCAAAGAAAGGATTTCTGAGTCATTTCAGTTAGACAACTAAAAAGCCAACTCCTTTGGAAGAAAAACATATATACCCAATCACAGTATCAATGTGCTGTAAACAATGTTATGTTACCAACACTGTTGTATAGTGATCTTCAAATATATATTTTTTTCTAGTTTTAAGATATATGTTGATCTCTTAACATTGAAGTCATATCTTCTAAAATGGAGATAGTATCCACTGCTAAATTTCAAAACTGCAAGCTTCTGTCATTAAATGTGACAGTGGTTGTTACTCAATAACAAAGAAATTATACTTCTGCTCACACTAAAAATGAAGAACACACTCTTTCTTTTTTCTTTCACACATTCCAGAGCTGAGCTCTGTTTACTGAACTTATTTCTGTTTCTGAGTAAACCTTTGAGCTTTGGCTCAAGTCCCTGTAAAATTCAAATGAATGTGAAATGTACGGAATGTCCTGGATACAAACTAAACTGTTCTTTAGTTTGCTTCCAATGAAATGAAAATGAAAATTCAGTAATGATTTTGATTAAGTCCTGCTGATATTAATAAAAAAAATCTCTCACATTAACTGATATAGTGCTTTTTACCACTTTAACTTTCATGACTGCGTCCTGTGGAATCCTGTGATTCATAGTTTGGTGAGGCATCAACATACTCTGACCAAAATTCTAAATCCCTCATAAAATTACAAATCCCAGGTTCCCATAGGATGGAGCCATGTTAATTAAAGTGCTATCAAACTGCTATAACTGTCTAATGCAAAACAGATCAAACTTATGGACCCATGCAGACTTCACCAGAAGTAAGCCCTATTGAGCATACATTGGTTTACTTTTGTGTATACATGTAAAGGATTGCACAGTTAGTTCAATATAGTTTAAATTTCAAGAAATTATTTTGTACTTAAGTAGCACCAGCAAATATGTAAATGATTTTTTGTTTATTTTGAATCTTGTATTGTAGAACTAAGATTTTGTTTTAATTAAATATACATTTTTACTCATGAACATTTGGGTTGCATAGCTCTACTAGACAATTAGCATAATGCTTTACTTTGAAGTTCATTTTTCTGTGAATATTATCCAGGAGTGTTTCCCAGGTTAATTTATTTTTAAAAATCTGTGTAGTTGCCCAAGGGTTTAATAGCACTTGGAAACACATATGCCATATGAGGTTGATTGGAAAAATAATAGTTTGGGACACAGCGTGACGCAAATCATTAAGGGAGTAAGAGTTTAAAAGAGGAACAGTTCTCCAGTTCCCATTGGTCTGAGCCAGCGTAGCCAGTGGTGAAAGATGCTGAGAGTTGCAGTCCAACAACTTCTGGAGAGCCACATGATTGAAAACACATGAGATAATGGAAATTATTTGGGGCATTGTAAGAGAGCCGCCATTAGGGAAGAAAAAATAGGTAGGAAAAAGGAGAGGAGGAAGAGTGAGAGGGAATGACGGGGGACACATCTGAAGAGCACCTAGCCCTGATCCCTCCCTCTGCGGCAGGTACATGTGCATCCACACTAGGGATGTAATTCTTAAATTTCTTCTTGAAGGTAGCAGCAAGTAATTTCAGCAGTCTTGTTCCTGCTGTGAGAAACTCTTGAAAAACCCACACAACATTCAAATATTATTCACAATTTGGTGCTCACCAGCTCAAAATTTGTACATGGTTGTTTTGCACAGAAAGCAGCATTTTCTCTGTCAAAAATAGTATACAAAACAACCACTCGTAAATTTTGTGCAGAATTAAGTTCTGAACTATGAAGATTCTCATCAGTCCAGGATTCTTCTCAGCAGGGCTACTCAACGCTTGAGAAACATGTTTTCTGATAATTTTTAAAACATATTTTCAAATATTATTTCCAGCCCTAATCCATACACACTTCTCCAATGATAAATCATACAACAATTGAAAATGTTTGTGTGAAATGACCTACTTCTTTCTTTCTCAGACTGGTATGGCAACTCTTCAATCTGATAAAGTGCTCAGTTCATACACAACTCTGCCTTCCCCTTTATAAAACCATCTTCCTGTAAAAGGATGAAGTCTTTCAATGGTTATTTAGAACTCCTTTATAGCTCTTATGGTAACATGTTTTCTATCTGTTTTTAAATAGTGTCTACCACTCAGCTGAGTTAGTATTTATAAAAATAAACTGTGATATTTAATAAAATAGCATACAGAACAAAGTATTGGAGTTTATATGAGGGTCAAACTTAATACAGTTCTTCAGAGTTCTTTTAGACAGTTTCCTTATATCTTCATACTCTCATATAAGCACAAGTATTATATACAGTCTTTTGGCTGCCCTCTCACCCAAGGCTCAGCCCCCAATCTAGGCCACGCTTTCTGACCAGATTCTGTAATGATTTAATCTACTCTTCTGCTTCTGTCTAGGTTTTCCCTCAGAATTAAACCTTTACCACACAGACAACCTTCTTGGCTGACTGAGGGTTTTTACTCCAGAGCTCTCTCTGGTTGAAGGACTGCCAAACGACAATCAGTGTTTGCCATTTCATTCAGCCACCAGCCCCTTCCTCACACTACCGGCTGGTTTTCTCCAGAAGAGCTATTCTGGTTGCCTGGCAACCTGGTGCTAGGCTGCTCTGGCACCCTGGATGGCCACACTCCCAGAATTCTGTCACAATTCGGTTAACAGTTAACACATTTTGGCAGAAAACAGAACTGTTTTTTAATTGTTTTTAATTACACCTGGGGTTATCATGGCTCTCTTCCCCCATGCAGGTGTGAACCTGCATTTTCCCCTCAAATACAGATGTGGGAAACAGTTAATTCTCCAAATGTTTTAAATAACAGTTCCTCAGCAAAGGCCATGGTGGGTTGAAGGTCAAACCAAAACATCAGGAAGGCTAAAGCCTCCCTATCCCTCCCCTAAGAAAGTGGTCATCATAACAACATAGAATGTCTGCATGCGTATGTGTCTGTCTGTGTGTATGTGTCTGTCTGTGTGTGGCAGCCATAACTCTGGCTGGATGTTGTGATAGATACCTTAACAGTAGAGAGAATGTTTTTTTGTTGTCATCCAAGTTGTGGTATTTAGTTTTAGATCCAAATTTAAAACAGAGGACTTTGTGGAAGCAAAAATAATATAAGATAAAATGAAAATGTGTCTGCCACAGCTCACTGTGAATTTGTTTAATGCTAGAAAAATGCTCTTTTAGACAGTGTTGCTATGATTTCTGAGGCAGGAAGGAAAAAATGGGGAAACAGGAAAATCATAGAATCATAGAAATGTAGAGTTGGAAGAGACCACAGGGGCCATCAAGTCCAACCCCCTGCCATGCAGGAACACCCTCAAAGCACTTCCGACAGATGGCCATCTAGCCTCTGCTTAAAAACCTCCAAAGAAGGAGACTCCACCACACTCTGAGGCAGCAGATTCCACTGCCGGACAGCCCTGACTGTCAGGAAGTTTTTCCTGAGGTTCAAGTGGAATCTCCTTTCCTGCAGCTTGAATCCATTGCTCCTTGTCCTGGTCTCTGGACCAGCAGAAAACAAGCCCACTCCGTCCTCAACATAGCATCCCTTCAAATATTTAAACATGGCTATCATGTCCCCTCTCAACCTTCTCTTCTGCAGACTAAACATACCCAGCTCTCTAAGTCTATTCTCATAGGGCATGGCTTCCAGGCCCCTCACCATTTTAGTTGCCCTCCTCTGGACTTGCTCCAGCTTGACCATATCCTTCTTGAATTGGGGTGCCCAGAACTGGACACAATATTCAAGATGAGGTCTAACCAAAGCAGAATAGAGTGGTACCAGTACCTCCTTCGATCTCGACACCATACTCCTATTGATGGAACCGAGAATTGCATTGGCTTTCTTGGCTGCCGCATCACACTGCTGACTCACGTTCAGCTTGTGGTCTATTAAGACTCCTAGATCCCTTTCACACATACTGTTATCCAGCCACATGTCCCCCATCCTATATTTCTGTATTCCATTTTTTCTACCTAAGAGTAGGACCTTACATTTCTCTCTGTTGAATTTCATTTTGTTAGTCTTGGCCCAGCTCTCCAATCTGTCCAGGTCATTTTGAATTTTGATCCTGTCCTCTGATGTATTAGCAACCCCTCCCAATTTGGTGTCATCTGCAAATTTGATCAGCATGCCCTCTATTCGTTCATCCAAGTTGTTGATGAAGATATTGAACAGCACTGGGCCCAGGACAGAACCCTGTGGCACCTCGCTAGTCACTTCTCTCCAGGATGAAAAGCAGCCATTGGTGAGCATCCTTTGAGAGCGGTCAGTCAACCAGTTACAGATCTACCTGACAGTAGCCCTGTCCAGCCCACATTTTACTAGTTTCTTTGCAAGAATGTCATGGGGAACTTTGTCAAAGGCCTTACTGAAATCAAGATATGTTACATCCACAGCATTCCCTTCATCTATCAAGCTAGTAACTCTATCATAAAAAGAGATAAGATTAGTCTGGCATGACTTATTTTTGAGAATTCCATGTTGACTTCTCATGATTACCACGTTGCTTTCTAAGAGAAGGCTAAGTCGTCACTCCTAAAATTCCTAGAGTTACAAAAAGGGCTACTAAAATGTGAAAAAAGGGCTACAAAAATGGGGAAGTAAGATTTCTGAAGTAAAAAACATGTCAGCTGAGGGAGACAGGGGCCACCTATGATTTCTTAGTGGGTATTAGAGCGGGCAATGTTGGATAGCACTGGAGCTAATATTCCTAGGATAGGAAGAAAGGTGAGAAAATAAGAAAAAGTAAGGCACTGCTGAGGATTCCCAAGGTTAAAAAAAGGTGAGAAAATAGGGAGGGCTCTCTAACGTGCTGCTGTTAATATTTCTGAGGGACAAAATGGGTGGAGGCAGAAAAACTCAAGAGGCCTAATGGGACCTTTTGAGGATATTAGATATATTCGTGAGCAGCCTCTAAATGAATGCCTTGAAGCAGTGATGGACTGGATGAGGAAAAACAGACTGAAGCTGAATCCAGATAAGACGGAGGTACTCACTGTTAAGGGCCCTAGCCCAGGTATGGAGGTCTGTCAGCCTGTTCTAGACGGGGTCACACTTCCCCTGAAAGACTGTGTCCGCAGCTTGGGGGTGCTCCTGGACTCGCCACTTCAGATGACAGCTCAAATTGATGCTGCAGCCAGGAGTGCCTGCTATCAGCTTCGGCTGATATGCCAGCTGCGCCCCTTCCTGGACCTGGAACACTTAAAAACAGTGGTACATGCGCTGGTAACTTCACGACTTGACTTCTGCAATGCGCTCTACATAGGGCTACCCATGTGCTTAGTCCAGAAACTTCAATTAGTTCAGAATATGGCTGCCAGGGTGGTCACCGGAACATCTAAAACTGACCACATCACACCAATTCTGAAGTCTTTACACTGGCTGCCTATTAGTTTCCGGGCACAGTACAAGGTGTTGGTTCTTACCTTTAAAGCCCTCCATGGATTGGGGCCAGCCTACCTGCGGGATCGCCTTCACCCATACAATCCGCCCCACACACTAAGGTCCTCTGGGAGGAATTTACTGCAGCCAATCAGAACTAGGTTGGCTGTGGTTACCCAGAGGACCTTCTCTTCTATCGCTCCCAAGTTATGGAATGGCTTGCCAGAAGAGGCCTGACATATTACCAGTCTTGACTGCTTTAAAAAAGCAGTCAAGACTGTTCACTTTCGACAGGCCTTCCCGGACTAGTGCTCCACTGCCTCCCATCGACTGTCCTCTTGTTCTTAATAGTTAATGTGTTTTAGGGGGTTTTAGATGGGTTGGTGGGTGGGGAGGATGGGTTATGTTTTAATTGTTTTTAATGTATTGATGTATTGTTGTAGTACCACCTCAATCCGTCGGGAGAGGCGGGATATTATTTTTTATTATTATTATTATTATTATTATTATTATTATTATTATTATTAGTTAAGCTTCAGTTACTAAGTCTTGGCATTATGAAATTGGCAAGGACAGGTCAAAATTGAGTAAGCTGTTGACTATAAACGGTTTGATTTATTCAGTTTTGTACTGTCAATAAACTCTGGAAGAACAATAACATTGAAAAATTGTCATAGTCCCAGATCCCATGTTTCCTTGTTCCAAGGTATTGAATACACACTTTATCTCAATCCAAAGAGTTTGTGCCATCTTCTATAGTTTAGCAGCACTCATTGTTACTGGTAATGTGTCCCTAGCAAATAGGCACTGCTCCATGCAGATGGGGCATGTAAATAACTTGAAGGTCATGGACCCATCAGAGCATGGAAATGTTACTTTTTCTGTTTATGTTGGCTGTGGGAATTTGGGAGTTAAAATAACATTTCCAAGTACTCAGCACAATTCACAGCCCCTAGCGTGGCATCCTACAGATAAGAAAGCTACATGTATGCTTATACTTGAACATACATGTCTGTACTTGACTAAAACTGTAAGAACAGTGAAGCTGAAGGGATTAGGAATTGCTTGGCATCACAGAAGTGAAGCTTAGAATTAGCTTGAGCTGATTGCATCATCAGAAAAAATATATTTCTGAGCACCTGTTGCTGGAAGAGATTTATTTATTTGCTTTGTATTTTTTAAACCACCTTTTAGAGCAAGCCCTCACAAAACTGCTTCTTAAGTTAAGAAAACAATTGAACACACATGATGAAAACCAAAGAAAATGAGAAAAATAATAAATGAATAAAAACAACTTTGGGGGTCAACAATAAAATCAATAAAAGGATGCATCTCTGTATCAAACCTTGGGAGCTATCTGAAAAAGTGACTTTTCAAGCTTTCCTAGCTACAAAGTAAAAGTCGAAAAAGATGGCAAAGAGCGGTGAACTCATGGTATGTATAAGCAGTAAAAGGGCAGTTTTTGTCAATTGAGTTCTAAACCTGTTTTCACCAGCAGATGTCATTGTAGCAATGGTAATAAAGATGTAATACAGATCGCATACAGGCATACACAGCTTAATAAAATCATGGACCAAATGTGGATTTATACGTTCATTATTTTTATTTTTCTTAACTAGCAATACTACACTTTTAGATAAATTTTTGCATCTTCTGAGAGAGGAGTGGGCAAAGTGCAGCTTTGGGGCTTCAGGTAGCTGCCACAGCTGTTTTTGCAGTGCTTGGCCCCTGCAGATTCCCTGAGCCCCCCTTTGGCTGGCGGAAAAAGAAAGGGTAAATTTGCATCTTCTGGAAGTCTCCAGGAGCAGCCATTCACCTAAAGCTAGTCTAGCTAGCTATCGGAATCAGTGTGCCTTTGTACAGCAGTTCCTGGAACACACAAATGGAAGGATGCTGTTGCAATCCACGTCCCACTCTAGGGTCCCCATATATGCTTGCGAGAATGAAAATGAGTCAATGGAGTTAATAGCTAAGTAGTGGAGGGAATTTCAGCAGGTATTACTTGTCATTTGGGTGCATGACAAGCAGCACCTGCTGAAATTTCCCTTTCCACAGAACCATTAAAAATACAGGAGCCATCTCCAGTTTTCACTCTGGCAACCTTTTCCCCATATGTCAGGAGTGGAGAACATCTGGTCCACCAGTTATTCTTAGACTGAAACTCCTGTCATCTTTCAGTATTGGCTGTGCTAGCTAGGGTTGATGAGAGTTGTAGTCTTAACAGCTTCTGAAGGGCCAGTTGTTTCCTCCCTTTACCATAAGCAGGTGGCTGGCCATTGTGCAGATAGAATGCTGGCCTAGATAGCACTTTCCATTGATTCCCCATGATGTATGTGAGTGTGTGTGTGTGTGCATGCACAGAACCTGAATACTTAACAGTTTTTGTCATACTAGAGAATTTCAAAATAAGCTATTGATATTTAGCTATGGTAAAAGGGAATGGGACAAACTGCTGCAGACTCTATGGTTCTAGCATCCAGTGATGACTGGGGTTTGTGGCGATCTCTGATTAACATCACTCCAATTGAAAGTCCTTTAGAGCCCCAAAGCTTCTTCCTGTTTCTCTTAGATTGATTGCTGCTCCCCTATTCCCCTCTAACTGTCCTGACTTGGTGGGGATGGTTCTGCTTAATCTTCTGTCCCATTTTTTTCAGCTACTTTTAAAATGTTCCAGTTCATCTTGCCTCCTCCCACTTTCCCTTTTCATCCCCAACTTAAGGTCAGTTGTTCCAAACTCACTTCAAAGTGCGAAAGTAGTTTGTACTTAATTAACTCAGCAGGAAGAAGAAGGAAGGAAGGAGGAGGCAGAATCTTATACTTCTCAGTAGTTTCAAGACAAAATAAACTGTTGCAGATTCTCCTAGATTGATTATTCTTCCCCATTCCTTTTTAAAAATAATCTTTATTAAATATTACATGTATTAAAATTACATTAAATATTCCTATCAGAAACAGACTAATAATAAACAAAAAAACTAATTATCTAACAGAATAACTAACTAACCAACTAAAACACAATTCAGACACAAACACATATACAATACAAGATACACAAAAAGGAAAACAAGCATACTATCAAATAAACTACAAATCTATCTAAAAGTAAGTTTTAAACACATATACAGTGTGCCTTCTGTATATGTAGGAGTTCTATTATAGGAATCTCGATGTAAAAAAATGCAAAATGTTACATTCCATTATAATCAATGGACGTGACATGCATATGCTTGTTGCACCTATTGGCTATACTGGGACACAACACTTTGATAAGGGAGGGCCCACTGGTTGCTACAGTCTGACCTCCTTCTTTATAAACTGGATATTACACTTCTGACAATCAATTCAAATATTCAAAACCAGTAGTTATCACCCTTTTTTCATCAAAAAGTCTATCACAGGTTTCCAATCTTTCAAAAGAATTACTAATGATGTTTTTCTAATCAAAATAGCAATTTATCCATTTCTGCTAACCCCTGCACTTTTAACAGCCAATCTTCTGTAGAAAGTAGAATATTATTCTTCCATCCCTGGGTGAGCAATAGTCTTGCTGCTGTAATCACATATTGGAATATTCTTTCATAGTTTTGTCAAAATGTTCATCCATTGTTCTTCCCCGTTCCTGATTTGTGCCATCTTGACCATAGTCTAATGTTGCATTGCCACAGTTGTCCCAGTTCTCATTTCTGAAATGATGTGGGGTATATCGTGACAATTTGGTTGAACTTAGTATGGCTGTTGTCCAATCATGGATTTTGAATTTCATCAGATGAAGTTTCTCAGCATAAACAAAGTGCTGTCACGTGTTTGTCAATATTAGGGTTATCACTTTAATAATGCAAGTCTGTGCATATGTAATCAGAGGTAAATACCACTGTGCTTAATGGGGCTTAATCTTAGATAAAGGTGTATATGTAATTGCAGCCAAAAAAATTAAGCTGTAGAGTACAGATGTGTGACAGGTCCTTACTTCTTCCAAGCTGATGTGGCAGTTCCCAATCTGAGAAGGTGCCCTGTCTTTATCACACGTCTCTGCCTCCCCCCACCTCCAGTCATGTAGGGACAGGAGAGTGCAGGGGGCAGTTTGCCCTGGGTGGCAATGTTTTTGGGGTGTCCTGGCCTGTAACCACACCCCTGCATGCTCTGGCCACAGCCCCACATGCCCTGGCCATGCCGCCACACAATGTAGCCACGCCCTGTAGCCACGCCCCTCGTACCATATCCCCTCCCCCTCCCGCCCCTCTCCCCATGCTCCAAGCTCTGCCACTGCTCACCTCCATAACACCACTTTTATGTATAAGGTTGAGGGTTTTCAGTATTTATTTAGAACCACTTAATAATTCTATGGTAGCCTGTTTTCTGTGTTACTGTATATAACCTGAGCTGAGTCAGTGTTTGCAAAAATAAACTAATATTTATTAAGATAACAGTAAGAATAAGGTAGCATATTAGGATTCATATGCAGTTCAATGTGGATACATTTGTTCAGTGCACTCTACAAGACTGTATTGACAGTTAGCTCACTGCTCAGAAAGAGTTCGATAGACTTTCATAAATGCAACAATTATCATATAATAGCACTTCGGCTGAACTCCAACCAAAGGCTTAACCCCCAAGCTAGGTTACACACTCTGTCCAGATCCTACTAGGGCTTAATTATTCTTCTGCCTCTCACTAGGCTTCCACTGAGAATTAAATCTTCCCAAACACTCACATTCTCTTACTGATTTAGGGACTCTACTCTCTAGCTTCTTGCTAGGCTCTCACTGAAGGAATCTAAAACACCCATAGATACTTGGCTTTATATAATATATAACTTTTTCTCTCAACTGTAAGCCCCTCCTGCACACACTGCTGGGCTGGGTTTCTCTATTCTGGTTGTCTAGCAATCTGCTTCCAGGCTGCAATGGCTTTCCAGATAGCGACACACCCATGCCTTTGACAAAAAAATAGATCCTGAGTTGAAGTCATTTTAAAAGTATACTCTGAAAACGGGACCTCATTCCATTGATTGTTTTACAGATAACAACACACAGACACACACCTAAAAATGAGTAATTAGAATAATATATAATTTTATTTAGAGGAAATAGGTTGCTGTATTAAGGGACCACTCCCTACTTCTATTCCTCGCTTCTCTTAGCTCAGTTCATTCCCAAGATGGACTCATAAGTTTTCACAAGTGTGCAAAGTCTTGAGAGAAATATTTTTCAGGCTCAAAATAGTGAGTGGGGGAACATTGGGTGAGGTCTGTGGAATTCTGGAGTTTGTAGTTTACTGAGGCCAAAGAGCTCTCTGGTTGAGAATTCTAAATGCCCCTCCCTAAATTGCAAACTCCAGGATTCCATAGGATGTTGAAAGTGGAATAATAGCACTATAACAATAATGATTGCTATTAATGTGGAAATAGCCTTTGTGTTGGGAGCAACAACAACAAGGTATTAAATTAAAATTTTCTAAGTTTTGTAAAGCAGGGGAGAAGCAATTGTTTTGATGATTGCTATTAATATAGCACTGGTTAAACATATTAGAGCGAGAAATACATATTTTATTGATCAGCTTTTGAGGAGCTAACTTATTAAAAGGATGCTCGATGCATACTTATTCAAATGTAAATCATACGTGGGACCCAGTTCATGCCCTTTCTAGCTAGTGACACTTTCCTAGGCACAGGGAGAATGTGGGAAATGGGGTGGAGGGCCTTCATAGTAGCTGCTCCTAGACTGTGAAATTCCTTTCCTGGAAAAGCTAGAATGGCTCCTTTCTTGTCATCCTTCCATCAGCAGGTAAAGACTTCTATATTCTAACAGGTGTTCAGGGATGCACTGTTTTCAAAGCATCTAATAAGAATCTTGTGTTTTTAAAACCATTATTTTTCTTGTTAGTCTATTAAAAATATTATTGGTATTTTACATTTTAAAGATAATCTTTTGTATGTTTTCATCTATACTGTACTTGTTTTAACTTAGAAGTCATTCAAGTACAGTGGGCCCTCAGCATCTGCTAGAGTAGGTTCTAGGATACCCTGTGGATATAACAATTAGTGGATTCTCAAGACCCATTATATACAGAGGTGTAGTAAAACAGCATCCTTTATATAAAATGATGAACAACTCAAAAGTTTGCTTTTTGGATTTTTTTTTCAGTATTTTCAAGCCGTGGATGGTTGAATTCACGGATACAGAAGGCCAATTGTATTGGTTTTAGTGGGGAAGGTGGGGTATAAACTTTTTTGTTGTGTGCCTCCAAGTTGTTTATGACTTATGGTAACTCTACCATGGTTTTGTTTTTTGTTTTGTTTTTTTGCAAGATTTGTTCAGAGGCGGTTTGCCACTGCCTTCCTCTGAGGCTGAAAGAATGTGGCTTGCTCAAGGTCACTGAGTGAGTTTTTATGGCAGAGTGGGGATTGGAACCCTGGTCTCTAGAATCATAGTTCAATGTTCAATCCACAACACTGCACTAAATAAAGTAAATGAATTAATTAATGCACGTATTATATCCAAGTTCTGGAATTCTATCCGTTCCTTTGCTTCTTTCCTTCCAATATAAGGCTTTCTTGAAGGACCTTTTTTAGACTGAAAGGCAGAATATAAAATAAATATACTTTAAAAAATCATAAATATATAAAATTAACATGAATTATAATATGACATAATTTCTATTGGCCATCTTTATAGCTAAAGTTCTACTGGTGTCATATTGTTTTTCTGGGCAATTTTTATTATCGCTGGATTTTGTGTATGTCTTTGTTAGGCATCTTGAAAGTCTGGGAAAATGTAAAACACCAGATGTAAGTGTCTCTGGATAAATAAATGTTGAAAATATTTTGGTTTTATTCAAATAGATTATGTCTTTCAGGTTGGGCTGTTTTTCCTTTTGTGTTTTGAAAACATGAAAAGATTCCAAACCAAGTCAGTGACTCAAAGGTCAGACTAGGATAAAAATGAATTGGGTCTGTCATTCAAATGCAAGATGTAAATAGAGAGCAAGTAAAGGAATAATCATATATCCTTAAAACAAAAGTTGCAGCTCTTAGATTTGCACTGTATATTAAACAGAAATGTAGAGCTGCCTCCTAAAGTGTGCATTTAATTTTCCTCTGTAATATCTAGGACAGCTTATTGATGTATTGACAGTACAGCAGATTTGAATTAACCTGTTTTCTTCCATTACTGTCTATATTCCAGGCTCTGTTTTTGAAATGTTAATTTGTTTCCAGTATGATTGTGTAGACCCTATACCATAAGCAAAACCTTTTATTTAAATTCAGGCCATTTCCGCACAAGGTTGATACATCGTAGCGGTGTCTAATTCTTACCCTCTGGTCTGCACATTGTACCATTTTAACGTCATAGTTTTCTTCATGGTTCTGTACAATTTCAGCTCCTGCAACGGTTCACTGTAGTTCACTGTGATGAGAAACCTCCGTATGTGAAAAAGAGAAAAACTGCAATGTAAATCTCCGAAACCGGTTCTGCTTTAGTTTTCGTCTACATGCCAGAAGTGTAGCATCGATTCACATCGCAGAAGTGGCCAGCTGTGTGCATTTCCAGGCTGTCCCTTCCTTCATTTCCGTCCCTATCTCTCTCCGCCCAACAAAGGACAGACTGCCGTCATTATTGTCTTCATGCATTAAACAGACAGCAGGAAGAGAGTGGATCTGGTAATGGACTGGTAAGATGTGCTTTTTCCCCACGTATCAACGAGCATGCATTCCTATGCACAAATGCAGCAAGGATGTTGAAAGTGGAATAATAGCACTATAACAGTCTAGTGCGGAAATGGGCTTAGTTGAAGTAGTCTACTTATTTTCAGAAGTCAATTTTTAAAGGACAATTTAAGACATTTCATAAACGTTATTACATAAATGTTATTACATCAGCAATCTTCCCATCAAAAAGGTAACAGAAAAATAGTGAACAGTGTAACAAGTAACTGAACAGGTTATGTTCTAAAAATTGCTGTGAGCTGTGCCAATGGAGTATGTTTCAAGCACAGTGACAAGCGGCAGGAATGAATTATTACAAAAAGGTACTTTCTAAACACTGAGTAGATTCTGCCTGGTAGAGAATACGAAGTTCTGTTTCTTGCCTTGTATAATAATTAAAAGATGAAGATATGGTGACTTCCTGGTGAGAAATGACATTTCTGTACTGCTTTTGGTCTGCCTTCCACTTCAGTGCTGATTGGCTAAAAAGAGTACATAAAGGTCACCTTCCACTTCTAGGCATTATTCTAGAATGTAGCTGGACAGATTTTGTGCAGTAGGAAAATAAAAGGTGCCATAAGAAATAGATCTCTGTGCAGTTGGCAATATGAGTTTTAATCAGGAACAGGTTTATTTTTAAAAGGAATTGATGAGAAAAAGATGAAGAAATAAGATATTTGAAAGACGGGTGTTTGTATGTGCCTTAAAATCACCTGTTAACTTATGATGTCCCCATGAGTTTCATAAGGGTTTTCTTAGGCCAGGAATACTCAGAGATGATTTTGCCATTTCCTTCCTCTGAAATATAGCCTACAGCACCTGGTTTTTGTTGGTGTTCTCCCATCCAAGTACTAACCAAGGCTGACCCTCCTTAGCTTCCAATGGGCTCTAGTGCCTTTAGGGTATTTAATCTTTTGGTGTATTTAAAAGACTACTGTTTCTTTAACAGTATATTATTTGATACAGCATGATGTAGTGGTTTGAGTGTTGGGCTGTGACTCTGGAGACCAGAGTTAGAATCCTCTCTCAGCCATGGAAAGCCACTGGGGAATCTTAGCCTAATCACACACTCTCAGAGGAAGGCAAACGCAAACCCCCTCTGAACAAGTTCTGGCAAGAAAACTTCATGATAGGTTGCCTTAGAGTTGCCAAATGACCTGAAAGCACATAAGAACAACAACAAGTACTATCTAATTGTTCCATCTGTCCAAGGAGGACACACATATGAAGATCACTCTAGCTGCTTTAGATCCAAAGCTTTAGGTCCAGTGATGTTGCTACAGGGATTGTGAACTACATTCAACATTACTTTTGCATTGTGACTACAAGTTTCATTTGCACCTAGAAAAGGCACTAGTATTTTAAAAAAGTACTTTTACCATTAGAGACATTTTTGTCAATTCTGGTTCAGTCCATAGAGCCATCACATCTCTCAAGTACAGTGCCTATGTATCTTCAGTCATTATTTCAGTGAGGCTGTGTCTGTCACTTTCTATAATGCATTGCATGGTTACACAAAATGACACGTGGCGCTCGGCAGATTTCGGAGAAGGGCCTCCTTGGTACTGGCTCTTTGTCTTCTTATGCAGTAGGATGCAGAAGTCTGAGAATAAACTCTGCTCACTTCTCTTAAGCCCCTTTCATGCTACTCAGTTATAGCATACTGATTCCATTTTAATTATCATGGCTTTATCCTGTGAAATCCTGAGGTCTGCACTTTTTTGAGTTAGTAGAGATCTCTGACTCAGAATTCTAAATACTGCTCCCTAAACTGCAAATTACAGGATTCCATAGGATGTTGTATTGGCAGTTAATATGGAATCATACCGATATAATTGGGTAGTGTGGAAGGGCCCTCCAGGTATGTGGAGGTATTGTGTTGTGTGTCATATATTTATATACACTACTTTTAGTTCCCGTGAGCTGAAAGTTTTAGTTCCCATGAGCTAAAAGAGTGACACTTTGGCACTGTTAGGTACAATTTGACTATATATCTTATCATATCAAAGCAATAATATCAGAGTACTGGCGTAAATAGACTTTGTTACCATTAGGTTCCTGCAACATCCAATCAATTACAAAACAGCTATTGTTTCTGCTATCATATATTACAAAGATAACATTTAATTATGTTTATACAAGATTCTAGTATCATATGTTTCATTTTTTTAAGGAGTAGTTCAAGGTATTAACAGTAGACTTGATCATAGATTTTGAAATTTTGAAACTCAGCATTTTGAAAACATTAAATAATATTGAAGGCATTTCTTTATTTCTTGGTTTGATCCAATGAATGAAAGGATAAAAATATAATATTTCAAATAACAGGCAACATAAGTAGCATTGTAACATTTTATGAACTCAGGAAAGGTAAAGGAATTAGAAATGTGTTGTAAGGAAGTTAATTGCTATAGGTATAGCTACTATGTAATAAGGATTTTGACATTTGTTGCTCAAGATTTTATCTGTGTTTTTGATTACAAAATCATAATGCCTTGATTATGCAAGTCTTACATTGTAAAGTATATGCTGCATTCATATCTCATATTCTCCAGTTGTACAACATATCTGAAGGGAGCAACCTATGTGGGGATACTCATATTTCCTTCTGCTATTGTACGTCTGAGTTACTTGAGCATGTCATCATATTCGACTTGTCAAAGTGTGTTTTGAGGAATTCCTGCAAATCAGGATGGCAAACCAAGGTCAAATTACTCATTTAATTCTTACTGTTACTCTGTTGATTTGCTGTGTAGCGTTGTGTATTATGTAACTGTGAACCTTCTTTGGATTTAAATGATAACGTATAAATATTTGTTACCCTGCTTACTGGGGGCCTCTTAGGGGGATTCCCAATGCCTGTCAAAATTATCACTTGTGGGGAAAATTAGCTATGAACACCGCTTTAGCAAGGCAAAGAGGGTAGGGTAATTAAGGATCTTTTACCCAGTTTTTACGGGGTCAGGCCCAGACAGAAATCACACAAAAAGGTCCAATGAATGACTTTATTGAACAGAAATATCACATATTAACGCATACACTCTCTCTCTCACACATACATCCAAGAGCTAAAGAAAAATAAAGAGTGGAAATAAGATAGCGGGATTGTTAAAGGATTTGTGGTTTGGGTGATACTGCACCTTTTCCTGAAGTCCTTGGTCCAGAAAGCAGCAATCGAAATGGAACTCAGCGAAGAGACGCTGAGGGATCGTGCGGCTGTCGGGAAGAGGGAGCAGTCAGTTGATATGACGGGGAGATATCCAAAGAACTAGTCAAAAATGGGGACTATTTGCAGGAAAAATTTACCTTGAGGGCAAATCCTCTCCTGGGGAGAACAAAGGGGACAGCAACGGAAAACAACTTCACACCGGCACCTTCTTTGATATAGGAAGATAACAAGGTGTCACCCAAGTATCAGGATCTTCCACCGCTTTGGGTTGCAGTGTGAGTTTATGTAGATGGTCCTTGTCTGATAAGATTTTATTGCTTCCAGTGCCCAACTTTGTGGGAAAAACTCTTAATTCCTTCAAGTTGGCTCCTTAAAGACTGAGGACCTTTTGTCCACTGTGGGTTGGCACAGCTTGAGGTCTCCTGTGGCTACGTGACAAGAGAGTTTACTGGCCTGACCTGGTTCTTCCGATCATACGACTGTTGTTGCCTACATGGTCTTCCGGGTGACCTCTCTGGTGGGTTAGATTATGTTTTATATCAAAGTTGTAGATCCCGGGACAGGGTTTACCAAGGGGGCAACATATTCCTAATATGGTAAAAAAAACAAAACAGTATGTACAGACCTAGTTGAAGGGATCACTCAAAGCACAGAATATTGGTTCAGACAGAGTGAGGTAAGCGTCCTTTGAAGACATGGGGCTGGAAGAAACAACAGAAAGTAAAGTGGCCAGGAAGAGAGCAGAAAATAATTGGCCAAAGGGTTCTAGAATATGGAGGTTTCTTTTGTTTAATGAAAAATAAAACATATGTTGTCAGAATTTAACTTTTGCCAGCACTGTTTCATAATTTAAAGGATCAGCATCCATTCTATGCAGGTGTTTGGGCTGTTCACATCAGGGCTGAAAGTGGGGAGGGATGTTGATGTACAGTCACACATTCCCCATAGTTTCCAACCTTCTGGCAGGGACTTCTGGCCAAGCAATATCAGAGTGTGTTCAAGAAGGCAAAAGTTAAATGTATCTTAGAATCTGGCTCTCTCTCTTCACCATTAAATGATGCCTATATTACCCTGATACCTAAACCTGGTAAGGACTATACTTGCTGTGTTACTGCCCTGTACACTTACTTAAGGTTGATATCAAAATATTGATGGCTATTTTAGCTGATGGATTACAAAAAGTTATTTCATCGTTGGTAAGTCCTAACCACTGTTTATCAAATGGTCAAGGAGACAACAACAACAAAAATTTATTTGTTAGCTGCCTGTCTCCAAGGCTAGAGGCATAGGTAAAGCTAAAAAGTCATAGTTAATACTCAAGTAATTGTGAACTTGATTGCTCTAAGCTTGGATAAAACTGATCAGCCAGTTGCTAATTTTTTAGATACTGAGAAGGCCTTTGATAAAATTTACTGGCCATTTATTTTTACCATATTGGCTAATTTTGGGTTTTCTAAAATATTTTTGAAATCAATAAAATTTTATATTCAGCAACAAGATTGCTGAATCACCAAAGTATTTTTGTCATTCTCTTCAACACTGAAATGGTACAATTCAGGGTTGTCCACCGTCTCCTTTGATATTCAGCAATTAGATAAAATTCCAGAATCAATGGACTTGGTGCTGGTTGATTTTGAAATTAAAAATGTTCTTTTCACAGACGATTTTTTGTTGTTAATTTCAAAGCCCCAGCAGTCAATCCCTGTTTTGAGGCAGTTGATTATTAATTTTAGTATAATATCTATATATTTAATTAACTGGTCTAAGTCACAAATACTACCAATGAGAGACAAGATGTATTCTAGCCTATTTAAAGTATGGCATTTTCAATATTGCCCAAATTCTGTTACTTATTTGGGTATAATTATCCCTAGGAATTTATCTCAAATTATTCATCTTAATATAAGTAAACTGATAAAAGATATTGCACAATATTTAAAGAGATGGGTGGGCTTGAAGCTGAGTTTGTGGGATAATGTATATGTGATTAAAATGAATATTATACCAAGAATTGTTTGTGTTATATGTGGAATTCCTATATTTAAACCTTGCAAGTATTTTCAAAAACTAAGTGTATGTAGGATATTTGGGGCGGAGCTCATCTTCTTCTAGAATTTTAATGAAAAAGATGGAAATTCCAATCAAAGAGGAAGGGTTCAGCCTTCTAGATCTTCTTATGTACCATCAAGCATATCTGTTATCTTGTATTGATTTTTGGACATATTCACTTAAATTAAGCAATCCACCACAGTCACCTTTGCAGTCTTCATTTCTGGCATCTCTTTTTCAGTGAATAGTACTTTGTTCTCATTGTATTTAAAAAGGCAATGTTTCACCAACAAATTCTGCAGTTAGAACTGTGTGGCAAATATTGTCTTGCCAACTGCAGTGTGACTTACACGCTTAAGCCAAATTGTCTTTATGGGGACCAATCATGGGATTATTAACTTAAATCAAATACTTCAGGCTCTATCACACCATAGGGTTGTTGCCCAATTGCACTGGCTTAGTTTCATGTTTGATCTTTTGCTTATCACATGACACTGTGACTCTTCCATTGTTGCATTGTATTTCCACGATTATTGGGCTGCATCTTTTCATTGACAGGAAGAACTTGCTAGTGGCTCAGTGCTGTTCAACTGTTGCTTCTTGGTGCAGTGGTGGAGCTTGGAGTGCATGGAGGGGTGGCGGGAGGAGACGTGGCTACAACGGGTGGGGGTGGGGGCTATGGCATGGGGCAGGGCTACAGTGTGCGAGGGCATGGCTACGATAGATGGGGCAGGGCTATGATGGACAAGGCAGAGCTACGGTGCATGGGGGAAGGGCAAGCAAGGAGCTGGACTACGCCCCAAATATTGCCGCTGAGGGTGAATTGCCCCCATTGCCACCCCATCTCTGCGCAACTGTCTTGGTGCAATTGTTTCAATCTGCTGCAGTTCTGATGTTCCAGTAGTCATGTGATGTGAGTGAGTGTTGTTGGCCTTTTCTCCCCTGCATCTCCAAGCAGAAAGAAGTTGCTTTGCTTCCAGTGTCCAGACAAAGAAGACATCATGGTGCACAGGAACAATGTTGCTTTTACTCTGTACACCAGTACTTATGTCCTTTTTAATTTCTTTTGATGTACTTGTGTAGTTGTGCTGTTGTGGCAGTTGCCAGCATGCAGCAATTATGAAATTATGGTGAAATAAAAAAAAACATATACATACCAGGGAACAGAAATTGCACAACTGCAGCAAAAAGAGAAAGAAAACAGGAGCAGAGTTGCTTTTACTCTATTCCCTGATACATACTTCTTTTTTTAATTATTTGTTTTGCTGTAATTGCACAGTTGTGCTGCCATGACAGTCACCAGCATGCCATACTAGGGAATCAAAATGTTGAAATTGTGGCAAAAAAACAAAACAAAACAAAAAAGGTATGCATGTGCTAGGTAGCTTGTACATGAGTGGAAGGGTGGGATCAGCAAGGCAGTGTGGGAGACCAATTGTGGGAACTTACATCACTAGAGCAGTACCATAGCGCTATTGTAGTAGAGACGTGAAAGAGGTTGTTTCCATACTGGTATGTTTCTGTTTGTTTAAACAATGCAATTGTTGTGAGGCAACAGGCTGGTGTGAGAAAGCCCTTGGTGCTGATGATGAGTTTTTCCCTTTTTCAATTTTGCAAGAGCAGTTTAAACAACCTTTATCAGCTAAATGGCAGTATCTAAAACTGAATCATTTCTTTGAGTCCAAATTTGGCCCTGTAGCTTTAAATGCCTCTGAGATTGCCTTGATATCAGAGACATCAATTGAGGTCAACCAACTACCCAAGCCAATAATTTATATATATAAATTTCTGTTATCTAAATAGGACACACAAGGTTTACAGAAAGAATGGAATAGAGAACAGGGATACCGAGTTCTGACAAATCAATGGCTGTTGGTTTTAACACCTATAACTAGCGTGGCTATGGATCTGTGACTGCGTCTTATGCAATAGAAATTCCTCTTTCAGGTATGTTAGTGGCTATTCAAGAAAAAACTTTTTAATTCAGCAAATACTGCTAAGTCTTCCTTAATGTGTATGCTTTGGAGTTGTCCCATACTAGCTACATTTTGGGAAGAAATAATCACACAGCTATATTTGATATTGGAAAGTTCCTTAATATTGAGGGATGTGCAAGTTCTTTTGATTTATTAACCTGTTTCTTAGAAATTAACAAATGGCCAAAGAAAGTTGATTTTTCATGCCCTTTTGACTGCTAAAAGATTGATACTTCATTACTGGAAAGATAATTTTTCTCCACATGTGATCCAGTGGATAGAAGATCTAACAGTGTGTTACCCTGATTTCTGGGGTCCCGGGAGGGACACCTCAATGTGCTCACAATGGGGAATGGGAATTAGCAAGAGCACTGCTAGCAATACAAGAGGCAGGGCAACCTAGAGAGATCTTGAACCCAATGTCTAAGGGGTCAGGCTGAGTCAATGAGCAAACAGAAGTAAATAATAATTGTTTTCCTTTATTTTGAAAAAAACAGTCACAATGTATGTATGCAAACACACTCACACAGACCTAATGAAAGAGAGGTAGGAGTTAGATAGAGGGTTTTAAGAGGGATTTTTGCATGGGAAATACTGCACCTGTCCTGAAGCCCAGGTAGTCTGAAGAAAAGTCAATAGAAGTGGATATTCTCAGCACATGGAGCTGAGGGGAAGGCCTGTCAAACGAAGTAACAGCAAGGCGGGATGGAAGCCAGGAGTGATCCGAAGAAGTGCTCAAAATCAGGGGGTCTTATAGGGGAAAATATGCCTGCAGGCTAGTCTGTTCCCGGGGATAACAATGAGTTTCGGGCTGGAGACAATGCCGCTGAAAGGTCAGTATTTTACATGATTGAGTTATGACAGAGTTGTCAATAGAGTAGACAGTATGCAAATGCGGAGTGCTTGACAGTTGAGTATTCGGCTCATCAAGCTGCCTGCACAGGGCAGGGAGTCTTTTGTAAACAGCATGCATACATAATGCGATCTTTAAAAAGGGTACATCCCTTGAGGTCTCCTAAAGTGGCAGTCTGGCTATTACTGGCCTGCCTGGATCGGTTTTGAATAGTTCAGCTATTATCGGCCATGCCTGTGTGCGTGCTTGTCCGAGGGTCTCGCAAGCACATGGAGAGGAATGGGTGAAGAAGTCCAAATTATTGATATCAAATGATATCTAATATCCCACAAGTCCAGGCTAGAATGGGGAAATTAGCGGAGCATTGCTTAGCAAAGCAGAGGGTAGGGCAAAACAGCAAGATCTTGAACCCTATGTCTACGGAATCAGACCACATGAGAACCAGGTCAAATGTCCAATTATCAGTAGTTTATTTAGCAGAATATCCACACACACAGCGAAGCAGTCACTCACACAAGTGCACAAGGACTAATGAGTTGGAAAGATATGAAGATCGGGAAAAGTGGAGGGAAAGGCAGCAGTTTGTACTGCACTTGATCCTGTAGACTGCAGCTTGGGAAGAAGTAAGGTGAAAGTGGCTCAGCAGAGAAAGAATGCTGAGGGGAGCTCTTGTCTAGCAGAATGGCAGGTGCTAGTCAAGTGTGGGAATTCTGCAAAGAGAGTCTCAAAAGGGGACTCAATTATAGTGCAAAGTATGCCGGGGGAGGGGGAGACCCTTTCCGGAAAAGGACAAATGGCCAAATCATGTAGATGGACCTTGTTTTACATTCCTAACCTCATCCAGAAGACATGTAGTTCACATCAAGGTGTCGTTGATGGTCCATTTTGTGTGTATATATGTGCCTTTTGAGGTTTCCTTCTTGGAGATGTGACTGGGGAATTGTTGGCCTGACCTCGCTAACCGTGCTTTGGTTTTAGACCTGGATCTTCCTGTTTTCCTGAACCAGAGTTATCAAACAAGCAAACAGTAGACTCTCTTTTCACACGACCTCCATACACATGAATGTGAGGTTGCTTGAATTTTCCAACAAATGGGTGTCAAATTAAGTTGATAGTGTTATGGCTTTGTCCTCCATAGGATATGCAAACCACAGGAGCTTTTGCTCTTCTCTGGAGATGCTTGTGTTCTCCTTGCAAAAGCCATTAAGCTGAACTCAGCCATACTCTGGGATCATCTCTGACCTGTTTTTCCAGTCAGTTCCTCTTCCACATAGCCTTATCCAGTCATTATATATGATTTCTATTTTATGCCAATTAAACATATCTGTCAGTATGTGTATATATGTGTGTGTGTGTGGGTGTGTGTGTGTGTATTGCTAATTAGACTATCAGAACAGTGGGGTTACATGTCAATTCAGTGTGCAGCAGTTGAAGTAAGCTGTGGACAAAGTGGGAGGAGCAGAGAGAAACTGAGATGTTTTTAAAACAGCTGAGAAGTAGGATGACAAAGGATTAATCAGGACTGTCCCTGCCAGGTCGGGACAGTTGGTATACATATGTGCTCTCACATACCTGTCACACTTTTACTGTCATCATAGCAAGCTGAATGCCTACATAGGGCAACCAATTAGGTCTGTGTGCATGCTCCCTAATTTGGTTAGTCTTTGGCCCTTTCCACACGGACTTAAAAAGCGGTGTAGATCGACCTCCACGGAGGTCGTCTACACCGGTATGCGAATTGGGGTGGATTACTCTCGAGTAATTCCACACCGCAATCCGCGTTTGGGCGCCCACAAGTGGTGGCGCTGCATGCTTTTGAAAAACCACATTTTATGTGGTTTTTCAAAGGCACGGGGCGTGCAGCCCCGTCCAGCCCCGTCGCAGCGCCCGTGTGGATTTACGGACGCGCGCAAGAGCGTCCCTGCAGATCAGGCAGGGGGCGGGATTTCCGACTGGCGGGCTTCTCCGATTGGTGGAGAGGCTCCGCCAGTCAAAATCCGCCATTTTGGGCACTGCCGGGCGCTGAGGACGCCATGGGACGCTACTGTGTGTGGAACAGCGAAATGCGCTGCTCCGCACGGCGACGGAACAAGGTAAGCCCCGTTTTGGCGTGGCTTTCCCCGTTTCCACACCTGCGTGTGGAAAGGGCCTTTAAGGCATCTGGACTAGAATAGGAAATTTCTCCCTTTTTAACCAATATTCCCCCATACCATCTCTTCTAGAGTTTTCTGCCTAAGCTGGGAGAGGGAAGACTGATAGCTGCTGCCACCACTACCATCACTCTTTGTTCCTGCCCTGAACAAGATGGCTTGCTGCTGTTGCTTCTTAAAGTGTTGCAACAGATTGCTGGTGCTACAAGGTGGGGTTTTTTGAGATGTGTGTGAGTCTTAAAAAAACAAAAACCCCTGTTCATTTGTTCTTTAAAGGGAAGGCAGATAGCAACCCTGGGGTCTGCTTCTCCTTCACAGTAGCCCCAAACTAGAACCTGGAATACTACTTTTGAAAAAGTGTCAGTTGCTTCATTCATTGTTCCAGTTACCCAATAGGTTCTTAGTTGTTGTTGTTACTACCATCAAGAGAGGCAACTTACAGAGTTACTTGTTATGAATGAGTTAGTGAAACTATTTCTATTGTACCATTTAAAATATAGGGAAATATTCCCTGGTTCACTCAAAAGGCTAATTTAGCTATTGCACCTTGGAAATAATTCAGCAAAATACAAAAGACTTCACAGAGCGGTTATTCCCTAGTGCTTTCTTTCCACTGAGATATTTTGTATTCTTAACTCCTCCACATAGTTGAATTGCTGCTGTGCAGTATTATCAGAATTCCTTTGTTTCTGAGCAGTCTTCTGTTTTGGGCAGTCAAGCTTTCTAGCTTATTGGAACCAATTCGGGCAATACAATTAGCATCAATTGGAGTGTGATGGACTCCTCTTACACAAATGGATCACCACTAGGCATGTGTTGAAGGTCAAGCAATAACTGCTTCCCTGACCAAAGATGATGCTATACCATTGAGATGTGGGTGGGCAGGTCCACCTGGAAGAAAGGAGGAGAAAAGGAGCTGAGGCCAGAATATGAATGCCACCAGTATCTCAGTGCCTACTGTTTGCAGCTTCCATCTTCTCTCTTGGCTGAGGAGCTTCCTGATGTCTTCAACTGGTTCCAGCCTTCCCCACACCATAGTGCTCAGAGAATCCTGAAGCAGCACCATCTGAAGGCCTCTGTCAATTGTAGTGTTTTCCACAGTGTGAAGAGGGTCAGGATTATATAAGCCAACTTTGTTGGAGCTTGCCATTTTGGGCAGTGTACCCCATGACTGCTGAGATACGTCCCCCTTTTCTGCCCTACCAATCTCTGGACACTTGTCATTACTAAATTCTAAACACTACACTACATGTTAAACACCTTAAAATGTTTCTTGAGGGAAGACTTCCTTTTGGATACATAACTTTAACTCTTCTCCAGTAAGACTTATTCTTCAATTTGTGTGTAATTTTTTTATTTCTCCTGCACCCCACCCCATCTCTTTTTCAAAATTTGTGGTACACTGGTTGCCTTCTGGCTGTTTGGTTTGGATGCTAATCTGGGGGAAAGATCAGCAATTTCACATTTGAGTTCTTGTTGAATAGATTTCATCTGGACTTCATGACTTGTTATTATTTGTCTGCAAGGCTTATCTCTTGTCAGTACTATTCACTGCAGTTTCCTAGGGTCCTTCCTTGAAAAAATTCAGGAGGTTCTGGAAAATTAAACAGTTGCCTGGCACCAGCAGTGGATCCTGAAGGAATCTGGCAATCCCCCAAGAATGTCTGATAGCTGTTAGGAACCTCACAACAGTTTGTGGGGCAAAATTTATATTGTACTCGTACAACGCTTTGAAGTAACTTCCCTCTCAACACATACACACACACACACACACAGAGCACAGGATAAATTTTAGATCTGCTGTTTCCTGCCTGCTTTGATATGAGCACTTCTGTTGCTTAGCAGACTATCAGCCATAATCAGTACTTGCAAATGTATGGCATTCTATCTATTTAATAAATGAGGGACAGGGAGTGGGAGAGACAGAGAAGTAGAGAATTAAACCTGTACCAAAATTACCATTCCTATTTTAGTTTAATTAAATATAACTCAGTCCTTCTTGACCTTGGCTGTTTCTAAAATTGTCTCTAGAGAAGTCCTGGTTTGTTTTTTTTCCATAGAGAGGCACTTTTAAAAAAAAAAAAAAAAGGCTGTATTGAAAGGCCCCATCTGTTATGGCTGGAAGCTTGAATAAGCAAAATAATGTTGCATAATTGTCCAGTGACCTATTCACAGACACACTGATCTGTTGTGTCAAAACTTTTGTTGCCACCTTCATGCCTCAGTTACTCAGAAATGTATAATCCAATATCTTTCTTCGGAAAAACAAAATGTCACAAAATGGTGAGCGCATTTTCAAGCTTTTGAAATTTATGAACATGTTTCTATATATTCAGTCCCACTGAAATATTTATAAAATGGTAAACTGGTGATAGCTATTAACAATGAAAGTAGGTTTACAAAAGAGAATTACAAATTTAACTGGCAATCAGTTTTATTCACCAAACAAGTAAAAACACAAATAGCTGTGGATTCTTACAAAAGTGCGCATTACATGTATTCAGTACAGAACCTTGTAAGTATATTGTTCACCTTTATTTTTCTGTTTGCATGAGAACTTGATAGGGAGGGGGTAATGAGGAGAATGAGCTGTGGCTTAAAATAATAATCCTAAGAAAGGAACCACCCAGGTCAGGATGAAGGTTATAAGCATGTTGCAACATTTCTGCTTCTATGTCATATATTAAATTGAACAAATAGTGACTCATCCAATCCTTACTAATCCTTGAAAATGCAACATAGGTGTATGCTGAGGATTAATGCATAATGTTTTAAATCTTCATGACATTTTTTGTACAAGAAGGTATATAAAAGCACTTTTGAATTATGGGCAATCTGATAATACATGACATTTTTACATTTTTGGATAGATAGGAATGAAAGAAGAAGAAAACATTCTTTTTGTCCAGGAAGAAAAAAAATTGAGGCCCCCTCTCAATTCTTTTTCTGGTATGAAAATGCTAAATCACAGCTGATATTTAAAAAAGAAACAACACCATAAAATCTGGGATGGGAGATGCCAGATGGTTTTTCTTGATGATTGATTTAGTAAGCCTATAATCATCTAAAACATTTTCCCCCATTTTCTAAGACCCTAAGAGATTTCATATATATATTTTGTTAGCACTGGAGTTGGGGGTTGGGTTTAGTCAAAACTTAAGCATCCAGAAAGATTAAAGGAAAGATCATTAATCAAATGGCTGCCTTGTTCACATTATTTAAAAAAGGAAGCATTTATAGGTCTGGCACAACTCACTCCCTTTGTTAACAATTAAGCAAGAAGATGTTGAGGATGCATGGAAATAAATAGTTCACCTTGTAATTGCTTCTGAGTGTGCTATTTTACTCCAAATTTCCATTTAATTTACAAGAAGCTTTTAGGGACAAGTGTAAGGAGAGATTTTACAAGGAGTTTTGGCAGTGAGTAATTAACTTTGCCCTGCCATCTTTTCACTCAGATACTATTCCTGTTAATGTAAGGTAGAAGTGAAGCCTCACATGTACTCTGTGTCCTGCCATTTCTTTTGACTGATGCTTGGATACAGTGGGAAAACTCCCTTCTATCCCCCAAGACCTTTCTTTCTGGAATATCTTAATGCGCAATCAGCCGATCTTCCTCTGCCATTTCCAGTCTGTTTGTTCCAAAACCTGAGATGAGAATCAGTACTGGCAATTAACATTTCCTCTTCATTTCTCTCAAGGGGCCTTTACATATATTACAAGAGTCAAATGGCTGTCCACTTGCTGGATTCTTAGTTCGTGTGTGTTTTATTTAATTAAATTTAAATTCTACTTTTCTTCCAAGGATCTCAAGGGCAGTGTACTTAGAAAACACCTCTCAATTTGTCCTCATAATTACTTTGTTAGAGAATTTAGGTTAGGAGATTTTGATTTTGAGGGGTATGTCAGAGCATAGCTTAGAACTAGGGTTTCCCCTGTCTGAATCCGACACTCTAGCTACTGAACGGCAATACTTCACCTATGTTCATTATGATCTTGGGCTATTTTTTTCCTCCTAAGTATCTCATATGCACGCTTGTCAATATGGAGTTGGCTTTAGTAACCAGGGAGAAAGTTAGGCCTTGAGCCCTACAGATATAATTAACATCCTGCATTACAGTATAACTTGGTGGTAGAGCTTATGCTTCATATGCACAAGATCCCATGTTGGATCCCAGGCATTTCTACTAAAAAAAGAAGGAAGGAAGGAAGGAAGGAAGGAAGGAAGGAAGGAAGGAAGGAAGAAAGAAGAGAAGGAAAAGGTATGCCACAGGGATGTGTACTATGGTCGTCCAGATGTTATTGGACTTTGGTTTTAGCCAGCACTGCCAGTGGTGGGGGATCATGGGTGCTGCAGTCCAACATATGATAGTTCATACAGTCCCTTATCTCTGAGGTAGCAGGTGCTGTATAAGACCTTTACCTAAGAACCACTGCAATTTAGACAAAACTGGGCTAGATGGACAAATAATCTGACATGATCTAAGGCAGTTTTCTTTTCTTCCAAGTCTATGTGTGGCCCATAGGTTTTTCCAGACGACTGGTTTTATCACGGCATCATAAATGTGCAGCTGTTAAGTTATTCATTCTGCTTAGGGTTGTGTTACTCTGTTCTCTGGGGGTCCCGAGAGGGCGCCCAAATAACCAAAACACAATAACACAACCTTGGGGAAAATTAGCTGGAGCACTCACTAAGCTAGCAAGAGGCAGGGTAACTTAGCAGGATCTTGCAACCCAGCGTCTACGGGGTCAGGTCAGTCAAGCAGTCAGATGGTTTAAAATAGCAAAAAACGATGTTTTATTGAAAGACAAACAAACAGTAAAGACACCACAATCACACAGCTAACTAAAGAATGGGAAATAGGGATTTTCAGGGGAAATGGGTGATACGACACCTGTCTCGTAGTCCTGGAGAAATATGAAGATAGAGTTCGTTGGGGTGCAGTGAAGCAAGCTCAGCGCAGTTCGCTGAGGAGAGCTCACCAGACAAAGCGGCAGCAAGATGGAATGGAAGTCTGGAGCGATCCGAGGTGGTCTCGGAATTGGGGGCTTTTTATAGGGTGAATTGTGACTGCAGGCCATACCCTACTTGGTGAGAACAATGCGAGTTTGGAGTGGAACAAAGCTTTGGAAAGGTCAGAGTTTAGCATGATTGGCTTAAAGCCGAATCAACAATAGTGTAGCCAGTATGCAAATGCAGAGCGCTTGCCACGACTTTGTGTGGTTACCTGCTTGGGGCAGGGGAGCCTTTGTTAGTATCACGCATAAGTAAACCGGATGTTTGCCGGAGAGGTTCCTGAAGCGACTAACTGGATCAGTTCGGCCTGCCTAGGTGGGGAATGGAATGTCCAGCAATTATCGGCCGCGCCTATTTACGTGCTTATCCGGAGGCCTCGCAAACACGTGGAGCAAGGTGGCAGAGGAAGGCCGAATGGTTTGATATCAAAAACAATATCAAGTGCTATCTCCGGGTAGGCCTGTGCCGGAGTAACAGTTGGTTGCCAGACTGAAAACTGAAGAGGGTTCCCATATCTTTAATATTAAATTGTGCAAAAGAAGAATTTTAGCAGATTTTGCTTGTTACCTGGTTGTGTTACAAGTTGAAATCCCCACTTCTATACAACGGTTAAAGGTACAGGAGCCCTTTCCAATTTTCAGTCTGGCAACCCTAACTGTGTTGAATCCATAGGTTTTAAATGAAAGCAGTAATCCTGTGATGCTGTAGTTCAGTTTTATTAATTAAGAAAAAATATTATTACAAGATTCACAGAAAGTGTAAGATAATATAAAAGTTCTCCCAATGCTATCCTACCAGAGTATCTGGAAAATCTACTGTGTTATTTCACAAAGGGTTACCTTGTTGTACAGCCAACAAACATCTTGCATTCTTTCAATCAGCATATTTTGTTACAGTGGGAAAATACCCCAGAGCATCCCCCCCCCGTTGTTACTATTATTGTTGAAATGCTGTGTCTGGAATGTGGTTGTGCAGCTGTCACAGATCCTTTATGCCTTGTAGTGACCAATAAGTATGAAAAACAAAAATGGAGGCATTCTATGGACAGACAAGAGGAGAAAAACTGCCAGCTTTGGAGCTGGTTTAGTTATTCTTGTCCCATTATAATCACTGGTGGCAGGGGAGAGAAAATGAAACCTCTGCACTAGTCAGCACAGCCCCATCCTCCATCTGTTGGCTCTCTCTGCCCGATACTGTCATGTCTACGCAAATGCTAAGATGTAAAGTACACTTTTGGTCTTTGAATTATAAGGGGCCTCTAAATAAAAATTATTTCCACAAGAAACTCTTAGGCCATTTCTGCATTATACTGTTATAGCGCTATTATTCCACTTTCAAAATCCTTTGGAATTCTGGGGTTTGCAGTTTACTGAGGCCCAAGAGCCCTATGGCTGAGAATTCTAAAGGCCCCTCCCTGAACTGCAAACTCCAGGATTCCAAAGGATGTTCAAAATGAAATAACAACAATATAACAGTATAGTGCGGAAATGGCCTTAGAATAACACAGTTTTAAAATAAAACCATGGGGTTTTGTAGAGCTGAGTATAGTTTGGGGCCTCAGCTTCTCTTAATCTTTCTCTACTGCACACATCTCTATAGTTTGTCGTGGCATTTGTGATTTCTTTTAAAATGTTCTGGGTAGCAGTAACCAAGAGCTTACTGGAACATCTTTTTAATGAACAATGCTTCCTTCTGACCTTTTACTATTGTTTTATGATGGTTCTACTTTTTAATGGATTTTGACAACATGTCAAGTTTGTAAGCAGCTTTGTAGAGGTGAAGCCAAGATCCCAATCAATGGCTAGTGGAGTGTAAAGCTCCACAGCATACCAGGCAACATGCCAGTGGCCATTCCAGGTATTCCAGTGGTTGTTCTGCAGGTCATGGAAGACCAGCCTTTAAGCCAGGTTGTTGTGTTGCAGGCAAATGGGGATCTGCTTGAATAATATGATGCCAGAATACCTATTCAAGCAAGAATGCGAACAGTACAATTGCTAGCATAAGCGACAACTGTACCAATGTAATGCCTCAACAAGATTCAGGCCTTGGTCTATGGATAGGGGCAGAATAGAATAGATATATTTTGCAGAACAGTGAAAGCACCAGGTTATAAATCGTTCATTATTTGTGTGCTGTTGTTCTGACATGGAGTTCAGAGTGTGCATGGGACTGCCAAACCGTGTTTTATCCAGGTTCAGGCAAGACCTGGACCAGCTTCAGCGCAGATTGCTGCCTAACAATCTATGACGTGCTAGATGTGGCTACCTGTGGCAGATGTAGTCCAATAACACTGAAGAATCCATGATTTTCATCTGTGGGTAGTGAGGGCCATTTGTCATTGGGAAGTTGCCTCTCTGTGCAGCACGTTCCTTTCCTCCCATGCTGTTACTAGTTATACACCCCAGATCAGAACAGTAAATGACATTCTCCTCAACTCAGTGCATAGTACCTAAGGCCAGTCACATCCCAAAAATACTTCTTCCTGTGGGTAAAGATACAACAAAAAACTTAAAAACTTGAAGTATAAGCAACAGTTGCCCTCCAGATTATTTTGGTGTATAACTCCAATCACCATGGCCCATAGTTAGGACTGAGAGGAGCTGCAGGCCAAAAACCTTTGAGAACCCATAAGTTGCCCAGTTCTGTATTAAACAGTTAGCTGCCTACCAAAGCCCACTTCCTAGTGTTACCCTGAAAATTGGGGGTCCCGCGAGGGGCGCCCGGCTTTGCCAATTAAAATACCAAAGATGGAGAAATTAAACTCAGAGCACTGGTTTTGCTAACGAGAGGCAGGGTAACGTAGTGAGATCTTTCACCCTATGTATACAGCGGCAGGTTAGAGAGTGGCTAGACGAGGTTTTAAAATAATGAACACTCCTTTATTAAACAGGAACACAGAAGACAAACACAAACGAACTAACTGGAAAAGAAAAGAGTTGCAAGGGGAGGCAATACGACCTGTTCCGTAGTCCTGGGGAGAAGTTGGAGGTTCGGGGAAGAAAGCTCAGCGTGGGGGTGCTGAGGGGAGTCCTTTAAACACACCAGCAGCAGGGCAGGATGGCAGTCAAAGGTAATCCGAAGATCAGTTAAAATGAAGGGTTTTTATAGGGAAGATTGTGCCTTTCGGCTATGGCAGTCCCAAAGGAGAACAAAAGGGGTTTTGGTGCTGGACGAGGGATCTGGTGAGGTCATCATTAACATAATGGGATTTGCATGTAAAGACAACACCTTTGACCGAGACGTTGATGGCCCAACATAAAAGAGTAACTTGACTGAAAGCCGTGTGGCTATTGAGGAGTTTGTGGCGGGAAGTCCCCTAAAGCTTCGGGTGAAGTTTGAGTTGCTGGCTTCACTGGAGAGTGGAATGCAAACCATTAACGGCCACACTCCGTCCGTGCTTGTCCGGAGAACTTGCAGACACGTGAGATGAGGTCACTGCGAGCCAGTCCAGCTAAGGCCGAATTAAATGATATCAAAAGGATACCTGGGGGTCCTCACCGAGGGTGCCATAGCGGAAATAACACTGGGAAATTTGCTTCTTTCTGCCTTATACTAATGCTTGGCCCTGCCTGATCCAACCCTTGATAAGACTGAAATGTTGACTGGTATAGGGCTTCCACGTCAGCAGGGTGGTGAACCTACACTGGATTTTATTCTGAATTTTAAAGGACCTGTGCAAAACAGGTTCACTGCAGTAGGCTTCAGCATCTTTGATCGCCTCTTTGAGACCGGGAATAAAGTCTGCGGCGCATTCACCACTGCACTCCCATGGAAGCCATCAGCCGCCATTTTTTGGCTCCTTCCTTTCATCGCCGCTTACTTCGGAAGAGTTGTTGGGAAAGTTAGAATTGTGAACCACATTGTGCACTGAAGAATACTATAAGCATAAAATAATAATAGACGGATTCAAACAGAAATGCAAAGACCATTACTACTCATGGGAGTAACTAATTAAATAGGCAGGGGAATTAAGTTTTGAGGAGACGTGCTCGGAATTGCGCTCTCAATCTTGAACATGCGACCACCCCCGCCCTGCTGAAGTCGCCTTTGTTTCTTTGGCAAGAGACACTCCCCTTCCGCTGTTAACCGCGGTGTTAATAACACCGAGCCAGACGAAGGGTGCTGTGAAACCTGGACCCCGCTGGAAAGAGGGCGGCTGAGCATCTCCGTCCCACGGGGCCATTTCCGCACGAGCCTGTTATAGCGCGATGATTCCACTTTCAACCTCCTCTGGAATCCTGGGGTTTGCAGTTTCGGGAGGGGCCGGCCGGCCCCTCCCGAAACTGCAAACCCCAGGATTCCAGAGGAGGTTGAAAGTGGAATCATCGCGCTATAACAGGCTCGTGCGGAAATGGCCCGGGAAGGGACAACACAACTGAAGACCTTCACCTCCTCTGACCCCCCCTCACAACCCAATTCTACTCGTCGCTGTCAATCAAATCAATGACGGCGCAAGCGAAATCCCGCCCCCTCCGGCATTATCCCTGACCACGCGCTTGTTAACTCGCCCTCCGCCTGCCTCTGCCAAACGGGGCAGCCCCACCCCGCCGTGAAAGGAAAAAGGAGAAGGCGGGACCTGGTGGAGTTTCTGCCCCCTTGGGGCGCTTCCATTGGCTTTCCGCCTCGCCGTGAGGCTGCGATTGGTTGTCCCTGACAGCCATCCAGAAGGCGGTGGAGGCATCTGCCGAGCTCGGAGCTCGCCCCTCCCTCCCTCCCGCCAGTCAGTCAGTCGCTCCCCGGGTCTTTCTCTGTCTGCTGCCACAGTACTTTTGTTGGCCCGCCCGAGCGAGTCGCGCCGAGCTCGGCGAAGCCGGGAGATATTATTACTGCCGTTCCTCGTTAGTAAATGAGGCCAGCGGAGCCGGAGGGGCGGGAGCGCGGCGGAGGGTAGCGGGAAGGTGAGCCTCGAAGCGCGGGCGCTCGCGCTGAGGGAACTTTTCTTTCCTGAGGGAAGATTAAAAAAAAAAAAGACTTCTCTTTCTTGTGTCATGTTGGGCGCCCGGTTTCTTTTTCCGTTGGGCGGTTGGAAGCAACAACAGGCGGTTGAGGTAACGGCTGTCGCGGGGGGGGGAGGAGGACGGTGGCGGGTTTCTTTTCTCCTCGCGAGGTCGCAGGTTCGAGCCACAGCCGAGGGAAATGCCTCTCCTCCCGGCTCCGCCGCCCTTCGCCGAGGCTGCCTTCGAAGGGACGCGAGGTAGCCGGGAAGCGGAGCTGAGGGGGAGCTTCGTCCGCTCCCGCCGCCGCCCCCCTCCTGTCCCGACCCGAGGAGACAACGGGGGAGAGGCTGGCAGCGGAGGGCCAGAGGGGGCGGGGCGGCGTGGAGAAGGGGCGGGGGGCGTGTGGCGGCCCGAGTCCCTCGGCTGGGCATCGGTCTCTCTCTCTGTGGCCGGAGGGGGGGGGAGGGCGCCGCGCCGCTGGTTCTGGACTCGGGCACCGAATCCAGTTTGCCTCGGTCGGGAGGTCGACTCGGGATCGCTCGGTGTTCAGCGCGGCCTCGGAGCCCCGCCATCCTCTGCTTCTGGTAACTCGAGGCAGGAGAGCCTTGCTGAACTCCGCGAGGGCTACTTTTGAGTAAAGGCGCGTAGGATCGGGCGGCGGTAGGATCGGCGTGTGCTTCGAGAGCCGGCTCGGATCGCCCTCGCCTGCGTTGTCCTGCATATTAGCTCGGGGGGGGGAGGCGGCGGCGTGGGGAGAGGAGACCAGGAGGAGAAGTTTATGCTGCTGCAAAAAACCTGTTAATCCTGGAAAGTGCAGTATGGCTTATTTTGTAAATTCTTTTTTTTTTTTAATGTTAGATACAGCAGGATGAGATGAATAGAACAAAAAAAAAAAGTCATGGCCTTAACCAGCTTCTAGAGCAGTGGTTCTCAACCTTCCTAATGCCCTGACCCTTTAATACAGTTTCTCATGTTGTGGTGACCCCCAACCATGATCGTAGCGTCAGAAGCTCAACCTGAGAAGGGCTTGAAGCGAGGTCTTAGGCGACCCCTGTGAAGGGGTCGTGCACCCCCAGGTTGAGAACCACTGTTCTAGAGGGAGTAGGGAAGTTCGTCTACCGTAGTGAAATCAACAGTATAGTGGTGCCCTAAAGGCAGATTTACAATACACTGTATTGTGTCTAGACTGCCTTCAGGTCGCTTCTTGACTTACCGCAACTCCATGAATTTCATAGCGTTTTCTTAGGTAAGGGAATACTCAGGTGGCTTTGATAGCTCCTTCCAAAATCAGACAGGATCTGTATACTAGCCCTTGAAGTTAGACCAACTGTGATGTTGTAGCTGGACCATGCTGAGGTTTACACAGATAACAGGGCTATGAGGTGGAAAACTGGTGTGAATTTTATGGACTTTTGCCTGTTTTTACCATGTCCTGCTCCTCAGAATCCATGCAGACCTAAAGCACTTTATGACTGCAGATGTGGTGGAAGGCATCTTAGATTCTTAGGAAGTTTTTAAAAGTATTCTGTTAATGTTGTTATAGGTAAGTGAACAATGCAACTTAAGCAGAACCAGAGAGGACTTTTTGCACAATCTGTTTATACAGTAATCAGTTTTAATGGTATGATTGCATGTGTTTGCTGAAATGCCTGTTAACTGTTAAACACTATTAATTGCATCTTTTAAGGCACTGTGTCTTTCCAAAGCTGTCACAGTTGAAATAATTGTCTAAAAGTATTATTTCATTTATTTTCAAAAGAAATAAAACACACCAAATGTCTGTGAATTTATCTTGTTTAACAGTGATTCTTGGCAAGCCTATTGACAAGTGTTTTTCCCTCAAAGAGGTGTGTGATACATTTTTCTGTTACTTTATTGAAAGAATTCTGCTTGATAAAGTTGTTTGGCTTTGAGAGCATTTTCATCCATGAACTAAGTTGTATACAAAATTCAGAGACGTAGCCATGGTAGTCTGTATCAGTATGTGGAGGATTTTGTGGCATCTTTGACATTGAGAGAAATAAGTTGGTAGCCTAAGATTTCATCTGCACCAGCGTGCAGCAGTGGTTTGAGTGTTGGACTACAACCCTGGAGATTAGGATTCAGTTCCCTGCTCGGGCCATGGAAACCTACTAGGTGACCTTGGGCACACATACTCTCTCTCCCAGAAAATACCTTGATAAGCTTGCCTTAGGATCACCAAGTCAGAAACAGGTTGAAGGCATACAACAACAGGTATGAATGCAAGCTTCAGAAGCAAGTTAGCGTTCAGTATCTGAAAGATGCAAGTTGTACTAGGACCATACTATCTATTTTCACCATAATTAATAAGCAGTTTTTAACTATTCCTGCTGTTTTCATTTGCATCACTTAGGCTATTGCATTTGGTCATTTCTTCCTTTCGTGGCCATTACCTTGCATTCTGAAATCTAGTTATGGAGAGGAAATTGTTTCCTATCAAAACTGGTTTTAACTTCTCAAATGACACTTGGCAATTTTTTTAGAGAATCAGCCTAGTGTAGTGGTTTGGATGTTCGACTGTGACTGTGGAGACCAGGGTTTGATTCCATGCTTGGTCATGGAAATCCCCTGGATGATCTTGGGCAGGCCACAGAGGAAGCCTTACAGGAAGGCAAAGGCAAACCCTCTCTGAATAAATCTTGCCAAGAAAACCCTGTAATAGGTTCACCTTAGGGTCACCATAAGTCAGAAGTGACTTGAAGGCACAAAACAGCAAATTCTTGCTTTTCTATTTATGTACTAGTTAACTTTACATGCTTTATAGAAGGCCTTCACTTGAGACTGATTTGGTGTCCTGAGGGCAAGTGCGCTTCCTTCTTTGATCTCTTTATTACATTCATATCTGCATGTTTAGGTTTGGGATATGAAGGTAGCTGGAAGTTGAGAGAATATGTTGTGATGGCTTTTTCTAATCTGCTTAGCTGGTTCAGGCATAGGGTTTGAATTGCAGTCTTCAGACCTGGTTTAGGCAGAAGGTAGTGTTCACACTTTCTCTGTCACCTTGTGCAGTCTTGAAAGTGTACTATTTTCTGTACCCATATCGAACTTTCTTCATTAAAATTGACTGTCCAGATGGAGTGTCTCGTTTTGACTCTTATTAAAATGGTAGACAAGATGCAGTTGTTTTAATACTTGTTTGTTTTGACATTCGGGCCATGAATTTACTTGACAGATAGTCCAGACACTTGCAGAAAAGGAAACACTGTTTGTGAAATAGATTACATGATAATGCTGTCTCTTTGCCTAGTAATGGCAAATCTTGGCAAAGCACTTACACGAACAGTTTCAAAAAGTGGATTCTTAGATGTTTTTATTAAGAGTCACTCTTTTATTTCTTCTAGTTTTTACTCGTTAATGTGAAGTAAAATTAAGCCAAAGGATTTTATAGCTGAGGGATTTCATAGCATATCTAGATCAACTGCTTTTATTCAGGTATTCCTAAAAGTATCCTTGGCAAGTGCAGTGTCTTGCCTGCCTCTTGAAATTGTTTGGAAACTAGTCTACAATATATCATCTAGAATTTTAAAGGATACATCAGATGGAATCACACAGTACTGATCCTAAATACTGGCATGTGTTCTGTTTTGTTTTTAGACCCAATTCCAAGTAATTGGTTCTACATAGCCTTCGTCCTGACTACCTGCAGTATTCCTGCCTCTGGTGTATATATTCTTTCTGGGCAGTGATTAGGGCTTATAGGGATTATAGTTGTGTGTCACCTGTCTTTCAGAGTGAACTGTCTCATGTATGATTTTTTTTTCTATATCCCAATTTATTGCCTTGTAATCAAACCAAAAGCAAAGTCCAGGGTCCTTACGAAGCTTGTAAGCATTTGTGGGCCTCTCTGTTCTGTACTAACACTCTAAGCTTTGTACCGTGCTTCTTCTCTACAGTGGTGCCAAACTTTTAATAAAGAGTAATTGAAGAAAGGCTCTTAACATTCTTGAAGATGTTTTTACTGTACTTACAGTAGTCAAGAATTTTCTTACAGGTCATGGCTGACATAAAATAAATCATATTAATTGCTATAGGGAATAGATATCCCCAAGCCATGTTGTTATTACCGTCTTTGAATACCAGTGTCTTGAAGAGCATTTTTATTGTTGTGTGGGGGGTACTAATATCTTAAATATTAATATCTTAACATATTCTTATCCTCTTGTACTAAAAACATTAACTTAGTCTATGTTCCAGTGGAATGCATCTTAAAAAAATTTCGTGTATAGTCTCCTTCCAGTCTTTGCTGCTGCCACTCAAGACTGAAACTTTTTGTGTCTTTTACTGTGAGTTATAAGGGACCTCAAAATAGCTTTCGGTGCTTGTGTTGTCCAGAATTGCTTCCTTATGGGCACATCTCCTGCAGTACTTCAATTCCTGCTATCATTTTGCTGCTGTTGTGGCATCACATAAAACTAATGTAATGTGTCACTTGAAACTAGCAGCTTGGATATCTGTATTTATAGAGACTTTGAACTCAGATCAGTTCTTTAATTGTAATTGAAAGTGTCTCTTGAATATATTTGCCATTGAAAACATGTGGCTAATTTCGCTTGATTATATGGCTTTTTGTTTGAAGTTTTTCAAAGTAAAACTTCCAGAAAATTCTTGTTATAGAGGTTCAGAGAGCTAATTTGTAGTTACATAATGTATTTGGCAAGGCAGAGTCTAACATTTAGATAAACCATCAGAAATGTGAGATCATACACTAAGTAAAGTTTCCAAAGACACTGTACTTATGTACGTATGTGTACTTATGTGCATAAAGCATATGTGAGATCTATTTTTATTCACAAAGAAATTTATGTGTACATACTAAGGAGATTATATATCGTTACAGGGTTTCATACTGCTATTATAGCTTGATTTTCATCTCTTGTTTTACACTCAAATGCTCGATGTATAATGACCTCAATTTTAGGTTAATTTAATCACAGTATGATTCATATGTTGTTCCTGTTATTAGTGGATAAGCATTCCTTCTAATGTTATACTCCTAAAGGCAACCACTGTTTGATTCTCAAAAAGAAAAGAGGAAGATTTGTGGTGTACAGACATCAGTGAAGTAATTGAATACTTCAGTTATGTAAGTCAAGTGCTAAATACAGTGACATGCCTGATTAATGTTTCCCAGTGGTAGTTAAGTGTAATATTCTAAGTCAGTATATTTTGTTGAAAGACTATATTATGAAGAATTAGCAAAACCTCTTTATTTTTCCAACAAAGATTTTTAGTGTAGGTTCTGAACATGACTAAAGGCTCCCATAGAAAGTCAAATAATTATAGAAGAGTTATTGCCTGTCCTGTAAGTTTCCTTCTGTGTCAGATCTTAAAAGTACAGGATGAGTATCCCTTATCTGGAATTACACAATCCAAAATGCCCCCCAAATTCAAAACTTTTGGAGGTACAATACATATATGCCCATACTGTATTTGTTCAGCTGGAGAGAGATGCAAGGATCTGTGAAATAGTGGGAATCTATGCCCCCTGCTGTTTCAGGGATCCACACATCTCTCTCCAGCCGAACAAATGAGCAGGAGTGCCACAGCCACCAGCTTGAAAGCAGAAGCAGGCAGCTGGCAGCCTCACCACTGCTCCTCTCAGAGTTGGCTGCAATTACTGGGTTTCGATCTGCAGAAGACTTAGGTAGAAAAGGTACTGACTGAGATCCGGGCTTCTGTGGCAGAAGTGGGGGTGGAAGAAGAGAGAAGAGAGAGGGGCTGGTTTTTTGGGGGGTAGGGCTTTCCTCTTGGCAAAGGCTGGAAATGGTCACCAGCAACTGGTGCTACTGCATCCTGCTGTTTATCTCAGTTTGGCTGGATCGTGGTAGTGGAAGAACAGCAGTAGCAGCCACCATGGCTGTCACTTGTACAAAGTTTGGCTGCAAAATCAGCTGCACCATCTGCCTCCCTCCACTTGCCTCCTTTCCCTGGAAGCAGGGAGGGGGCTGAAAAATATGTGCCTGGTGGTCGGGGTTTACTGCTGTCTCTGCTCCTGCTCTACATCATTTTATATACTGGTACTTGTACTGTATCTCAAAGTTCAAAATACAAACACTTCTGGTACCAGGCGTTTCAGATAAGGAATCCTCAACCTGTATTAGTTAGGATCAGGACCAGTTTTATTCAATCTTACACAGGCATACTGGTAGGAGGACTTCCTTAACAAAAAAAAATGTGCAGAGATTTTTGTATGTATACAAGTTGAGTATACTGTATCTGGAATTCTGAAATGCTTCAAAATCCAAAACTTTTGCAGCTATAATACATATGTGCCTGTACTGTATTTGTGAGGCTGGAGAGAGCCATGAGGATCTGTGAAACAGTGGGAATCCACACCTCCCACCATTTCAGAGATCCTTGAGTTTCTCTTCAGTTGAACAAAGAAGCAAAAGGGGATGGCTGGCAGCCCTGCTGCTGGTGGAGTTGGTTGTAATTACTGGGTTCCCATCCACCAAAGATGTGGGTGGGAAAGGTACCGGCTGGGATCTGGGCTCCTGTGGTTGTAGCAGAGGGGAGAGAACAGGGGGCTGTTTTTCTGGTGAGAGGCTATCCTCTGAGCTGAGGCTGATCACCAGGAGCCACCACTGCTGTGTCTCACTCTAGACCTCAGTTCGGCCTGGGGTGGGTGGTTGTGGAGAAGGAGCAGCAGCAACTATGGCCCCTGTTGTGTGAAGTTTGGCTGTGAACTTGACTATGCCATCTCCCTCTCCCCTGCTCCTCTCCTTCTACCAGAAGTGGGGGAACCCAAAGGATATGTACCTGGTAACCAGGGCTTACTGCTGCTTCCACAGCAGCCCTACCCCATTTTATATACAGGCTGTATTCCAAAATCTAAAATAGAGGAAACTTCTGGTCCTAAGCATTTTGCATAAGGGATACTCAACCTATATTAGAAACATTGCTTTCTATTGTTAGTGCACTGTCTGTAACAGATCTTGGAACCCTGGAGGCAGAACAAATCATAGGTTTCAGAAGTGTGATTTATCTACCTATCTAGACTTTCTGCATGAGGTCAGTGCTGCTTCTCTTGTTTAAAGAATGTGTTTTTGGTTAAGAATAGCTTTAGAGTAATTATGTTTCTGTTAGGGATGAGACAAAGCAGTCCTGTTTTTCTCTCCTGTATCTGTTACAGCTTAAGTGGAAACACAGCCTGGAAAAACTTACTGTACCAATCTGCTGTTAAATGTAAGGAGAAATCTCCTTTCAGTTGCTAGCTAGTACAGGGCCTTTGTGTAAAAACCTAACAAAGAATGGAGCATGGGAAAGTCAGTGATTGCTGAGGCTTGTCCCTTCCTCCTCTCTGCTCTACAAAATCCCCTTGTATGGCATTCCTGTACTCTATGAGCATTTTCTTCATGCTCTAAAACAGAATTACTAATTGCAGGAGTTGGTAGAGCTAGTACCAGTGCATGTGAAAGGACTTTTGGTCCTAGAAACTCTATGCTTATATGTATTTTCTTGTTCCTGTTTTTCCATGTCAGGTTTATAAATGGCTAACATGCTATGATGAATGCCAGTTTTCGAATGCAGCAAAATAGGAGATTTGTACATTTTATCTTTGAATTTGCAGATGACCAAAGTTGCATTATATGAACTTAGCTGGGACTAAATTCTGTTCCATTTAGTAGAACATATTTCTGAGTACATACATACTTACATGGTGGCATTAGCTACTTTGTAGTTATGATCAATGACATATTTTGTTATTTTCCCCATAGAGAAGAATAACATATGGTATGTTCATTTTTTTTATCTTACTTTTTTTTCTTGCTGTATTCATTAATGCTGCAGTTTGGCTTATAAATTCTGCCGTCTTCTGAAAGTCTGAAGACTCTACTAGTGCCTTTAACCCAAGTGAATAACATAAAGTTGCAATTTTGGCATAAAAACTGTGGCTTTCTGCACCCTCAGTTTTGTTAGTCATCCTGGAATGTGTTTCTTGGGAGAGAACTTTGAGTAGCTCACCAACACTGTATGGGGCATGCTTATGAACAGCATATTATAGTATGCAGGAGTCGTCTCTTTAAGAGACAGGATTTTATGGCAGTAGAAATCCCCTCTCCCTTATGAGTTTATTTAGAGATCAAACCAGAACTTGCTGGGAGATATAGATCTATTTTGTATAATGAGTCCAAGCTGTTACGTTCTGCTGACTACTTTACAGACAATTTCACTTGCCTTAGCTTGAAGACAGTTTCATTGTACAAAAAGTGGAAGAAGCAACAAGGGGATCAGCTGTTTTAGATCTGACCCTAACCAAAAATGATGACCTGTTTAATGGGATGAAATTGGTGGGATCCTTAGGTCAGGGTGACCATGTTCTCCTGAAGTTTGTTGTACAGTGGAAAGGAGATGCTAAACATAGTTGGACACATATTCTAGACTTTAAGAAAGCTGATTTCAATAAATTTAGGGAAGTACTGGGTGTGATCCTATGGCCAAGAATACTAAAAGAGAAAGGAATTTTGATGGATGGGAGTTTCTTAAAAGTGCACTAGTGAGGAGAAAAAATGGGAGGTGCTTTAAGAAACCAGGATGAATGTCTGAAGAACTTTCAGCTGAGCTAAAATATAAAAGGCGTATGTACAAGAAATGGAAAAAGGTAGGAATAATCAAAGAGGAATTCAGATGAATAGCCAGCACATGTAGAGAGAAAGCCAGAAAAGCAAAAGCACAGAATGAGCTAAGACTTGCTACAGAGGTTAAAAACAATAAAAATAGCTCTTTTTTTTTAGTTATGTCCATAGTAAAAAGGTGAACAAAGAAATTGTAGGGCCACTTTGTGGAGGAGGTAATAGAATTCTAACAGGGGACAGAGAAAAGGCAGAGTCAGAGAAACATAAGGTACTACACTTAGGCAGAAAAAAAAAATGAAATGCACAGATATAGGATGGATGACAATTGGTTTGATCACAGTACATGTGAAAGGGATATAAGAGTCTTAGTAGACCACAAGCTGAACATGAATCAGTATTGTGATATAGCAGCTAAAAATGCCAGTGTAATTCTAGACTGCATCAACAGGTTGAGGGAAGTAATAGTGGCCATTTCCACACGGGGTAATAAAAACGGTGCAGTGCGTCCTCCACGGAGGACGTCTGCACCTTGGAGCAGACTGGGTCCAGACTACTTAGTGTAGATCTACACCTCAGTCCGCTCCGGAGCGACTCCAAGTGGTCCTCCAGCATGCTTTTGAAAGACCTGATTTTTCCGGTCTTTCAAAAGCACGGAGCACGCCACTGCCAGCCTACTCCCTTGTGCAGATTCGCAGGCTCACACCAATGCGAGCCTGCGATCTGCCGAGGGTGGGCTTTAGGCTGGCGAGCTTCAGCGGCTGGTCGAGACCCACAACCAACTGGAAGCCGCCATTTTGGATGCCGGAGCAGAGCGGATCGACGACCACGCACTGCTTCGGAGCAGCCTGGACCGGACCGGGGAGCCAGAAGATCCGGTAAGTAGTGGCGCAGGGCAGTTCCCTTGCCCCAAGTGGAAATGGCCAGTATTACTCTATTCTGTTTTGGTCAGACCCCATCTGGAGCACTGTGTCCAGTTCTGAGTACCACATTTGAAGAAGGATATTGACAAGCTGGAACATGTCTGAAGGAGGGTGAGCAAAATTGTAGAAAGTCTGGAAACCATGCCCCACGGGGAGCAGCTTAGGCTGCTGGGTATGTTTAGCCTGGGGAAGAGAAGGTTAAGAGGTTACATGATAGCTATTGTTAAATATTTGAAGGGTTGTCATATGGAAGATGGGGCAAACTTGTTTCCTGCTGTTTCGAAGACTAGGGCATAGAACAATAGCTGCAGGAAAAGAGATTCCACCTAAACATTAGGAAGAACATTCTGACGGTAAGAGCAGTTCAACAGTGGCATATGTTGCCTTGGAGCATGGAGGAGTCTCCTTCTTTGAAAATTTTTAAACAGGAGTAGGATAGCTATCTGTTGGAAGTGTGTTGACTTTGCATTCCTACATGGCAGAGGGTTGGACCCCATGGCCCTTGTGGCCTCTTCCAACTCTAAGATTCTATGACTGCTTGTTTGATTCATATGACACTATGTACTATATGATTTTCTTGTGCCTAATTTTGAAAGGGTGAAAAATCTTCCAAAGAAAGAAAAACTTAGATTTAAAGTGAAAATGATGGTTGGAGATATAGTTTCCAAAGCAAAAAAATTTAAACCATAAGTACTGCTCTCATTCTAACTCAAATCATAGCTCAAGAGGTGTTGTCCAGTCTTTGATTCCCTAAATAAATACTGGTATATCTGACAAAACCAACCATTATTAATTTTTGTAGGCTTATTTGTAAGGCTGACTTAATAATTATTAAATTTTAAATTAATGATTTTAAAAATGTGCTTTTCCTGAGCTATATTCCTTATGCACTAATGTTTAATGGGGCCTCAGAGACAATTAGGGATAGAAGTAGTGATACAGTTTTCCCTAAACATTTGCAGGTTTAGCATTCATGGATTTGATTATTTACAAGTTTCTCCAATCCCTGCCCCTTACCTCAGGCACCTTTTTTCCAGGGGACCTTTGCTCTTGGCAGATTATATCAGGCTGCGCAGCCCCTGCCTGGCCAGGTGAAGACAGCTCACACCCTGATTTCTCAGCACCACAAACTCTCTCCCAATGGTCCCACCCACCCAAAAGGGCAATAGGTGAGAGAAGAAGTTGTGCTTACCCACCCTTTTTCCTTTTCTTTTCGCTTACCTGGTTTGGACCCTGAGTGCTTGCTCTCCCTACCATGCTTCGACCCCCTTCCCACAGAAACACACACACATTTTGATACTTGTAGTTTTTCCACATTTGCAGAGGGCCTGAGCCCCTTACTCTAGCAAATGTGGAGAGCCAATTGTAGTCTCAAGTGAAAATTGAATCAATACATAGAAGCACTTTTCAGGTTAGATGTCTGGGGAAAAACAGATGTGATTGTTCTTAAAAATGTGGGTTGTGTATTATACAAAATGAGAAAGATGAACACACTCAACTTCTGCTTTTTTTCCCCTGAGTCATTTATCTTAGTAGCTGTTTTATAAACGTGCTTGTGCTTCATTTGCTACTGAAATGTGGTGCTCTTTGATTCCGAGGCACTTTTGCAAACGATAAGATTTTAGCTTAAATATGTTGGCCATGATTGTTGATAGTTATTTTGTGTCAATAAAATACTACTGTAATTGGTAGTATGAGTAATATTTTCCACTTGGTGTGCACTGTGAAGGTGTGATTGGGTTGTAGTAGGCTCTTTGAGCCTGTCACATGTTTGTTCATAATAAAACAATTTTACTCTGAAAGACGCAAGAACTTAAATTTAATTTGTATTTTATACATTTTGAAATTGTATTATTTTTTCCCTTTCTTAATCAACAGAGATGATCGTTATTTTCATATAATTTATTGATGCAGTCTTTTGTCCATTGTCTGTTGCTAAAAGATGAAAGTAGAATGTCTTCTCTTCTCTCCCTACTTCTGCTTCTATACTTTCCTGCTAATTAGTTGGAAACTACAGAAATGGACCCAAACACAATACATTTAAGTCCCCTTCCTGCATTATACATGTGAAGAGCCAAAGAAGCATTGAGCTTCTGTCTTTAATCGTGTCCCTGATGTTTTGTGGCCATTTCTAGTCTTGCCATTCAGACAGTTATTTGAATATCTAAGGTAGACTAGCTTCACAGATGTCTGATTTGCCTGATTTTTACAGGAATTGTAAAAAACTTCTTTGTGGAGCAGTTTTCCTAGATTTCTAGAAATCTGTCTGATAAAGGGTTCCAGAATCTAGGTAAGCCCCCACAGGTAGAAATCTAGCTACAAACATGTCCCTGCCTTAAACACTCAGGCTCAAGGGAGCATGAATAGAATTGTGCAACATTCAGAGCAAATGTAGGAAAAGTTACTTTGTTCAGACTGTATGTGTCAGAATCCTATAGTCATCTGCCGTACTGCTGGGGATTGTGGGAGCTGTAGTCCTAAAAAATTGTTTCTCCATCTTTTATTGGGAGTATGCTAAAAGTGTGACTCCACAGTTCTTTCAATCATGTTTTCTCTTCATATAAGCAGTGCATAGAGAGATCTTTAGTCTTACTCTTTTCTCTGTTATACATAAGTTGTAGCAGAGAAAAGAGTAGAATAAAGACATCCTTGTCTTTCTGTAAGGCTGTTGTTTTGTTCCACTTGAGAATAATAGAAGATAGTAAATAAATGTTAAATTCCTCTTTCAAAGTAAATTGTACTCTAAAAGCATAAGAATGAATGGCTGTTCTGCAGTATTTCCTAAATGTGTAAAAATGCAGTAGAACATGCCCTGAGTCATGTTTAGATTCATAAAAATAGCAGACTCAGTTTGCTTTGGTTTTAATTAATAAATAGGTATTTAAAAAAGTATTGCTGGTAAGTTAATCTTTTACTTCAGAGATCAAAGTGGTATAGTCAATATATTGGAGAAGAAACATCAGAACATTCATTAGAACTGGGTTGGCTAAATAACAAAACATGTTACCTGCATAAACTGCATATGTTGCAAGCAGGCACTAGAGAGAATAGAGATATAGCATCACATTTTGTGAGTAGTCTTTAAAGCAACACATTGGCCTTTAACTAAAAATATCGCATGCCTTGTATCTGTGTGTATTATTCTGATTTGAAATTTCTAAAATCATGCTGTTCCATAGCATCCTGCTGTTGATGCTCATTGAATGTTTTCTTCTGCTGTATGTGAACTTTGTCTTGATTGTGGATTTTTACTAAGTAATTCGTGTGTTAAAATTAATACTGAGATTTAACATAATAGGTAGAGATGAAGTCTTTTAGGTGTGTATTGCCTTTTGTGTCTTGCGTTGAAATGAATATAGTTGTATTTCAGAATAAGTAGTTTTAAAAATAATGCCTAATTCCTTAGATTGCGTAGTTCCGTTTATGAGATTGTGCTCAAGGTTATCTGCCTGTTTTGTTGATTCCTACAGTAGGAAATATAAATTGTTATATTCCCAATTGCCCAGATGATAAGCAGATCAGCTTGCTGTTAGAAGGAAAGGAAAGCTTACCTTGAACTTTTTAATTTGAGTAAGTTTCACAGTTGAATTAATGAAATGTCTGTAGAACTGCTTTTTGACATATGTTATCACTGAACAAGAAGCATATTTGGATTGGACTTAGCTTTACAGAGAAAAACAAGGGTAGAATCAGGAAAGATAGATGTCTTGATTGTCAAACTACTGCTGTAAGTTTAAATTGCTGCATCACGGGTAGCATAGAAGACAACATGCAATACATTTTTTATGCCATGACACCATGCAAGAAACTGTATAATAATACATACAAATGTAACTGAAAATAAACTAATAACACAAAATTGAGTAAAACAGAAAAAATGTTGGTATAATACTGAATGGAAATGGTTAAAACACTAGATTTATTCAGCTAAAATGCAGAAGTATGGTAGAATGCGGAACAAGAATAGAAAATTGCTTAATCCTGTAAAAATGCAGAAATTAGGGACATTGTATTATGGAGGTACATTCTAGACGATTGCCTAGAAACATGTATACAAAAGTTGGTAAGTATTATTTTTCTCTTCTAATTGTGGTGGGCCTGTACTCAAGAAACCAGCAGAAAACAATATGTTAGTATCACAGTAGTGCTTTGAAAGCACTGCTGCTTCAAATAATACTGTGTTATTTTCTTCAAAAGGTCTTGGTTGGGTGACTCATACTCCTTTTAAACCACACTGTAATGGTGCTGCTTGAAAAGAGACACTTTTCTCTAGCCTTTGTCTCTTAACATATACCATGGCTTTTAAAGTTACTTATACTTTTGTAGCATATTAATGGAATGTACAAAATGTTTTAGAAATGTCCAAATGCATTTTGAGATGCTATTTGATAGGATTCAGATTGTTTTCACTTCTAATCTTTATTCACTTAAATGTATTAAAATAAAAATTTCCTTAATAGAAAAAGTATTCCAAAGAGTAGTGTTTTTGAATGAGTCACTTGTTCTCTGCAGTTATAAATACACTCCAGACAAGAATTCTTGCTTTTCTGATTATCTTGACAGCGCTAGGCTTCTCAGACATGTCTTCCTTTTTTTCTTGTCCTCCTCCACTTGTCTAATGTTGTAATTGGACTAACCTAAGAAAAGTGGACAAACATGCCTATCTGTAGTTTGATAGGTAGTAGTACTTGACTAAAATGCATCTTGTTCCAAAGTCTCGTATCCTATGTCTTTGTGAGAATAAATGCAGTCAAGAAGTTGTGCTTTCCTCTGAAAGGAGTATCCCCATGAGTAGTACCTATGAAAACCATGGCATCAGTGATATGATATATATCATCTGTTCAGCAAAGTTTTCTGGAGGATATGTTAATATGTTAATTCGTATCTCATGCTTTATATTTGGAAATGCACAAACTAGAAAAAGAGCTGTGTGTGAAAGAGAAAGATGTATTAAGATCCTACCGAGTGATGTTTATTCTTAATCCTGCTCCATGAGTTTCAGCTTGTTAACACCTTAAGACACATTTCAGGAAACCAAGAAAAGTATCTGCAGGAATTTTTGATGAATTTCTGATGCAACACTGGTGACTGAATTTTATTCAAAATATTAACAGGCTGAATGCATTAGGTTGTTAAATAATGCACATTACCTTATAGCGTCTTGAGTTGTGTCATTTTTACATGTTGACTTTTTTTATCGTAAAGATGTTAAAAATTATGAGTAGTCCCACTGACTTCAAGTCTTACCTGCTTTAGCTAGGCAATCTGAATGCTTCCCAGGAGATTTGCAAAATATTATAAGGATAAGGCTTACCCCTGCAACTGGTGGCTGGAAGTATATGATTTTGTGTCTTACATATGCACTAAAGGGATTGGAGTAGGTTCCAAAGGCTTTAACAAATGCTAGTGGTAGCTGTAGATGTTTTCTTCTGGCTCTGAGTTCTAGTGGGAATATTTAAGAGTATTTGGTTCTTACTTCCTTATATGTTATCCTTAGTTTTAACTATGAAAAATGCATTATTATAAATAGATGCATTTGTAAGCAACCTGTGATCATCTGAATTTTGAAAAGTTCAGCATATCCCCTTGTGCACAGAAAATAAAAGATGGTAGCAGTCTTCATCTTCATACTAGAAAACAGATATGTTGGCCGTTACAGAAAGCAGTACCAAGGTTATTCTTGCTGGCTCAGTGGTGGTAAAGACAATGAGGACTATCATAACCTTTCCCATTGGAAAAGAAAAATATTGGCATGGAAGTGTCAAATGCATACTACTGTTTGCAAGTTGTCTTCATTAACTTCATTTTTGGAGTTCAGAATATACGGATTGAGTGGTTGATAAACTAGTGCTATTCCAATCCACTAAAAATGTAAGAGAGAGTGTGCTGAGGCCAGGTACCTGTTGGTTTTTGATTAACTGTTCTTTAAACCTGCAGTGTTTGAGAAGAGAGCTGTATTGGTACACATTGTTATGGAAACAGAGTAAATGCTTTCAGCATAATGTTGTATAGCTATTCATTCTTTCTCATTAGTCTCTTAATGGTTTCAATTTTATAGAAAACAAATATGTTTGAAAATAAACTTATTTTTCTCTATATCTTAAGGCTTGAAGATTTCAGAGCAAATGTTGGAAGATGTTGGCTGCAGATACAGGGATTGTAGAAGAGTGGTTATCAGAATTCAAGGTAATATAAGTCTCTTGAATTCCATATTGATTTTCAAGAGTTAAGTACAAGCTATCGTCCCAGTATATCCCACATGTGGTGTTTAAAATCCTGGTCTCAGGTTCAGATTCCCAATCAGCCATGAAGTTCTTTGAAAGCCTGCTAGCTAAATCTTTCCAATTCTTTCTACGATTGACCTTTCTCACATGATTGATAGGGTGAAATGCAGGATAAGGAACCATGTATGTAACTATTGACTGTTTGGAGGAAAGATGATGTATAGTAATTCCCCTTAGTACCAGATTAGATTCTGAAATATAAATAGGCTATCATCCAATGTAATGATAAAATTGTAAATAATAAATTGTAGAATGTTGGTATGAATTACAGTGAGAGAGGTTCTGAAAGGTTCAGTATCCACTGGGGTTTGGTTCCAGGATCTCCTGTGGATACCAAAATCCCTGGATGCTTAAGTCCCATTGTATACAATGGTGTAGTAAAATGGTGTCACTTATATAAAATGAACAACTCATAAAAGATTTGCTTCTGGAAATTTATTTGAAATTTTTTGGAGCCATAGTTGATTGATTCCGGGGATACAGAGAGCTGACTGTATTGCTTTGTTGTTTATGTGTTGTTCAGCCAGTGTCTCTCTGAGCAGTGTACAAAAGGGTTAAAATACAGACAAAAACAGTGTATTAAAATATTGGCCATAGACACAACCTGTAAAGGAATACTTATTTAGGAGCTCAGTTATACAGGCATAAATTAACTATTGGGTACTGCAAAGTGAAAAAGATGAAAAACAGAAGTAATGTTTCTGCATTGTTGCACTATAGTAGATAGCACTGCAAGTGTTTAAGGATAATTGTGGCCTTAGGTCTTCCAGTTGTGGTTGCAGAAAGAAATGAGAAGTGTAAATAGAACTTCTCTCAATGTGCAGTTCCTGTTTAACAGCTCTGAGCCAATAACACCATGAGGATAGTGGATTTCATTTCTGGGAATATAGATCTTGGTTAGTCATATATGCTAACTAGTTATTCTCCTGAGTATAAGTTAGATTCAGGCTTTGATAAGTCTATGATCTTAGTGTTTTATGGTTTATCTGTTTTCTGAAGAGTCACAGATTGATAAAGTTATTCATCGGCAGAAGTATAGGAAGTGCAGAGTCAAAATTCTAACTTTGGTTTTAAAGAAAGCGTACTTGTTCTGACAGAGACTCAGCATGGTATAGTGGTTTGAGCATAGGACTACAGTTCTGGAGACCAGGGTTCAATTCCTCACTCAGTCCTGGAAACCCACTGGGTGACCTTGGGTGCCTCACACATACTTAGCCCCAGAAAACCCTGTGATAGGTTTACCTTAGAGTCTCCATAAGTCAGGAATAATTTGAAGACGCACAACAACAAGAACAACTTGTTCTAACAAAATGACCATACGTTACTTAATTTGAATGATTTCTTGTTGCACTGGGAAATTACTTAATAAAGGAAAAACATTAGCTTTAAGTCTAAGACTCTTTCTTGTATTTGAAGTGCTTGTGAGCAATGTTATCTTCAAGCATATGGATGGTCTACATGCTCTGTGATTCTTTTCAGTTCAGTTTCACTTATCCTTTAGGTAAATGTGACCTCTTTCTTGATAAGGAATTGTTAAGAAAGATGATTTAAAAAATGTAGGAATGTAGTTTTCTTTACTTTAGAAGTCATCCCTTGACTGAAGTTTGCTAAAATACAATTTCCTTCATTTTGTTTTGTTTGTTGCTACATTACCTTATAGTGATTAAACAAGAAGCCCTTTGAGAGGCAATAACAATCAGGTGAAGTCAGCTTTTTTCAGTGAAGTGAAACAGTTCCACAATTGGCTAAAAATGCAGCTATTTCATATAAGTTTTCCTTGCCTCTTTGTCCATCCATATTTAACTAATTCTGATAGATTATCGATCATATTCTTTTACATAAAGTCTGGCTAGGCTTGTGTTGTGCTGATTTTTACACACTTAACAGTGCACTTACAGCTACTACAAATCAAATCTTGAGGACAGTAGGAAAGAACAGAAGAATTATTTCTGTGTGGGACTGTTGGCACTTTGTAGTTTATATGGTGAATTTGATATTTCTGTCTCAGGAAGATTGTGTTGGATAAAACCAAGTTCAGGGTTTTGTCAAAGTAGCAGTGTGGGAAAAGACACATTTTTAAAAAATGCCAAGGGAAAATATTGTCACTTTGATTTACCATATGACCTCATAACAATTAAGGTTGTTTTAATATTGTCTTAATCTTTTTTGATATTTTAATAATCAAATATGTATTCTTAGCAAGCTTTTTTGTATTTATGAATTTCTTTTTCCTGAATGGAAATATTTTCTTTTCAGAATTTAAAGTTTGTATGAACTATTAAATTGATATTGGTCTCTACAGAAAAAACACAGAAGGTACAAAAATACCTTCCTACACATATAAATACAGAAAAGATCAAAAGAACAGTAAGAGTAGTGCAACCTCTGCATGTCGACTCAGAAGTAATTACTGCAGTCTGTTAGTGTGCTTTTCTCTTTTACACTTTATTACCAATACCATTTGTCAGAGTGGTGTTAACTGTGTTTTATAAGAAGAAATTGCAGATATGTGGAATTGTTATCTTTTTAGTTTGTTTGAGGCGTCTCTACCATGGGAGGAGTGAGGAGACTTTAGCCTTGTTAGATCTGCCTTTTTTTCTCCTACTGCAACCCCAGAGCCATCAAACAGGGACAGGAGAAAAGATAATACACTTAAAGAACAGAGCATGTAGGAATTTGTTTTCAGTATTAGATCTTCACTGAGCCCAGGGCTCTGTTTACAGTATTGGATATGAACGGAGCTCTCAAAAGTCCCTTCCTGGTTATCCTAAACTTTGTTTATGTTGTCTGATTGAGATAGAAGATGTGGATGCTGCTGCTATTGTTAGAAAGTTTTGTGGATCTGAGAGATCTCCCTGTGCATCTCAATCTGACCTACTCATCTCAATCCTAGTAGAATATAGTTTAAAATGCTAGAATTAATAGTTTCTCAGTTGAAGGAGGAGCATATTTTTAGACTACAACTACAACTTACTATGTATGTTAAATTTTTTTTATTAGACAGTGCCAGAAGCATCTATACCAAGCTATGCTAAAAATCTGAAAGACAAGATTTCTCTGGTTTCATCTCTTTATAAAGTTATTCAGGATCCACAAAGTGAGGTAGGTAAAAGTGTATAGAAATCCATTTGGGCTAGGATAAGTACTATAATAAACTAGATATGGATAAGGGTGATGAGAAGAACAAAATATACTTTGCAAAATGCAAAATCATGTTTATCTCTTCAAGTTCCCCTGATCTACATACTTGTGCTGTCTCAGATTTACTATCAGTGCATATTCCAGTTTTTTATATTACTCTAAAGAGCATAAATCTGATTTTTAAGTTAAATGCATCTTTGTATATTCATATTCAAAAAATAGTCACTGGGAAGGCTGTTTATTTTTGGGATCAAAAGGAGAAGAAATTTGTTATTCCTTGTTGCAGTGCTGGAGAAATACAGAAATTTTATAGGGTACCTTTTCTTTTTCACTGCTGAGGAAATAGCTGTGCTGGTTGAATAAGACATTAGGAAAGCAAGTAGGCACACCTTGTGCTGTATATTAATGTAACACTTGACACACAATATTGCTTCTTTTGAAAATGAGAGAAATTCTCCCTCTTTTTAAAGCGGGAAACTGCACTGTTGTTGTGCTGTGTGAAACTATTAACAAATAGTGGTCTTTGTTTCAGCTGCTGGAGCCAGTGTGTCACCAGCTGTTTGAATTCTATCGTAGTGGTGAAGAACTTCTGTTGCAGTTTACATTGCAATTTCTTCCGGAACTGATATGGTGCTATCTTGCCGTGTCTGCCAGTAAAGACCTACAAAGTAGTGGCTGCATAGAAGCACTTTTACTAGGAGTTTACAACTTGGTTTGTATTCACATTTAGGAAATTTATTAAATCCCTCTTGAGACAAAGTGCAGATCATTGTTTGATGTTTGTATGTTCTTTTAACCAACTGCATAAAGGAGAAATTATCAATGTTTTTGTTTAGAGGGAAGCTAAAATTCTAGAATATGATCACATCTTCCCTGTGCTGATGTTGGTTATGTTGCAGTCATCTCCTTTTAGTTCTGCCATATTAGGGAGATAAAAGCTAATTCAGAATTGTGGAGCTTCAGAGTGTTAGGACATTAAATGTTCATCATCTTTCATGTTTCCTATGATGTAAGGTAAGACAACTGTGCCTAGGAATATACATGCCTAGTCCTCTGCCCATCAGAAGGATTTTTGTCTGTTTTATATGCCATCTTTCTCTCTGAACTGGGACTCAAGGCAGCTCACAGCGAGATTAAGGAACAGGTTAAAAAAAAAAAGTTAAATAGCAATAGTAGTTTACAGTATCTGCCCATTAAAAGCCACAAGGAAACAGGCTACATCAGATTCTCTAGGGAAAGAGTCTTACAGATAAATGTCTTGCTTTCTCCTCCAATTTTTGTTTCTTTCTCCCCTGCCTCATTGTAATGTGAGGCATCAGAGGAAAAATTAGGCTTATGGAAGGTGTATAGCTATGCACAGCTTCCTCTGATCTCAGACTGGATGAGGGTAAGGTGTAGGGAACCTGAAGAATGCCCATTGCTCTCAGTTTTTGTTGTTTGTAAGTAAGGTTCACTGGGTGGATGGGACATTAACAAAAGGGTGTCTGTCTACTGATTTCTAGTGCCAAATAATTGAGAGCAGAAGGACAGATGTGCCCCAGCATTTATCCTCTCAGCACTTTCCATGGTTCTTATGTGCTATACAGAATTAATGAAGGTGGTTTTGGAGATAGGAAAATGAGCTATTCTCTAAGTAATAAATTTCCAGCTGTGTACTTTAGCCAGTGGGTTGAAGAGGGTAGGAGAAGACCAGAGGTCAATGTAGTCCAGCATCCTGTCTACATAGGGACTACTCATAAGCAGTTTGTGAGTGCAAAAGCAACCCTTTCTTCTCAGCAACTAATTTTAGAGACATATAGTTTATGGTACTATAGGGGATATATAGTTGTCACTATTGCATCTGGGGGTAAATTTCAGTTTAATGATGTGCTGTTATAAACAAAAGCAATTACATTTTTTCTAGTAATAGAGGAAACTTAATCTGGTGGTAGTGGCATGAATTATACTCATTGTAAAGCTACTGTGTTCAGCTTATGACAGCAGTGGTGTTTATTTGCATCAATAGTTTGTATGTGCACTAAACAATTAAATGTGATTTGATTGTCATGGAAACATAAATGAACATTGCTGAGTTTTCTGTCTGTACTTAAAATGATGCTCTTATGTTCTGATGAAAACATACACATTTATGGAAGCATATGCTTACTTTATCAAATTCAGGAAGTGGCTGTGGGTATCTGTACTTGTGTGTATACACACACTCACACACACTTGTACGCAAACAACCTGAGTACAGAAAGGAGAGAAGAGAATCATATGTCAAGGAATTTCAAAAATCAAATGACAGAAGAGAGGTAGTCATAAAAGCTAATGCAAGATGCAAAGTAGCTATGAGGAGCGACCACTGGCAATGACTCAGCTTAGCAGGATCAATGTAAAAAAACTATGTGAAGAGGCACAGTTGTGTGTTGCAGCAACAGACTACCAGTTAGCTGTACATAATAATTTATATCACATACATCCTATAAACAGTTTACTGGCATCTGTCCATTTTGATGGTATCTTTAAATCTGGGATCCTCATTTCTGATTGAAGGAACTCTGCATACAGATTAGCTTAGTCAAAAGGAAACTTGAAAGATTTTACTTCAGTTTCTTATGCTGAAGTATCAATTAGGCAGGTGATTAATATCATTTTCATTTATTGAGAGAAAAAGCTAAATTACATCTAAAAGGAATTAGTATTATTCAGGGTTAGGAATCACATAGATGTTGCTGGACCATAGCTCCCATCATTCTTCATCATTGACTGTGCTGGCTAGGGCTGATGGGACTTGGGGTTGAACAGCCTCTTGAGATATGCATGATCCTCATTTCTGAAATAAAAGAGATCATATTAAGCAAAGTAAGACTTGATATTTATCAATAGATCTATTAGAAAAAGTTGCTACATTTCATCTGTGATGTTTTTGACCAAATGGTGCAGAACAAGAAGAGTAAAAATGTGCTTGCTTCTACAAAACCTTTTCTTACAACTGTAAATATTCATGCAGTGTCCATGCAGGAATTTTGTCACAATAGAGATACAATGTTGGGTAATACTAACTTTTGCTGAAGTAAATTCTAGTCTAAATGCATCAGTGGTTTTTGTATATTTTGCAAAATGTAATATAACTTTCATTTTTATGCTCTACAGGAAATAGTTGACAAAGAGGGGCACAGTAGGGTATTAAGTTTCACAATTCCATCCTTATCCAAACCTTCAGTGTATCATGAAGTAAGTTTAATAAGTATACTTTTGTCTCCATGGGATGTGTGTATTTTTGTTGTAACTACTCTTTACAAGAACTTAATTTGCAGAAATAACCTGCAACCCTTCACCCTGCTGTTAAACTGTTGCTCTCACAGGCTTAAGTTGAAGGGCCGTAAGTTGTTCTCCTCCATCCTTCAGCCTATATTTGCAGTTGGTGCAACTAGGTACTGAAGTACAAAACTATAAGTGCTTTTATGGGACCTAATGAATATTAGAACAGCAGGGTTTTTGCAAGATGGTAGAGTGATGTCAGAGTTTAAAACATGGGTGGGGATCCTGCAGGCCAAGGAATGCACACAGCCCCAGGATGTTTTGTGGCCTCTGGATTCCCTGGCTAAAAATGACAGTCTCAGCTCTTGGAAACCTCCAGAAAAGCCATTAAAATATGGTGCAGCACTCTTTGCAGCTTGTTTTGTCCACCTCCCAGTTTTATAAAAGCATAAGAGACTTCCACCTGCTCCCAGTCACATTTTGGTGGCCTGGTGCAGTCTATAGTGGATCGTCAGAGCTGAAAAATCCCCTCCTCCAACCTATGGAGTGTGCCCACCTATTTCTTAAAAGTATCCTTTTTGTGAAAATAATGAAAAATGTAATTTTGTTCTGCATATTAATTTATCAGAGAAACATTATTGTTGCTAGAAGTCTACTGAATATTATTATAAAATTGCAAAGTATTTTTACTTTCAAAAATAATGTAATGTCTGAAATAAATAAAGCTAAAGATAAAGCCCTATTTGGATGTTATACTCTCCATGCAGTTAGAATAGTATGGGAGAGAGTGGGGACAGTTGCTGTACTTTTTCCAGCCACTGTTTTTGAAAACTTGAGGTTAACCACTTACAGTGAAGAACCCAACTGTACTTGAATAGGTTGTGTGTTGTCTGCAAGCCTTGGTTCTAAATTGCATGGTGATCCTACAGAAGAAGAGCAGGTTCTCCACTGTGAATATTGTACGTACTGTTTTTTTGCCCAATTCTATTCCTGGTGAAACAGGAATACTAGAAGAAAGAAATGCCTAAAGTAAATATACAGACTAGAGACAGAAAGTGTGTGGCAATAGCAGACCCCTTTGCTAAACTTGGTCTACTGTAAAATCACAATAAGCAAAACGGTGAATACTTTGAAGCACAGGATGAATTGAAAGGAAAGAAAGAACATTTCCCGTTGCTTTATTCTGCATGTTTTAATCCTGATGGTGCTCCTACTTTTAAAAATGGTTTTGAATGGATAGCACCAATGAGAAAAGATTCAGCTTTCTGTCTTGTTAACCTGTGTGTTAATTGCACCCTGTTGTCATCTAGTAAAGATCTGCCATTACCTCTAAGGGTGCTCTAAGGGTTTTTTTTTAATAGTGGAGAACTGCATTTCATTAACTTGCTTGACTTTCCTGTTGACCTTATAATAGATGTGTTTTACCATGTATTTATGAGGTATGATACTGTTCTGTTGGAAAACTGTCTGCTGTTGTTATTTACTTGCTTTGCTTTTGTAGTCATTTAAAACAGTCCTCCACTTCCCCATGTAATGTATTCAAGTGTTTGCTTTCTTTAGCCATCCAGTATTGGTTCCATGGCTCTTACTGAAGGTGCTCTCTCTCAACATGGCTTATCCAGGGTTGTGTACAGTGGACCTCATTTGCAGAGAGAGATGCTGACAGCACAAAACAGGTAGAAGTGCATGATGTGTCTGTAGTCTAGAGAATAAAAAATACATGTTGAGGAATTGTGAACTATCCTTTCATAAATATCTTCATATTCTCCATTTGCAAACAGAAGCTGGATGGTTGTTGGCTAGCTGTTAAGATGAGAGTTAACAGCGTATGCATTTTCTCCTTGTAAATATCAGTTTTTCTTTTCCATTTCGCTTACTCAGAGTTTTATTTGTTTACAGGTTTGAAGTGTTGACATTCCTTTTATTACGTTACAATGCTGCCTTAAGCTATATGCCTGCAGTTTCTCTTCAGTCATTATGTCAGATCTGCTCAAGGTAATTCTCTCAATCTCTCAGCTAAGAGGAATTCAGAGTAAACATAGGATGTAGTTTTATCAGGTGGGGCGGGCAACTGGGATGGGTCTGTCTACCCCTTGGAGCCTTTAGGGGCTATATGGACTTTCCAAAATTCTGAAAATTAGTCAAAACCAGAGGTGACTGGAAGTCCATTTCTGGTTTTGAATAATGGGTATTTTTTGATGTTTAGTAATGTATAGCAGCCTTGCAGCTTGTTTGGAAGTTTCGTTGCCATTTGTGGAGCTTCCCAAGAGAGCTACCACTCCTTTTTGGTCAGAAATAAGGGAAATCTGAGGAGGTTAGAGAGATCAAAGGGCCACAAAAGGTACAGTGGGAGCCACATTGGGTCCCAGTGGTGCACTTTTCTAATTCCCTGCAATAAGAGAGTGATCCATTGAAAAACATAGGGGTAAGATTTACACAGAAACCTGTTAGGTTTGGGTGCATGTTAAAGTACCTTACTTGAAGTTTAAGGTGTGTGGTATGAATACATGGGACCAGTTTTTGCATAACAAACTCAGTTTAACAAACTATCCTTAAGCAATGAACAATGGTGGGTGCTCTTTTCTCTCCACCTCTATGTGCTTGTATGTTGAAACTGAAGGCTTTCCAGTTTTGCAACTTGTATCAGGATGAAAAGAAGCACTCAGTTCTACAGTCTGTTCATGTTTCTCTGAGTACTGTTACACTGAGTTGCAAAGATAAATGATGCTCTCAAGCACAGTTGGGAAGGCCTGAGTGACAAAACCAAGAGATTCTTGTATTTACTGCACAGCTCTGTTCTTTAAAAGTGGAATATGGCACTGAATTTCAAACTTTGTTTTGATTTTTTTGTAGCTAATTTAAACATATTAATATGGATCAAAAGAACTGATAAGAATGCAAAGGCGAATCTTTTCCAGTGTAGCATAATTACATATTGAAATTACATTACAACATAAGAAATAGTGACTCAGAACAAATTAGTCTGGAAGTGAGTAAAATCTAATGAGCCATTAAAAAAAAATCTTATACTAAATCTTACACAGGAACTTGCAGAATTCCTCCCGATTTAGGGTCATTTTTTAAATTTTTTTTGCTAATTTGGAAGTAGACCTAGCAGATTTTCTTTGAATCTAACTTTAACTGCTGACTAATACTAGATTTGAAATTAGAGAGGGTATATCTACATATGTGTGTTCTAACTTATTCATCTATGTTGGTGCTGCTTAAAGGATTAAGCAAAATGACAGAGAAACAATTGACATTTATGGTTCAGTTTAAAAGATTCTTTGGCTGCTGTTTTTTTCAGTAGCTAATAGAACCTCTGTGCCAAGTTCTTCCACCTAATCAAAGAAATAAAGGTACTCACAGTGACATTTTTACAATTTACCTATCCATGCCTGGAAATAAGGAAGCCACCTGAAGATCATAATAAAAACTGATAGGATCATTTTGCAAGTAGTTGTGCCACCTAAGAATGTTTTTTGCCTGTTTGTTTTATGGCCTCTCATTAACCTTTTCCCTTCCAGCATTTTAGTTATGTATACAGGTCTCTTGGACCCCAAAGAGCACTGAAAAATTGTGCTGGGGAAGATGTGAGGAATGATTCTCGTTCCACAGAATTCTTTTCACATCTGTGAGACTGAGTGGGATAAGAAGTTGTAATTATACCATCTATTAATGACAGGAAGAGAACGTGAAGATGCTTTATTGCCAGTGTCTGTAGTTCTTCCTGAAGGATTAAGGTGAAACATTTTGAAGGTAGAAGTTTTTGAAAAAACTCCAAGGGAGATTCTCTTGGAAGGCCTATGGTTCCATAAGATGTTTTCTATAGACTTGCTAGGAGAGAATACTGAAAATGGGACTCATGTTTATTTTATTTGCTGACAGGTTAGTATTGAGTTCATCACTTTATAGCAGTAAACATACAGTAACATACTGTAGGGAGACTTAATTTACACTTGTTTTGCAGTCAAGAGATTTTTCCATTTTGAATATGTAACATTACTTCTTGAGCCTCAACAAAGTAAATGGACAAACTTCTGAGTTTTTGACTGCACTTAAAACATTTTTGGCTAAGTGCAACAATTCTGTGCTGGCTGAGACTTTTGAACAACAACTGCCTGACTTGAGTTGCAAAGTCAGTGTTAGAGCCAAAGGATGAAAAGAGTTGTGTAACTCCAGTTTAACACTATAGGTACTATCTCAAGTTATGCTTAAAGCTTTTAGCATGGCAAACATCCCCTTGGGTTTCATGACTGAACATCATAAAACAGCCAGTGAGAATATGTTGAACTTGCTGTGTTTACAGTTAAGTATTATTGGATCTTACTGCAGATTGTGCAAAACACACACACACACACACCAGTATCTGTGACTCCCTGTAAAAAAAAAAACTTGGTATATTATGGGACATGAAGATTTCTGGATTGTTTGTAGATAATTTTTTTGACTGCAAATAGACTGCAAATAGTCTTCCCATTATAATGGCTTTATTCTGTAACACACAGTAAGCCAGGTTAATCTAACAGTAGTAATGCTAATCATATTGTTTCTTTTAGGATCTGTGTTTGTGGGTATCCGCGCCAGCAAGTAAGGAAATACAAAGGCATAAATAGCAGGATTCCAGTTTCCTCTGAATTCATGGTGCAAATGTTAACAGGGATTTATTATGCTTTGTGAGTTCAATAAATGTTCTCTACAATAAATTAATAGCACATTTAGTATAGTATGGCATGCTTACTTGTTAAAGCAGAGTCAGCATTTATGCCTTGCTTTCTATTAAATGCCTAAGATACTTTCTTGAGAGATTTTAAGCCCCCCTAAATGAACCTCTTCATTCTTAAAATTCCCATATTTTCATTCATATTTCAAATTGTGTCTTTGTCTTAGAAAAGTTTTACTCTTCTCCAGATGTGCACTAAAAATTCTGTTCAGACTTTAAGCCATGAACATTGTCCCTGTTCTAGTCTGGAGCATGCGCCAAAAAAAAAAAAAAAAAGAAGGAGCGAGAGTGGGAAGTAGGGATGTAAAGAATATTTGAAAATATTCAAAAAAATGGTCAAAAGCATGTTTTTCAAGTGTTGGGAAACCTGAATGAGAAGAATCCTGGACTGATGAGAATCATTGCAGTTCAGAACTTTATGCAACATTCACATGTGGTTGTTTTCTGTGTAAAATAGCCACATGTGAATTTTGTTCAGATGAGTTCTGAATTGCAAATTGCTTTTGAAAACTGTATGGTTTTCCAAGACTTTCTTACAGCAGGAAGAAAATTGCTGAAATTACTCATTGCTATTTTCAAGAAGAAACTTGGGGAAGAATTACATCCCTAATGGGGATATTTTTTTTTCTAGATCAAATGACAGCTGATTTGCTGCAGATGTTGGGGCTTGAAAGGTGTTAATGTAGGCATGTGGCTTTTGTAACAAAGATTTCCCCTATGTGTAAACTACAATTTAATATTACTTAAAGACAAATCATTTAGAGAAAGAAAAGAATATTTTGTTCATGCTTAAATTGTTTATAATACGCTTCTCAGATGTTCAGAATTCATTCATATAGTAACACTCCTTATACAGTTCCTTAAAATTTGACTGTTTTATTAATAAATGGAGGAAATCCCAGATGTTACTGTTTCCAGTGGAGAGGCACCCTTAGGAAATAGTCTGAGAAAGGAGAGAAAGTATAGATTAAAGCCAATGGACAGATGACTAAATTAGTAGGCCCAAATTGCTGTGGGGAAGTAATGCAGAGGTTATTGTCTCCCCAGTTTCTCCTAATGTTGAACTCCCCTCAGACTGTAGTTGGCTTCATGAAGGGGGTAAACAAGAACTCTATATATTTCTCCTTCCAGGCCAACAAATTCAGTGGCCAGTATAGATTAAAGGGAAGTGGTTAAAGTATGCACGTATGCACTGCTACTTAGTAGCTGAAGAACAGCAGCTCCGAAACAAAGGGGATCACGTACCTTCTGCATCACATCGGATTTGACCTTGCATGCTGTGTGTGTGACAGTGATAAATACTTCCAGGAGAATGTTGCAAACTTCTGCTTGTTAGAGAGCAATCTTGCAAAGATCAGTTTCCCAAAATCTATTCAGGGGGTTCATGGCCAAGCTGAGATTTGAGCAGGGATATTTAAGCATGTAATTCATGGTTTTAACTGGTATGCTGTATCATATTTACATCTTTATTTGCTATAATACTGTTTCTAAAACCTACTACTACTGAAACAAAATTATTTTTAAATACTCTTCTGTTATTTATGCTTTTATTGTACATTCTTTTTTTGAAGGAACTGGTGGACAGAAAATTGATATATAGATTGTTTTGATACATTAAGAAGTTTAATTAAAAAAAAAGATGAGCATGGAGCATATACTGGGGAAAGCAACAGAATAGAATGCATTACCTCCTTGACCTGGAGAAAAATTGTTTACATTACACAGAACATTAGAACAGAAGTGATTGTACATTTTGTTTTAACTGCAGTTCTTCATGATGGAAGCATCCTAATCAAATGACTGAGTGACTATACTCTCTGATGTTTCTTGAATCCATATGTGTGGATTCACAAGTAATTTACCAGTATAGCAGTGGGCATTATGTAGTTTGGAATCAACTACTAGGTCTTTGGATGATTGGCAATCTTGTACTAGACTGGCAAGGAATTTAATTTTTGGTAACAGTTAAATGACCCTTCTAAACAAATTAGACTGCTAAAATGAAGAAGCCTTAGGGGGAACAAAAATGGTTTTATTAATGGAAGGAGCATGAACTTAGTTTAAATACTTGGAACAAATTCACTGCTCAGCAGCTGCTCAAATGGGACCATATTATTTAATTCTAAGTGTGTATTTTTCTTATGTGGCTCCAGCTGGTAAATCCTGGGATTCTAATAAAACACAGGAAGATCTTGCAAAATTTAAGTCTACTCTGTCCTGTAATGAACAAAATATGTGGCTCTGGTGGCGTGTTATTAGCTAGTATTTTTCAATTTGCAGTCAGCGTTTTTTTTTTTTTAACCTTTCTAGTTATAATGGAGAATGGGATCTGGCTCGTAAAGCAATGGATGATGTTTTATACAGAGCACAATTGGAGCTATATCCAGAACCGTTGTTGGTAGGTGTTTCTCATCAGTTTTTTTATATATTTTATTTTATATATTAATAAACTTTTCTTCTTACCTTTATTCTAGTTACATGAATCACCAAGGCAGCTTATAAGTAAAACAGTCTTACACCGTAAACAATTTCTAGTCCATCTAAGGAAAATAAAGAGAAAACAAAGAGGGAAAAACAGTGTAGACGTGTCATTTGATTTGGGAACATTGACAGGGTACGGGGCCAAACAAGTACACTGAGATATACAGTTCCATAATAGACATTACTGCAGTAAATGTCATGTTCTAGATCACTGCCTCTGAAATCTCTGATAAGAGCAGGACATTCAGAAAGGCCTCTTTCAGTGACCTGGATGGATGACCATCATCAAGTTGAAGTAGTCTTTTAGTTAGACTATTCCTAAATTGTGAAAGAGAGAGCTGGTGTGGTACAGTGTGTCAGTTCTTGACTCTTTTTTTTTTTTTTTTTTACCATGGACTCTCTTTAAATATCTTTTGTTGCCATGGACCACCAAGACCTAACTCAAGGTTTAAAACCCTAAAGTGCATCAGAGTTGCTCATCAGGGGTTGGAGGGAGGGAAGGGAGAGATAAGTCTTCCTTCCTTTCATTCTTTCTGTATTAACATCATAACATTTCTTCAAGCCTTTGTGGACCCCTTGCGAGGACATCGTGGCCTCCCGGGAGTCTGCAGACCTTAGGCTGAGAATCATTGCTGTAGTGATTTGAGTGCTGGACTACGACTCAGGAGACTAGAATTCAAATCCTTGCTCAGCCATGGAAACCCACTGGGTGGCCTTGGGCAAATCATACTTTCTCAGCCTCATAGGGAAAGGCAACCTCCTCTAACCAGAACTTGCCAAGAAAACCCATTAATAGGGTCACCTTGGGGTTGTCAAAAGCTGGAAATCACTTGAAGGCACACAGCAACCAAAAAAATAAAAATAAAAATGAGTGAGACCTGAAAGATGGTCACCAAAAGTGTGAAATGACTCTGAGGAGTGTTTGGAAAGCATTGTAATTGATACAAGGAGTTGTAAACCAACAACCGTACGAAGTTTATAGTAATACAGCTTGTTCTCTGTTTTTGTCATGTTTGTATGTTGTCTTTCTGGTGATCAAGCTATTTAAAATACCAAAAAGGAAAAATTATAAATAAAGTTTTACCTCAAATAAACTTGTAGTTTCTTCAAGGATTGTTGGCATGAGCTCCTTGTTCTGGACTTCAGCTTTTCTTTGCTTTATCTCAAATACAACAGAGATATGCATAACTGTGACTGAAGAATTGCTAAAGCTGTGCAAATATACTGATAGTCACTGCCTGGCTGCTCAAGAACAAGGCAAGGCAAAATTTGTCTTGGGGAACTACCCGCTCCAGATTTTGAAATTATTATTACTATTTTTTCAGGGAAAGTGAAGCTTTCTCTTGCATACTATCAAACTGAAGTTTTAGTCATACAACAGTTTCCTTAAACAACCATTAAGAATCTCCTTAGATTGTGAAATACAGTTGAGTCTTGTCAGCATACTGGTGATAGTCTGGCCAAAATCTGCTAACAATCCTAGCAATTTAATGTAGAATATTAAACAGAATAAGGAGATGGGATACAACCCATCAATATGTAAAGTGTTGAACAAAAGCCCTGAGCATTCCCTTCTGTATATTCTAGAAAGGACAGAACTATTACTGCAGGCCTCATACCTGTCAGAAGATCCAGAAGAACTGAAAGGTGTAACAGAACCAACAATGATACACTATTCACCAGAGCTTCAAGGCCATTTCATCCCCAGAGATGAAAGCAGCAAGGCTTGATTTCCTATAACATATATGTTGCAAATAAGAGAGCTAGTGTTCCCTGGACAAGTAGCAAAGCATATATAAGTGAGATGTAAGTTTTTAAAAACTGTGTAAAAAGACTGCTACTTCTTTGTAGTATTAAGTGGCAGTAGCCTTGATCCAGAATTAGCAGCTTGGTAGCTGTACCTAAAAGTGAAAGAAGAACAGTTTTAATCCTGATGAAAAGGCCTGCTTGCTCCATTTTTTAAAAGCTGCTTCACCTAGTTTCATAAGTTATTAAGATATTAAAACTGACAAAAACAATATTTTTGGTAGCTTTTGGTTTAAGTATTATTACAAAGGAAACATTTAAGTGGCAGACCATTTTTATTAAGGCAGTCTTTTGCCTCTTGTCTCACAAAGGCTATATAAACATTTATGCAATAAATATCCATTGCTGCACATGAAGTATTGGATTGTTGGAATGCTCCAGATATTTGGGAGAGGAGGGAAAGAATGAGGTGTTCTTGGGAAATGTGCACTAATTGTCTACATGCTGTTTGCATTTTAGGGGTTGGCATAGTTTTGGCTTTGGCATGAGTTATTTTGTACACTTGCAGAGGCATTTGGTAGTGTATAGAAGTAGCATGTGTTTGCAATAATAGCACTTCAGTATCACCTCCAAGACTCTGAACTGTCCTGAGTTCTGAAAAACTTTGTATCCTAAGGCATCATCTGTCTCCCGTCTCCCCACACAATACTGAGGGTTTTGAAATCAGACAGGAAATAAATTGTCAGGAAAAATCCTTTGATATGTTCTGAGTTGGGTGTGAAAAGACAGCCTTGCAGGAAAAATATTACTATAAATTGACTTCTTCAGCAGCTTTTAAGATGACCGTTCCCAATCTAAATTGTTCACTAATCCTTTGAAAGAAACTTATAATCTGATGGAAGCCAAATGTTACCTATTTTGACTTTTGTCATATCTACTACAATGTTTCACAAAATGCACTCTCTCTCTCACACACACACACACACATACACACACACAGAGAGAGAGAAAGTGCAAATGTCACTTTAATTTGAAATATAGTACTAATGTAGAGAGCCAAAATTATACTGATTTTTTGTTGTTATTTTCTTAGGTTGCTAATGCAATAAAAGCTTCATTGCCTCAAGGTGCCATAAAATCTAGTAAAGAAGGTACAAAATGTATTCAGGTTGAAATTACTCCTACATCATCTAGAATATCAAGAAATGCAGTAACCAGCATGTCGATTCGGGGTCATAGATGGAAAAGGCATGGTAAGAGAAACAGTTGTTAAAATTATTTTTTATAAATGAATCCCAAATGTTGAAATTTTCGGGTAGTGTGGGTATTTAAACATGGATCTGTTAATTTCTGGTACAGCTAGAATATCACAAAGTTTGCAGGTGAGCTTATTGTACTGGCCTATTTTTTTCATGGACAGAGACACTCTGACTTTCTTTGTGCATGAATATAAACTACATAGGGCTCGTTATTTAATTTACATTCATTGCTTCATGGTTTTAATGCATAAACAGATTTATAGTGGATCTCTTACCTTTGACCATAATTGGAATCTTCTAGTCCAGTTGAAAGTTTAGGTGTATCATTTTTTAATACCTGGAACTTTACCTGGAACTTTAGCATCATAAAACAGTTGAAGTTATGTTATAGTGGTAGTTACTTAACTTTCTGGTAATTCTCTTGATGTAAAAATTACCTTGTTAGCTTTCGGCTGGGAAAACACTGCGCTCCTAGAATGTAAGGTTTCTCATTTGTATTTGTTTGATACTCACTATGAAATAATTACAGTTTTTGACTGCTTAAGATGGATCCTGAACGTTCCTGAATGTAACTTCTTTATCTGAAGTTTTGCATCGTGCAGAAAATGTTATGTGCAGTTACCTTGTCTGAGGGATGATTGCTTAAGTGGTTGGTTAAGCATACTGTTCTGTGTTTCAGTGCAACACAATGATTATGTATTCATTGGAGTGAATGAAAAACAAACTGGAAGTATCACAGTGAAAAATTCAAGACCTGTTCACCATCAGTGTGTCACATTTTGTTTTTTGTCTTACTGTATATAGTATTATATATACTGTCTGTATATATTAGTTTTTATATACTGGGTAATATATGTATACTGGAGTGTGTACATGTATACACATATATTATTGATAAAATAATGTGCTAGTTAATTTTTCTGTTGAACTGTAACCTTTTTTTTTTTTTTTGAGATAGATACTTTCAACAGTATTTTAAAAAGCCTATGAATGATTTCTGGCAGCCAACTTATAGCTCTGTAGAGTAAAATTGACCCTCTACATTTACAGGTTTAACACTCACAGATTTGATTATTTGTAAGTTTCTCCAGCCTCTTGGCACTTCTTTTCCAGTGGAATCTTCTCTTCTAGCAGCTTCAATCAGGCTGTGCAACCCTTTAAAAACCCACCTCTGGTCCTCCTCCTCCTCATCCACCAGCTGCTGCCTGGCTAGCTAAAGACAGCTTACGGCCCAATTTTTCAACACCACAAAGCCTCTCCTGGTGCCTCCCTGACACCCAAGGAAGGAGATAGGCAACAGAGAGGAAGCAAAGGCCTGCCATGTCATTCAACCTCCTTTCCCTCTCCTTTCTCTGAGCTGTTTTGGACCCTGGATGTGCATTCTCCCCAGCACACCTCCATCCCTCTCCCATGCACCCACACACGTTTTGATATTTTTGACTTGTCCACATTTGTGGGGGTGCTATTCCCCTAACCATTACAAATGTAGAGGGCCAACTGTACTTTAATTTGCAGGCCTGTGGATTAAAGTCCGATGCATGCAGTTTAGTAGCAAATTGTGGGTTCTGTTGTAATAAATTAGAGCATACAAAGATGTTGCAATGTTCTAAATGAAACTGAAAGCAAGATGCTACTTTTCTTAAACAAAGATTTTGTTTAATTAGTTATTTGACTAGTAGCTGGTTTTTCTTTACTTGCTAGAAATTATTAAGGAAAATCCGAAGTATTGTTTAAAAGCAGCAACTTGTAAAATACTCACAAGGACACAGATAATAGTACTGCTTTCTTTTAGCTAAGAAAATTTCCTCCCTTTTTATATAATTGTAAATGTATTAATAGTCCAGAAAACATCTTAGTATATTTGAGAAAACATTCTTTTATATTGCCTTCCTACAGGAGTCATGCTTGATGAGACAGGTGCTGAAGTTGGCGAGTCATTGGTTAGGACAAGTATTTGCTGCAGCAGATAACAGTAAGGCAAGAGGCTTGATAGTATTAGTAAAGCAACTGACTCCAGTAAGGACGAAAAGTTAACTTAAGAAGAAGGATAATTTGCCAGGTATGCAAGTGTTGCTGCATACTCTTAAGTAGCTAGTAAGTTCTGAACTTTCAATTGAGGAAGATGAAATCATAATGTTATTACAAAATGTGGGGAAACCTTGCACTTCTTTCGATATGGTTTATAAGTTACACAAATATGGTTTTGCACCTGCACAGAGCCTTTCCCAGAACATTCTTGAGCTGAGTAATTCTGGCAGAAACCTCATCCACACACCCTCATGCTGAAGCTGTCTCTCCTTAGTTCCTTTTTGTCAAATGCAGTAGCAGTACTGAACAGAATGTTCTCATGAACTAATGAATCGTCAAGATGAACTAAGTGGTTTTCTTCTAGTTAAACATCTTTTGTTTTTCCCGTCATTCTTCATTATTTGTTATTACTTTGGGAGACACACAGAGGGTTTTTGCACTATTCCTGTAGTGAGTGACTTCTGTAGCTTTGTTTAGGTTGTGTATCACGTGGGGATAAAATAGCTTGCCCACACAGATACTCTTAGTGTTTATACTACTTCAGGATTGGTCATAAGCCCTAATCTTGTCTGATTGCAGAGTCTTCACCAAGCGAACCTTGAAAAATAGCTAGATTACTTCTGTTGGCTGCCTGGGAAGACACTTTGAGCTCAGCAGGTTTGTGCCTAAGGACTCAGTGCCAAGTACTGCACTGCTACCCTTGATGAATGTAGAGCTATGGCTTTCGATCCAGCCGTGGTACCACCAGCCTTGGATCTAATCACATGTTCTGCCTCTGTGAGCTCTGTAGTGCCAGCTGCCACAGCAATATCACACCCAGTTTTGGCTCATCGGTCTTTGTCTTTGGGCATGTAACCTCTCCTTGCACCAGGCAGGAATTTAGATAGTTTGACTCACAAAACATCATTGTTCCTAAGCTAAGGAATGGGAGCTACTAAGAAAAAGAAGGTGAAGAGGATTGGGGACATCAGAAGTTGGATCTTCAACACAGACAATGCAATTGGCTCTGCCTATGGTACCGACCTCACTCTTTCCAGTACCTGCTAACTCTGCTGTTATCTTATTTCAGGCATTGTAACAATCATAGTGCTTGTGTTTACTTTCCCTAAAGATGGTTGTCTTAAATACTGTGACCGCATAGGCATGATAGTTGGCAGCTCTCTGTGATAATCATTTTTACCTGGTTTTTCACCAATATTATGTTGTGCCCTGATATTTCCTTTTTCCCCAAGGCGATTTTCTGTGTTTTATCTGTAACAGGACTTGGAACTGCCAGCATCCAAGCAGAATCCCTCAATACTGTTAGAGGGAGCTTTACATTCCTTAAATGTAAGAAGGGTGCTGGCATTCTCGGGCTGACAGGAGGATCAATCCACCACGCCTGGGTTGAACCTTGTGCCAGCCTTACTCAGGAGTCGTCCGCGAGCTTGACAGAAAACCGTTTAACCGACTCCTGTCCCTCTCCAGCCAGTTTCGTTTTTCTCTTGCTTGCTAGCAACACATAGTTGGTCCCTCCCTGGCAACGCAGGGAAAATAATAAGATTAGAAATATAGAAAGAGAGGAAAATAAAAGGAATAGAGGAAAGAAATAGAAGAGAGACGAACGGAAATGGCTTTGGAGAAAAATGGTAAAGGCAAACCGCTGCCTTTAGAAATGATCCGTAGCACCACAGAAATGTTGGGCTTGGACATGGCGAAACTGAATCCCATCACTAAAACCGCTGAAAAGCATGTTCAGGACGAGGATGAAGGGGCGAATGGCCATAAAAATAAGATGCAGCACTATACTGAGAACGACCGGGCTGGGGAGCTTAGGAAAATATTTGTAACCTCCAGCGAGAGTGAGGCTGAGGAGGTGAAAATAGCCCCCGTAAAACAGACAGTGGAAAAGAAGGTAGTAAGTAAGAAAGCAGAAAAGAAGGTAAAGAAAGGGGAATTCCGGCGATAAAACATCTAAGAATTCAACCCCCGGTTCCCACAAACTGACCGTTGAATGCTCCGGATGCCATCTTGAGAAGGGGGATCCTAAGATGGCGTCCCGGGAGATGGCCACGCCTACTGACAGTTCAGACGCCATTTTGAGTGTGGCGCTGACAATTCTGCTACACTGCCTGAAGGGGCAGAGGCTTCAGACCGGCGTAGAGAGACCACGGAACCAAATGCAAGGCAATTTGGTCCGCCAGCTAATCAAACAGGGCTGACAGGGATGCCACTGGAATTTATGCAATTTATGACAATGTGGTTAGCCGACGCCCCACAGCAACGAGAGAGGGGATGGCATGATATAAGACCAAATCAATCGCAATTTGCCGGTGGAGATTTCAAAAATGAGATACAAAGCATGATTAAAGAGGCAGTGAAAACACAACTGCAATCAATAATAACTAATCAAAATATGCCTATTACCAATAGCCAAGTGAGTTATGGAGACCAATTGGCTATGCAAGGTTTGGTGAATTGGACTAGGTGCATAAATAATAGCAATATCGGAGCAGATGTCCAAGTCCATACACAACAAACAGTAGAGGGCGAGGTAGAGCGTCCAGACCTGCCAAGGTCAAATAAAAGAACAGAAAAGCATTATGATTATGGTGAACAACATTACTCAAAAAAGAGGAGAATTGAGCAGGATAAAATTCCAAGCATGAGTAGAAAGGCTGTACAACCAAAAGAAGGGTCTGCAAACGCACATAGGGAATTGAGGCAGTCCACAGAGGAGTTAGTTCTTACAGAGGAAGATATACCTCAGGAGGAGGAATTAGAATGGCAGGACAAGGACAGTCAATATTCGGAGGATGACGACAACGAAACATCTGATAATGACAGAATGTTTGAAGCACAGTTGTTTAAAGGAACTTTGCGGAGAGTACTTTTAACATTAGGTTTAGATAGTACTAAAGGATCATCAGACAAGGAAAATAATAAGGAGTGTAGGGTAGCAGCAGGAAGAAGGAAACGAAGAGTACAGATTTTCCTATGCCAGGATTGTTTAAGGATGCTATCATAGCTCAGTGGTCTAATCAAGGAAATACTAGAAGAGGTTGGGCATCAGGTCAACAGATATATTCCTTTGTAAAGGAGGAAACAGATTTCCTTAAAGTGCCACCAGTGGATGCTCCAATTGCGGGTTTAGTTTCGAGTGCAATTGTCCCTAAAGGGGGAGACACTCAGTTAAAAGAAACAGATGAGCGCAGGGTGGAGTCATCCCTTAAAAAGGCACATGAAGCGGCGGCAGCCGTGATAAAAGCATCCACCACTGCATCAATATTTGCTAGAGCGGGAGTGCTGTGGGCACAGGACATACTAGAGACACAGGACCTGAGCAAACAGGATATGATTAAAGCTGTAGAACGGATACAGAGAGTACTAAAGTATGTGGCGGACTCGTGTCTCGATACAGTTAAATATTTGGCCAGAAATATTAATATGTTGACGATGGCAAGGCGTTCCTTGTGGCTACATCACTGGGAGGAGGACCTGAAATCACGCACTAACTTGGCTTTCGTTCCGTTCCAGGGGGATTTATTGTTCGGAGAAAAAGCCTTAGAAAAAGTTTTAGTGGAAACAAAAGAAAAGAAACAGGTATGCCTACAATGCAAAAGAAAAAGGTAGACAGAAAGTTCTACTGAAACAATAGCCATTCCCTTCGTGGAGGAAGGTCTTATGCATGGTCAGGAAGGAATAGCGACCACAGAGCTGGAAGGTTCCAGGGGAACAGGCAGAGATCTCAATTGTCTAGGCAGTTCCAGAGCAATAGGCAAGGACAGGGAAAGCTTGGGGGTAACCCCAAGCGAGGAAAGACCCAGTATTGACAGTCAACAAAGGGTGGGCGGAAGACTTCTGCAATTTGGACACAAATGGGTTCGAATCACAACGGACAAATGGGTGTTGAAAGTGGTAACACAGGGTTACAGCATATTTTTCCATACGTGTCCAAAGGACAGATATCTTCCGTCTCCAGTTCAAATGGGAAACATGGATCAGGTGATACTTCAAGAAATACTAGAAATGGGAGCGATAGAGGAAGTTCCACAAGATCAGTGGTACGAGGGAGTGTATTCCATTTTCTTCTTCGTACCAAAAACAAACGGCAAATTCAGACCAGTATTGAATCTTCGGTATCTCAATTGATTTGTGGAACACCGAAAATTCAAGATGGAAACTTTACAAACAATAAGAGAAAAATTACTAGTGGGGGACTACATGGTGTCAATAGATCTCAAAGAGGCATACCTACATGTCCCAATGTGTGTAAATGATCAGAGATACCTAAGATTCAATTACAAGGAGCGCCATTATCAGTTCCGAGCGTTACCTTTTGGTCTGGCATCGGCACTACGGGTCTTCACCAAGGTGTTAGTGCCGTTAATAGCCTTCCTGCGCCTGCAGGGAGTGGCTATTTACCCTTACTTAGACGACATACTGATAAAGGCACAGGTACAGGACAAGTTGATAAAAGACTTGGGTTTAACAATACGAACGCTTACAGACTACAGTTTCCTATTGAATTACGAGAAAAGCATGCTGACGCACTTAGGAGCGATAATAGATACTTCGAAGGGAAGGCTGTTCCTATCCAGAGAAAGGTTACACAAATTAAACAGGGCAGTGTACAGATTGCGTCAGAGCAGATCGGCAGAGTTAATGACTTTGGCAAGAGTGATGGGACTCCTCGTTTTCACGACACAATTGGTGGAATGGGGGAGTTTCCATGCAAAGCCTCTGCAAAGGTTACTGGTGAAACATCAATTAGCAATAGCCTTAAGAAAGAACTACAGAGTAGAAGTACCACATCAGGTCCGGAACGAACTGACTTGGTGGTTGCAAGACAGGAATGTGAATATGGGAGTGCCTTTTCACAAACAGGACATGGTTCATATTACTACGGACGCAAGCCTCTCAGGATGGGGAGCCCATTGCAAAGGTTATGCGGTACAGGGACGTTGGACGAATATGGACAAGCGCTTCAACATCAACTACCTGGAGTTAAAGGCGGTACGTCTCGCCCTTCAGAGATGTTCCCGATTAGTGAAAAATTGGCATGTAAGAGTCTTCACGGACAACATGACGGTGAAAGCGTATGTCTGCAAGCAAGGGGGATTACATTCGGCGCCCCTGATATTAGAGTCCATCCGTCTTTTCCAATGGGCCGAACGGAATGTAACATCGCTTACAGGGGTTCATCTGAAAGGGGATTTGAATACAAAAGCGGACTTCCTGAGCCGCAATTGGCTGCATCCAGGGGAATGGTCCCTAAAAATGAAGATCTTCCACGTAATAGAAAAGCGTTTTGGTCCTTTACGAGTGGACTTGTTTGCCAGTGGAAAAAATACCAAATTAAGAAGGTATTTTTCCATTACTGGAGAAGCCGGAGCAGAGGCACACAATGCGTTGTCGGTAAAGTGGCCTCCGGGGACACATTACGCATTCCCTCCAATTCGCATCTTGCAGAGAGTGCTGCAAAAGGTCCGCATGGAGAAAGCATCAGTGGTGCTCATTGCTCCACAATGGCCAAGGAGGCCGTGGTTTCCCTTGCTGTTAGAACTGGCACAGGGGTCACCGTGGAAGTTGCCAGTGATACCAGCCGTATTAACACAGGGTCCAGTGTGTCATCCGGATCCAAAATGGTTGAATCTGGCTGCGTGGCACTTGAACGGAGGTTGTTAACACGGTTATTCGGATAAAGTGGTGAGCACTATTCTAGGTGCGTGGAGAGAGTCCACGCGGAATAATATATGATAGGACATGGAAAATCTTCTGCAAATGGTGTGGGGAGAATAACATTTCAGTATCGGAGGTAGGAGTCCCACATAGACTTCAATTTCTACAGGATGGATTGGGAAAAGGGTACTGTCCTGACACGTTAAAGAGACAAGTAGCAGCATTGTCATCAGTTTTGTCAGAGACTGGAGACACATATACAAGACACCCACATATTAAACGCTTTCGCAGGGGAGCAACTTTGTCATCTTTCCCTACTATGCACAGATTTCCGTCATGGGACTTAAATTTGGTATTAAATGTGTTGACACAACCTCCATTTGAACCTTTGAAGGATACCTCTTTGAGGTTAATGTCTTTTAAAACAGCATTCCTGTTGGCCATAACTTCAGCCAGAAGGGTGTCAGAGCTGGCGGCTCTATCCATTAATGAGAACTTGTGTAGGTTTGAACGAGACAACCTTACTTTATATTTTGACCCAGCATTTCTACCAAAATGCATAACAAGAGCGACAAAACATCAGGCGATACATTTGCTGAGTTTTTGCCCACATCCAGTTCACCCATTAGAGAAGAAGTGGCATAAACTGGATGTCAGAAGGGCGGTGAAAATATATATTAAAAGGACTAAAGAGTTCCGTCACTCAGAGGCATTACTGCTCTCTTATCAGTCGAAGACACTGGGCCAGAGGGCGAGTAAGACGGCTATTGCAACCTGGATTAAGACATGTATATACATTTGTTATGACTATGAGAAACAGCCACGTCCACAGAACGTATGGCCTCATTCTACACGTGCAATGGCAACATCCAGGGCCTACAGTACTTCCTGTTCCTTGGAGGATGTCTGCAGTGCTGCTGGACGGAAAGAGGCATCTACGTTTATTAAACATTACAAACTTGACAAATACAGGTCGGCCCAGGGAGCGTTTGGACGCCGGGTGTTACAAGCAGTGATATAATTAGGATCCCACCCATGTGTCAGCTTGGGAAGGTCCCAGGTGTGGTGGATTGATCCTCCTGTCAGCCCGAGAATGAAGAATTGGTACTTACATGAACAGTCATTCTGGGATGACAGGAGGAGCAATCCACGCCCACCACAAAAAACAAAAAAACAAAAACGAAAATATAAACACAGAAAGTGGTGGAAGGAAATAGGAAGGTTGTTAGGTTCGCTAGAGAAAGGAAACTGGCTGGAGAGGGACAGGAGTCGGTTAAACGGTTTTCTGTCAAGCTCGCGAACGACTCCTGAGTAAGACTGGCACGAGGTTCAACCCAGGCATGGTGGATTGCTCCTCCTGTCATCCCAGAATGATTGTTCACGTAAGTACCAACTCTTCATTCTTTGTCAGCTGTGGAGCAACCTTTTGTCAAACCTCACAGTGCTTTTGTAGCATATTCTGGACCCAGTAACAGTCTACCAGTCTCCTTCCAAAGATTCTTGGAGTTGTAGTACAAATGATTATACTCACCTATGAGCTGTCCCACCTTTTGGTTCCAGAAGGTCTTAAGGATAGTGGCTGCTTCTACAGCCTTTTTTTTTTTAAGGGTATTCTTTTGCCAGAATTGGGCACAGCTGCTGCTTGATCACAATCTTCTGTGTTTGTTGCACAGTATTTAGATATATGGGCAAGGGCCAATGTCTTTTTTGGGCAGTCCTGTTGTACATCCTGTCATGACATGGAACCATTTTCCAGTGAATCAGTGTCTTAAGTCACCACTGGTGTGATCCCAGAGACCATGAAGAAGAACAGGTTGCTTACCTGTAACTGTATTTCCTCGTCATCTGTGAGTTCACAAAACTCTTCCTACTCCTATCTTTCCACTGTGCCTTGGAGTGTGGTGGACACACAATTGAAAGAATTTTGAGGCATGCTTGAACATACATACTGAGGGAGCGGGGGCGCAGTTCTCACCAAAATCACTCAGCTCTGGAATATTCCAGGAGGGGCTGTGTGCAGTACAAAATCCCATTTGTGTGAATTTACAGATGACTGCTTGAAGAACTACAGTTACAGCTAAGCAAGCTGTTCTTCGGCTCCTTAAGGGAAAATTACTTTTGTAGGTGAAAATAAAATTAATGAGATTGGATTTCAAGCTTTTCACCGTAGTAGTTAGCTTCAAAATAAACTGGGACCCAGACTAGATAATGAATCCTTTTACTTTCCTTTGTGATCATTTTCTCCAATTATACCTTCTGTTCTGCTCCATATCATTAACAATGAATACAGTTAGTATGTATTTGGTCTCCTGAAGTCTGTTACTCAAATGATTGCATCTGACTAGAAGAACATTACTACTGTAACCTGACCATTTCACACAGCCATATGATCGGTATCCAGACTGGTACTCTTGTATATGTTAAGGATCCAGATCAAAGCCAGGAAGAATTTTGTTTTGAAAACATGCCATAAATTTATGTATAATTGATAAAAATAAGTAGAGACTCTTGATCCAAAGCTTTCTTTAGAAGACACATTTATGTGGTTTTTTAAGGACAGTGATCTAAGCTGGTCATTCATTTGGTTTCAGAAGGGTTGATAAACAGAATATGTTACTGTGCAACTAAACAGTTTAAAAGAATCTATCTATAGAATTAAATTTGTAAGGAAAAGTGTATATCGTTAATATTAAATATTTGTGCATTCAGTTGGCTTAGAATGCATACAATGCAACTTCATCATTTATTAAGGTACTAGTGAAAGGAGCAGATATTAATGAGAACAAAATGAAACAGAAACCCAAGATGCTTTGAAATTGTTGCTAAATACAAGTGGAAAGTTGAGAGATCAACGGCAGAAAGGACTTCTTACATTTTGCTAAGATATTGCTTTACTGAAAATTTACTGGATTCATTTTTATCACAGTTTTATTGCTTTCAGTGGACAATTATATGTTAATTATAAACTGCCCCAAGTGTCTTATAATAGGATAGGTTATAAATGTTAGAAATTATTGCAAAGCATTAGTGGACAAAAGGTTAGAACATTAAGAGATCATGGCTTGATTTGGCTAGTCTACAACTCATATCTTTATTAGCACCTTGGGAAGGTATAGCCTTCCCTGCTACTTAATGGGAATAGAAAAATGGTTGTGCTCCATCATGTTGACAATACCCCTGTGTGGCTGGCTCCTTAATGTTCTATCCCTGTTCCTCCAAAATCATATTGGAAACATAGTAAAATAGTCTTGGGAAGTGGAAGGTGACATGTGCCTTTCATTGCCTTGTAGTGTTCCATCATGATGCAGAAATCCATCCATATGGTGGCCCGTTTATGTGTGGACTGATTGCAAATCTGCATTGAAGGAAAAGGGCCAATGCCATACTTGTTGGGCTTCAGAAAAATGCAAAATCTATGACTTCCAGAAAGTGACATTTCCCTTAAATCCTTCAGTTTATCACATCTTCATGTTTAGGATAAATGCCTATTTTTACATTGCAGTAATGCAGAAATAATGGTGACCTACTAAAACCACCCATTGGTTGGTCTCCAGTATATGGCTATATAACCTGCAACTGTATCATTTCTTATGCAGTTATCACATTTATTATAGTCTTTAAAAGAGGGAATGTATGTTTGCATTTGTGTACTATCATTAAGTGACACATGAGATTTTGGTTTAGTGTTAATGTCTAGAGTTTCATTTTTGGATTTCTGGTGGTTTTATAATCAATTCATGTACTTTTTGTGGAAGTATTTTATTATCTCTTTACTAATATTGCTAAACAACAACAGACCAGCAAGCAAAAACATCTTACTTCATAACATCCAGCTTTCTAGTTTTGTCAGACTTGTCTCCTTTTGTTTCTTTGCCTACATGGTTTTTGTTTCAGTCATCCTTTTTTTTTTTTTGTCTTATCCATCTTCAATTCTAGAACAACCAGATAATGCTAATGACACTACTGAATCAGGCAACTTTGTCATACCCGAGATTAGTGTCACAAATGTGGCCGGAGAGAGAACCGGGAATGGGGAAAAAAGTAGAGCACCAGCAGAGAGTGATGCTCCGCATATTCAGGGTGTACAGGAAACGCCTTCCGATCCTAGAGTTGACAGCAAAAGCTTGCCAGAGATCAGGAGGCAAAAATCTGTAAGGAAAATAATGGAGGATGGAATAAGCTCACCTGGCAGAGTGCAGTTTTAGCAGAGCACTGTGTAGCTACACTGAAAGGTATTGATTGAAAGGGTCATTGCTGCATGTTTGAAGGATTGCAGTATACAGTAAATTATATCTGCATGTTACCTTTTAACATACACAACTGCATGCTTTGCACATAGAAATTATCTCTGTGCTGAATACATTAATAGCATGCTGGTAGCAAGTAAGTTCATTTTAGCTTGGGAAACCACACTGAGAGACTTCAAATGGCAAACAATGCTAGCCTTTCGGGTCATTCTGAAGTCATTTCCCCTGTTTTTACTGTACAAATTCACTTAAGGAAATTCATCTTCCAAATATACATCGTTCATGTCAGTTCATTTTATTTGTTGTATCCATTTTGTCATTAAAAAACATTTTTTACCAAGTGGGTTTATACTCCAGTGTGTTTGGTTTCTGCAGTACATAACTCTGTACTACAGAATGTAACCTTTCAGTTCTTAAAAAGATAAGCACTGTTGGGTTTGCTAAAAATGTGAGAGCCTGCAGGTGATGCCATACTGGCTATTGTGATACCCTGATTATTAGTTCCATGATTATTTTGCTATACAGGTAGTATGTAGATGCTTTTGCTTATTCTTTGGTTCATACCTTTTTCTAGCTTCTGTAATGTATCTAATCTCTCCTTAATCTTTTGCATGAATAACAGGAGCGCTTTATAAAAAAAAAATCTACAAAATGAAATAGAAGCATGCTTCTTGATTTTAATTAAAACACTTTAGTCATGCAAAGCAAACTACTTTACACTTTCTGTCAGATTGATAATAATGGGTAAGTTTCCTGATTGTTCTTTAGTCCTTTGCTCTGTGCTTGGAAATGCCAAAGTCTAACAGAATATGATTCAATCAATTATAAATTAGTCATCTACATTCATTATTGACTGGCTTTTTTCTCCATGCAGGTACTGAACTAGGAATTCCAGAAGAAGAATTAATAGAAGTCTCAGAAGTTGATGAAGGTTTTTACTCTAGGGCTACTTCTACTACAAGTCACTCTGCTTTATCGAACAGCACCACCACCAGTAACAAGGTTCTGCTGAGCAAGAGCCAGCGGAAATCTGGAGGAAGCAAAGTTGGAGGGAAAGAAAAAGAAGCTATTGGTGAATCCTATAAAGAACAGTTGTCTCGTAAACAAAGCCAGAGAGCAATGAGTGAGAATCTAGAGCTTTTGTCTCTAAAAAGACTGACCCTAACCAGTAGCCAATCCCTGCCTAAGCCAGGCAGTCATAGTTTGGCTAGAACTAGCACCACACTGTTTAGTAAATCCTTTGAGCAGGTCAGTGGTGGGGTGGTCCCAAATAATCACAGTAGCACAGAAGCAAACAGATTTTCAGTATGTAGTCTGCAGGAGGAAAATTTCATTTTTGGAGCTGAACGAACAGAACTTATTGTTCCAAGCAAGCCATCAAATCAGCAGCGACTGCCTACTATCAGCATTACACTGTCAACAGACTAACAAGCCCTTGGCTAATTTGTCAGTATATATGAGTACTTTGGTGATCTTAGTACCATATAGTATGATCCAAGTTCCCCCTTCTAACAATTAACTTCTATTTTTAGAGGGTTATCTTATTTGAAAGTAGAGCCTTAAGTTGCCAGTTTTAAGGCTTACAATTTTTTTAAACAGAAGAAGGTGGATAATTCTGTAAGGATTTTACTATAATTAGGTTATAGTTTCTGGGACTCATAACTTCATGAAAATTCCTAATAGTGAAACAATTAAGTTTGTGTTGGAAAATGATTACCTAAGTGGACCTCTACTAGTTTGTGCAAGCTTTTACCATCTGATCTGATTTATAAATTGCTGTAATCTAGACCTTATGTACCAGGTCTGTATACAAAGCTGTAACTGTCTACTTTTTTGCAGGGGGAGCAAACTAGAAATTGGCTTTTACATTTCATGAGAGCAGTTTAGGGTTTTTGCTCAAGGTGGGGAAAAAAATCAGCTTGCTGATTTGAAGTCACTGTGTTTAGGTTTAAATTTCCATTTCTGCTACCAGCATTAAAAAGTAGAATTCATTGTTTTTAAGTTCATGAAATCACCTGCAACAAACATTTTTTAGAATATAATGTTTGCATCAGATTGTTTTGTAGAGGAACAAATTAAGTTCAATTAACCTAAGCATGCTGTTTGCTAACATTCAGAACGCATAATACACAATGCTGAGAGTGTGTGCTTCTTCCCACCCCAGTCATGGTTTGTTTGATTAGCTGCCCTTTGCCCATTGTTTTTTCACTTTGAATAGTGACTTAAATACATAAAAATGTGATGTTTGTATGGCCATATTGATAATACCTTGATTGTGGGTCTCAAAAAGATAGGTGTGTTGAGCTCTGTCTAAAGATCTGTATGTGACTCTCATATTTAGTGCACAAATACGATGTCGAGATAATTATAATTCCAGCGTTGCAAGTACATTTCAAACATCAGATGTCTCCACAATTCAAGTTCTGCCTTGCTGGTGAGCTCATGATTGCAAGGAGCAAACTTTCTCTGTCTACCTCAGAGTCTTCGATTTAGCAAGGAATAACATTGGCTTCTATTTCCTACTGAGTTGTTAAATTTGAACAGAATCATGCATCTTGAAAGTTTTAGCAAATATGATATTTCAATTTCAGCAATGACATGGGAACAGAAAAGTTTTTTTTCCCTTTTACTTCTTTCTTGTAAGTTGCATCATATTAAAATATAATATCTTATAACAGGTGAATCACAGCAGAACACATGTTCATATGAAAAATGTTGGAAGGGCAAATTTATAGTTTTTGTCTTCTAAAAATGTGGAAATCTGAAAGTTACGGAACAGTGTGTTCTTGATGCAGTAATCTCTCAAGTGGCATTATAGACTTTATAGACTGTCAATGTTAGTTTCACAGGCTTGTAAAGCCCACTACATGAGCATAAAGTGTTTCTGTTCGTGGAGGTAAATATGTTGCCAGTTCTCTCATATTTGCATGTCCCCTCAGTACTGTCAAACATTAAGGGTTAGAGAACACTCCAGAGTTACTAATTGGAGCATGTGAGATGGATGTAAGGAAAAGTCAGCCACACTCACCATTATGAACAGAAGAGAATTCTTATTCGTGGGATCTTTCAGTCTAAGGCAAAGTCTCAAAATGTAACCATGGATTTGCCCTCATCCGTCTCTCACTGCTACCTATAGTGTTACTTTTCAATTAAAATACATTCCAACACATTTTGAATTCTTATAAAGTAATGTTTAAAAGATACAAAAGTGTGTATAGATGGTGTTCTTCAATTATGTTGGCTTTTATGCTTAAAGCCACAAGCATCTGATATTGTGAATATAAGGTGTATATATCATTTTAAAAAGCTCTCACACTATATAGTTACAAATTTATACCTTAAATGTTAAAAAGTAATGGTTGGGATGAATTTAAAAAGATACAAGTTTTCTAATCAAATTTCCTTACCTGTTTGAACTAGAGATTGCTGGAAAATCTCTTATTTTGGGCAAAATCTGAAATGTAAAATGGATGGGGCCTAAATTTGAAATGTTACTTTAATATTCTGAAATCACTGGTATGCTTACCATAATAACAGTATTAATAAGATATTTAACAAGTTAAAACATTTACCATTTTCTACATATTTTACCTTTTATGTTTATTGTAATACAATTTTATTTAGTGTAGGTGAAAGAGAATGACTCTTACACAGGAATACAAAGCCATTGCAAGTGAAAGTTGTTTAAACTTTTTGCTATAGCAAACTAGTTAAAATGCCATGAGATACAAAATGATGGCTTTTAAAATGTTTACACTGCTGTATATTTGGACAATAATTAGTATCTTTGTTTTAATAAAACCAAGTTGCTCTTTTTTGCACATTCAAGTAATCTTGTTCTAGAATTTCTTCATATGCTGCAGTGAATGTTAGAATACCATAATATTGGCATACTTAGGTTTTCAGTCAGGCTTCTTGACTGAAATAACATTTGGTACAAATACTGTGTGCAGGCATCCTGATGTGAATGGGGCTTTTTGTACAAGTATACATATTTGTATTTATGCTAATCAAAAAGAAAAAGACCAGAGTGGAAAACAAGAGCTCACTAACAACCTTTATTGTATGTGTGAAATCAAAGGTAGACAGTTCCAGTACATTTTCTTCAAAAACTTCATTAAAACTGGGTAGTCTCTAAAAGTGATATACGCTTATTAAATCAACTGTATAGTTCTGTATACAGTATCAGAGTATTATCTGTTTGGTTCTGCTTGTCTGAGATACTGATTTGGTTTGCTGCATTCAGTTCATAAAAATTCAACTTTTCAAAATTATGAACGTTTAGATTGCACATTCTAAAAAGTGATGTCCCAACTTTCTTACAAATGCCTGCTGAACTCTTAAAAAATTAACAGTTGGTTGAAGGTGGTGATAAGACCTGGACTGTATGCTTTTGGAACAAAATGTGTTTACAGAGGTACTGGTGCAGGTGACAGCTTTTGTTCAGCAATAACATTGTGTTGCTTGCTGACATGTGAAACTTTCACAGACTAATACAGAATTCAAAGAAGTATAGTATCAGCAATCTAGAATGTGATAGTGAATTTTGATTTTGGTATCTAATTATGCTTGAATGTTAGTATTTATAAATATTGAAATACATACAGTTGTGAGCTAACAGTATCTTGACTTTAAAAAAGTTTAAAGATAGCTAGAGGAGCCCTTAAAATGTTTAGTGATGGGTTGCTCCTGTGTCACTGTGAATGTTTTCTGTTCAGTGGTTTAAAAACAACAAAATTGTGTGTTTTTTTTCCTTTGCATTTATTTTAACAACAGTAGGTGGTTGATTCAGTAACCCATTACTGAGTTGTAAAGTCAGAGTCTGTGGAATTAATCAGTATAGGTGGTCAGTGAGCTTTGTCCTGTAGTGAAATAATATGGTTGGAGTGTTTTTATTATGGTTTGTTGTGATGACATATAGTTCGGGTTTTTTTTAAAAAAGAAGCTAACAATAATAAAAATATTTGAAAACCACAACTGTGGAAGAACACAATGTACTGAAGTATTTTATCAGTCCTTTATTGGAATAACCATACTCATTTGATACAAAAGATTAATGAATATACCTTTTCTAGGTGGGCAGTATTTTCTTTTCCTCATTTGGCCTTTAAATGGACAGATTTCTGTAAATTAATAATGGCAGTCTTTTGTATGGCTTCTTCTAAATATAGAAGACTAAACAAATTGTCTATTTGTATATTTTTAATAACTCGATTATTACATGGAAAACTAAATATCATTGGATGCCTTTTTGCCTAAAAAGCATGAGAATTTAAATCCACTTTTTGTAGTGTAAGTTTATGAATACTTTCTGTTTGCAACGAAATGCTTATTTTGTATAGTTTAATAAACTAATTGCTTATCTTGAGTTCTTATTCCTGAAACAAGGAATCTGCATGCTTCATGATTAGTTTATAGACATTGGAATAAACCAGTTGGAGTCTTGGGTTTTATGTACTCCCTGAATGCTGAATTGTGTTTGGGAATTCTGCTGCTTGTTTGCTGGTATGATTTTAAAATTGTAGCCAGAATACTTTATGCTATCCAATCTCACTAAGGCAAATGTGGGAGAGGTAATTCACTTCTGGTAGCCTTCTAGGGGCCACATGCCATTCCCTTAGATATTCACACATGCAAATAGCTCAGGAAACATGGCCTCTCTCTGACACTCACATGCACAGAGATTAAGAAAAAACTGCTGATTGAAGCCACTGGAAAGCTTTTCAGAGTCTCATGCGCTATAGTTAATCTCCCATTGCCATCAGTGGAAGTATGTTTTCAAATGTAATTTGCTGAGCAGGACAGCAGAAGCAGCAGCACTGCCACTAGCAGCAGGTCCCAGGCTTGCCTCACACAGGAGGAGGAGATGGCAGTGGTGGCTTTCAGCCATAAGATTGCTGCTGCTGCAACAGCAACTTGATCTTCTGCAATATGTTCTTCCTGGTGCGCAGCAGGATCCATGAGGACAGAGGCTGCCATTACTTCTCCTCCTCTTGTGGGATGAGATGGGAACCATTCAGGACCTGCTGCCGTCAGCACTGCAGCCCTCTCCAGCTCAGTACTAGTTCCATGCAACTAGCACTGAATCGAGGGAGGGTGTGTGTGGTGGTGATGGCAGTGTTGGCCTGCCTTGTAGCAGGAGGGCCAGGCAGCTCCTGTCTCATCTTGCACCCTGAAGGAGGAAGAGGGAGAAACAGCAGCTTCTGTCCTAGCATATTGCTAAGGACCAAGTTGCTGCCCTATTCATTTTCGCCACTACTGCTACTTCTGCCAGCCAGCGAGGTTGCTAAGGGCTATGTCACCACCCTCCTCCTCTTTGCTTCTACTTGTTCCACCAAGAGGAACTTTGCTAGATGAAAAAGTTGGGGGGATTAGAATACTTCTCACTGCCCCTGTGATTTCACTGTTGTGCAGAGTTTGGGAACTGCTGGTGTAGAAGGCATATTTACCATATGCTATTGCAAATGGAAACAATTTGCAGATGCTCATTCCCCTCCTTTAAAGGAAGGGAACATTTGTGTACACAATGGTTTCCATGCAGAACCTTATAGAGTGCATTACATTAAGTGAAGAGGAAGAAAATATATGGGATCACTCCAGTGCCATGTTAGCTTAGAAACTACTTAGGTACCAAACCAGTCTCTCATCACTGAATTGGAAGAGCAGATGGGAGTCTATCTTGTCATATCTTAGGGAAAGGGAATGGTTTCTTCAAGGGGTTGGGTGAACACCTGGGGAATCCGTGACTCTCTGTGTGTGAGATTCTCAGTTGCCATCAGTGCCAGTCAGCCAGTGATGAGAGATGATGCAAATAACAGTTCATTGTCATATGAAGGGCCACAGTTGCCTTGCCCTAAGTTAGAAGTAGATTGACAATTGTCTCTGTCATAGAAGTGTAATCTGTCCAGTGGTTTAATATTCTGTATTGTAGAGAAGTTATGTAACCTAACCACAGAAGTTTAGTTATCCATCCTTAGCATACATCCAGGAAAAGCATACCATTTTTATGGGAAAAGAAATAGCCAGCGTTCAGATGTGTTTGGAACTCCTTTTGTTAAACTGAAATGGTATTGCTCTGGCCCCACAAAGCACTGTAGCTGATGTGGATGGATTGTTTCTCCTTCAACCAAGGCCTTAAATTCCCTGGCTGATCTACAGATTTCAGCTTCTTGAGCACACACATGTTCCTTTGTGGTAATCCTGTTTCTGCGTCAAAGCTAGGATTAGAATGAATAAACAGGTGAGGATAAAAGCAGGGCAAATGGAAATTAAAATTAAAACAAGATCTTTCAATGTGCAAAATAGAATCCATCTTTTGGGGAATTTTGACCTGGTTTTAGAGTCTTAGTTTTGGGGACTGCGCAGGATATTAGTGAGTGTTAGACACTATACAACGCTAAATCTCACTACATGTTGTGTACTAGAGGGATTACTGGAAATTGTTCTTGCAAAACTGCTATTGGTGTCCAATTAAAATATTTCTTAGATCCATAGAATGCCCGCTTGTCCAAAACTGAATAATGAGCTATGACATAAGTGCGCATGCACATTTTTGGGTTGCTGATCTCAACAGAATTTTACTGTGCCTCCTTTCTAAGGTTTGCCTGACCCTTTTATTGTTGTCTGTGGTCTAGTTTTGCCTCAGCACAAGTTACCACATACCTACTTTTGCTTGGGGTACACAATGCCCCATAGTATTGTGTACAGGTATTACTATTGTCTTAACACCATGGCTTGTTCAAGCATGATTTTCTCTAGGGTTAGCTTCCTGGATTGGGATAAATTCAGTGGTTTGTATATAGTAACTAATTCCTGAGCCCGTGTGCACTTTCATGAGTTCTACTTCTAATGGAAATAAGTGTGGCCTTTGGCTTTTGTACAGCTCTGGAGTTACCGGTAAATGTGTTGGATGAGAAGGTAGAAAGAAGAGAAAGCCAGGAACTGGGGTGAGGGAAGGTGGGGTTTCAGTGACTACTTGTAAGCTGCTCTTCCATATCTTTCTCCATTTCTGCCTTCTAGATCATCTACAACAGAGATGGTCAAAATGTAGCACCTGGGCTATATGCAGCCCACCAAGAATATTTTAGTGTCCCTCTACAGAAACCTGAATTCTGGTCAAAAAAGGAAGGTGGATTACCTCTCCTAGAAACCTGTAATGCAACAATTTGCCCTTTAAATAGGTCTGCTGTTTAATACCCAAAAAGTTGTTTTTGAGAAACAGAAGGGGACTGCTGGCCACTTCGAGTATTTTGTTTTGTTTTGTTTTTCATTGTCCACACTGCTGCTAGAGGGTCCCAGAGTATAAAAATGGCCCATGGACTTGACACAGTTGCCCACCTCTGATCAACATCATGATCATGGCAGCCAGAAACTTTTAGACCTAAGCCCAGTTGCTTGTCCCAAGTAGAATAGACCTGCTAAATGGTAAAATGACACCTATGTAAATTCCACATTTAGATTTAGGCTTCAGTCCCAATTGGCTGTGAGCACAACAGGAAGAGGAGGAGACAGAGTTGTGTTCCTGTCAGCAGTAGAACTCCCAACATACTCAAAGCATATCTCCATTAGGATAGTTTATGAAATATATAAGAATATATCAAACCATTAAACTGCAAATGTTGTATAAAATGAAATTTTGAAACCACCTGACTAACATTTGTTGAACATGTGCATTCCCCATGAAGAGATTTGATTCTAATAGTCATAATTAGGGTGCCTTGTTTTGTTGAAAACCACGCTGAATGACACAGCATAACGTTTTAAAGCCGCTGGAATCTTGTCAAAATGAAACAGCAGTTCATACTGAGTCATGCTCTGCTGTCATTGTTTTTGCTAAATGGGCAAAAGAATCATGCAAATATGCTTGTAAAGTTTCTCCATTGCCTTAATTTTATGTAGTATCAAATGACTGTGGGAGCAACTTAGGCCATTTCCACACTAGACTGTTATAGTGCTATTATTCTACTTTCAACATCCTATGGGGTTTGCAGTTTAGGGAGGGGCCTTTGGGGATTCCATAGGATGTTGAAAGTGGAATAATAGCACTATAACAGTCTAGTGCAGAAATGGCCTTAGTGTACTACAGCTTGTCTCATGAGAGTCACAGAAAATGCTAGCATTCTCTTTGACTGCACCTGCAATAGCTTTTAGAGATGTCAGTTCAAGTTTTACAATGTGTACATGCCAGTTTCACAGACTGTACTTAGTTTTCCCAAACTAATCTTCCCTTGCAGTCATGACTGACTTGAGTCAAATATATAATGCATCTTTCTCTGACTAACAGGAGTAGCAATCCACAAATACAGGAAAGAGGGGGAAAAATATGTGGATTGCTCCTTCTGTTATTCAAGAATGGCCATTCATGGTAAGTATTCTTCATTCCCCAATAGTTAATATGTACTTGGGACATGAAATAAAATATAATATAACTTAAGAAAGCAGACATGACAAACTGCTATGGCAGATGAGCTGATGAATAATGCTTTGTTTAAAAAGTAATAACCTACATTTCAATAGAAAAGTCCTTTGTAACATGGATGGGTATTTCCCCCACATACATGGATGTTTTCTTCTGCAATTATGAAAGTGGGAATAATGAAATTGGGTTATAGGAATGATAAGTTAATACTATTCAAGACCAATCTTTTATCTGAAAAAAATTAATTACAAAAATGTGAAACATACAGCACTGGACTGAAATGAAATATATTTGGTATAAACAGAAAGCATTGCCTTTTGTTTGGTCCTGAAACATGGTACAATGGCTAATTACAGCTTGCTGTCATTTTCTGAGCACTGTATAATTTTAGTCTTAGATAAGGATATACATGAAATTTCTCACACATCTTTATTGGTGATGCCCGAATTACTGGTTAGAACTGTGCAGCCCCTCCCTCCTCAATTTGGTTGTGGGTCAGATTTAGTGACTTAGTTTGGATTAAGGTTTACACTGATTGGAATTACAATCCAACTCAAAATGGAGATGCAGAATAAAACAAAAATAACTATAGTTTCTCCTCCTGCTCCTCCTCTTCTTCTTCTGATACATAACTATGTGGAAGTTAGGAACAAGGTGGCACTTTCAGAAAGAATTAACCTGCAGTTGTCTCTGTGTGTGCATGCCTACCCGCTTGGGAGCCGAGAATGACATTGTCGTTGTGCACTATTCTGATATAGCCAGACATCCCTCAGCTGTTACACCAACCTTCCTTAGCCCCTATATGGTCATTTTGGGGTGGCAAGAAAATGGTGACTTTCTGGGAAAGGAAGGGCAGGACTTCAGGACCATTTGTGTGAATTGCTCCTCCAGCCATCCAAGAATGACTATTCATGGTAGGTACCAAGCCTTCATTCTCTCTCTCTCTCCCTGCCCCCATCATTGAATATTATTTCCTTTTCTACTTTGTGTAAATATGCATAGCTTGTTGTTACCTGTGTATAAAGTTGTTGCCTGTGTATAAAGAAGAATGAAATGGACAGGAGTGGTTCTGATATACCTACCTGAAAAAATAGGTTGCTTATCCATAAATATGGTTCCTCAGGTGGTCCTCTGAACACACAAGAATGGGTTGCCTTAACTAGTGCAGGATCAGTCAGCACTTTCTGGAGTTAAGTGCAGCATTATCTATGGCAACTTTACCTTTTAAGTGCATACCTATAGACAGTGTTTTTGCTGAGCTCCTCAGTTCCTGGTCCGCTACTGTGAGACAACCAAAAGGATGGAGAAAGAAACAGACCACCTTCATGGGAAAGAGGATGTGTGAGTTGGCCAACCATTTGAAGAGTCACCGTTAACAGATAAACAGCTTATTCTTCTCTGTGCTTGACATGGCCATCAAAAAGTGACAAGTGTGTAGTCCCTGGTATTCTCTGTGAGGGAAACATATGAAGGAATGCACTTCTCAGTGTGCAACCTTGCTGTTCTCCCTTGTTGCAGTAACAAGTATACTGGGTATTGAGTAGAGAAGTGGAGATCAATCCTGGAGTGTTGCTCACCAGTGAAGGAATCCTAGGACCATCCAAGGGGCCATCTGACACAGGACACCATTCACTTGCCCATTGTGCAAATGCCTCCCGTCAGCTTAAACAAGGTATTTTAATATTTATAGGCTGGGTTTGTAGACATATTCCTGCCATGAAATGGGTCTTCTGAGCCCCATTTTATTTATGGCATATTTCAATTATAGTATATTTGTATTTTAAATGGTTTGTGTTTTGGTGTATTTTAACTATGGTTTGTTCTTAGTTGTATCTATGCTGTTCCCCACCTTGAGCCTCGGGGAGAAGTGGGTAACAAATAATTGTTGTTATTGTTGTTGCTGTTATTCCACAGGAAGGAAGAATGGGTGACAACATGATCAGTATGAACTTTTATGAGGTGACTAACTCATTGAAGTCCAACAAGTCCAGGATCAGAGTCTGCCATTCTATTTCATACTCTGAAGTACCTAGATCAGATGTTCTAATTTTACAGATAACAGATAAACTGAACAGGTAAACTGATTTTATTGCACCTTTCTGTAGTAAATATTCTCTTTCTTCAGATAACAGAATGGCAGGTGCACTTGATTACTATGGTTGGGAATAGGACATCAGATTTGACTGCACGTTGATGCTTATGATGTGTCCACACTGACTCATTCCGTACAGGAAAGAAAAGAGAGAATCCATCCTGAAAAGGAGGCTCAATGAGTAAGCAATGTGCCCCAAATCCAGGATCACCAATGGCATTAAAAGTGGGGTGGGTTTGAGTGGGATCAAGGGGCAATTTTAGCCTTCAGCCATGCCATTAATTACACAGATGCATTCAGGCCACTAGAAGTGATTTTATGTCACTTCCAGTTAACATACTTGGCTGGTCTGGTGCCACTTTTTCAAATGGAGGACAAGCTAAACTGTATGTATGGGCAATTTGGGGTATGCTAGGCCATTCTTAGGCAAAAATGTGGCAATGCCCCATGTGGCCCACTGTCTTCATTTTCCTTACCCAAGGTCAAAGACAATATCTTTCCTTACCCAAGTTCAAAGACAATATCTAGAAGTGTTTCTTTCTGGAAGACTATTTCTCCTGTTGGAAGGATTGTTTGGTAAGGAGGATGTTCATGAGGTATGTCAGAAAAGTCGACCTAGGACACTGCCAATATAATTGGTTGAAGCAAGAAGAGGAAGACTTAAGCTGTCAATGTAACTTCCATCATTTAGTAATGGCTGTGCTGATCTTAAGAGTTGAAGAGACCGGTCTCATTGAGTGACATATCCTTTGTTGTACCTCCTGCTGATAGTGTGGCAGATGCAGCCAAAGCCACGAGTATGTTGTGTTTAGACAATGGCTCAGTACCAAGACACACATCCGTAGTACAATCAGACCAGCCGCAGATGTTTCTGATTCATAATCAGTTTCTGCAGAAAAGCTGGACTCTCAAACATGGTGATTGCTGAAAGCAATAATTGGAGACAGCTTGTCAAAGATATCAGATACCTCAGCTCTGATCCTAGTGACTCCTGGTAACATCTCCCTCTTGACTACTCATCTGCATATCACTCCATCTGGTTCATTCCACTCTGTTCTGGACAGTTTTGATCTGTTTGATGTCCCTTGGGCTGTTTGACATAAACTAATCGCATTCCTTGGAAGGAATGCCAGAGGTCAGTGCAGAAGAACAAAGCCAAACATTCCTCCTCAAGGTGATGTCTCACCCATAATTTGGGTCTCATAACCTGCTAAATGGTTGGTTGATGTAACTTGCTGTCTTTTGAACTAAGAAGTCAAAGCTTGAAAAACATGCTGTTGAAAGAGCTCCTCAGGCATTTTGTCCCAGTACAAGTGAGACTCTCTATCATAAAAACTGCTGATGGGCACAATCTATAATTCTTAGAGGGAGAGAAGCAAAAGAGAAGAATTTGTGTGCCAAGGAGTCCAGTTCCTTTCCTTTCTTTTCTACTGGGGTCAAATAGTTCATCTTTATTTCTTCTCTATGGTGCCTTGACAGTAGTGCAATGGAGTAATGCAGCTTGCAGGCAGATGCTTAAAAAATGAAACTGCACCTGTTGTCATTGACTCTATAAAACAGGATAGGACAACTGCAAATTTTGTACCTATAGTCTCCTTGCTGGCTATAGCTCACATTCAGGACATGCCAGAAGTGATTTTGTTTCCTATTCAGTCACAATTTGGACCAGCTTTCACCTTTTTTTTAAATACTTACTGTAGGTGGTGGGTGGTAGGGGACACAAACTGCTGCATTTGTGACTGTCATTTCAGATGGCTTTTAGGTGAAAGTTTGGCTGAAAATCAGCAGGAGCATTTTATGGTTTATGTGTTTGTCAGGTTTTAAGGGCTGCATGTGGCCCACTTTTCCCACCCTTGCTATAAAGATTTTCTGTTCTTCCTGAGGTTTGAAAATCAATGGCGGGGTTTCATATCACTGCCATGCCACATGAAACAATGAGGCTAGCATTGGAAGACCACCAGCAGAGTGCATTGAGGCTGGACTCTTCAAAAGAGTACATCAATCAAAGGAAGGGTCTTAACACAAAGTTCTAAGAATTGAGCCATTGGAGTATGACTGAACCTCTTCTTCTGGTGACAAGAGGTTTTGATCCTCACTAGAGCAGCGGAGCATCCTATGAAGTTAAAGAAGATAAAGATGAAATAATCTCCATCCTCCAAATCCGACTTGTATGAGGTATTCACACAAGAGTCCACATCTGACTCATAGACAACATTCACTTGTCCCTCTATTTCATGTGTGTGTCAAACACAAGGCCCATGGGCTGAATCAGGCTGGCCAGACCACTTCGTGTGGCCCTCGCACCCACCTCTCCTGCAGCTGTGACACTCCCCCCACTTGGTGAGCCTGATCCCCACATTGCGGACCCCCGGCTGCTGGTATTCTGAAGAGCGGCCCAGCAGCCAGCACCCACAATCTACTTCTAATTCTGACTGCTCCTCCGTCTAACGCTGGTGATATTACTCTGTATATTGGGGGTCCCGGGAGGGGCGCCCAAATTACCAAATAAAAACACAAGATGGGGGAAATTAGACTCGAGCACTCTCTCAAGCTAACGAGAGGCAGGGTAACTTTAGCAGGGATCTTTTACCCTATGTCTGCAGCGTCAGGTCAGAGAGCGGTTAGACAAGTTCTAAAGCAACAAATAATATTTTATTGAGAACCGACAACACGAGAGACACGACATACACTAACTGACTGAGAAATAGAAATGGAGAGTTTCAGGGAATGGGCAATATGACACCTGTTCATGTAGTCCTGGAGAGAAGAGGAGGTTGAGGGGAAGAAAGCTCAGTGCAGTTCACTGAGGGGGCGACTTGCTGGACAAACCAACAGCAAGGCAGAATAGCAGTCTGGAGTGTTCCAAGGAAGGCTCGGAATTGGAGACCTTTTATCGGGTGGATTTTACCTACAGGCCATGTCATGCTCGGTGAGAACAAAGTAAATTTGTGGCTGGACAAAGGCGTTGGAAAAGGTCAGGTTTACATGATGAGCTTAGCGCTGGATGACAATAGTATGGCCAGTATGCAAATGGACCAACATAAAGGAATGGCTTGGCACTTCGCCGGGCGTCTTTATGTAAAGTCATGCTGAGCAAGGCTGGTTTGCAAGAAGGAGTGGTCCCTAAAGCATTGGAGTTGCCTGCCTGCCTGAGGTTTGGAATGTACAACCATTAATGGCCGTGCCTATTACGTGCTTGTCCGGTAGCCCTTGCAAACGTGGAGTAGAGTGGCAGAGGAAGGTCACATAGAGGCCAAATTATTTGATATCAAGAGATATCTAGTGCTCTCGCCAGACATAGCATAACCGTGGTAACAGTGAGCCATGGGGAATGTTCCCATGGTAACCCAGAGCAATGCTCTGATGGCACGATTTGGACAGAGGAGCAGTCAGAAGTAGAAATAGATTCTGAGTGCTGGCTGCTGGGCCTGTTTTCACAATGTGGGGATCAGGCTCACCAGGTACAGAGAGGGGCAGGGGGCAAAAAGAGCCACAGGGGAGTGGGGAAGCAGAAAGAAGCACAGAGAGGGTCTGGGAGCAGAGAGAGGCACAGAGAGAGTCTCAAATGGAACCAAAAAGTTAAAGTTAATGTAATAAACTGTGCTTGGTAATATTTGTCTGACGATTAAAAATTAACTTTCTGTTTTCAAAACTCATTTTTTAATAAATTGTACAATAGTTGTACACTTGACTATCTGCTTGCCATTATTTTTCCTAGACTTCTAGTTTCAGAGCTAGTTTGAGGGCAATCATAATACTGATTCAGCCCAAGATGAAATTGAGTTTGACACCCCTGCTCTGTTTGGATTGGCTGCATGAACAAAGGTTGGTCTGCAGCAGTGGAAGATGCTGGAGCTAACTTGACTTGATAGTAGGAATACAACAAGTGCTGATTGAGCTGGTACTGCTGTCTATATATTTTTATGTAGCTCAGCATGGAGAGCTCTAGGTTGTGCAATGAGTGGAGCTTGGATTAAGGAGTTTCCCTTTGGAGTATGTGAGATGTTGCTGCAGGCTCAATTGGTGGTGCAATTGTGGATGCTTGTGGGTGAAACAAGGCAAATAGATTGATAGGAGAAAGCATCCTATTTGGGTTCTCTGAATCTGTTGGTGCTGAAGGACACCATAGACAGGCTTGGTTCCAGAGAATCAACAACAAATATTCTCAAGAAGGATAAAAAGATTCTTGGCCAGTGGGGAGTGGGATCAACTCAACAATACCATGGTGCTCCTATTTGAGTGGATGAAGCAATACAATATTCTGATATAGGATGTCTGTGTTATGACATCCATCTGCATATAATGTCTTTTAGAAGATTGTTTCAACCACTGAGGGGGTCCTGCATCTTGATTTAGATGGACAGTATGATCTGGAATATGACTGACAACACCCTTCTAAAGTCCAAGCGACAAGTCTCTAGTAGATTATGTGGCACATTGAAGGATCCTTCTTTGGTATGATAGATTGACGTCTGTGTTATGGGGACAATGTTTCAGAAATGACTGGCTCAATCTTGTTTCTGAACTACATTATTATTCCAAAAGTATTTAGGTTGGAAGAAGCTGGTTTTCTATTGCATGTGGATGCACAGGGCAGTTTCCTACATGCATAGGTTTTCTTACCTATTTGAAGAAAAGGCAGGTCCTCACTCAGAGGAAATTGCATTATAGAGCTGTTCCTTCTATTTAAGTGAATGAAAAAGCTCTTCTGTGTACAGCAACTCCCTGAGAAATCAGTGTATTGGGACTGGCAGGCTGTAACATCTTTTTATTTTCTGCCTTGTACCGTTGTCATAAAGATTACAGAGTTGTTTACCACAGTGTTGAGCTACTGTACTCTACAGCAAAGTGCACTTGGCAGCTGCTGATATCTTCTAGTATGCTGCTAACCCTGTCCCAGGTTCTGCTGATACAAGCAGGTAGTTCTCCTGCATCAAAGGCCAAAGGTCAACGAGTTCTGCCTTTTCTCACTCTTCCAGATCCATGATTTTTTTTTTTAAAGACCCTTCCACTAGTCTACATCTCCTTTATATAATGATGATGTGGTCTTCTCAGATGTCAAATTAATATATATTCAAGGTGAAATGTTAATAAGGTCATAATGGAGGTGCTGGTTCTTCCAGGAAGGGTGTAGTTAGAATACTGACTGATATGCACTTGACAAAACCTACTTTTAGTCGGGGAGATAAGTATGTAACTAATGGGAAGAATAATGAAGAACATAATGATTTTGACAGATTAGGTTGCCACTCAGCTTGGTTGAAAATGAGCTAATGGCACGAACCATTGCAAAAGGGATGAGTTTAGCTGGCTATCCACTATATATCTCAGGAACACAGGCTTCTGTTTATTCAAAATACTCCTTAGGGGCTGACACACAAGTATATGGCATGCTGGCTGTCTATCATTCTTTGCCCTGGAAACTCTTGAGACAGTTCCTAGACTGGAGGCCAGTTCAATTTACTGAGTGCTGAAAGAAAAGCTTTATTATTGCTCAAGGACACATCTTTCCTTGCATACTTCCCTTGTTCCATTCCCAGATCTGACACTAGATAGACTCAAAGCTAGCATGTTGTAACTGTTTCTGCAAATAATTAGTATACACTCTTCTTTAGGAATACGTGAGTCACAATATCTGAGCCTACATTTAAATCAACAATAGGAAATGGATCTTGAGGAAAGGGAGAGGTTATTTTTTGCTTTCCTTCTCCCTGAAAAACTGCTCTGGAGAGTTGGGAGAAACCTCTGGAGCACCATGAGAGGTAACGTGGAAAAGGGTTCTTTTAAGGGGAACAGGATTGCTAAAAATCCCCACCCCCTTTGCTTTGGCAGAATCCTGTGCTGAATTTCAATCCATTTGATGAATGAAAGACCTTTTGTTTGCCTGAGGGTCATTTGGATTCAACTCACAGTAATACAATGCAACAACAACAATTTCTTACTGGCCATGGATTGAGGTGGAGGACAGCACATATCATCTAAAAAAATTATTACAAATGCCTAAAAATAGACAATACATATTTAAAATTCATTGTTAAAAATTCACAACTTAAAATTATCAGGATAGGCCTCCCAGAAGAGACTGGTCTTTAATGCTGTTTTAAATTCGGATAGTGTATTCGGCTGTCAAATTTCTTTTGGCAGGTCATTCCACAGTTTAGGGAAAGCTAAAGAAAATGTCCTCTGGGTGACTGTTGCTAGTCCAATCCTTGCCTGTTGAAGTAAATTTCCCCCAGAGGACCTGAGTGTGTGAGATGGATTTTATGGGAGGAGGCCATCCAATAGGTAACCTGAATCCAAACTAAATAGGGCTTTAATGTTAATAATTTGCACTTTGCACTTTGTAATTTGCACCTGGCAGCCAGAGGAGTAACTTTAATATTAGTGTAATAAGCTCACTCAGATATACCAGTAACCAATCTGGCTGCTGTGTTGTGAACCAACTGAAGTTTCCAAACTTGATACAGAGGTAGCCCAATGTACAGTGCATTGCAGAAGTCCAACCTTGAGGTTACCAGCATGTGCACTACCGTCTTTAGGTCTTCGAACTCTAGGAAGGGGTACAGATGGAGTATCAGCCAAAGCTGATAGTAAACACTCCTGGCCGTTGCATCTATCTGAGCTGTCATTTGAAGCGATGGTTCCAAAAAACACTCCTAGGCTGCAAACTCAGTCTTTCAAGGAGAGTGTAACCCTGTATAGGACTGGTTGACACATCTCCAAACTCAGGTTAGGACCCTTGAAAGTAAGCACCTCTGTCTTGTCTGGATTCAGCTTCAGTTTATTTTTCCTCATCGAGCTCATTACCACCTCCAGGCATTCATTCAGAAGAGACACACTATGCTTAGCTAAAGCTGTTTTCGAAGACATGGAGAAATATATTTGGGTGTCATCAGCATACTGATAGCACCCCCCATGCCTCCAGATGATTTCTCCAAGCAGTTTCATAATATTCAGTAGCATTGGGGACAGAATGGCACCTTGTGGTATGCCACATAGCAGCTCCTTTATTGAGGAGCAGCTATCCCCAAGTACCACCATGTGGAATGAATCTGAGAGACAGGACTGGAACCACTGAAGCACAGTGCCTCTGATTCCCAGACCCCTCAGATGTTCCAGAAAGATACCATGGTTGATAGTATCGAACACCACTGAGAGGTCCAAAAGCACCAGCAGAGACACACTCCCCCTTGTCAGTGTTCAGGCAAAGATTATCCACTAAGGTAACCATAGAGGTCTCAACTCTGCTCTGAAGCCTATTTGAAATGGCTCTAGATAACTTGCATCATGTAAGACTCCCAAGAGTTATGAAGCAACCATCCTCTTGATCACCTTGGCTAAAAAAGGAAGATTTGATATTGGTCTATAGTTGTTTAAGTCCAGGGGGTTCAAAGAAGGCTTTTAAAGAAATGGTCGTACCTCTGCTCTTTTTAAACAAGATGGGAAACTTCCCTCCCTGAGAGATGCATTAATAATATGTTGTAATTGATATCTAATTGCATCTCCTCCCTGGATGACCAGCCAAAAAGGACAGCAATCAAGAGGTCAGGCTGTTTTCTTTACTTGCCCCAGCAGCTTTTCCATGTCAGAATAATGCTATTCACAGAGATGCAGGACATCCCATTGTCAACTTCTGCTACAATGACAGTATCTAAGTTAGCTTTTTTCTGAGAGATTTTATCTGTGAAGTGATCATTAAAAGCATCACAGCAAACCACCGAAAACTCAAAAATAGGATTTGGGGGGGAGGGTGCCTGTGTTAAGCCTCTCACCACTCTGAATAGTTCAGCTGGACACAAATTTCCAGACGCAATACATGCAGAGAAGACGTGATATAGAGAACAAAAATGTTCCCTGTACCATGTTTTGTTAGAGGTAAGTTGAGTTTTCTGACATCTGCGCTCTAGTCACCATCCTTCCTGTTTCAGCCCTCTAAGGTCCTCTGTATACCAAGGGGCTGGAAAGGACATTTGGGAGTAACTGTGTCCATAGACCTAGTCGGATCTTGGTTCCATCTACTGACCAAGGCTCTGACAGGATCATCAGTGGTACCATCTATAAAGTCCTTTCTGGAATCCTGTAGGATCCATTAGCTTTTGTGGGTGGACCATTTTAATAAATCCACCCCCCCTGCAGGGACAGATAGTAGCTGTGATATTAACTCTGACCAGAAAATGATCTGCCCATGACAACTCAGAGGCATTAATCACCTCCACTCACAGATCTGTATGTTCCAAGCAGAAAACAGCATCAAGGGTGTGATCTGCTGAATGGGTGGGTCCTGAGACCGGTTGGCATAGGCCCATGTTTGTCATGGATGCCATGAACTCCCAAGTTACACCTGGCAGACTAGTCTTGAACAGAATGTCAAGTCAAATCAAGTTTATTGCATTTTAGCAGACAGCCATTGCACAAAAATAAAATAAAATAAAATGAGAAAGGATAATCCAGCCAATTTACATGTAATATATAATCAACAATAGATAAATCACTTTCCATACCCCCCCTTGTTCTTTATAGCACGTAATTGTAGGGCCCTAACAAGAAATTTAGATATTCTAAAAGACACATATTTCACAGTATCAGATAGCAGAAAACAGACCTTCACAAAGGAGGAATTTCCCTTAAAAGACTTCAATAAAGGAAAAATATACTTGCTCCTAAGATCATTATAAATAGGGCACTCAAGCAGAACATGAATTAAATCTTCTATTGAAACAGAGTTGCAAACACATACTCTGCCCTTCATAGGAACATTATTGTACCTGCCCATCCAAATTGCCAGTGGGAGAACATTCAGTCTAGCATACAGAAAGGCTAACTTCATTTTAAAAGCTGGAAGATCAACCAGATAATGAGGAAGGGGTGAGTTCAGCGGAATAAAGAAATAAAAAATGTATTAGATTGGCAGGACTTAATCTCAGTCATCTAGGATTGCATCGCTATATCCTTGAGTCTTTGAAGTATAAGTAATTTTGCTTTATCATACCCTTGAGTCAGGAAAAAAGGAACAGAGAACCCCAAATTCATGACAACCAATTGCATTTTATGCATCCATGAATTTGGACCAGGCTCTTCAAAGGACACCAAAAGGAATTCAGATACCTGCTTAAAAATAATTTTTAGCCAAAAAAGGAGGGCTAATCTAAGAGCCTCTGTTTTAATTGGCATTATACCTAACTCTGCATGGAGCAATGCTAATTTTATGGAAGTAGGAACTGCCACAAGTCTGCACAGAAATTTATTTTGTGCTCTCTCTAATGTATCTAGATTGGCCAGAGCCCACAGTGGTGCCCCAAACAGCAGTTTTGGCAGGACTCTGAGCCTATAGAGTTCTAAAGTGAGTTGAATCATATTGCCCCCTTTTGAACAGAATGTTGAACTCTGGGAGATTCCAACACCAATTCTGAGACCAGTTCTGTGAGCTCAGCCAGGGATTCTCTTGGGTAGGTGGTACACAACAGAATCCACAGTCTATACCTGATCTTCAAGCTCAGGTGTACACACATTCAGTATGATTCAGCTCCCTAATAGGTTATCTGGTCAGGATAAGATGGTCTTTATAGACTATCTTATGGCATCATTACCTCTGGAAAACTGTATAATTCTGATTGCCAAAACTAAAAAAACTAAAACAACAACACTCTTGGAAGCTCAGCTGGTTCCAATTCTGGCTTCTTTTATGTGCCAAGTAAAAGCCTAGCTGTTTACTAAAGCCTTTGGCCTAAGTGATTTACTTCAAAATGATGTGGTTTTAAACTGTTTTAACCTGATAACATGTTTAATTTTTTTGTCTACTTAAATTGTTTCTGTTGCTTTAAATTATTTTTACTTGTTTATAGTCTTTTCATTTGCGTGTCACCTAGTGCCTTGCAATATAGGGTGAGATTTTGTTGTCGTTCTTCTATGCCTTCAAGTTGCTTCTGACTTACGGCAACCCTAAAGTGAACCTATCACAGGGTTTTCTTGTTCCGAGGTTTTGTCTTTGCCTTATTCTGAGGCTGAGAGAGTATGACTTGTCCAAGGTCACCCTGTGGGTTTCAATGCTTGAGTGGGGATCTGAGCCTTGGGTCCTAGTCCACCACCAAAACCACTACACTATGCTAGCGGGATAGACATAGTTGAATATTTTAATAAATAAACAAATAAACTCTGACCCCTAGAGGAAGAATCTTTTTCTGTTCCAGGTGTTTTGGTGTACAATTCCTATCTATTTGGTCAAAAGGATTATGGCAGTGGTTCTCACACATTAGTTGGGACCCTAATGGGATGTATGATAGTTGTTCAAAGAGGGTGCGCAAGAAAAATCAGCCTGCAAGTACAGCAAATGTGAAAAAGAAAGGCAAGCCTATTTGTGTGTGTGCATGCATGCATGCATGCTCATGTGCACCATGACTGGTCTCTGCAAAAGAGCAGTGCAAAATATCTTCCCTGTTATGGTTTCCTCCAACTTCAAATATAGCATAGCAAAAATTGGCTCCCCTTTTTCAGTGCTTTCCCCACTCAGCTTCTCTGAATGTTCCATCATTGCCACAGAAGGCACATGCCCTTTAGCAATCACAAGGCGGTTTCTTGGATTGCGGGGAGGGCAGTAAACAGAGGCAGTGGAGTGTGTGAGAGCTCACTGTTAAGATGGAGGGCACGTGCAGCACAAGAGGCCTGTGGCTGGGGGAGGAGAGGGACAGGATAGGACATGGAGGGCACAACATCACGTGTAAATGTAAAAGGGTCACGTGTGTAAAATGTTTGTAATTCCCCTAATCCCAGTGGTTCTCAATCTAAAACTTTTGGAGGCCAAATGGTTCTCCACCTTAGAACTAGAAAATGGCAATCAAAATTATTGAAAGAGTAGAATATCTTTCATGTGAGAGATTATGCCAGCCTTCCCTAACCCAGATATTGTGGAGTACAGCTTACATACCTAGTTACTGTCCACTCTGCTGGATCTGGTGGAAATGGCAGTCTCAAATATTTAGAGTAGGGATGGGACAAATCCAGAATTTTCTGAATCCGGATCCGAATCCCTGGAAAGTTCTGGGAATCCACAAATCTAACTTTTTTTTTTTAAAAAAAAAGAGTTTAAAAAGTAAGGGAAGGAAGGATAATCTTGGGCAAGACACACTCTCTCAGCCTTAGCAAAAGCCTAGGCAAAGGCAAACCTCTCTCTGAAGAAATCTGGCCAGGACAATTGTCATAGTTTTGCCTCAGGATCTCCCCAGATTGAAAATGATATGAAGGCCCTTTCTACATAGGCAGGAAAATGTGGATTAATCCCACATTTTCCTGCCAGTGTAAACAGGGCCACATACTACAGTAGAGAGATAATCCAGGTCAAAACTGGCTTTTCTTTGCATAGCTCCTTCTGGCATCCTGGGGTTTGTAGTTTGATGATGCACCAGAACACTTTGGCAGAGAAGGCTGTGGCCCCTTGTAAAACTCCAGACCCCAGAACTATATATCAAAGAGATTTGCAAAGGAGCTATACAAAGTAATGTTTCAGCTGTCCTTGAAATCTCAAGCCTGTAGCTTCCAGTCAAGTACTGAACTTAAATGTTCAATTTAAATATCTTAGAATACAACCCCAGATGTAATTTCTGAAATTGTTGGCAAAGGCCATTATTACTCCAAGGGAAAAACTCACCTACTTACTATCTTCCCTTGTATGTCTGGTCTCCCAAGTTTTCAGGTGTCCCGGTCTCCCTGGTTTTCAGGTGTTCCAGCATCCAGCAATCTATTTGGTTGGCAGATTCGAAAGATTCGGTTTGCCTATTTTGGCACAGGGATTTGTATTTGGGAATCTCAGATCCTTACCCAGGATTCGAGGACTGGGTTGGCCCATCCCTAATTTAGAGAGCATCAGATTGAGGAAAATTGCTCTAAGACATTTGAGATACGTTTAAAAAACAGATGGTTGGGGGATGACTTTTTTTTTAAAAAAGTATATGTAATAACACTGCAGAGGAAGAAAAGGGTGGCCTTCCAGATATTTTTGAACCGTAGCTGCCATATGCTCTGGCTAGTATAGCCAATGGCAAAGATTCTTACCCCATCTATGTCACAACTTGGATAGAATGTTCATGTAACTTTCTACTTCACATACTTTTTCCTTTTGCAATTGGAAACAGCCAAGATGAATAAAGGGCTGCTGACTAGGTTTAAGAATCTGAGATTTGTAGAATGGTGAGTCTACATCTTCTTCTAAATACTGAACTTGCAGTCATGCACCCTTCAGTCCATTGCCAAAATTCAAAGGTCTAAAGGTGTTCCATGCATATGACAGGGCTTTTCCAGTTCCCTTTTTCACCCCTGAAAACTCTTCCAGATTTGAATTAAGAACAGTACAAACAGTTAAAGTTATTAATGTTTGTTCCTCCCTCTCTCCACACACCTTCCTGCCTAGGAGTACCAACACTTTCCATTTATGCACAAGATTCTTGGAACCTGGCCCACTGCAAGTGTATAAATTTAATTACTAGAAAAGCACTATAGTCAAGGTTAAACAAAGAGATCACTTGAACAAATGGGAAGCTGGCTCACTGGCTAGAAGCCAGCTGAGAAAGCATTTATGTATCCAGAAGTACAGACAGTGCAACAGTCATCTTGCCAGATTTCTGTATGCCTGTGAGTCTGAGCAAAATCCTGCTAATTTACTAAAGCATGTAGTATATGAATTATGCTACATAGAGAAAAAAGAAGATCTATATCCTTAGGAATGCCCACTGGATTTTTTTTCAGTTAATGATTGCATATGATAGGTGGATTTATCTTAAGAGGGCTAAAGTCTGAGAAGACTTATTTCTGCAATTCACATGGATTTGGAACTTGACCAAAACATTTTCAAGTGTTTATTCAATTTGCTGGCTCTACAAGATACAAAATATATTGTATTGGACTAGTTTCTGCTGGTTCATCTAATACACATCATTTTCCAACCACAGAGTAGATTAGTTTATTATGGAAACTGTACATCCAGTCATCTGATTCACCAAGATAACTGCACTTCATTTTATATGTGTTTATAAACCAAAGGCAAGGTTAGGTAGAAAGTTGCTGATGATAAAATTGTAACATTGGTTCATCTAGTTCTGTAACAAATACCTTGACTGGCAACAAACTTCTGGGGTTTCAATCAGGGGTCTCAGGGATTGATCTAGGAACTATTTGTGTGAAGACATGTATCAAGTTGTGGCCCTTCCTTAAAAAGGAATCATTTTGTGATTGCGTTCTTCAGCTTACTGAATCCTCAGATAAAAAAATTGCTCTACCATAGTTCTCAATCTTTGATTTTCCAGATTTTTGGACTTAAAGCTCAGCCCACATGGCTAATGGTTAAGGATTGTGGTAACTGACATTCAGGAGGGCCAAAGGTTGAGAACTGCTGTTCCAGGGAAACTTTGCTGCTTAAAAGTAAGAGTGGGGAACTTCAGTGAGTTTGGGAGCCCATTTGCTTATTAGAAAGCACATGTCTTGCACACAAATAACTTCAGGTTCAATCCCTGATCTTTCTGGTTAGGCATGGTAGACTTGATACCCTGGAAGTCTCTTGACAGTCATTGTGATTGTTACTGTACTCTTCGAACTTCTGGAAGTCCAGAAAAATGCCAAAAATACAAACAGAAAACCAAACCCCTGAAGAAACCTGGAATTGGCCAGATTCCACATCTAATTTTGAGAAATGATTAAAGACTGGGAGAATTACCCTATTTAAAAGGTGAATCACCCAGGAGACTCCAGGAGATGCAATTCACTTATTTTTGCCTGAGAAGACTGGTACAGTGAAGTTTTGGTGGTGTCAAAAACAGACTTAGATGCCCCATGGGGCCCCATTTTGTCACCTCTATGTTAAAGAAGGGCATGTTGTCCTCACACTATTAACTGAGAAAAAAAACCCCTTACATTTAATCTGCAGAATGCAAAATCCGATGACAGACGATCTGTTTAATCAATTAACTGTGTCTGTTTTAATTTCCTGTGATATTTGAATAAATTTGCATGAGTAAAAATAATAGTTCTGGAGTAAAACCCATTTCTTTATGGTGCAGTAGGATGTCATGGCACACAGTATTAGGAGATGTATTTTACTTCTCCTGTCACACAAGGGAAAATGCTTCCTAAGACACTAGCAATGTCCAATGATCTAATGTAGTGTACTTCCTCTGCCTTACTTAGCTGGAAGTCCCATGCGTTTCTCAAGATGCTTTAACATACAAATATGCAGCTGCCAACTGGTTGAACCATCAACACATATAGTCAAGAGAGCTTGAGTCAATTATTTAGAAATTCTGTTTTGAATTTCAGAGTGAAACACATCACATCTGCAATAAACCAGGTACTCAATCATCATTCACTATTTGGTGGTACTTTGGGTATATAAATACAAAATAATTCTGCAGTTATTTTGTTTTACAGCACTATAATCTGTATACAGCAGAAACAATTTACATTCCCATACTTTTCTAAAGCAATCAATATATCTAAGGAGAAAAAAATAGACTGGGAGCAGTTGAGGTGGTACCTTCCAGCTTTGTATAAATTATCTCAGGACTTCTTCAGAGTAAAGGTGCCATTCATCAAGACTAGTTTGTACTGATCAAATTTGGCCATTTCCCCACCACAAATTTCGGTTCTCTAATCTGAAAGCTTCAAGGTTAACATTAACATTATGGTTATTAATTTAATTTATGGTGCTCCTGCTGTAACAGAAATACCTAAGCAACAGTTCGTAGGCAAATCAGGGATAATGATCTAAACTCAAACAGACTCCTGATTCGGCAAGAAGAATTTTTTTCACTCCCTTTGCCTCCATTCCCCAACATGAAGCAATCTGAGGTGAGTGCAAGAGATTCAGAGGTAAAGAGGAATTTGACCCAGTGGTCCTATCTGCTCTATTTTCAGATGAAAACTTCTAGATATCACACACAATGAATAGTTTCTTCAAATATCTTCTCAGGGGTATACTTTCTCCTTTTAAAGCAAAGTGAAGCTTTCCAAGTGTCTATAGTGGCATGTCATAGACTCTTAGCCTCAGACAGCCCTATGACAGGTTTGTTTTGGGGTCTCCATAAGTTAGAAACAACTTGAAGACACACAACAACAACATAGTTCAGAGTTTGATTCTCCTATAAGAAACCAGGAGCAAAAGATCCATGAGACCAGTCCAATTTAAACTTCAGTTTCTTCAATATAAAGCTGAATATTTCCAGAATCTAAGGGCATCTTGAAAAGCGATATGAGGTCATATGGACAGTGTCATGTTTAAAAAAAGAAGAGGATAAGGTGCAAAAAATGCCTCCAATTATGTGTTAAGTCCCACTGGAATGATTAAAGCAGTTCTCAGATTCCAACCTAACAGGAGGTTCCATTTCCTTGCTGAATATTTTAAGAAGAAAAAAGTACTAATAGAGGGTGGCAGAAAGACAACAGTGTGTGCAGTGGTCAGTATTAAGATTGAGACTTAAGTGATTCAGCTTTAAGTCCCCAGAGAGCCATGAAACTCACTGATTGACCTTGTTACTCTTTTTGACCAATCTGTCTCCCAAGATTGTTGAGAGGATACAACAGGATTTGGGGGGAGATCAATACAGTCCATTTTAAGGCTTGATCTCAATGGAGCGAGGGTAGGATATAAATATAACAAACAAATAAAAGGATGTTCCTAATACCTTCCTTACAAAGCCCGTGCTTAACATAATTAACAACTTAATGCAATTTCTTTTGCAAAACCACATTACCCACAGTGCTAACACCTTAATCCAATTGTATTTATTTAGAAAAACGTATCCTGTCTCTATACTATAAATTACTGCTCTGGGCAGTTGAGATACAAAAAATAAAATAAACAATTAAATCAATTTATAACTAGAGGCAGCATGACAATTGATTAAAACTACATAATCAGAACTAAATTAAGATGAACAAAAAGTCTGTCAAACTGAAATAATCTTTACTAAGTAAAAGCTAAAAGAAGAGGGGAGGAATGTCTCATGTGAGAGAATTCTTACGCAAATTTACTGAAAATCCTGTTGATTTCATGGAACTAAGAAAGTATTCTTAGCTGTATACCCCCTCCTGTGACTCACTTCAATACTGTTGCAAAATGATGGTCCAATACTTGGCAGCTATGGCAGGAATGGGAATAATGAAGCCATCCAAATACTACACTACACACACTACACTTGATCTTAGCCAAAAGGCCGAGAAGCTGGACTGCAATTCTCAGCATTCCTTACCATTGACTATGCTGGCCAGGGCTGATGGGATCGGCGGTCCAACACCTGGGATAGTGAAACAGGCATGGTTCCTTATTCCTGTCTCTTCAGATTGGTCCTTGTTTGCTGATTGTCAGCTAACTTGTTTCTTTTGGAAAGCCCTCTCATCACTACCTGGTTACTGGGCTCCCAACTCATTAACAATGGAATAGTCCAAACAAGCAGATTTAACATCAACACTGCACTTAAGCACTCTTAAATTTTGGACTTTTGGGATTTTTTAACATGGGAGAATGAGCAGACAGGTTATTGATCTTTTAGGCTAGTTTATTGGAAATGTTTACAACATAGTACTGAATACTTGTCCACAGCTTCAGAGTACTGCAGAGAGGCTCAAGGATGAAAGAGAGAAATGCAATGTTGCTACCCACCCTGTTTGGAGTAGTAATTCAAGGGGGTAGATTGTCACAGCAAGCAATCTTTGATACATTTATTAGAACACAGCATTAAATAGGATCACATCACTTGTCAGCAATTTCTTTCTTTTCTAAATTGCACATGTAATGAGAAAACACCTAGCAATGCTTGCTCAGCAATACTTCCAAGCACAAGGTTGGGCAGTTTTGTAGGAGACATTTTTATTACCAAGGAAAAGAAAACTATACACACACACACACGTGTGTGTGTGTGTGTGTGATATTCCTTTTACCTTGCTACTGTTACTTCAGAAATATGAATGTTAGTATATATTGTTAAAATAATCAGTTCTGAGAAATCCATCCCAGTTTAATATAAATCCCCTTGTATTAAATCACTCGTTTTTTCCATTTTGGAAACACTATGATTCTACTGCTACTTTTTATTATTTGAACAACCACTTTAGAAATTGTTTGACATAGTGGGTATAGCTGAATAAATTAATAAAATTAATCTTTCAATTAGGAACTTTCTTGAAAATTAAACTAGAGTTCAAGTCTGCCCCCTGGTGGTTCCAAGGAAAAAAGTTGATCTATTACAGAACTACAGAGCCGCTTTGACTTTCTCAAGGGTTTAGGGTGCAAAACCCTTGCAAATGAAAAAAAAATGCAATTAACTCCCCCCTAGTGAGCTCTCTCCCTTCCCTCCTCCTACCTTCTTTCTGCAGCTGGATGGGTGTGGGTGAGGGGCAGGAGAGTGGAGGGAAGGGAAGGTTTTTCCCCCATACTTTTCTGCTTGCCACCACCATTGTGGGCTTCCTTCTTTCTGCATGGGCAACGGGCAGGAGAATGGAAGGGAGAGAAGGTCTTTTCCCCCAACTCTCCTGCCACCAGGGCTGCCTTCCTTCTTTCTGAGCATCCATGTTGGTAACAGGCTGGAGAATTAACGGGAAAGTCTTTTGTGCACACAGTTTTTTCCCCATCCCATTTGCTTGCCTTTTGCCAAGGTAGTGCAGGTGGGCAAAAGGCCGGGGAATGGGATGAGGAGAATGGGGGGAACAAGCGGGTACCTCGTGAATAATCAAATACATGGTCAAACCCACAAATGTGGGGAGGACTGTATAATTGTATCCAGAATTGTATTGACACAGCACAGTAAACTGTAAGACATTTTGATTTCAACAAATGTTTTAGTAACACAGCCATTGAGAATGTCTGTATCTGAAAGTCACAGATGGAACCTCACAGGCTTAAATTGAAACAATGTTCTTCAATTTTATGAAATAAGGATCTCATAAATATTGTCATCTTAACAGAACCAAAGCTAGGAAATAGAAAGTAATAACTTCCAAGAATGCCACTAGTTCTTCACTAAAACAGGAGTGGGCAACACATGGGCTGCGTATAGGTCCCAGTCCTCTAACACCCATCTAACTAAAGAATCAGTGGTGGTGAACACCACTATCCACACTTTTGAAACATCAATTCCTTCCTCTTCAGGAAGGGAAAAGACATGTGAGCTGTAGTTTTTCTTCCCCAGAACTCTGTGCTGTGGGAGGATGCTCCAACCCGCTCCTGCACTTTTAGAAAGTGACCCTGTTTGCTGTTGAATTTCAGAAATGTTTGTTTGGGTGGGTGGGTAGTCATTCCAATGTGGTCCCTAGCCCTAATAAATTTTCTGTTACATATCAAGAATCACAGAGCTGGAGGAGACCACAAGGGCCATCGAGTCCAACCGCCTGCCATGCAGGAATACACAATCAAAGCATTCCCAACAATGTGAATTGTTTAAAAACCTCCAAAGGAGACTCCACTACAGTCCAAAGCCGTGTATTCCACTGTCAAATTGCTCCTACCATTACCAAGTTCTTCCTAATATTTAGATGGAATCTCTTTTCCTGAAGTTTGAAATCATTGCTCTGTGTCCTAGTTTCTAGAACACCAGAAATCAAACATGCACCATTCTCAATATAACATCTTTTCAAATATTTAAACATGGCTATCATGCTACCTCTTAACCTTCTGTTCTCCAGGCTAAACATACCTAGCTCCATATGCCTCTCCTCATAGGCCATTGTTTCCAGGCCTTCTACCATTTTGGCCATCCTCCTCTGGGCATGTTTTGGCTTGTCAGTATCCTTCCTGAACTGTGGCGCCCAGAACTGGATACAGTATTTCAGGTGGGGTCTGACCCAAGCAGAATAAAATGGTACCATTACTCTAGACACTATGCTCCTATTGATGCATCCCACAATTGCATTGGCCTTTTTTGCTGCCAAATCACACTGATGAATCATGTTCAGCTTGTGGTTTACTAAGACTCCTAGATCTTCTTCATATGTACTGTGGTCAAGCCAGATGTCACCCATCTTGTTTCTATGCATTTTATTTTTTCTGCCCAAGTGTAGTGTCTTACACTTCTCCTGTTGAAATCCCTTTTGTTTTGGCCCAACTATCTAATCTGTTAAGGTCATTTTCAATTCTAATCTTACCCTCTGCCCCTCCTAATTTGGTGTCATCTCCAAATTTGATAAGAATGCCCTCTATTCCCTCCTCCAAATCATCAATATGTTGAAGATCACTGAGCCCAGAACAGAACCCTGTGGTACCAATTTGTAATCTATTAACCAATTACAAATCCACCTAACAGTAGCATTGTCTAGCCCACATTTCACTAGCTTGTTTGCAAAAATATCATGGGACACCTGGTCAAAGTTCTTACTGAAGTCAAGATATGCTATATGCACAGCATTCTCTTCATCTACCAAGATAGTAACTCTATCAAAAAAAGAGAGATAAGATTAATCCGGCATGGCCTCTTTTTGAGAAACCATTGAGTTTCAGTGATCATGGTATTCATTTCTAAGAGCTTACAGACTGTCTGTTTAATGATCTACTCTAGAATCTTTCCTAGTATTGATGTCAGGCTGACTGAGCAGTAGTTGTTTGGATCCTCTTTTTTTCTTTTTTGAAGATGGGGACAATATTTGCCCTACTCTAGTTTGCTGGGACTTCTCCCATTCTCCAGGAATCTCAAAGATTATTGCCAGTGATTCTGAGATTACTTCTGCCAGTTCTTTTAATACCTTTGGATGTAGTTCATCTGGCTGTGAAGACCTGAATTCATTTAGAGTAGAGAGGTATTCTTGTACTACCTCTTTGCCTATGCCATCCTGCATTTCCCATTTTATATCATCTGCTCCATTTTCCCTGGGTAGAGCAATGTTTTCCTTTTGGGAGAAGACCAAGGGAAAGAAGGTGGTGAGTTCTCCCTTTTCTATGTCCCATTAGCATTTGCCATCTTCTCCACACAGAAGCCCTACTATTTTCTTGCTCTTCCTTTTGCTATGGACAGAACCAAAAAATCTCTTTTTATTGTTTTTAACCTCTAACAAGCTTGTTCTGTACTTTAGCTTTTCTGACTTTCTCCCTACACTTGCTGGCTATTTGTTTGAATTCCTCTTTGGTGATTTCTTCCTTTTTCCATTTCTTGTGAATACTGCCCTTGGATATTTTGAAGATTATTAATGTTACAGAAGAATAAATTAACAGTAATTTAAAAGTATTGTGTGTCTACAAACTTGTTGACTGAAATAAAGATGCCTTTCATTAATAATCACTGAGTGCCCTTCTGTAATGAGTTTCAGTTCAAAACTGGATTCTTGTTTCTCCTATTTATTTGAATTAACTGTTGATATAGTTGTCTGTGTGACATTCTTCTCTAAACTACTGCTACTATTACTGATGTAATTACAGTTTAGAATTGAAACATTACTCCTTCATGAAATATATTGAAACAAACTATATAACCTAATCAAAGGATAAGATTCCATAATTCTGTGTCTCTTCCCTGAGGCTGTTTAAAGATTCTGCCAAATACTGAGAAGCAACATTATTGAACTTTGGGGGAAAAGATCTGTTTAGATTTATTATTGTAATAAAAAAGTTAACTACATAATAACCTCAAAGAGGCACTTGGGATGCATGAGTTCCCAGAATTTCTAAGATCAATTCTCACTTTAGATGGAAACATGCACTATCTTCTTTATGTGTCAAAAGCCAGCCATATCTCAGCCCATACGCTATGTTCAATGTGCCTGTTCTTTGTCCCCACCCCCAGCCTCTCTAATTAACTCTAGGCCAATAACATAAAAAAAAAATCCATGAAATCTGTTTCAGAGGGTTGTGGAAAGAACATCTCTGACACGAGCTGAAATCCAATTCTAACAACATTGGATATTATTCCAGGAGATAAAACTAGTCATAGTCTGGGACAGTGTTACTCCATGTGGTGGTCTCTAGACTAGTGCTGGTTCCCAAGGCATAGGCTGCCACCCTGATGAGTTTCTAGGAAAGAAAGAAACAGTTGCAATTCATGGGTATAAGTATGGTGCTGGTCCCTGGAAAATATAATTGCCAATCCCCTACATCAGATAGCATGAGAGGTAGTGGCCCGAAAAACATACTACCTCTTCATTTATTATATAGTGCAAATATATATGGATCCTTTCAGTGTCATATTTAATACCCAAGATACAACTGTAGTTCAATCACATCTCTATGCAAGACATACTAGATGCACGGTTTCCAGTATAATTCTGTGATGTTCATCCACTGCTAATGTTAAACAATATAAATAAATCATTGATTGCAAATGATACATGGAGTGGGCAATTTCAGTGGGATCAGGGGCCATTTATTTATTTATTTATTTATTTATTATTTAATTTAGAGCCTTTGGGGCCTGCTGGAAGCTGCATCTCCTTGCAAGTAGAAAAACAAAGCTTAATGGGGCAGAAAGTGATTTTGAAAAAAGGGTATTTTTTAATGTTGAAGAGAGAGGTGGGGCTTTGAAGCCTATTTAAAGGGTGAACTGCCACTCCTGGAAGCTTCTAGGAGAGGCAAATTCACCTTTTTTTGCTGAACAAGTCTGTCTCATTTGCTGAAACACTTGAAGTTATATCAAATCTTCATTTATTTCTTTTAGACAATATTTAATATAGCTACATTCAATATAGCTATAATGCACTATTACTTTGAATTAAAAACTACAATCAAATCATCTGCTTCAAAATATATGAAGTATTGATCCACTCATCTTAAGAGGTTCCATTAAAAGCCAACTGTTACCAGGGGACCACAATAAAATTTGAAACAAGGTACTTTTCCCTTATTTTATCACTCACATCTTATATGTCACCTTATCTCTCTGCATTCTAACTAATGTAGCCTATTTAAATGTCCCCTTAGATTGTACTATTTAAATATTTTTAGAAGAATATGAAATCATAGTTGTAAATGTTCTTCTTTTCTTTAAGTATGTTCTTATTAGGAAATGTTTGTCCTCAGTCATCCATACAGCCTGTAGAAAGACAAGTAATAATACAATGAAATGAAGCAGAAAATACATTTTTTCACTACAGCATGTAAACATTTATAACACAAGATGCATGAAACTAAAGACCTGCAATGACAGTTTGCATCTCTCTGCTAGTATAATCATCAAAGTAGAGGTCTATGTATGCAGATATTCTTTTAGGTCCATTCCTCTTCTAGCATCTCTTACTTGGTTTCGATATTTTTAAAATAACAATTAACCTGCTACCTTTCGGGTGTTTAAAGTTTTAATATTTGCTGAAGGTACCTGTGAAGGGCAACTGCCAGTATCACTCCAACAAATCTGGACTGATTAAAGTAGTTCAAACACTTCTGTACTCAGCTAAAATTTATCAGGATGGCAGTCTACACATATCTATTTGAAAATTTGACCTACTGAATGTAGCAGGATGTAAAAACATAAATTTAAGACTACCTGGCAATTGGTATAAAAGTTCTGCTAAAATCCTGCAAATGCACAACTATTCTTTGGGCCAACTTTAGAGGTATATTCAATATGATTTTTAATTTGGATGGAAGTCTATGACACAATTTTTCTATAAGGGCAAGTATAAATTAAATCTAGTTAAAAAACACTTAACTACTGCAGAAACAGGTGCTGCTATTCTGGCCTCAGAAAATCCTTTAAACCATCAGATTTGTGCATGACACTCTACAGAGGTATCTGCAATCAGTTTATACTTTTCATCTTTGGCCAGAAACTCCACGATGACACAGACTGAAAATATTTAGTAATGGATACACTTAAAAATAGACAAACACAGTATACCTTTGCCTGGAGTATAACATGAAGGCAACATAAATCTGCATCCTCTATTCCAGAATCTACAGGACACAAAAAGGAAACCTAAGGTTACCATTTTAAATAAAATTCAGTGCTTGCGCAAGATGGTAAAGTTTCAAACAAAATCTCATTCTTTGATGTTTCAGTTGTTGGTATTTTCTTAATTAAGCTAAAATTTCTTGTTTAAATCCCAATTTCATGCAATGACAACTATATTAATAATTAGTATAATCAAAGAGTATTTTGACAATTGTATCTCCTTATTGAATTAAATATAACTTATTTTTAATCCTCATTTTATATTAGTTCACTTTCCCTAACTGTAACAGCAGGATTTGCAATGCCTTGTCTCAACTAAAAGATGTCAGTACTAAAAACAGAAGCCAACATAAACTGCTACATTGCTTTTTGTAACTGCCAAAAACAAACTGCTGCTATTAGACAGTAAACAACTTGAAATGTCTGCATATATATTATTATGGGACAAGTCAAGTTAATATTATCCTCTTTTCCCCTTCTCTATATACACTTATAACTGGTCATGCTTGAATTTGTGCATATCAAGACTACTGCACAGAACACTGTGCATATCAAGACTACTGAGCAGTAAATAATAGCTTTTCCTAAAGTTAAACGTTATACTCCCAGGACAGCAGTTTTTAATCTTTTTTATTATAATTTACTTGTTTTTAATAGATCACGCATTTTCTTATGCCACTGCTGTCATGTGGGAGGCTCTCTGAAAGATTTCCAAATTAAGCCAGCTCTGGAATGCAACTGCGCTGAATGCACAAGAGGAGGGACAAGTACTGCTAGCTTACAGATCTGGCTTTGCTGGGGTTATGGAAATTATAGATAATTGTTTAGAGTTGTTTCAGCCTCCCAAACTTAATACGCAGTTGTCACTCAGTTCACTCAGTAGGAGAGAAAGTGGCTCATCAAACTTGTTCTCTCAAATTGGCTCTGAACAATTGAGGCACATAAGATTTTAATGCAATACCTGAAAGGACAAATGTTAAGAAGCTTAATGGAGATCCGGCTTTGCATTTTGCTTGTTGTTCTTCATTGCCTTCAAGTTGATTTTGATTTATGGTGACCCTTTGAATGAGAGACCTCTAGATCATCCAATTATCAACAGCTCTGCCCAGGTCTTACAAATTCTGGGCTGTGGCCTCCTTGAGTCTATCCACTTGTATTGCACACTTCCCACTGCCTTGTACCTTGCCAAGCATCACTGTCTTCTCTAATGAGTCAAGTCTTCTCATGACAGATACAAAGCACGACCATCTCAGTTCAGTCATCCTGGCTTCTAAGAAGAGTTTCAAGTTGATTTGCTCTAGGACCCACATATTTGTCTTTTTAACAGCCTGTGGTAGCTGCAGAATTTTCCTTCAGCATCGTATTTCAAATGAGTTGTTTTTCTTCCTATCAGCTTTCTTCACCATTTAGCTTTCACAACCATACACAGAAATTAGAACTATCTCATGGACAATCATGACTTTAGTATTCAATGATACATCTTTGCAGTTGAGGCTCTTGTCTAATTCATTCACAGCTGCTCTTCCAATTCCTAATCTTCTGATTTCTTAACAGCAGTCTCTATTCTGATTAATGATTGAGCCAAGGTAGAGGAAATCTTTGATTATCTCAATGTCTTCATCATCTACTTTAAAGTTATGCTAATCATCTGTGGTCATTATTTTTGTTTTCTTAATGTTCAGCTGTGATCATGCTTTACACTTTCTTCCTTGACCTTCTTCAACAGTCATTCCAAGACTTTGCTATTTTCTGCTGTTAGTATGGTATCATCTGCATCTCTTAAATAACTGAAGCTTCTTCCTCCAATTTTCTTGTCTAATTCAGCTTAGGATCACAAAATGACTCTTGGCTATTGGAATCCATTCTACTTCTTCACATTCTTTCCTGATGGTGGCCTCTTTTCCTGAGTACAGATTATGTATCAGAATAGTCAAATATTGTGGCATACCCATTTCTTTAATAGTGATTCAAAGTTTATCATGATCTATACAATCAAAGGCTTTGGTATAATGTATAAAGCACAGGCTGATTTTCTTCTGAAACTCTTTGGTGCTCTCCATTATCCAATATATACTTACACTGTGCCTCTTCTTTTTCTGAACCCAACTTAGAAATCTGGCATTTCTCATTCCATACATGGTAAAAGTCTCTGTTGTAAAACTGAGCAACACTTTGCTTGCAAGGGATATTTATGCAATGGTCTGCATAATCCCTGTTGTTCCTTTTCTTGGACACTGGAATGTATTTGAGCATTTCCAATCTGTGGACTGTTTTTCCCACTTCCATATCTGTTGGCAGATTTTACTTAGAATCTGAATGGGTTCTCTCTGCAGCTTGAAACAGTTCTATTGATGTGCCATCTGTTCCTGATGAGTTATATCACTCAACCACTTTTAGTGCAGCTTCCACTTTCTAAAATCATGGGCTAATTTGCAAATGATTCATCTTTGAATGAATCTGTCATCCTTTCATCTCTTTTATATAGTTCTTCAGTAATTGTTTCCATTATCTTTTTATTTCTTCTTGTTCATGTAGTGTGTTCCCCTGCTGGTCATATAGCACTCCACTCTTGGTTTAAATTTCCCTTTGCTTTCTCAAATTTTGTGGAAGAGGTTCTACCTTTTTTGTTTTCCATTTCTCTGTATTGTTATAGTAGTTCTATACAGAAAAGCAACAAACAAAATGAGTTGGAAAAATTGGAGAAACAGACAACAAGAATCAAACAGTTTAGATTAGCTTTCTTAAGAGACAAGAAGGAAAGGTTGGTTTTTTAGTTTAGAAAAAGTGGGGCTGCAATGCTGAGTCTATGCTAAAAGCCTTCTTGACTGACTGGGTAATCTGCTTATTTTTTTAAAAAAATATTGATATTCATAAAAACTCCAGTTGGCACAAAACATTCAAGCTCATATGCAATGGTAAGTCAGAATTCTGGAAAATTGTGGCTTTTATTGTTCATGACACATTTGATGGTATACAGAGACCATTTGGCTCCTCCTGCCAAAGCTAATGAGGAACCAAAAGTCTAGTTGTTGTTCTTGTGTGCCTTCTGACTTACAATAATCCTAAACCTATCATGGGGTTTTATATACAAGATTTGTTCAGAGGGGGGTTGCCACAGCTTTCCTCTTGAGTCCAAGAGTGTGACTTGCTCAAGGTCACTCAGTGGGTTTTCACGGCTCAGTGGAGATTTGAACCCCGGTTTCCCAGAGTCTTAATCCAACCCTTAAACCAGTACCATACTGGCCTCTGGAGATTTGCTGGCTATAGTCTAGAAATCTTCTCCAAACCAGGACTTTGATTTGTTGTACGTTTCTCTGGGTTGTTGTATTCCTTGCAAGCCAGAATCACAGACCAGCGATTCCTGACTTAAGGGCAACAGGCCAGAACTCTTGTCTCAGACAATATATAAACTTTCAATTGATGGCTGGCTGAGGCACTCACATTAGTGGTATGAACCAAGTTAAGAGGAAATGGCTAGATGTACATATGCTAGGAAGAGAACGCCGGGCTCTTCTAACATTTCAAATTATTATTATATACAGATATGACCACTATCCTGGAAGAAGCAATTAGCTGCCCTACCAAGTACATCCTTTATTTAATAACAAAATAACTATATTTTTTTCTTCAGTTGTTCTACTCATATGCAATTTCAATCAATTAGAAGTTTTACGGTCCATTTACTAGCATCTTTTCATTAAGGTGACAGCCTGAAGAGTATTAACACATAACAATAAGAAAAACTGGACAGAAAGAAGGTTGTTTTTTTTTATTATGTGGGGAGACACTGTGCCACTTAATTTAGAATATTTATATTCCACTCTTCAGACACAAATGATTTCAGAGTGGCTTAAAAATTGTTAACAGTTCCCTTCCCTTAAGTTTACAATCTAAATAAGACACGAGACACCAGGAAAAGGAAATGGCAGTGCGGAAGAGGATTAAGTCCAGCAGACACCGCATCTTCTTTCCTTCCAAGGCCAAAATGGTGACAGTTGGGATGGAGGGGACAGCATTTTGTCTTTTTCTGGGCCTAGACATAATGGAGCTGTGCTTGTCTGTTCTCCTCTCCCTTCCTCGGGCAGCATAGTGGCAGTTCAAATGGAGGGAGGGCTTTTAATGTGCTTCTGGGCCTCCACATGATAGAACTCCCTCCAAGGTCACAGTTAGTGTCTGTTCAGAGGGAGGAAGGGCCTTTAATCTGCTTCTAGGCCTAGGCATGATGGAGCAACGCCTGACTGCTCTTCTCTCCCTCCAAGACCAAATTGATTTCTTCACTAGCCTGTTATAGCACTATTATTCCACTTTCAGCATCCTATGGAATCCTGGGGTTTGCAGTTTAATGATAGCACAATAACAGGCTGGTGTGGAAATGGCCCAAGACAGTGGAAACTGCAATGGAGGAAATGGCCTTTCATCTTCTTCTGGGCCTAGGCATGATGGAGATGTGCCTACTTATTCTTTGTTCCTCCTCAGAGTGCACAGCAATGGCAGTTCAGATAGAGGGAGGGCCTTTCATCTGCTTCTGGGTCTAGGCATGATGACTGTGGCAGGTAAGTACTGCACAAAACTGCCAAAAATATGAACTCCCCCCACCACATTTGGCCATGGAACCTATCTAAATTGTGAATTTTGGCCACCAGAAGCTTCTTGGTGGGTTAACTCTTACTTTTTTTAAAAAATCAGTCTGGAAGGCTTCAGGGCTACAAAAATGAGGTCCCAGGGCCACACTTAAACCACCTGTGCTGCTGTTGGACTTCTACTCTCATCAGCCCCAGCCAGCACATCCAATGGTCAGAACAAAAGCTTAACAACCCCTAGAAGACCACAGTCTCTCGCTCCAAGTAGATACATTCCATGTTGAATGACTAGTAAATATGAACTGGAACACATTCTCACTCTTAGATGCTCTGGACAAACCACAGGAAGAGGCTACCACTTTAATTTGTTCACACCTACTTTGGGTTTTCCAGAAACATTTGGCTCATCTCTATTCGTCTTATGCAAAAAACCACGTTTTGAGTTTTGTTTTGTTTTTTTAAAGGCCATTTTCGCGCTAGACTGTTATAGTGCTATTATTCCACCTTCAACATTCTATGGAATCCTGAGGCCCCTCCCTAAACTGCAAACCCCAGGATTCCATAGGATGCTTGAAGTGGAATAATAGCACTATAACAGTCTAGTGCGGAAATGGCCTCAGAAACCACGTCCCTGCCCTGGAGCCTTTCCCCTTGGAAGCAGAATACATACGGGATGCCGCCACAGGCCTCTCTGTTCAACCGGGGGAAAGAGTTTCCGTATAAGTTTGGAGTGGCCTAAAACACTTTCATGCAGCTAAAAAACCAAGGAAGAGTGAAACCCAAGTTTATGGGAGAGAGGAAGGCTCTGAAGTGGTATTTTCGTATCTTCCACTACCACTTACTTTGGGAGGGCGATGATACTTCCACTGAGGGAAGAGCAGCAAAATGGCCCCTCAGGGCAGACACGCTGCTTACAGAAACCTCTGCCTGACAGCCTGCAAGGCCCGCTCGCGAGCTGAAGCCACCAGTCCCCCACTTCGCCCTCACCGACGGAACGTCCCCCAACATTTTCCTCAGCGGCGGCGGCGCCAGCCGCAACGCTCCGCCTTTGCGACCGACCTCGAAGGAACAAAGCCCCGCCCAGGAGAGGACAGGCCGGCCCGCATGCGCAGTGGCCTTAGAGAGCCAAAGTCGGCCCTTTTCGCCCTTCGCTGTCTCGGAGGCGTCGCTGCTGCCGCCGCCATGCCGAAGCTGAGCAAAGAGGCGAAACAGCGCCTCCAGCACCTCTTCAAAGGCGGCCAGTTCGCCATCCGGTGGGGCTTCATCCCTGTCGTCCTCTACCTAGGTCAGTACCGAGGGCGAGGAAGGAAGCGGCTATTTAGGAAATTGAAACTGGGTGAGGGCATGGCCTGCTCGCCTTGAAGGGGAAAAAAGGGATGAGGGCCTCAGGGGTGGAGTCTGGGGCCACGGCTGTTCGTCGCCGCCGCCGCCGCGAGGGGAGGAGGGGAGCTTCGGCGGCGCGCGGCAGGTCATTCGGAACGGTTTGGCCGTTGACTGAGCGGGGAGGGCGCGCGGGGAGCTCACGTGGCCGCTGCTCCTCTCCCCGGGGGGGCCTCGTGACGGTGGGGGGGCTTCTGCGGCGTGACAGCCCCTCATTGCCCTCCCCACCCGCCCGTCTCCCTTGACCTGCCTTCGCTGCGTACCTGACCCCGCGCTTGTTCCTTGTTGACTGGCGAGAAGGAAACCGTCGGGAAATGGCCGGGTTTTCCCCCTATTTCGGAGTAGCTGATTCTCTTCCTATCTTGTGCGTTGGGAAGGAAGGTGCCACGTCATGGGCTTCGTATGCAGCGCAGGGAGCCGGATGGACTTTTTAACGTTTTAAAATAGTGATTCTCCAGGTGCTCGTTCTCCTGATGCTTTAGACGCCATTTCCTCGAGTCCTCCATGATGGGCTATTATTTTTTCTTGTATCCCGCCTTTCCCACGGTTATGCTACCTGGAGCTTTTGGGAAATTAGCCCTTCTCCCCAAAATGGGGAGAATCGTTGTTTAATGCTAAGTGGGAGATGTCTCTTGGAGGCTCACGGGCATTAAAAAACAATACCCAAAACTGCTAGGCCAACGAATGGCTTTCTGCCTTCAGTAAAGCATGGCCGCTCCTGCGCTACACTGTTATTCCCCTTTCAACATCCTGTGGAATTCTGGGGTTTGTAGTTTACTGAGGCCGAAGAGCTCTCTGGCTGAGAATTCCAAAGGCCCCTCCCTAAACTGCAAACCCCAGGATTCCATAGGAAGTTCAAAGTGGAATAATAATATATAACAGTGTAGTGCAGAAATGGCCTATGTTTCTGAGGAGGAGTGTCCCAGGGAGTGGTCAGAACTGATGTCATCTCCCTAAAAGGGCACAGCCTAGTTTGCTTCCTCAGAATCCCCTGGCTTCATTCAGCTGCACCTGTTGAGCAGGTGTGATTTTCAGTTGTAAACATTAAACTGTATTTGACCCTTGTGCTGATTTGCTGAAATACCTCTGTGCCCCCCACCCCCGTATTAATGAACTGCCATTCACATCAGCCCTCACTACAGGTGGTGCTGGTAGGACCACTTTACCTTGTAGGGAAAAACATAGTTCTTAGAATTGCAGTAGTACTGAGTTTGCAGGAAATCGTTTGCTCATCCCTTATTCAGCTTGTGATGAAACGAGGCAGTGTTGTGGTTTGCCTGACCAGATTCCTAAACCAAAGGAACGGAGGTTGTCTGTTAATTTATGGGTGAGGTTCATTGAGAAGTCTGTTTGGGGAAGACTCTGGCTATTGCATGAGCAGAAAGATCAAAGATTCAGTAAACTAACTGCTGCTTTTTGTAGGATTCATGTGTCCTTGTGCTGCTGTTCTACACAGTTTGGAATGTTAAGTCTGAAAATTAGTGCAACAATGTTGCATGTTAGAAATTGGAAAATGAATGCACTACCATAAACATGAACAAACTTTGACTGCATTATTTTAAAAAGATCATCATGAAAATGTTAGTGTTGGCCAGATTATGGGGGTTTATAGACAATGACATGGAGATTGTCACTGTTAACTTGAGAGGAATACATTTTTTTATCAGCTCCATTTTATTGTCTGCTTTTTAGAATGACCTTTTTCCAATTTATAATTTTTCCTTACTTGGACTACAAAGCCTATAAGAAGTTTTTTGCCTGGAATAGTGGGACCCCTACGCATCTGGAAACCATGAGGTTCCAGACACAGGCAGTCAGTAAGCCAAATGATGACCAAATGGCCCTAGTCAGCTAGTAAGCCCACCTTTCACAACATTCTCTGAGCAGTGGTTGGCTGACACCAGCCAGACTTGCCCAGCTCCTCCCTTCACACTAGGGTTTCTAGTGTCTCTCCCCTTTGAAAACTGGTTTATGGCAATCTTCAGGCAAGCCTATCAAGGGGGGTTTCTCATCAAGATTTATTGCAGTTGTCTTGGCCTTTCCCTGAGACTGAGAGAATGTGACTTGCCTGAGGTCATCCCGTGAGTTTCCATGGCTGAGTGGGGATTCAAACCTTGGTTCCCAGAGTCATAGTTTGGGTGCAGGCGCATGCCTGCTGCTATGCCCCTTTCATCAGGGATGTGGCAATGTGAGGGTGAGGGTGCTGAAACTGCTCTCTTGTTTGCAAATGAGGAAGCAGTTTGGATCTGTGCATGTGCTTGCGCCTGCCGCCATGTCACTCAGCACCCACACTCCCGCTGCCCTGTCCCTGATGAAAGGTGTGTGTGCGTACACCCAAACTGCTTCCTTGTTTGTAAATGAGGGAGCAGTTTTGCCACCTGCACTCTCCCAGCTACTACTGTGTCCCTGTTGCCCCAGTGAAGGCTCCCCAAGGGTCCCTAGACCCCAGGTTAAGAACTAGTGAAATAGATTGAGGTACATTGTGGATGTTCCATTTACTTTCCAAAGGTGTATCTTTGGCCTGCAGAAAGGAAAGAGACAGATTCTTAAAAACTACTTGTTTTAGTGCTTCTACAGTTCTTTATGGAACTGTCTGATTTATATTCATATTGGACATATGCTTGTCCATTGATGTTAAATAGTTGGTTAGAGTTGTAGAAGAGTCAGAACTCAAACTGAATGGAGCAGTGGCCAAGAAGGTTATTTGCATGGGTGATTTATATGGATGATAATGTGTATTTTATCCTTCTAAGTTCTGTATTTTGTAGACCTCTCGAATTTCAAATGTGTATATTATAATAAAAGATGAACATGATTACAATTGCTTGCTGGATAAGTGTGTTTTGCCTACTAGGGCACTTAGAAGTTACCAGGTTTCCTGAAAGTGGAGGTAGAATGTCAGAAGGTTCTTCATTGGGATTTCCCCAGCCTTCTGCCCCCCTAAATTTTCATGTGACTAAGGTTGTTAATTGTGCTTTCTGTATATGACTTCTCTTGGTGTTTTGTTGTGAACAAGGGGCAATGTGACTTAGGCTGTTAATTGTGTTCTTTGTGTATGACTACCTCTTTGTGTTTCATTGTGAACAGAAGAAGTATACCTCAGGAGTGTCTTAACCGTGGTGTTATTCTAGCCCATAAAGTATTAACTTGATCAGGGTTTTTTCTGAGCACTGTATACATTAATGCTGTTTGAGTATCTCTTCTACAGTGTAAAAAAAATTGTTGTATTGCTAAGATACTCATGATATGATTGAGTATTATTAAAATACTTATTTTCATGGTATTGTATTGTTATATCCAGGTTTTAAGAGAGGTGCAGATCCTGGAATGCCTGAGCCAAGCCTTTTGAGGTATGTGTTCAATGTTAATAGTTTTTCAAAAGTAATGCATGTTAAAGGAAAAAAATAGATAATGTGATTTTGTGATTAGTATGAAGGTGACAATTTTAGTCTTAGGCTATAGCCTTCAAGGCTGGGAAATCTGTGATCTGCCAAATGTTGAACTGTAGTTCCAATCAGACGTTGTCAGCCTGGCCATGGTGAGGCATGATGTGAGTAGTAGTTTTACAAAATCTGGAGCATCAAACACCTTTGATTATCTGGGAGTAAGTTTAGGTGAGTACACACTTAATATACCTGATTTACTTGGGAGCGAGTTTCATTGAACAGACAGAAATTTGTGTTGGAGGAGACATTTGTGAGATTATCCTGTTTCAACATGCTAGAAGGCTTAAATTCCAGTGTTATATTTCTAGTAACCTCCTCAAGTGAGATTCTGGGCACAGTTTCATGTCACCATTTTTTTTAAAAGGTTAAGGGTCATGCCAACAGAAAGAAGTACTCTGTTTCTGTTGGTTGCTGACATTTACAGCATGGAGAGATGCTTACTTTGGTTGAATGAACTTGTTTTCTTGTTGGAACTGACTTGCTTATAAGCATGGAACCAGTAACTAGGATGATTTATATGAGACTCATTTTGCCCATGGAAGTATAAGTTATCAATGATATGTCCATTGTAAAGAAGATACCTTGAGGTTCACTTTCAAACAAAAGAGTTTTACTTTATTTGAAAATTCTATAAATAATACAAAAACCATTGAAGCTTTTTATTAATTTTTGCTTGCATTTATCACTGATCACATTTTTTTGTGAATACTTTTGCCTGATGGCATTTTATTGTATGAATACTCCTGTGATCTGGCAGTTTGCATTAAATTTTACCTTTCAGTAGTCTATGCTCTTCCTGTTGTCTGGCAGCTATTTAGGGTCCTGTAATTAAAGTGTCATGTTAAATCCCATTGTCTATTTTTTAAAATTTGCATACTATCAGTTTATTCAGTTCTATGTCTTGTCACATGCCTGTATGTTTTTGCATATAAAAATGTATTTATTTCTTATGGAAGACCAACCTTTTCTCAAGTACATACTTTGCATGTTAAATTGAATTAACAGCATGTTGTTATATTTGATAACAGTGCAAGGTTGATATATGCACAGTATTGGAAAGAAAAGAAAGATATTGACTTAGGAGAGTGGAAATTAAAAGTTCTGGATATGGTAGAGACAGAAAAATTAGCATTCTCTTTGAAAAACAAAGCTATCCAGAACTTTGAAATGGAATGGAAAGGAGTTTTGGATTGGATAAAAACATAAATGTATGAGAAACTAAAGAAAGAAACAAATGTAACTGTTTTTCTTTTTCGTAAATGAAAATGTAACTGTTCTTCTTTTTTGTAAATGGAAACAAAGTAGATTCAACTGGAGAATATAAGCATGGAAGTGGCGGGGGGAGAGAGTGGGATATATCTGTTAATGGTGTATATCCAGTCTGTTTTTTATGCAATTAAATCTTTAATAAAAAAATATTTAAAAAATAAATAAATAAATTGAATTAACAGCACAGTGGGGCTTAATTCCAGGAAAGCATGTATAGAGTTTTTACTTTAAGACAGTGAAATGAAAGCCCAGATTGCTCTGTACAGTCCTCCCTCTACATTTGTCAGTTTGACTTTTGTGAATTTGATTATTTGTGAGCACCTATGCCTTTCCCCACCGTTCTCCTCCTCCCATTTCCATGCATTTTGTCCTGGCGCAGAGAACTCACACTGAGACAAAATGGAAGGAAATGGAGGGTGGGAGAAGGCTTGTGCAAACTTTCCTTTCTCTCTCCTGAGCTCCCCCTTTCCCCTTCCCATGCAATATGGAAGGGATTCGGGGGTGGGAAAGTCTTGTGCGAGGCTTCCTTTCCCCCTCTGGAGCTCCCCCTTCCCTTTCCTGTGCAAAATGAAAGGGAATGGGGGGTGGGGGAAGGCTCTCATGAGTTCTCAGCTCCAGAGGGGGAAAGGAAGGCTTGTGTGAGCCTTTTCCCACCCACCCCCATTCCCTTCCATTTTTCATGGGAATGGGAAGGGGAGCACGGGAGAATTATTAGTGGTTTATCCAGTTTTGTGAGGGTTCTGCACCTCAAACCCTACCAAAAGTGGAGGGGCCACTGTAGTTACATGATGATTAGGTCAGCTTTACACACACAAACACACTCTTACAAATCTGAAGCTTCTTAATCTAAGTGAGATATTAACCTTAGCCATGACAACTGCTTTTCTTCTAAAAATCTTAGGTGCTTGGCATTTCCATTTCTCTTGTCTGTACCAATGTGGTATTAAGTTTTTTTTTATAATTAATTTTATTATGATTACATCATATAAAAAAATTTCTCATTGTACATTTTACCGAACTATTACAGCATCTTCCACACCTCTCTGGATTTCAATACTGTTATTTCATTGACATATCAACATTTATGCATCACATTACATTTGTTAACATACAAGATAGATCCCGCTCTTCATCCCTACTTTACATGTTCCATGATATTCCACTGATTTTTACTTCTAGCTACTCATGCTACCATGAATGAAGAATTGTTGCCTGTCAATACCCAACCCATTTCCAGAACAATTTGCCATTCTTTGTTAATGTCATCATCTGATTTTCCTTTTAATCTCTGAGAGACTATATCTGCATTTCGATTTTCAATGAAAGTTGCCCACCATTGCTCTATTGTAGGTATCTGCTCAGTTTTCCATAGCCTTGCGTACTCAATATGGGCTGTCGTAATCTTATACAACATTACTCTCCAATATTTCTTTGCAACAGTTCCATCTAACATATGCGTCATATTTAATAAGTACAGTTCAGGTTTCTTATCAGTTTGAACCCTCAATATTTTACATATCATATTATGTATTTAAGTTCTGAATTCAAACACAATCCAGTATTTTGTTTTGAAACATAAAGGCTTGTGTTACTGATTTGTGGTACTTAGCACAGTTAAAATATGATTGTAATAATAAGAAGCAAAGGAGATAAGAGGGTAAGGAAGGACTGGGTTTGCCCATTTTGTTATTTCTGTGTACCTTCAAGTTGTTTCTGACTTATGGCAACCCTAAGGTGAACCTGTCAGAAGGTTTTCTTAGCACGATTTGTTCAGAGGGAGTTTGCCATTGCCTTCCTCTGAGGTTGAGATAGTGGGATTTGCCCAAGGTCACCCAATGGGTTTCTGTGACAGAGCAGGGATTTGAACTCTGGTCTCCAGAGTCATAGTCCAATGCTCAACCCACTACACCAAGCTGGCTGCTGTTTCATACTTTTTGTCAGGCTTTAGAATATCCAGTATTGGAGTCAATGACAGAAGTGTAGTTTTGATGTGATCTTAGTCTTCAGTATTTGGGGTGATGTTTGGCTAACCAGAAAGTAATTGGGTTGGATATTGACAATGCAGTCCTATGTCTTAGGTACTTTTGTGGAACTTAATATCATTTGTATCCATACGATTCCAACCTGAATTAGCAACATTATCAAATTCCTGAGGATAGAAATAAGTAAGTCATTTGGTCTTCCTATACTCTCAGTTGGCATGGAACAGGTTAATTTCAATCACTTGTTTTGTTACATATAAAAATGGTTAGTCAGAAATTGTCCTTTGGAGCTGTCAAATGAGCCATGACCACCCCTCGTGAAAAGGTATATTCAGTGCTGTTTTCATCCTGGCATAAATGATGATAGAAACAATATGAAGAATGGTATTACAGTATATATTATGAAATGTGAAATTCCCTCAAGTTTAATGCACTGTTAGTATATTAGCAGTGTAGAGAACAGTAGTATTCCAATATACCCTGTCTGTATCTTTAAAAATCATTCTCAAGGTAAGAGTCCCAAGGTTACAGTCTACAAACTAGGGCAAAGAGACTAACCCTCCAGATGTAAGAACACTGCAGTTCTTATTAACATAGCCATTGGTGATGAATACTTGGAGTTATAATCTAAGAACATCTGGAAGACCATACTTGTCTGCTCTGGATTTAAACCTCAGTGGTACTTACATTTGAGTTAACATGTATTGCACTATTAATGGCAGGTTGTTGTGCTCTAATGTTTTTGAAAAACTGTATTTCTGCTTCCTACATTAGAGATGTAGCTAATAATGTTCCTCTTCTTTCCCCTCTCTCTTTCCCCAACTGCCTTTTCTCTTAGTCTGCTTTGGGGCTGAAAGATTTAAACAAAACATTTTGGAACCAGCTGTTGAAGATGTATACATTCCAGAGGCTGCAAAGGAGACTTGTTGTGACACTGTACTACTGGTCAGTTGTTTCCTGACTATATAGAATGTACTTAACAATACAGTGGGATTTATGGCACTCTAATTTATTTGTTACATTGACTTTTCTTTGAATAAATATTTAGTTTGAAAGCTTTGACTGAATAAGAACATTATTTTTTCTGAGTTGTGACATGGCATTTCTTGCCATATGATTCTAGATGGAGGGTTTTGATTGTTTCAGCCTCACCTTTTGTAACTATTGGAGTCTGGACTGTTCAGGTTTCATTTCAGTAATGGGTTTGGCAGGGTCACATCTTTGAAAACTTCAAAGAAAAGAATTGCCACATAAATGCATTTTGTAATTAATGTTTCTACCTCCCTCAAGAAAATCCACTAACTGTTATTAGATCATGGCTACCTCAGTTGTCACTTTTAGTTAGTTTTTTGTTCTATATCTCTGGTTAAGCTATTTCAACACTGGCTAAGTAATAGAATCTGATTGCATAAATAGTCTGTTGATACTTGACACTTTTTGAATGATGACTTCTGTAATAAAGGGGTGTGGGGACACCAGGTGAGGCGTGTGAAGTGAAGGCTTCACCCAAGAGACTGGATGAAGTGGAGGTTGTGTCAAATGGTTCAATCTGATACACTAAATACAGTGCCTGTGGGAACCATGTTGGTCTGGTCTGTGGAAGAAGGCAAGTTTTTTGGTGCTGCAGGGCTGATAATCTGTTGCTGTTTTACCAGTTGGTCCAGTTTCTAGGTGAACCAACTTATAAAACTCAGTACTTTAAGCGTTGGAGTCAGCTGCCTGGGCTTCCTGATAGTCAGCAGCTTGACAGAAGCTGCAATCGACAGAAGGCCAAGTGTTATGAATGAAGAAGAGGAAAATAAACAGTACCTGCAGTCTCTCCTCAAACAGCATCTTTCTTCTGCAGGAGGATTCTTAAAGAGAGAGTGCATTTCTGTTGGAACCTCTCCTCTGCTTCACTTCCTGCAAAAGTCTTGAACAGGGTGCAGAAGCCATGCGTTCTTGCTCTCACAGTGAATTTCCTCATGGATGAGCAGGGGGCGGGGTGTTCAAGCTGGACAGTATTGGGCATGTTCATTTGGGAATCTGTACATGTAACTTTGGGAATCATGGTAGCTACAGTCCATCCTTTGCAAGATTGCTTCCAGTAAAAATGTCTCTTCTATTAATTTCCAGTGAGCTCTTGGCCACATGCCTGCAGTACAAGAGAAGAAAAGTTTCTTTCTTTCTACTATCATACCTGAAAACGTTTTATGCTCCGTGAAATGTCTGCGTCTTTGCTGCCTTACATGAACAGGAATAAGAGAATTGTTTGCTAAAACATACATGCAAATACATATTGAATTGGACTGATTCTTTTAGGATTAGGGGGCAAACCTTCTGGCCCTGAGGGTTTCTCAAGAAATCAGTGTTTTTCCGTGCTGCTAAGTCGAAAAGCAATTATGTGGCTCAGCATTGCTGGGGGAACGGCTTTCACTCCTCCATCCATCCCCTCTTTTAATTTTAGTGGGCAAGAAATGAAAGTTTGAACTGCTCCTTCTCTGTACTGTGAGAGCAGCATGTATGTGTGTGCATATGCAGCCACACCGTTGCCATTGAGTAATATTGCTGTCTTGCTGCATTTTGAAATCCCTTCTAGAATAGGTAAAACTCATTCCAATTGGTAGCTGAAAAGCTCAGATTTCCACGAGGAAATGCCTTTCACCATACAAGTTCCATTGTAACTGCAACATTTTTCACCCAGGCTGGACACTTGCAGTAGACCTTACTTATTGAGAGAAGTGGTCTGTTGAATAACAAATCATTCACATCAATACTCTTGGGGCTTTCTCCATACTTGAAGGCCTCCTGATCACCAGCCACAGTTTGAGCATTGGACTACGACCCTGGAGACCAGGATTTGATACCTGCTTGGCCATGGAAACCCACTGGGTGATCTTGGGTGTGTCACATACTCTCAGATCCAGAAAACCCTGTGATAGTTTCTCCTTAGGCTCTCCATAAGTTGGAAATGACTTGAAGGCACACCACAACACCTGACCAACTGAGCTGTTCAAGTGGCCACAGAAAGCATACTTGGTTTTTATCTATCAAGCAATAAGGCACATGCTTGTCAGTGATATTGCTCCTGATGTTCCAGCTATGGGAATGTGTTCAAGGTGTGTTGTTGTTACATTAATTATCATAATCATCCTGCCTTTCTCCCAATAATGGGACTCAAGGTAGCCAACAACATACAGTATTTAAAAACAACACAAATTAAAAACTATACAAAAACTTTGATAAAAATATATTTAAATAATGTTTTTAAAAGTGTTTTTTTATAAAAATATAAAAGTTTTTAAAGCAGTTGAACAACTTATAAAGTTGAAATATTAACCATTAAAAAGATTAAAATGCATTAAAAGATTATACAGAGCATAAATTATTACAACTCAGTTGTCTAGGGTCAGCTATTTGTTAACAGTGTCCCATGAGTGAAGGGTTGTACCAAGAGTTCTCTACATATGGGCATTTCAAAGAAACAGGGCCATCTCTATTGTTCTAGGAAAGGTTAGGGGCTTCTACTCACTGGGAGATGTTTTCCTGTTCAACTGGAAATTATCACTTTTCTATACACAGGATGGGTACCTTCCACTTGTCATCGTGATGGTTTTTGAGTTATGTAGGGTTGAAAAGATTGTCGGTGTCCTCACAGTTTTATTTAGTTGATTTTTACTGTGCGTAAGGTAGCATGCAAATGTATTCTACAGATTCTCAGAAGTCATTTGAGCAAGTTGGTGACATCTTCTGCAGCATTCCTGAAAGGAGTGCGGCTTTTGGACATCTTGCGAGTGGCTGCCTACTTTCAGACGTCTATGTTCAATTTTTTACTATCAGCTTGATGTAAGAATTCAAGAGGATAGAGCTTTCAGGAAAACATTTCTGGTATCAGTGTTGACATGACATGACCCTCCACTGGTCAGTTAGCCATCTACTCTTCCATGTGTGTGAATCAGACACACTACAGAGAAGAAGAATGAATTGCTCACCTATAATTGGTTCTTCAAGTGAATATCTGTGAACTCTTGGAGCCCACCTATCCTCCCTATCACAACACATTCTCTTGTCCTTGCCAAAAACACCTTGTTCAATTTTAGAGATGCAGAATGACCCATGTCTCTGAGTACAGATGACTATTCAGACAACCACAGTTACAGGCTGTTTACTTGTTCTTTTAAAAATAAAAAATAAAAGATCTTCAGGATTGATAATGCTGTGGGAGCAAGCCCTCTGCACAAAAGAGCTCAATATATTCAGTGACCACTAAATATTACGTATCTATTTTTGCAGGATGGTAGAATGGAGTATCCTTGAGGACTGCCTGGAACAGTAAACAGAATACTGCCATAATTTATTGCAAGGTTCATTCCTGGTACTAGTAATAATAGGAACAGTAGTTGAAATTGTGATTAGCACTTTTATCCCTCAAAATATGGATCAAGGTTTTTTTAGTGTCTTATAACTGGTGACCATCTTTAATGTTTAATCTTGTCTCGGTCACTTTTGGAATGGAAAAATGCTAAAAACATCTTCATCTAATAAAAGTAATGAGTATCTAAAATTAATGAGATTGTACCAGAACAGCATTATATAGTGGTCTGAACATTCGACTACAACCCTGGGGACCCGGGTTTGATTCCCTGCTCCACCATGAAAACCCACTGGGTGACCTTGGGCACATCACAGACTCTCAGCCCCAGAAAACCCTGAGATAGGCTTGCCTTAGGGTCACCATAGGTTGGAAATGCATACAGCAACAACTGGAATGGTGGCGAATTAGCACTACAAGGAAATAAGGACACAATTTCTTTTTAAAAAATATTTTATAAAATAAAACTAATACAGATTTTATGCCATATTTGTAAACATTAATTGAACACCAAAAGCTATTAGGCAGATCTGATTTTAAATTATCACACAATATTCCAAATAAAAATATATAAATTCAATAAATATATTAAATATTATAAATAGATCGATATATAATGCACATAAAGAAAAACATGTTCTCAAAGAGAACAACTATGTCATCCGTTTATGACAGATGTTTTGAGAGCTGATGGAATAGGTTCACAAAGAGAACAACCATATCATCTGTTTTACCACAGATGTTTTGAGAACTGATGTGCGTGATTTAAAGCATTCAGCTAAAAACTGGCCATTCATAGGCGGCGTAGAGCTCTTGCAGTTTTCTCCATAAATGAAGTAAAATCTTGAAGTATGAGGTACTTGATAACTGTAATATTCCAACCTTTTTGTTTACAAAGTTTTGCAGAAATCATCTCCTGAGTGACAGGAGGTAGCATGGTTACAGTGTCAGGATAGATCATCTGTCAAGGAAAGCAAGGGAGAAAAATTCTTTGTTTATAACGGTCCTGGTTGAAATAATATTGTGTTGTTTAACTGACAAGTGTATTGTACTCATTTACAGACAAGAAGTTGCTAGTGGGTAATATTTTCAAATTACTGTAGCCTTTGCACCCCACAGTGCTAAATATTTATTTTATCTAGATTGAACAGCACCTTCTTCTGCAAGTCTTGCACAACTTAACTATTTATTAAAAACATTTAATCCTATGTTTGACATTTGACCCAGTTCTTGAAGGCAACCACTTGACATGTTTGACCCAGTTCTTGAAGGCAACCACTTGCCACACTCAATCACTTTCTAATCCTTCATATGCCTATTCCAGACAACTAAAATACATATGGTGTTTGCTGTTGCTATAGCGGGTAGGGGATTTGGAGGTTGTGACACCAAAAAGTTATTTTGTTTTTTTTGTTTTTTTGTGGACTCTGCTGTAACCCTTTCCCTACAGCTAGTACACACACACCTGATTTTGTCTGATTTCAGAACCTAGGCAGGGACAGGCATGGTTAGTAATGGATGGAGGACCACCAGGGAATGCCAGAGATGTCCGGATAGAGCAAAGGAAGAATTTTGTCCGAAAGCATGCAGACTCACTCAATCTTGACAACACTGAGCTAGATGGATCAAACCATCTGGAGGTGTCCTATATTCCTGTGTATTCTGATACTGATGCAGCAGGTATACTAGAGTTGGATACAAATCAGCTGTCTATTGTGGCTTTCTCTTGGTCCATCTGCACTTGTCAACATGTGAGGTAATCTCTAAGAGTAAGGGAATTATTTGGAGCAACACTAATAATGTATTGTTATACCATGGGGGAACATAATTGAATTATTTTTTTTGAAATAACTCCACTAGGGATTTTCTGCATTGGAAAGAAATATGGCCTGCTCCTAAATCTACAGCTAAATTAAGTAAAAAAGAAATTAGTTTTCCACCTGCCACTCAATCAGGTGGTGTGAAGTATTCTTTGCTAATTAAGAAAGGCTCAATCATAACTACAGTACAAAACAGAGGTGAACAATGGATGAAAAAGAAATGCACTAATATTTTAAAAAGTGATTATATGTTAAATATTCTTTTCTAGAACTTAATGCCCGTATATTAAATGGTGATATTCCTGTTCTGGGTGTTTCTGAATAAAGTAAATTATCTAGTTCTATTTAAATTGGGTTTGGTGTCTGGTATAGGTCAAAAATTGCTTGTGCTCTCATGGTTGACAGTCTTTGACAGGAAATGGACAACAGCAATGGATCCTTGGACTTTTCTGTGGCTTTAGATGTAATCAACCATAATGTCCTTTTGAACTGTCTGGCTGGGAAGGGACTTCCAAACACCAAAGTAGTTCTATTTTTTTCTTTGAGTGGCTATTTTAGGAGGTAGTGCTAAAGGATTCTTGTTCAACCTGTCAGCACTGGCCTTTGGTGTTCCTTGGGTTCCATTATACACCCCCCTCCAGTTATTTATCATATCACTGTTAAATGCCAAGGAAAGATCATTCAGAACATTGGGATTTGGTGCCACCAGTATGCTGATAACAGATTTAAATGTGTTTGGAAATTTCTGGTTGTGATCTCTAATGCTCTGTATAATTTCAGACCAGATTATCTGAAAGAAAACATTCTCCACCGTGCCAGCTGAGAGCTTTAAGATTATTGGGAGAAACTCTTCTTCCTTTCTCAGTTCCATCAGAAGTATGCTTGGGAGAATGTAAGTTCTTGGTTACTAATCCTGAGCTCTGGATCTCTTTAACAAAAGAAGCCAAACTTCCTCCATTTTTTTTTTTATATCCTGACCGTGGCAAAGATGGGTTTTTTAAAAACAGGCATTTGGTTTTAAAACAGATTTGTTTGCTGAATTAGATTTTTAACCAGTGAGTACTCTTTATTTCTTAACTTTATTGATTTGTTTTTAATTGATTTGCTTTTATGCTGTGATTATAATAATACCTGTACTGTTAACTAGCTTGAGCACTATTTGTAGCACAAAGATAGAACATAATTTAATAAAATAAAATGCATAAATTATAGCTATCTTCCTTATTTGGCAGAAGAATTATATATGATTAAATGTCAATAGTGCTTACCACTGATTTCAAGTTATCTGCTAGTTGCTGGGTTGCTGGCCATAGAGATCCAGTCCCTTGTACACTGTTGCTAAAAGTATCATCTACGTATTCCAAGTATGCCTGATATGCATAAAGTCCACTTGAAAGTCTTCTCAAACAGGTTTCCTGTAGTGGAAGGAGAAAAATAAGAAACAATTATTCTTCTGAAATATTGGGCAAAAATATATGATGATGATGATGATGATGATGATGATGATGATGAAGAAGAACTCCTACTTTATAGTGCATTGAAGTTACGATTAAATGTAAGGAGCTTCAAGAACTTGAAGTAAACAAAAAGTTACTCATGACTTTGCTAATATATGGCTAATATATATTTGTAAATAGGTAATAAAAAATGGAATCTGATGATCCTTGAGAGGGTGTCTCAGGAGTCATAAAATAACTTAGATTTCCTCTACTTCTAGAATAGAGGCAATCTAAGTTATCCTATGACAGGAAACACCCTCTCAAAGATCATCAGATTCTAGAGTAGAAGGAGAGACAATCTCTCCTACTTTCAAACTTAAATGTTGGCTAGAAACCTACATATTTCTGTTACAAATGAATACAATCTTTTCTTACCTTTTGGAATCCCATGTAAGAACATCCATCTTCTGGAGTGATCTTTGGAAGACTGAGATTATTCTCTATCAGCATTTCCATGCTGCCTTTACATACATTTTGGTCCTTACACAGCTAGGAAAACAAAAGAACATTTAATTGGATTTTTGGTCTGTGAACACTTCACTGTTGTATTATAAAACATCAATATACATTACAGATGATGCAAAACTCTCCATTCAGTATGTGGCAAATGGCTTTTCCCATTGCATTCTTTCTGTCCCATCATCTGCAGTTAAAGATCCTGCTGTAAGGATCTCTTTCTGTATGTGTATTTTGGGTGCTACTGCAATTCCAGCTAGCTGAACATTTGTTGTAAAAACTGACTCATTCATGTCCCTGTATTTTGAACTTCTCTGTGAAAATTTGGTCTGTTTAAAAGGAAATCTTGAAATCAAGCTCCAAAATGAAAACATGAGGTTTCAGATCTGAGACTCATTTTTATTTTTTTACTTTTTTTGCAGAAGGTATTCATGCATTGTTTCAGCAGTACTGAATATGCAGACAGTTTCTGCTAAGGGGAGAGTCTTTAGCCTGTACTCCTCCCTAGTCAGACAATCAGTATAGTCAGTGGGGGTGAAGTCTTGACTCCTTCCTAATCTTCTACCACCAAAAGCTGATTGGCATTATCAGACACTGAAGTGCTAGTTCTCTGTTTGGAGTGGTAAAGAGACTTCCCAACAAGAAATGTGCATTTCTGAATAATAAATGTGAATGTAGATCCTATGGGACAGATTTCACAGAACTGTAACTTGATGTTAACAAATTCTTATAAAAATGTAAACTAAAGATTTGTGTACACTTGTCAGTCACATGGAGACAATTTTAAATCGCTGTTGCAGGTGGAAAACTTCCTCTGTACAATGTGTACATGTTACTGCTGTATATACTCCCTCCCTCGCTCCGCTTCTTCTCCCTTTCTCTGACAAGCTAAAGCTTGCAGTGAATAGAGAAAAATTGCCTAGCACATGGACTGAACTGTTGTCCAGGCTATACATGTCATCTAAGGACAATGCACCTGTTTTATAGAATAATATAATTTGTGTGGCAGCCATAACTGGGGCATCATTCTACATAAAAGTCAGGAGGGAACAGAAATGTACTATATATTCCCCTTTAAAAATGCTCCCACTAAGGGTGATGAAAGCTAACATATATTAATACATAAAGAACAAACAGCATGTATATTAGGTCTTCCTCAGGAGTAGCCATGTTAGTCTGGTGTAGCAAACCCAAAAAGAGTCCCAAAGGATCTTAAAAGCAAGCATATATATTATAATCAGCTTTCATGAACTAGAGTCCACTTCATCAGCTGCAAGTCAAAGAGACAGAGCTGAATTTCTTGATGAATTGTAGTTTAGAACAGCAATGGGAGATCAGTGACACTTGTAGAGGTAAGCAGCATATAGCATTGCTGAATCCTGAATCCTAGTCATTCCCAATTAAAGTAGACCCACTGCCACAGTGGGCTTTACCACCGTTCAACAATTGATTCAGTGGATCTGCTTTAGTTGGAACTATTTAGTAACATTCAGGCCTAAGTATATATGGAGGGAGATGAAGGTAAAGAGGAAGGTTTTTGTGAGGCCCTGCAAACTTGCATGTGTGTGTTATGTATCTGTAAATGAAGTATTCTTTTAGAACCTTTATGGCAGTGCTCTTCACTGCAGGCCTCTGGGAACCCCTGGTCACTAACACATGCAAACTGACCCTTCTTGCTTTTGTAACAAATGTCACCATTCTATCTGCTGCTTTCCACTACACATTTACAATACAGTGTTAACAGTAGCTACCTTGGCAACATCCTATGGAATCCTGGGATTTGCAGTTTGGTGAAGCACTAGAGCACTCTGGCTGAGAATTCTAAATCCCCCTCCCTAAATTGCCAATCCCAGGATTCTGTACAGTGTTGCCATGGCAGCTAAACTAGAAGCATAGTGCTAGAAGTATGAATGGGCCTTACCTCTACATATCCCACAGCCATTCAGAGTCTTGGGGCATTTCTGATCAAATTGTTTCTGGATGTAGTTAAAAAGTTTGCAGTCCAAAGCTACTATATCCTGCCTTTCACAGGACTATAACTAAATAGCCTTAGACTCTGAATTTAACCTTTTTATGAACATTACCTCCTTAGCTGGTAATGTGTATTACTTCTGAATGTGTGTCAGCCCAACTGCTGCGCTTGGGAGGGCCGCTTCATTTAGGCCATTTCTGCACTACCGCTGTTATAGTACTGTTACTCCGCTTTCATGTGGAATTCTGGGGTTTGTAGTTTCCTGAGGCCAAAGAGCTCTCTGGCTGAGAATTCTAAAGGCCCCTCCCGAAACTGCAAACCCCAGGATTCCAAGGGATGTTGAAAGTGGAATAATAGCACTACAAGAGTGTAGTGCAGAAATGGCCTTAGGGGGTCTGGACTTCAGCCCCTCAATCCTAGCGCGATGACAGTCACCGGCTTTCCCTGGGCCATTTCCGCACTACACTCTATAGCGCGATTATTGCACTTTCAACATCCTCCAGAAACCTGGGGTTTGCAGTTTCGGGAGGGGCCGTTTGGCCCCTCCCGAAACTGCAAACCCCAGGATTCCAGAGGATGTTGAAAGTGCAATAATCGCGCTATAAGAGTGTAGTGCGGAAATGGCCCTGATCCCTTATCCCGCTTGATACACACTCCCTCCCTTGAGTATGTTTTCATCTTTGGAAGAATACCTTGACCCACCAACCTGGAAAACAAACCCCGCGGCTTTTCTTGCTCTAAAAAAGTGGCTCTTGAGCCTCTCATTTGCTGCTTCTGCAGAAGTCAGGCTCCAGTGCGGGGAGGACACCCCCACCCCACCCCAGAGTCCGAGTAACTTCGCCGGGCCCAAGGCTAGGTCGATAAGCCCGGGAGCCAGGCCACACGCCCTCTGGCCTTGGAGCAGAGAAAGGTGAACTCTGCTGCCTCTTGCCTTTAAAAAAAAAATGGTAAGGAACCCCCGCTCTTGCGTTAAGGCGCCGGGCGCACCGCTCGCCCCGCTCCCTCCCCTCCGACTACCCATAGCGAGGGAGGCGCTCCAGTTTTCCGCTCGCCGCGGACTCACCTCGTCTTTCTGCTTGGCGGCTGTTGCGCGGAGCCTCAACACCAAGCCCCTGCAAGAGCTGTACAGAGAATCCCCGGCGGGATCGTCGCCCAGCTCGTCTTCCCCCGAAGAATCACCCACGGGGAAGGCATCCACCCGGAGGAGCGGCAGGAGGGCAGCGGCAACCCAGAAGCCATCTGGTGAAAGAAAGGGAGAGAGAAGAGGAAATAGGCGAGGTGAATGAGGCAGCGGCGAGCTCCGGCCAACCGCTCCGTCAAAAGTTGTAGGCGCTCCCTGGGCGAATGAGAGAAGTCCCTGCCTGCCTGCCAACTTACATGCCGGGAGCAGGACGCGCATGGTTAGGCTTTTTTTTTTCTCCCCTTGGTCCTTTCGCTTTTCTTTGCAAGAAGCCCTGTGTGGCTTGTGGGGCTGAAAGGCTGAATGAGTTGTGGGGCATCTCTGAACCTATTTATTGTATGGGGCCAAGTGGTACGCGGAAAATCCCGGGTGATGAAAATTTGTTAAGTGTCTTCCCCAGCCCCCCAATTTTATTGCACTGAACCGTGGAGGAAGGACAGATGCTTGTGAGGCTGTGCTGGGAAATCTGCTGAGGTCACCAGAGAAGTGAAGTGTCCACTAGTTTCAATCAACTTGGCTCTGCACATACGGAGTTACTCCTTTGTAAGAGATAATGCTGTGACTCATGGAATAAGAGGGGTCAATCCATTCTTTTCCCCTGGTTTGAGGAAGAGAGGAGACATGATAAAAAAAATGTGGTGTGGAGGGGAAATAATGGGGGACTCTCTCCTCAATAAATGAAATAAAAATTGTAATTTCTTTTGACAAACTTCTCTTCATCTCCAATCCTATACATACATTTATGTGGGAATTAAAAAACAAAACTGGGATTTTGCCTAGATATGCCTAGCGTACAAAAAATCATGTTAACATGCGATGTACAGAAGGAGACCATATTTAGGAATGAGTGTCTTTCCAAATTAAATAAATTTATTTTTTTTTGGTTTGATTTATATTCTAGCTTTCTTCCAAACCAAGGGAAAAATCTTTCAATCACGAGGACGGTTTAGAAAAAATACAAATCTAATATATAAAAGTCAAAGTTCATTAGTCTGTGTCAGGCAGGCAAAGACCTCATACGATTGGCTGCCTGTGAAGATTTTATGGAGTCCTGGGGTTTGCAGTTTAGGGAGGGGCTTTTAGAATTCTCAGTGGGAGAGCTCTTGGCTTTGGCCAGTTGCTATGGAGACGAGGCCTAGCAGCAAGAAGGAGGCAGCCAATGTATTTCCCTCAGAAACACAACCTGTGTATGTTAACAACTCTAGATACAGATTGGATTGGGGAATATGTGGAAAAGTTACAGGTACTAGACAAGGCAGTTGGGGAATTAGAGACACTGTGTTTCAACTGCATCTAACAGGTAAATTAAGGTAATTCCTAAGGTATTTCTAACAGGTATTACCTATGAGAAAATAAAATCTCAAGCAATATCAGGTAAATATGCTAGTAAATATATAAAAAGTTTTGATGTTAAACACATTGTAATATGTAATATAATTAGTTATATTTCAAAAATGTTGCAATGGGGACAAACTTGTCCATCACCCCCGAGTGAGTACTGGGCCGGCTAGTATTGTGTGGCATGGATCTGACAGGGATCTGGAATGTGTTTCGGTGTGGAGGGCCTCCCCACTTTTACACACACAGTGACAGGTATCTTCTTCTTGTTGTTGTGTGCCTTCAAGTAATTTCTGACTGACAGCAGCCCTAAGGCGAACCTCTCAAAAGGTTGTGTTGGCTGAAAGGCTCAGGGTCCCCCAAGGGATTTCCATAGCTGAATGAGGATTTGACCCCTGGTCTCCAGAGTGCCAGCTCAATATTCAAACTAGTACACCATGCTGGCTCTTGGTATCTTGTTAGTATTATATAAATCCCTCTGAGAAAAGCAAAACAATCTATAATGTAAAAAGATTCTGGATCCTGAAGCAGAACTTGTGCAGAAAGCAGTTTCCCTTGCTTTAATGCTGGAGTGCTCAAATATGAATGTGTAGAAGTCAATAGATACCATGTGGGTCTGGTAACAGTAAATTTGTTTGAGACCAGGATGTCTTTTTTTCCTTTTTCTTGTTTGCCTCTAGCAGGGGTTTATGTTGCTTGTGGTTACCATGTTCATTGAATCGGATACCTCTAAAGCCTTCCCATGAAACTCATTTTTGAATCATGTCATGCATTAGTAATATAAAGAAACACAATTTTCTGTATATTCACAAGTTTATGAAGTCACATGCCTGGGTTTGTACACAATTGATAAAGCTATAGGAAAGTACTTTTCATGCCAGCAGCTTTGATAACACACTTCTTGAAGAGCACATGAAACTTTAAAAAGATGTCCTTATCCAAATTTGCAGATTTAGCAGGCCTGCAATATGTACACAGTATTCATCCAGTAATATGTTAAAACAGTCCCTGGTTTTAGTAACCTTACTACCTTTGAGGCATGGGATGCATTTTTATAATCCGTTTGATTAGTTACATTTATTTCATTTTGTTCTCCTGTCCTTCAATGAGCTTAAGGAGTATAGTATAGGTTCCCCTCCTTTACACCCCTGTAAGGTAGGTCTGGAAAGCCAGCATGGTGTAGTAGTCTGAGCATTGGACGAGTTCAATTCCCCACTTGACCATGGAAACCCACTGGGTAACACTGGGCACATCACACACTCTCAGCTGCCAGAAAGCCCCATGATAGGTTTGCCTTAGGGTCGCATAAATCAGAAACAACTTGAAGGCATATTTGTCCAAAGTCACACATCAAGAGCTTCATGGCTTCATAGGGACTTGGACGTGGCTCTCCCAAGTCTCAATCCAGTATACCAACCATTTGAGCACATTTATTCTTCTGTTCTATTTGTGATGGCCTGGAATGATCCCTTTTGTTAGTATAATACAGCTCCTAACAGACAATGTCAGGAAACTATACTAAAATCCTGTACTGGTTGGGTTTGGGCAAGTCCTTATTTCTAGCCTCAGGCTACATACAGCTGTGATGAGGATTAATAAAGGCCTGTTTTCATCATGTGTTATCTTGGGACCATACTACTTGTATCAATGGCCATTGATACTTGCACCCATAGTCTGAGTGAAATGGGAGTGAGGGAATGTGTGTGAATAGTCTTTATCCTGCTACTGTTGGCTGAGCTCTAACTCATGGGCTGCTGGTAGATATCTGTCCTGATGAAGGTCTCTCATTTGTTTACATGTTTAAGAAATGAATCAAGCTGAGGTGAGTTAAACTAGCATGATTAAGTGCTATTGATTTAAACTGTGTTGCATTCTAGAATGCTAAATGTGGATGATTAGAATCCATGTATTTCATGGAGAAATAGACAACCAATGTTAACCAATGTATCTGGGTGTTATTTCTTTAACCCAAAATTAATAAAATAAAATAATAAAATGAAATGGTACCAGAGGCAGAAATAGCATGGAAAGGTTAAGGAAAAATTCCCACTTGTTGTGTTCCTTCAAGTCATTTCCAACTTATGGAACCCTTAAGGCAACCCCATCACAGGGTTTTCTGGGACTAAGAGTGTATGGTACGCTCAAGGTCACCCAGAGAGTTTCCATGGCTGAGCAGGGAATCCAACTCTGGTCTCCAGGGTCATAGTTCAATGCTCAAACTATGATACCATCACCATTTCCACATGAGGCCCCTCCCGGAACTGCAGACCCCAGGATTCCATTGGATGTTGAAAGTGGAATCAAAGCGCTATAACAGTCTCGTGCGGAAATGGCCCATGCTGGCTTTTCCTACTACACTATGAAAAAGAAGAGAGGTTCAACACATTTCAGCATTTTTTTTGTTCAAAACTAATAATATGCAGATACGAAATGAAGCAACTAGATCAGGTAAGCCTCTATAAAAACTCGTTGAACCTTCTAGAGACCACTTGAAGGCTTCTTCCAAAAAAAGGTATCCAAGGATGATCTTTTATTTCACTAATGTACAGACATATGCTTTTGTTACGCACTGGGGAGTAGCTGGGGAATTAAGCTTATGTGCTCTTCCCATTTCTGTCTATTTTGCTTTTCATACATGCTTTGTGAAGTATTGCTTACTGCCCCAAAACTGAAAATCTGCTGCCCCAAAACTGAAAATCTGTGTTCCTTCAGATCTCCTCAACCATCCTCCTAATACCAATGCTGCAAAAAACTTTCAGCTAGACAGAGGATAAAGAAGAAAGGGGAGGGGCTCTCTGGGTGTAAAAAAACTTTGTAAAAAGGAGTTGTCAGAGGCTTTGTTAACTGAGTTACATGCATACTGTTGCAGCCTTTGCAAAAGGAGTGTATTGTTTTAGTGTACAGATTAATTGTTTTAGTACTTTGTTATGTTTGAAAAAGAAGATCATGTGCATAGGCCCTGTTTCTTTGTTTATTACCTCTATCCTGCCTTTCCTTCTGTGATTTCAAGGTAACATACATGGCTCCCTGCCTCACTACTGTATCCTTACAATGGCCACAATGGCCAGGTGGCCCCTCCCAAAACTGCAAACCCCAGGATTCCATAGGAGGTTGAAAGTGGAATCATCGTGCTATAACAGACTTGTGCAGAAATGGCCCATGACTCTGTAAAATGGGTCAGGCTGAAATTTCATGACTTCAAAATTAATTTCATGAATTTAATTTCATAGACTAGAAACCTGATAAGAAGTTAAAGGGATGCCTTCATGACAATTAAAAAAATAAAATAAAAGTAGTAAATGCTAAAAGCAGTGAACATGCAAGCCAAAGATGTCTTTTTTCTATGTATTCTCCTCTAAAGTTATTTTTCTATAAAACAATTTATACCATGTCCACTTTTTTTTGATGAACTTTTCTAAAATAGAAAAATAAAATGAACTCACTGATATTGTGCTCATAAATGTACAAGATGCAAGGGGAAAAGAATATGCAAGGACCAAATGGAAAACACTTGTGACATTTTTACTGCAAAAACAAATGTCTGTGAGTGTAATACCATGGACTGTGTGGTGCAGGAAAGTGAGGGTATCATGTTTATTACTTGACTACAGGAGAGGGGAGCAGAGGCCCTTTAAATATTGTTGGAAGTCCAACAGGCTAACAGACTGCCTTTATACTCTTTGACTATGGATTGTACTGGCTGGAGCTGAAGAGAAATTTAATCCAGCCATACATGCGGACGTACAAGCTGTCCATAGTTACAGAGTATTGACTCTGTTTACATCATCTTTGTACAATAGGTTGCCCATACTCGCGAGGGATACTTTCCCAGACTTAACACGAATTGCAAAAAATGCAGATAGCAGGGGTGGGGTGAGGCTGGAGCCGTGCCGGCCTTGCATGCCTCTCTCCTGCAAGGAATGAGTGTCAGTCTCTTCCTCACCTGAAAGAAGGATAGGAAGCCCAGCTGTGCCTCATTGTGCACCTTTCTGAGTCAGCTGCGCAGAGCAAGGACTGTGGCTGGCAATGGCAGCCACAGTCCAGGAGTGGATCACAGGTAAGCAAAACTGTGAGTACTGGTCACATGGAAATCTACTGTATAACAAAACAGGAGTTTTTCTTTTATTGCATGATAAAACCCTTGTTTCCTTTGATCTGTTGTTGTATCATACAGATAGAATGGGAAATTTCTGTGAAAATAATGTTTTTCTCCCTTTTACTTTCACTTGAAACTCACTTGAAACGACAGCAATGGATCTACTTAAACAGCATGGTTAGAAATGCCCAAAGCACGGTACCACTGATCTATGCAAATTACTCAGACATCTCAGCCTCTGATGTAAGGGAGAAGTCTCTCCTTGTATTGCACAATCTTGTCAACTTTCACTGTGGACTTTTCTACTTTTTTTAAAAAAATGTTTCTACTGTAATCCCCCAGAGGATAGTTCAAATATTGCTGAGGGAACAGCTGCATATTTCTAATATTACTCTCTGTTTTTGTAAAACGTCAGCATGCCTTCTACGTGAAAAGAAGTCATCCTGAGAGTCTTGTTTTTACGAAATAGCTGGATGAGGAAATGTGTAATTCTACCAGAGCTGTGAAGTACTCTTCATATTGAAAATTGCCATAGATTCAATGCCAGGTAAAGGATCAGGAACCCATGCTGTTCAACATTTGTTGGACTCCAACTCCCATAAGCCCAAGTCAGCATGGCTAAATAGTTACAAGAGTCAGGAATTTTCATCTAATAACCCCCAGTTTAAAGCTGCAGTTGCCCCAGTATCTGCAATGGCAGCATCTCAAAAGATCCAAAATACTTGCAGTGACAATAGCTCTCTTTTCCTCCTCCTCCTCCAATCAGAACATACAAAAACAAGTTATAGAGTTATGTTAGCATTTACATAACTCCCATTGATTTCAGCAATCTGTCCTAATTGGGACTAACATTAGATTTAACCAGTTTGTAATTACTTAGAAAGCAATGCCATAATCACTAAAAGCCAGCATGGATTTCTCAGAAACAAGTCATGCCAGACTAATCTTATCTTACTTTTATGATAGGGTTACAGGCTTGATAGATGAAGGGAATGCTGTAGATGTAGCATATCTTGACCTCAGTAAGGCCTTTGACAAAGTTCCACATGACATTCTTGCAAAGAAGCTATTAAAATGCGGGCTGGACAGGGCTACTGTTGGTTGGATTTGCGATTGGTTGACCGACCGAACCCAAAGGGGGATCACCAATGGCTGTTTTCATCGTGGAGAGAAGTGACTAGTGGGATGCCACAGGGTTCTGTCCTGGGCCCAGTGCTATTCAACATCTTCATCAATGACTTGGATGAAGGAGTGGAGGGCATGCTGATCAAATTTTCAGAGGATACCAAATTGGGAAGGGTTGCTAATACACCAGAGGACAGGATCACATTTCAAAACGGCCTTGACAGATTGGAGAGCTGGGACAAAGCTAACAAAATGAATTTCAACAGAGAGAAATGTAAAGTCCTGCACTTAGGCAGAAAAAATGGAAGGCACAAATATAGGATGGGGGAACACGTAGCTGGATAGCAGTACGTGTGAAAGGGACCTAGGAGTCTTGGTAGTTCACAAGCTGAACATGAGTCAGCGGTGTGATGTGGCAGCCAAGACAACCAACGTGATTCTTGGTTGCATCATTGAAGTATGGTGTCTAGATCAAGGGAGGTAATGGTACCACTCTATTCTGCATTGGTTAGGCCTCATTTGGAATGATGCGTCCAGTTCTGGGCACCTCAATTCAAGAAGGATGTTGACAAGCTGGAATGTGTCCAGAGGAGGGCGACCAAAATGGTGAAGGGTCTGGAAGCCATGCCCTATGAAGAACGGCTTAGGGAGCTGGGTATGTTTAGTCTGCAGAAGAGAAGGTTAAGAGGGGATATGATAGCCATGTTTAAATATTTGAAAGGATGTCATGTTGAGGAGGGAGTGGGCTTATTCTCTGCCGCTCCAGAAACTAGGACAAGAAGCAATGGATTCAAGCTGCAGGAAAGGAGATTCCACTTGAAGCTCAGGAAGAACTTCCTGATGGTCAGAGCTGTCCGGCAGTGGGATATGCTGCCTCGGAGTGTGATTGAGTCTCCTCCTTTGAAGGTTTTTAAGGAGGCTGTATGGCCATCTGTTGGGAATGCTTTGATGTGTGTTGGATTCGATGGCCCCTGTGGTCTCTTCCAACTCTATGATTCTATGATAACCCAAAACAGTGAATTAAATGTGAAAGCAAGTTTTTATTAATCATATTAATAGTAAATTTTGATTACTACTAAGTAATAGTAAGTATGTAGGAGGATGCTTTTGTGTTTAGCTGCCTTGAACTGCCAGGATAATCCAGGTACATGCTTGTTAAATAAAGAAATGTCTACCTCTGTTGTCATGATTAAAAAAAAAAAAAAGGGCAACACATTACTAGAACAGCCATTCCAGGTAAGCTGAGCACCTCAAAACTAATTGTGCTGATGACAACCTATATTGTAAGCTTGTTAAGTTTTATTCTTTGTGTAAGGATAGTACTAAATCTCTTCCATTCTTTATACCAAGATATGCAGAGATATAAAATAACACATTTTACTGTGTATTTGAAATGATTTAACTGTGTCTTCCTAGATATGAAAATGTAACATAATGCTGCAGTTCAGTAGCATCAGTCACAACTGATAACAGTATTAATTTCAAGAACTGCTATAAATAATAATGGAAGCAAATGGAATTTGTTTTTATTATTTTGTGAAAAAAAATCTGTTACTAATATTTCTTTGATTAACTGACAGTCTAAACAGGACATACGGCTGAGCTAGAAATATCATGGACTACCTCACTTTAGAGTTTCCTTTCTAGTCTTCTTTCAATGGCCGGTTGTTATTAACTGCCATATTTGTTGACATATTTTAGTTAGAACTAGAGTAAATTCTGTCTCTGTAGATTGGAGCAGCTCTATTGGTATGCCGTCTGTTTCTCCCAAGTACTCTGAGTGCAGCTTTTACTTCATTTTCTAAAATTGGCAGTTCATCTTCATATGGTTCTTCCTTGAATGAATCCATCAACTTTTCATCTCTTTTGTATGGTTCTTCTGTGTATTGTTTCCATCATATTTTATTTCAGCTTGGTCATGTAATGTGTTTCCCTGCTGGTTGTAGAGCAACCTCACTCTAGGACTAAATTTCCATTTGATTTCTCAGATCTTCTAGAAGAGGTCTCTTGTTCTTCTTTTTTTGTTGCCATCTTCTGTTTCTCTGCGCTGATTATTATAGTAATTCTCCTTGTCCCTGTGCACAAATCATTAAACAGTTGCATTCAGGGTTCTGACACTTACTTTTTTTTCCTCATCTGTCTTTAACTGCATGAAGAGTTTCATCTGTCATCCATTGATGCTTCTCTTTCTATATGCCTACAGATAGTATCTTTTTGCATTCCTTCCTGACAATGTCCCTGGCAGTAGTAAATTAGACTGAATTAAGTGAGACTGGCTATCAGTTTGAGTTGCAGATCTGCTTTACTCTGTAATGAACTCAGTCTGGGCAAACCCAGTGATTTTAGAATTTCATACATATTCCAGATGTAAAATTAAACCCATTAAATAGCAAACAGTGGCCATTTCTGCACTGGACTGTTATAGTGATATTATTCCACTTTCAACATCCTATGGAATCCTGGGGTTTGCAGTTTAGGGAAGGGCCAGGCGGCCCCTCCCTAAACTGCAAACCCCAGGATTCCATAGGGTGTTGAAAGTGGAATAATAGCACTATAACAGTCCAGTGCGGAAATGGCCAGTGACTAGTCACATAGGTTCAGAATCTAGTGGAAAGCAGAACATCTAATGTCTGCATGATATCCAACTGGTCTATATTTTTAAAGCCCAGGCAGTGCACTAAAGCTGTTATATTCACCACTGTAGATAGGAACTGTTTCTCTTTGCCTATGCTGATTATTTGTTGCTCTAAATGCCCAACATTAAGCTATCATTTAATACAATGAAGTTTTTTTTTCTTCATCTTTGGGCCATTTTATATAATCAAAGGATAGGGAGTGAGAAGGCCATCAACCAAATAAGCTCACTCCTTTGTGCTAAGACAAAATCTTCGCTCCTTACAGATCAGCCTATGCGCTTGTTCTATATGTCTTTCAATGTCTTGTTTTTAAAATACATTAAAATATAGCCTTCTACCCTAATGCTTTTTTGTTGTTGTTGTTTCTTTCTACCTAAAAAAGTCCTCTTGTACAAATCCAGCATGCACATGGGCCCATAGCATGGGCCTCATTGCATCATTATTTTGTAAAGATTTAAATCAGGATTTCCCATGCCTAGTCTAACACTCCAGTTTTTCTGCGTCATATGTTCAATTTTTGATCTTTCATAGTTTTCTGTAGGAAGTATAATTGTCAGTTGCTTCAAGTGCCCAGCCTAAAAATAGCCAGCAACTCTTCTTTTTGGGGAAGTTCCTTCTTCTTCTTCTTCTTCTTCTTCTTCTTCTTCTTCTTCTTCTTCTTCTTCTTCTTCTTCTTCTTCTTCTTCTAGTTCCAAAAAATGATTTCCCCCAGAGGAAGGAGAGCCTGGTGTCCCGTTTAAAAAAAATAAATAACAAAAGATAAATGACAGTATGCTGATGCTGTCCCTTATTACAAATGCCTAGCTTCTTCTGGGGTAAGAAATTCCAAGGCATCACTTCATATGGTATACACATTGTTGGCTTTTTCGGAAAGCAGAGATAACTGGGAACTTAGGGGTTTTTAAAAATGTTTGCATTTCAGTGGGAGTGCAGAGTTCTCCCCTGGATCTGATACTCTTCAAGATTTGTATCAGTGATGTATATATGTGACAAACCTCTATGTCAGTGGTTCTCAACCTGGGGGTCGGGACCCCTTTGGGGGTCGAACGACCATTTCACGGGGGTCGCCGCTCCTCAATCCTGCCCCCCTTTTAAAAGAAGGTGGCCTCACAGCCAGTGGGAACAGTGCTTCTGAGACCCCTGTGCTGGGGTTCAAACTGCAAACCCCAAGATTCCATAGGATGGTGAAAGTGGAATAATAGTGCTATAACAGTCTAGTGCAGAAATAGCCAGGATGACTTTCTCCTCTCGCTTTTGTTGTGCGTGGACCCTTGGCGCTTGCCACATACACGTGTTGTGTTCTTCGCCCTGACTGTCTTGCATTCCTCACTTTTTATATGTTCAACGTCCGCACTCCCTTTAAGGGAGGGAGGAAGGGAGGGAGTGAAACAAAACGCGTCTGCTTATGCCGCCACCATCTTTCCTCTCTCCCTGTCCTTTCCTCCCTGCACCTCGTGTAAAATGTGGGCTGTTTCGGCATTGCCTTTGGGAGTGACTGGCTTTTTGAACTGTGGAAACTCAACATTCAGAACTAGAACTACTGCCTTAATTCTGGCATTGATGGATGTATAATCAATAAAAATTATTTAAAAAGCGGGGGGAGGGTTACCAGTTTTTAGGCATTAGAAGTCTATCCAGAGCAGTGATTTAGGGCAGTGTTTCCAATCTATTTGATGTTGGAAATAACTAACTAACTAACTAACTAACTAACTAATAAATAAATAATAACGAAAATGATTTTAAGGTTGGGGGTCACCACATGAGGAACTGTATTAAGGGGTCGCGGCATTAGGAAGGTTGAGAACCACTGCTCTATGTCTTCACTTCTAGCTATTTATAAGAGCACAACATGCGCGACACCCTTTGTCTGTATCTCTCATCCTTGTACTATTATGAGAAACTTGAGCATTTAATAACTTGTCATCCAGATCCCCAGGCTTTCAATTTTATGTATGTGAGAAGTCTAGGTCATAAGTTAAGTCAGTCTTCCTATTAGGCAAAGAACTTGACCCTCTTCAGTTCCAATTTAATATATTTATTAAGCAATCCAGCAAAGAGAGGTTCAGAACAACGTCAGTTGCTTTTAAAGAAATGAACATGAATTGAACTAACATTTTTCTAGCTCAATGGTTCTTAATTTGAGGCTTATGGAGCCCTCACGGGGGTCCGTGACACCAACAGCAGCAGCAGCAGCAACAGGGATATGACAGCAGGGGGTGGTTGGATGCCAAAACTGCTCCTTTGTTTGCAGACAAGGGAGCAGTTTGGGCACGTGCACATGCCTGCCCCTGTTTCCCTTTCATCAGGGACACGGCAGCAGGGGGTGTGATTGTTGAGGGACATGGTGACAGGCACACACGCACACTCAAACTGTTCCCTTGTTTGCAAACAAGGGAGCAGTTTCAGCATCTGCACCTTCCTGCTGCCACACCCCTGATGAAAGGAGCATAGTGGCAGGCATGTGTGTGTACCCAAACTATGACTCTGAGAACCAGGATCTGAATCCCCACTCAGCCATAGAAGCCCACTGGGTGACCTCTGGCAAGTCAGTTTTCTAAGGGGAGAGACATGATGGCTAGAAAGAATCTCCCCCTGTCAGTGGCACTTTGTTGTTGCGTGCCTTCAGGTCGCTTCTGATTTATGGAAAACCTATGTTTTGAACAGGGTTTTTTTTTTTTGCAAGATTTGTTCAGAAGAGATTTGCTTTTGCCTTCCTTTGAGGCTGTGAGAATGTGACTTGCCCAAGGTCACCCAGTGTCTGAGCAGGGATTTGAATCTTGGTTTCTGAAAGCCTTTAATAAACAAACAAACATTTGAATATCTAAATATATATATTTGAATATTTAAGTCTAAATTTAATATTTAAATCTTGAGTTAAGTCTTAGGGGTCTCCAGCAACAAATTGTATTTACAGGGGGTCCTTGGTAAAGAAAAGGTTAAGAACTACTGATTTAGCTCATTGAAGTGGTTTGCAGACTCAGAAGACTCATGGTTTTCTTTACCAACTGCATGAAAGAAAGGCTTCTTCTTTTACACAAGAAGGTGTTCCTCCCAGGTTGAACAGCTCCCCGAGGGAGGTGGAATTCAAACTGACCAGTCAGTAGCCTAGGAGGTTCTGACTATCCATCCTTCAGGTGATTTAGGCATATAAATAGTATATAAGTATATAAGTAGGTGTGGGGAGGAAGGCAAAGGTGGAGAGTTAGCCTTTAGCACTGCAGAATTTTGGTACTATAGCTGGTTGGCCAGTCCTGCGTAGACATTTTCTTTTTTCAGAGACCTTTCTAGTAAGTAGTGGAAAGGTGGAATTCTTTAGAAATGGTGGGGGAATCCATATCGAATCTGCAGAGGACATGAAAGTGGGAGGGACAGTTAACACTTCAGCAGATAGAAATAAAAATCAAAGTAAACTTGGGAGCGTGCAAAATCGGGCAGAAACTAACAAAATGAAATTCAACAGAGGTCCATGCAAAGTTCTATGGAAGTCAGGGAGGGATGGTTGTTAAATGCATAGGTGTGGGATGCCTAACCTAAGAGCACTATGTGTAAAAAGGATTCCAGGGTTGCAGTCGTTTATAAGCTCAAATGAGTCAGCAGTATAATATGACTATAGAAACAAGAATAGTGCAACTTTAGGTTGCACTAATCTGAGTTGTTTTCAATTCATGAGATTTGGTGGCTATGTCTTACTCTTCATGAGATAGGATACCCTTCAATTGTCCCAGTTTGGCAAGGACAGTTCTGATTAATTCTCTGTTAATCCATTTTTTCAGAGACTTTTAAAATGTCCCATTTTTTTCTCCTCCTTTTGGTCTCCTACTTAATTCAATTGCTGCAACTGAGTTCAATGTGCAAAAATAGTTTGCACTTCATTAGTGGGGTGGGGAGTGGAAGGGGTGAATTCTTGCCCTTCCCTGTAATCTCAGGTAAAAGCCTCTCCTAGTCTTCCTCATTAATTATTTTGCCATCTCGACCACACCCTGATGCTGCTTGGCCACACGTGTCCAGATTTTCAACTGTGAATTGCTGGAGGGTATATATCGGTATCTCTGCTGGAGTCACGTCTCCATTTCCGGGCAACGCACTTTAAGAGAAAAACTGGAATGAGTTTGAAGAAGGGCAATTAAAATTGGCCAGAATATGGGCCTTATGAGAAAAGGTACAATGGCAGCTGGTGGCTTCCCTGATCACAAATTTGAACCCCATTTCCAGCCCTATGTTAACACATGACACTCACTGACTCCCAGATTGTATTCTCAGTTCTTCCAGGCCTCACAGATTAAACTTGGGATAGAAGAGACCACCTTTCCCCAATGTAGCCCATAGGCTGATCAGGAGAGGCTTAGAACATTCTGTAACATAGATTCTACCCAAGTCAGGCAGTTGGTAAATTGCTCTGGGATTTGAGTTTGAACTTTAAAGGAGCTATTAAAGGTGCTGAACCCTGTCCCCAAAATATGCTTAGCACTTTGGAGATCTTGTTTAAAGTTCAGACTAAATCTCATAAAGGATTCACTGAGATGGAAGCTGCAAGCCACCAATAGAAAATATATTGGGAGAAAAAGTAGGATATAAATCAAATGCCTACCTATCTACATGCATTATTGTTGTGTGTCTTCAAATCATTTCCAACTTATGGCAATCCTAAGGCAACCCTATCACAAGGTTTTCTGGGGCTGGGACTGTGTAATGCACCCAAGGTCACCCAGTGAGTTTGCATGGCCAAGCGGGGAATAGAATCCTGGTCTCCAGAGTCATAATCCAACACTCAAACCACTATACCTCACTGGCTGTCTACATCCATCCATACATCCATACATACTTAAAAGCAGGTAGTTTTTAGCCTGGAAATTAGAAGACTGAGAAGTGACATGGCAGCACTCTTCGTATGCCCAAGGGATTATTCCAAAGAACAGAACAAAAATTTAGTCCCTGCTGCCTCTGCTGTCTTAGGTGTTAAAGGGTTTTGGTTGGACCTATGAAGAACTTTTGTAACAGTAAAAGATGTTTGGGAGTAGAACTAATTAAGTAGAAGAATGTAAGACTCTTCCTTTCTGTACACGCAGAAGTTGGGCAATATTGGTAAAGGATTTCATGCATGGGGTGAATGGGTCATGGATTTCATGCACTGAACAGGGATCAGTGGTTTTCAACCGTTACCCCTCTAAATATTTTGGACTTCCAACTTGAAGAAGCAGCAGCCACTGTGGCTAAAGGATAGGGGGTCTGGAAATTAGAGTCCAAAGATTGAGAACCACAGGAATAGTTGTTCAAAAAGATTCTTTCCAAGTAGATGTTTTGACAAGGTAGAAACAAAAAGCAAAACACATCCACAAGTGGCAAGCCCACTGGGCCATATGAGGTCTCTAGAGAGAAGAGAAATCTGATATCCATGAAAGTGCCCCTGTTTCCTCAGCGTTGCTCCGTTGACTTCCCCTCTCTGTTCCTTAGTCTCATTTTCCCCAAACACTCTCTGTTTGTTGCAGTTCTGTGGAAAGAAATTAAGCAACTCCCCTCCCTTCCTCTGTTGTCTAGAAAGATGTGTGTTTATATATGAGACTGGTTCAGTTTCCAGGGGAGGGGATTATATTTGGTTTTATTTTTGAGTGGTAAGTAAGTAAGAAAATGTGCAAGCAAATTTGTAGCTGCTAGATTAGAATAAGGGATTGCTTTGGGTAGCATAATGGAATATGTATTTTTAGTGTATATTTGAATAACAGTCACAATATAACATGCTCACTAAAGACAGGGTATATGTGTGGTGCCAGCATCAGAGCTAGTATGATGCAGATTACAGCCCTGGAGATCAGGGTTTGATTCCCCACACAGCCATGGAAACCCACCAGGGGACCTTGGGCATATCACATACTCTCAGCCTCAGAAAACCCCATGACAGGTTCGCCTTAGAGTCACCATACATTGAAAATGACTTGAAAGCGCACAACAACAATATGTGCATAGTTGATTATGTTAAGAGAAAACAGCTTGTTATAATCTTCTATATAGTCCAAAATGTTTTTATTGTGTGTTATGTTTTTGCATTTACATTGCATATATTTCATTAATTTTTATTAGACCTTGAAAAAAGAAATATATTTCCAAAATAAGCTGAGGAGGAGGAGGAGGAGGAGGAGAATGATGGGGGAAAGAGGAGAATGCACAGGATGGGCTAGGCCCATATATGACCTAACTGGATGTCCAAAAATCCATATTCTTAGAGCTGAAATCCACATATGTGCATGCATAGTTAAAAAAGCAAGATCTTCTGAAAATTGAACTATAGTTGTAAATATTCATCTTTCATTCTTGGAATATAAGTCTTTTAGCAACAATGAAAACACACATAATCCAACTATGTTCACCATAAATTAAATTCCATATTGCAAACATACACATGAATCTACTTGTGAGCATGTGCATCTACAAATGTCAACCAACCAAAAAAGTTTAACTGCTGGGCACACTCACGTCATCATATGCCACAAGGAAGTACTGGCCTAAGTCCTGTTGTTAGTCCTGACTAGAGTAGACTCATTCAGTCAGTTGGATTTATCTATATGTTGACTCACCATTTAAAAATTGATTGAATACATGCACTGTAGTTGGCACTAACCAAAGATTGCCAGTCATTATCTGTTTTGTTGTCATTGTTGTGTGCCTTCAAGTCATTTCAGGCTTACAGTGATCCCAAAGTAAATCTATCATGGGGTTTTCTGGGGCTGAGAGTGTGTGGCATGCTCAAGGACACCCAGTGGGTTTCCATGGCTGAGTGGGAAACTGAATGCTGGTCTCCAGGATCATAGTCCAACACTTAAACTGCTACATCCCACTGGCTCTTATTATCTGGATTACATCACCAAATTTAGTTAAAGTAGACAATATCTTTCTGAAAATGCTTAGTGGTGTCCAATATACCTGAAACATAATTTTTTGCTAAACCAAATGTAGTTTTTAACATCTAAGTTAATTCTACATGGGAGCCAGTGTGGTCCAGTGGTCTGAACGTTGGACTATGACCCTCAAGATCAGGATTCAATTCCCTGTTTGGCCATAGGAACCCACTGGGTGACCTTGGATGCGTTACACACTCTCAGCCCCAGAAAACCCCGTGATAGATTCCCCTTAGGGTCACCATAAATCAGAAATGTCTTGAAGGCACAACAACAACAACAACAACAACAACATATAGGAGTTTTTCCAAGGGCACACAAGACCAAAATTTTATGTTTTGAAATTAGGGAAGATTTGTGTGTGTGTGTGTGATTGATTTGCAAAAGACAATCTCACTGTTTAGGCTAGTTTCATTAACTTAAATTTCAGTGCTTTCCTCAAAGTTTCATCCCTATACTTGTTGCTTTCAGTTTCACTGAGGATATGATTAATGTCTGACTAGTGACTTATTTACATCACATGGATTTCAATTTATTAACTCTGATTATGTCTGCATCCAATCTATTAAATGTATAGCATCCAGCATCACTGAATGGGAGCATATGCGTGTTGTCACACAATCTCAGCTCCAGAAAACACCATGATAGGTTTGCCTTAGGGTCACCATAAGTCAGAAGTGACTTTACGGCATACAACAATAACAACAAGTTTGTCCAAGACTTCTGGGGTACTTTCAAGACTAAACAAATGCCATACAACATGAGCTTTCATTTACAATTTCTTGTTGTGTGCCTTCAAGTCAATTATAGCGCCCCAAGGCAAACCTATCATGGACTTTTCTTGGTAAGATTAGTTCAGGGTGGTTTGTCATTGTCTTCCTCTGAAACCGAAAGAAATGTGACTTGCCCAAGGTCACCCAGTGGATTTTCATGGCAGAGTAGGGATTTGAGCCCTGGTCTTGCACAATTTTAGTTTAACACCCAAAACACTACCACACTGCTTCTTCGTGTATAATGCATCTGATGTGGTTGGCTGTAGTCAATGAAAACTCATGCAGTAACATATATGCTAGCCTTTAAGGTACCACAGGCCACTGTTGTTTTTGCTGCAACAGGCTGATGGGCTCACAAAATTCCATTAAAAAGGCCACTTCTCCATGGCACCCAGCTGTGGTCTAGCAAAATATATGGCCATTCATGATCTGGAAATGTCTGGCATCACTGCCCAAGACTGAATAGTGTGCTTCTATATTCAGTAACACAGTTCTGTATCTAAAGCAGCAGCATTGGGACTTTCTCCCTCATCTAGAGTCCTCCATGGCTCCAAAAACCTTTTCCAGTGTGGCTTCAGCAAAATCTCATTTCCTCAATTTTGGAACAGGTTTTTAGATATATAGAGGGCTACATATCAAGGACATGATCATTAGTTCTGATGGCAGCAGCAGAACGTAAGTACACAACTGGATCCTGGCCAGTATTAAGATGTAATTCTTGTTTTGGAGATTCTTCACACAGTTTTGACTTTGTTCTTTCAGAAGAAAACTTATATTGATCTTTTCGTTGTCATGTAACCTTTATTTTTTTAAAAAATAATTTTGTTAAAGTTTAAAGTAAAAATAACTCCCCCCTTCCCCACTTTCAAGCTTTTTTCTTTTTTTTCAGTTGAGTTTGCTTGTTTACATTCCATTCATACATAGTTTCTGCTTAAAGGATAATCTTACATTGTTGCATCTTATATTGTTACATTGCTGCTTTGTTACATTGCCTTATTACATTGTTGCCTTGCATTACATACAATCTTGCTTTGTTCCTTTTTCTTTTCTTATTACTATGTCTTTATCCAATTTAAGACTTCTCTCCATTCCCTTTCAAAGTTCTGGATAGACTTATTTTTCAGTGAAAATGTTAGCTTTTCTATCTCTATCATATCCAGAACTTTTAATTTCCATTCTTTTATATCAACATGGTTCCTTTCTTTCCAATATTGTGCATATGTCAATCTTGTAGCAGTTATCTAATATAACAATGTCTTCTGGTGACATCTTATCTCTCTTTGTTGCCCCAACTTATTTAACAAATAAAACTCTGGCTTCATTTCAAAATTTAAATTGTAAATTCTTCGAATTTCGTAATGTATTTCCTTCCAAAATTTCCTTGCTATCTTACAGGTCCACCACATATGAAAGAAAGACCCCACCTTTTCATCACATTTCCAACATCTTTCATTTCCATTTTTAGTTATTTTCAGCAACCTTTCAGGTGTCATATATCATCCATGTAGCATTTTATAAAAGTTTTCTCTTAAATTTAAACTTGGTGTAAATTTTATGTCTGTTTTCCATATCGTCACTCATGTATCCAACTCAATTGGATGTCCAATATTTTGTGCCCGTCTAACCATATTATCTTTAACAGTTTCTGATTCCATTTCTCTTTGTAACAATAGCTTATAGAAGTTGGAGATTCTCTTCTTTTGGTTCTCCTTCGTCAATAAGATTGCCATGTAATGTTTCATAGGGAAAGTGAAACTCCAAACCTCTCACGTCCAGATAGTAAATGTAATTACACTGTTTTACAGTTAGGAAATCCAGACACATTGCTACTCTTCCAGTGCATCATTAAATACAATGGATTAGTCAGAAGTCTGAGTTCTGATTTTTTTCAAAAAGAGACAGATGGTGAACATGAAAGATCTTCAGACTGGTGGGGCTGTTCTGTAAATGCCCTCTTTTTGACCTTTTCAGGAATACTTATTTCTCCAGAGAAACAGAAAGAAAACAGAGTTGCCAAATTTGATGCAGATATTGTCTTCCCATGATGTTATGCAATAACTTCATCACCATTCCCAGAGCACTTAGAAAAACAAACATGTGACAATAGATGTATTTTTTAAAAAATGAAGTGGGAGAGGGATGCAGATATTCCCACTGCAGGGGTAGCTACACTGTAGAGTTAAAGCAGTTTGATACCAGTTGATCTGCAGCATCAGAGCAATCTTAGGGCAACTTAGAAAGCTTTAATGCTGTAGTTCAGGGGAATTTGTTAAAGAACTGTAAGGCTGAACATGCTAAGGCAATGTATTATACAGTCACAGACCATCAAAATACAAGACATCCACCACACAAAATACAATATAAACAGTAAACAATAGAAAACAGCACAAACAAGTAGCAGCTCAGTAGTTATTTGAAAAATTAAAAAGAATAAACATAACACAATTAAACAGAGGAGAAAAAGATCTAGCAAAAATTACTTATGAGTCCAAATATTATTTCTATGAATCTTGGCAGCTGGTAAAAGAAATGTTGCAGTAATTTCTGCCGCATGTTTATTAGCATCTGCTAATAAATAAATAACCAGACTGTCTTCTAGGACATTTGTTACCCTGCTTGCTGAAGGTCCCTTAGGGGGATTCCCAACACCTATCAAAATTACCACTTGTGGGGAAAATTAGCTATGAGCACTGCTTTAGCAATGCAAAGAGGACAGGGTAATTAAGGATCTTTTACTCAATGTTTACGGGGTCAGGCTCAGTCAGAAATCACACAAAAAGGTCCAATGAATAACTTTATTGAATAGTAATAGTTCGCACTAACACAAACACACACACACATATCCAAGGGCTAATAGAAATAAAGAGTGGAAATAAGATAGAGGGATTGTTGAGGGATTCACAGCTTGGGTGATACTGCACCTCTTCCTGAAGTCCTTGGTCCAGGAAGCGGCGATTGAACAGCAGCTCAGCGATGAGATGCTGAGGAGATTTGCACAGCTGTTGGGAGGGGGGACCGGTCAGTTGGTATGACTGAGAGGCATCATACTCCTTCTCCTTGCCTCGCCTTTCTCTCCTTGCCTAACTAGCCCCAAAACAGGGACTATTTGTAGGAAAAATTTACTTTGAAGGCAAATCCTTTCCCGGGGAAAACAGGGACAGAAAAGAAAAACAACTCCACACCTGACATTTCTCTGATATCGGAAGATAACAAGATGTCATCCCAGTAAAAGGATCTTCCTCCGCTTTGAGGCTGCGGTGTGAGTTTCTAGAGATGGATTTGATAAGGTTTTATGGCTTCCAGTGCCCAACTTTCCAGGAACACTTTTACTCCCTTCAAGTGGACTCCTTAAAGGTTAAGGACCTTTTGTCCACCATGGGTTATCACAACATGAGGTCTCCTGTTGCTACGTGACTGGGGAGTTTACTGGCCTGACCTGGTTCGTTCGATCGTACGACTGTTATTGCCTACGTACACATTCGAGTGACCTCTCTGGTGGGTTAGATTAATTTTATATCAAAGTTGTAGACCCCGGTACAGGCTTTACCAAGGGGGCAATACATTTATATGAGAGAGGTGTAATTTGTCATATGCATTCATCTCTGTAAAAATTGCAACCAAAAACACAAAAGATATGGACTCTGCTAATCCTGTCTCAACACAGACAAATACAACTTTTGTAAGGACTTCCGTGGCAACAACTAGAGAAGAGACTCAGTTGGGGGAGGAACCAGCAGCCCATAGCTCTCTATATAGCTATAATCTCAGTCTCTGGAGCTCAGCAAACAGGAGTTCCCAGCGAACAGGCAATGCTGGCAGGTGTTTTGTGTAGGCTTTTAGTGGGAGAATTTTGAGGGAGAAACCTGGAGTTCTGTTTCAGTGTATGCTTAGGACTACCCAATATGGACAGTGAGAGAGCTGCTGCAGTCACCTGCAATAGCTGTGGCATGCTTGGGTTCTTGCCAAAGGATGTGGATAGCTACACATGCAGCAAGTGCAAGTTGGTTGCCTTTTTGGAAGAGAAGGCCCAGCAACTTAAGGCCAATGTAATTATCTTGAGCATATTAGGGAATATGAAGTTTTCCTGGACAGAGCAGAATAGACTATCCTGGATGAGGAACACACAGAGGATGTCTCTGAGGAGAAGGTTAGTTCCCAAACATAGGAGGTAGACATTTGGAGGTCTGTGACACACAGCTACAAAATCATTTTGAAACCCTCTCCCTTATGATGAGAAACAAGAGCAACCGTGTCAGTCTTCAAAGAACCTGCAGGTGACTTTGGAAGATTCAGCACATGGAATGGCTGCCAATCACCACAAGAGATGTGTGGAGGTGGTAGAGGGTCTTCCTGCTGTGAGGAACAGAAGCAGTGGTTTGCAGACCTTGAGTCCTGGATGTCTCAAGAGGTGTCCCCAGGGCAAAAATCCATGATGTAACATAATGACTGACAAGACTCATCAAGCTCACTGACTGTTCCCCCTTCCTTTTTGTCCATGTGGGAACCAATGAATCTGCAAGGTATAGCTTTCAGGATATCACAAGTAGACAATATCTTTCTGAAAATGCTTAGTGGTGTCCAATATACCTGAAACATAATTTTTTGCTAAACCAAATGTAGTTTTTAACATCTAAGTTAATTCTACATGGGAGCCAGTGTGGTACAGTGGTCTGAACGTTGGACTATGACCCTCAAGATCAGGATTCAATTCCCTGTTTGGCCATAGGAACCCACTGGGTGACCTTGGATGCGTTACACATATCACAAGGGATTACAAGGCTTTGGGTAGGAATTTGAAGGAGCTTGATGTACAGGTTGTCATTTCATCTCTCCTCCCAGTTGAAGGACATGGCCCAGGAAGAGAGGGAATAACAGCAGAGGTGAAAAACTGGCTCTGCAGATGGTGCCACCAGCAATGATTTGGTTTCTTGGCTCATGATACATGGTTTCATGATGATGGACTTCTGGCACCTGATGGGTTGTACCACACAGCAGTTGGCAGGAACATTTTTGTGAAAAGTCTCAAAAATCTGATCAGGAGGGCTTTAAGCTGAGTTACATGATGGAGGGAGACAGTACTCTTGAGGTCAGGAGTTCATCAAATGCTGGAGATGCCAGCAGCTGGTAGCCAGCCAAGGCTTACAGCTGTTTAATTAGAATCTCTTAGCAGCAGCCACAAGCAAAGTTTCTATTAGTCTGTTAGCAGATGTAGATTATTCTACACCTAACTATGTAATCCTACAAAAATTATTAGTAACCCTCGCCATGAAGTTTTGCATCGTTAGATTTCTTATTGCTCAAAAAGTCTGTAAAAGTCCCTTCCAATCAATCTTTCAAGAAATCTTCAATTGGCTTATCCTTTAAAAACCCATGTTAATTTGGCAATTTGAGCTAACTCAGCAATATTAGCAATCCATTCTTCTGTTATCAGTGTTTCAGTCTTTTCAAGTTTGAGCAAACAATATTCTCGTAGTTGTTGTCATATAGCAGTCCATAGTTGCTTGCCAATTCTTTATCCATAATACCCAGCAAAAATGTTTCTGGTAAAATTACAAAATCCATGTTTAATTTTTTTGTATTAATATGTAAATCATACACTAATAACTTTTCACTTTCTTACAAGTCTACCACAAATGGAAAAGGGAACACATCTGCATACCAACAGATATCGATTTCTGCATTTTTGTGATTAGATACTGTTACCCTGATTTCTGGGGGTCCCGTGAGGGACACCTAAGTGCGCTCCAAATTACAAGGTTGGGAATTAGTCAAAAGAGCACAAGCTAGCAATGCGAGAGGCAGGGCAATGGAGCGAGATCTTTTACCCAATGTCTACGGGGTCAGGCCAAGTCAAGGAACAAACAGAAGTAAAATAATAATTGTTGTTTTTATTAAAATACAGCCAAACAAGTGTATGCAACACACTCACACAGAGAACTATAGAAATAAAGTTTGGAGTTGGATAGAGGGATTTTGAGAGGAAGTTTTGGTATGGGAAATACTACACCTGTCCTGAAGCCCGGGTAGTCTGAAGAAGTTCGTGGAAATGAAGTTTCTCAGCACATGGAGCTGAGGGGAAGGGTCGCCAGATGAAGTGACAGCAAGGCGGGACGGAAGCCAGGAGCGATCCGAGGAAGCGCTTAAAGTCAGGGGTTCTTATAGGGGAAAATGTGGCCGTAGGCTAGTCCATACTTGGGGACAACAATGAGTTTCGGGCTGAAGCCTCCGAAAGGCCAGAATTTTACATAATTGAGTTAAGATCGAATTGTCAATAGAGTAGCCAGTGTGCAAATGCGAAGTGCTTCACAGATGAGTATTCGGCTCATCAAGCTGCCTGCTTGGGGCAGGGAGTCCTTTGTAAGTAGCATGCATACATAATGCGGTACTTGCCTTGAGGTCTCCTAAAGCGGCAGTCTGGCTATTTCTGGCCTGCCTGTATTTGTTTGGAATGTTTCGGTGACTAGCGGCCGTGCCTGTATGTGAGCTTGTCTGGGGGCCTTGCAAGCATGTGGAGGAGAAGGGGGTAGAGAAGGCCAAATTATTGATACCAAAATGATATCTAATATCCCACAAGTCCGGGCTAGAAACTGCGGCAACAATACAATCTATACATTGTCTTACACACATTTTCTTCTAAGTTATTGTACGAAGTAAATTTTATATACATTACATTTACATTTTCCCCACACATCAATTTGAATATTGTGCCCAATATTTTGAGCCCTCTTTATCATATACTATTTGATAGGCTCATCCTCTATCTCCAGTTTCAAAAGATATTTGTATACTTTTTTTGATAGTCATCATGTTTGCACAACTCTAAATAAAACTAATTTTCTCCAGCCTCTATGGCTAGATCTCTCTTATGATTAAATCTATCCTTAAGTTGCATATAAGAAAACCAATTAAGATATTTGTCTTCCTTTAGAAGCATTTCAGTTTATTTAAACTTCCAACTACTTCAAAATAAAAAGGGTCATCATAAAACATGCATCTCTAATTTTTAACTCATTATTTCCTGAAAAAGACTTCCTGCAATGAAGTGGGTAATATTTTTTTAGGAAAATGAATCTGCTTATGTTTATACCAAAAGTGTAGGCAAGTCTTACTAATACAGTGATTTTGAAATTCAGCATGAGCCTTAACCAAATATACCATGCCACCTGAATCTTAAATCTTAACCTTCATGTTCTGAGAGTCTCTCACCTCTAAGCAATATCCATTCTTTCAACCATGCAAAAAAACAGGCCTTATAATGCAGCTTGATATTGTGCATTCCCAGAATACCCCTTTCTTTAGTATCATACAATGTTTTAAGTTTTATAGTGGGTTGCTTTGCCTGTCAAACAAATTGGGAAATTTCCTTCTGCCATTTGTACAAAACATATTCCATTTTTTATAATGGTGATTATTTGGAAGTAAAATGAAACCTTTAGCAAAATACCTGCTTTTACTGCAGTTCTCCACCAAAAGGATAAATTTAACTTCCCCCTTTTTCTAAGTCTCTTTTAATTTCTTTCCAGACCCCTTCATTATTATTTTAAAAAAACAGACTATTATGCTCTGTGTTTGTTGCTCCCAGATATTTAATCCCTCCTTTTTCTACTTTAAAGTTGGAAAGAGAAATTAATTCGTTTTCTTTCTCTGAAATCAAATTTTCAGTCAACAATTTTGTTTTATCACAGTTCATTTTAAACACGGAGCATTCCCCAAATGTCTTATTTTCCCCCAAAATAATCTTAATTGAGTCCAATGGATTTTGTGTCATTATCACAAGATCATTCAGATAAGCCCTCAACTTATGATGTTCTTTTTTTCATTCTCACTCCACTAATTCTATCATCTTGTCTGATTATGTCTCAGTAAAATCTCCAGTGCCAAAAATAAACAGGAAGGGTGACACAAGACAACCTTGTCCGGTTCCCTTTTACATCTCAATCAGTGTTTGATGTCATTTACTAAAATCTGGGCTCTTGGAACAGAATATATTGTCTTTATCATCCGAATAAATTTTTCACCAAAGTCCATTCTCTCCAATACTTGAAATAAGTAATTCCAAGAAGTATTATCAAATGCCTTTTCTGTGTCTAGGATAGTCAAAGCAGCCTTTTTATCATTATGATATTCTTAGTATTCGATGATGTTAAGAACAATTTTTACATTACACCTTACTTGCCTTAATTGGAATAAATCCACTCTGAGCCTCACAGATATTCAGAGCAATATATTTCTGCAATCTGTTGGCCAGAATAGTAGTAAGTATCTTATAGTCATTCCTTAGTAATAAGATGAGTGTACAATTGTTAAAAGTCCCATCTCAGACCTTGTTTAACACAAAGAGAACCACAAGTATTTTTATCCTAATAGTGTGTGGGAGAGAATTGTTCTGTTCCTTGGAATCTTATTTGTAAGACTGATTTCTCATACATGTGTTTTAGCAAGTCTGGCCAAGAATCTAGACTTTAAGTCTCCTTTCTTTTTTAAAAAAGGCATCTTCCAGCAAGTTGATGAACTTACTGGCAAATACAATCAAATGCATCTCATCTATAAAGTCTTCATCTGAGATGAATATAATCTAAAAATGGGTTGTTGTGACAGGTATCTCTTTGATGCCATAGGACTGTGAGGAAGAATGCCTTCGTGGTCTATCTATTCTTATTACTACACAGACCAATATCCATTTCACAGATAAAAACTGGAACACATGTGGCTGGGTCACACTGGAATTTGTTCAAGATGGCCAAATTTATTAATAAAGAAGAAGATAAAAGCTAAGAGACACTGCAGCAATTTGCTTTTCCCTTGGCCTTTTGGGAAGGACAAGACTTCCCTTCCTGTTCTCTCCCATCTACTAAGGGCCTTTCTACACTACACAGTTATAGTGCTATTTTTCCACTAACAATATCCTGTGGAATCCTGGGGTTTGCAGTTTAGGGAGGGGCCTTTAGAATTCTCAGCCAGAGAGCTCTTTGGCCTCAGTAAACTACAGGCCCCAGAATTCCACAGGATGTTGAAAGTAGAATAACTGTACTATAACAGTGTAGTGTGGAAAGGCCTTACATTAACTGAGAGCAAACGACTTTTGCACTTGGAACTCAGCTTGCAGCAATTGAAGTAAGTTGAGAACAATGGGGGAAAGGAGGGAGGGGAGGAGAAAGAAATTGGAACATTTTAAAAATAGCTGAAAAATTGGGGTGACAGAAGATTAATTGGAATTGTCCTTGTCAAATCAGGACAGTTGGAGGGTGTGAATATTAATTTACAGGTCTAAAAAAAAGAAGTACAGTCATCCCTCCATATTCACTAGGGTTAGAGTCACAGGACCCCTGTGAAAGTGGAAGAACTGTGAATAACTCTATGCCTCTCAAACCATATTTAACACAGAAAAAAATATGATCACCATGTTCAACCCACCATGGATTCCTTTGAGGCATCAGAGTTCTTTCATAAGGCAGAAGTGGGTGGATGGTGGGGCTTACTGCCACCTCCACTGCTGCCCCACACCATTTTCAATAGGGACTTAGAAGCCTCGTTCACAGTCTCTCAATCACACAAGGCTTGCAGTCCCTATTAAAAATGGCATAGGGAGGCAGCAGAGGTGACAGCAAATAAATCTGTGAATAATCAAATCCACAAAAGTGAAACCTGAAAATGTGGGGGGCTGACTGTAATCGTAGAAATCAGTACTGTACAACAAAATCCTGTTAGTATGGGCCATAAGAGTGTCAGAATTAGATACTCTTTTACCTAGCCATTCTTTACTTTAGGTTTTCCTTTTTTATTTGTTACTATTCTGTTGTATCACAATAAATCTCAGGGTGAGGTCCAGTCAATAAAGTCACCCAAAAACCATCCGAGACTATTCATGTACATTGAAACAATCTGAAAAACTTTAAAGCTGTTTATCAACACTCACAAAATAAATAATCAGAAACCTTATTTAACATAGGGAATGTTCCCTTGCTTAACATTCTACTGAAAGCAGAGCCACAAGTATTTTCATCATAGTCATGTGTGGGAGGTAATAGTTCTGTTCCTTGGAATCTTATCTGTAAGATTGTTTTCTCATCCTTGATGTATGTGTTTTAACAAGGCTTACCAAGAATTGAAACTGTAATTCTCCTTTAAAAAAAAAATCCTTCCAGAAAATTGATGAATATCCTCGCAAATACCATCAAATGCTTCTTAACTATAAGGCTTCCAGCTGAGGCTGATGTAGAAAGTCTGAGATTATGTATGTATGCTGGTATGCTCTGTACATTTCTGTTTTACAGGTTGAGATATCTAGGGAACAGAATTTTCTAATATCACTTCAAGGAACGGGAATGAACTGACTCCAAGTCTTTGCAGTGATCACCTGTCCGAGATAGTATGTTCACTATATTCTATTGCAAGAGCAATAGAGGAGATATTGTTGGACTCTTCCAGACATGGTTGAACTGCAGTTCCTGTCATCTCTGACCACTGACCATGCTGACTGGCACTGAGTAGATTTTTATTTCAATAGTATTGGAAGTGCCAGAATTGGTGGTGGTGGTGGTTGTGTGCTTTCAAGTTATTTTCAACTTGAGGCAACCCTAAGACGAACCTATCACTGAGTTTTCTGGGGCTGAGAGAGTATGGTGCACCCAAGGTCACTCAGTGGGTTTCCATGACCAAGTGGGGAATCAAACCCTGGTCTCCAGAGTCATAGTCCAACACTCAGACCATTACACCATGCTGGCTCTCCTGTTACCCCAAAACGTAGGTGCCACAAGGGCCACCCCGCAATGCCACACACTTCCTTGCAAAAGTGGGGAATGAATTAGCTCAGAGAGGAGGCTTGCGAGAGGGGGGTAACTTAAGGAAGGAGACCTTTTGTACCAATGTTTGTGGGCTCACGCAGGAAAAGAACCAGCCAGAGATTCAAAAGTAAGCTAAAAATGTGTTTTATTGAGGGAGAGTTCACTCATGCATGCACACAAGATACAAACACCCAAACATTCACACAAAAGCTAACTGAAGGATAAAGCGGGGGGTGGGTGGGATTTGTGGATAGAGAGGCTGAGGGTTTTTTTTGGGGGGGGGAGTTATAATTACCAGACCAGAAAAGTAGTGAACAGCTGAAATGTGGGTTGACCTTTAGGTAGGACCTAAGGACAGTTCTTGTTCAGGAGCCAGACGGACAGAGTGACAGGTAGACCTTCAAGAGACTGGGCATCCTGGAATCAGGGGTATTTGTACCCAAAACATAGTCTGTGGCAGTGGAAGATCTGTGCAGTTCCAGATACGGAACAATGGGAGTTGCAGCACAGACAATGGACTATCAACCCATTAATGCTCACAGTGTTTGGATGACAAAGACATAATGTCTGTTGTAATAGCTGTCTATTGTGGTGCTAGGAGGCAAGAGGAAGGAGTCCAGATGCACAGGGGATGGCTGTCTGTCAATCAGTGTCCTGGTGGGCTTCTCACAATTTCATTCCTTGGGAAAACTGCAGCTTCTGCTTAAGCCTATTATCCACAGGAACAGTGTTTATTTGCCTGACAAATGGCCCAGATGTACCTGGAGGGTGTCTTAGGCTGACCAGTCTTTCTTTCTCACATTTACAGTCAAATCTCTTCCCTCACTTGGTTTGACCTCTTGGTCACCTCTCAGGCTTGAATTTGATATTAGAGCCAATTGAACGTGTGTTGCCAATCCAATATGGTGCCAATTGAGTATGGTGCCCATCCAAACCATACAGATATTGGAGACCCCCAAAGCAGGGCCTTACACTCCCACTACTGGTTAGCTTCTTTTAATTAATCTGTGATATGATGCATGTTGGACTTTAATGTTCTTAGTGCTGTTATAACATTTCAAGCTGATTTCTGTCTATACCTGGCTGCCAAACCTTTCCATGTTATCTGCATTCTGTGTCACTGTATCAACACACATCAGTGTGCATGTATGATGAGTGTTACCCTGTTTACTGGGGGTCCCGGAAGGGACACCTAAATAACCTTACAATTACACAAAATGGGGGAAATTAGTCAAGAGCACTGGTTGGCACTACAAGAGGCAGGGTAATGCAACAGGTTCTTGTTGGAAATCATGAATGATCTTTATTAAATACAGGCACACAATGTAAGCAACACACGCACACAGATAACTAAGGAAAATAAAGGTGTGAGTGTGATAGTGGGATTTTCAGAGGGATAGTTGATTCGGGTGATATGAAACCTGTTCCTGAAGCCCGGAAAGAAGATAGAGAGCAATGCTGGGGTTTGATGTATCTCAGCACGTGGAGCTGAGGGGATGCTCACCAAGCAAAGCGGGAGCAAGGCGGTCTGGAACTCGGGAGCGATCCAAGGATGGTCTCGGAATCAGGGGTTTTTATAGAGGGAAATGTAACTGCAGGCTATGCCGTACTTGGGGAAAACAATGTGTTTTAGGAGCGGGACAAAGCTTGGGAAAGGTCAGAATTTAGCATGATTAAGTTAAGTCCAAACTGACAAAGAGTTAGCCAGTATGCAAATGCTCAGTGCTTGGCAGTTGAGTATTCAGCTTGCCAGGGTGCCTGCTCGGGGCAGGGAGTCCTTTGTAAACAGCATGCATACATAATGAGGGTGTTTGCAGAGAGGTCTCCTAAAGCAGGGATCTGGCTATTTCTGGCCTGACTGGGTGGAGAATGGAATGTTCAGCAATTAGTGGCCGAACCTAGTTCTGTGCTTTTCTGGGGGCCCCACAAACACATGGAGAGGGGTGGTAGGAGAGAGCCAAATTATTGATATCAAAAAGATATCTAGGGGTATCTCCAATAGACCTAAACTGCAGTAACAACACTTTACAATGAACATAGCTGAACATCACAAGGTTATTTAGAACATAAGCCAAGGGCATTCTCTCATCTCCAATATATCCTGATGGCATTTTCAAGGACACTACACAAGATTCAAGGGGACTGAGTGAAATATTGTACTCAGGTGTTTACGTAATGATGGTGTATTACTGAACCGCAACACTGAGGAACTGAATGTGCCAACTAATGCGAATACACAATACACACCTGCACATGCTGAGCACAATGGCACCACTGCATGCACAACTCTACTTCCACAGTCTTCAGATGTCTATTAGAATTAATTAAATAAATAATTGATGATGTTGTGCTCTACTCAGGAATCCTGCCTTGTATGTCCTAGGCTTATGCTGATCTAGGATTTGCATTGTTTTCCCCCTTCCATCTACAATAAAGCTATTGTGTTATTTTGATTGCTTTTTTATTTTTGTTTTTTATTATAATACCCAAAGCACACAAAGAAGTAAGAAAATATGCACACACACATGTATCTATAAATCATTTAATAAAATAAAAAATACATTTAGATTAATATCTGAGTGATTCTCTGCCTTATAAATGAAAAGGCAATCTCTGTCGAGTTGGTAACAATCTAATTTCTCCCTGCATATTCTAACCCCACCCTATTTGGTGTCTTCTTTTGCATTACTTTTGGTTTTACTAAGTCTTCAGATTCTTTTCTGAACTGTTCTTCTTTCCTTTATAAGTTGTCTTACATTAAGTTTCTACTTCCAACTTGCCTTTTGTTTTAGTCTGTTTCTTCTCTTCCCATTTATGTTAATTTTAAACATTGACTTTCTGCTTTTTCTAAATTTACATTCTTTATTCCAATTAACATATAGGCAGTATAAGAACAGACTGATTTCTAGTTTCTGGCCATAACTGTTTTTAAATTTTGAACTGTTAAACTGTTTAAATTCTCATCATTTCAAAATTATTACTTTTTTGCTTTAAGAAGTTAGCCTTCCCACCTCAGCGCTATAACTATGCAATCTTATGTGGGAAGAGGAGAAAAAAAAACAAACAACTTAGACAGGCTTCCTTTCCCAAAACTCTGACAGGTGGAAATGGCGTGAGAGGAACCTTTCTTTTTTATGTGACCATTTTCAGAAGTTTCTTTCATTTTCCCGGGTTCCTTTCACATTACACAGTTATAGCACTATGATTCCACTTTAACTGCCATGGCTGTTAATGGTTACTTTACTTGATTACTTTAACTGCCATGACAGTTAAATAGAATCTAAGGCTTGTAGTTTGTTGTTGTGTGCCTTCAAGTTGTTTCTGATTTATGCTGGCTCTAAGGTGAACCAATCATAGGGTTTTCTGAGACTGAGACTATGTGATGCACTGAAGGTTACCCAGTGGCTTTCCATGGCTGAGTGGGGAACTGAACCCTGACACATTTCCACACTACACTCTCATGGCGTGATTATTCCACTTTCAACATCCTATGGAATCCTGGGGTTTGTCAGTCCCTCCCTAAACTGCAAAGCCCAGGATTCCATGGGATGTTGCAAGTGGAATAATCACTTTATAAGAGTGCAGTGTGGAAATGGCCCTGGTCTCCAGGGCCGTAGTCCAACGCTCAAACCACTACACTAAGCTTACTCTCAGCTTGTAGTTTAGGCAGGGTTATTTAGAGCCAGTGTGGTGTAGTTGTTTGAGCATTGGACTATGGACTCTGGAGACCAGGATTTGATTCTCACTTGGCCATAGACATCCAATGGGTGACCTTGGGCATGTCACCCATTCTCAGCCCCCAAAAACCCCAAGATAGGTTTGCCTTAGGGTCGCCATAAGTCTGAAATGAATTGAAGGCATACAACAACAACTTAAAATTTTCAGCCAGAGACATCTAGTGCCTCAACAAACTACAAACCACAGCATTGTATAGAATGGAAGCAGGACAATAAAAAAAGCTCATAATACTTTGATGTATGTATGAAAGATCCCCAGTATGAAAGATCTCTAGAACAGCAACTAAATTGATTGTACTAACTAACTGGCATAGTTCTTTCCTCAGAGGCAAAGGATGGCTGTACATCTTGTGCATCAACAGCTTCTCTTGACTTGTAGCCTTTTAGAAGAAGCTAGCAAGATTGTGCGTCACTATCTGATGCCCTTCTCTTTGCCCTCAGGGTGATCCAATACATATCTTATGTTCCTTTTGGTATCTGAGGCAAAAAATCCCACAAGAACCAATCCCTATACCAGACAGTAACCATGCAATTTGAAGTAACTTAACAATCTACTTCCCTTTCATGATACCCCCAAATCTGCTGACTGAGGAAGGCCCCTTGACCTTTTTTAAAAGTTGGGCCTGCCCTGTATAAGAGAAACATAGGAGTAACTACTAATGTAAGTTTGAAGGCTAAGCTGCTCCTGGAAAAGATATGTTAAAATACATCATGAGTTAGTCAGTGTAAGTGCAGCACCAGGCTGTGATATATATTATATGTTAAATGAATCTGAAATAAAAGGGAAGGAGCCAGAGAATGCTTCCTTAACTTGCCATTCTTTTTCTTTCCCAGGAAGTACATGTATGTAGGTGGCCGCTGGCTGGAGGTTGCTAAGCAACCTATTTCTTCAGAAAGTGCTCTTCACAAACCATTTGTCAGCCTTGTGCCACATGCAGTTTTCAGTTTTCAATATTTCACACAACGCCAATTGTACTTTAATATGTTGGGATTTTCAGAGGAGATGTGCAATCTATAAATGGATTAGTGTGACAGCTATCTCTTGTCGTATGTGGCCTTGTCCCATGATGGCATGGGACTGTGAGGAAGAATGTCATCATGATCTGTCAGTTCTTATTATAATTGGACGCAGACCAATATCCATGAAGTGAAAACCATAATTTCCAACTTTCCACAGATGCAAATTGGGGCACATGTGGCTGGGCAACATTGGAGTTTGGTCAAGATGGCAAAAGTTGTGAATGAAGAAGAACGTAAAAGCTAGGAGAGGGTGCAGCACTTTGCTTTCCCCTTGCACTCGGCTTGCAGCAATTGAAGCAAGTTGAGGACAAAGGGACAAGGAAGGTGGGGAGAAGAAAGAAACTGGAACATTTTAAAAACAGCTAAAATTAATTGGAATTGTCTCCTCCAGCAACTGAGCTACTGGCTCTTTCAGCCTAATGGTGGACTAAAGCCATTTTTGCCCTACGTTGTTATAGTGCTGTTATTCCACTTTCAACATCCTGTGGAATCCTGGGGTTTGCAGTTTAGGGAGGGGCCTTTAGAATTCTCAGTCAGAGAACTCTTTGGCCTCAGTAAACTACAAACCACAGAATTCCACAGGATGTTGAAAGTGGAATAATAGCATCATAACAGTGTAGGGCAGAAATGGCCTAAGTCTGAATGCTCATAGGCAGAATCTTGTTGTTGTTTCCCTGCGTCACTTTATATTAATTGTATAGTAATGTTTAGACAAATGGTGGGGGGGAAATTACAACTCAGAAAAACAAACAGTAATAAAGTTGACAAATATACTTCTTATATGTCTTCCTAGGTGATCTGAATTCTAAATAGACAAGCAAACAGAAATATTTATGTTCAAAATACCAAACAGTTCACATGAAGAAATCCTACTGGATGAGATCTTTTAAAGTAAACCATATTTAGGATTGTTTTGCTATTTGGCAATTCTACTGGCTGCTCTGCAGCTTGGGAAGAGAAGCTTTGAAATCCTGAAGTCACTAAAGACATAGGAGCATAGTTTAACCCTGAGCCCTTTCACATCACCCAGTTGTAGCACTATGATTCGACATTGATGATCATGGCTGCATCCTATGGCATTTTAGGGTTTGTAGTTTAGAGAAGCATTACAGCTACCTCACTGAGAATTCTAAAGACCCCTTCTTGAATTGCAAAACCCAGAATTCCATAGGATGGAACCATGGCAATTAAAGTGGAATAATTATGCTATACAGTGGTCCCTCCACTTTTGCAAGGGTTCAGGGCACAGATCCCTTGCAAAAACTCCCCATGCAATTCCCATTCCATTCTGGGTGTTCCCCCTCCCCCTTCCCTTGCCTTTTGCTTACTGGGGCCAGACACAATGAAATGGGAGGGAGCTCCAGAGGGGAGAAGGAAGGCTTATGCAAGCCTCCCCCATTCCCTTGCCTTTTGCCTTGGTGTGAGTTCTCAGCACCAGGGACAGAGGCAAGGGAATGGGAGGGAGGAGCTCCAAATGGGAGAAGGTTCTGTCCTGAAGCCCAGAAGGAAACTGAGTGCACAGCAAAAAAGGACTATTTGTTAATCATAGGCAACTGGAATGCAAAAGCAGGAAAAAGAGCAGAATCAAAGACTATAGACATTTGGCCTAGGATCAAGAAATGAAGCACGACAGCAAGTGACTGATTTTTCTGAGGCCAACAGTTTGTTCATCACAAACATGTTCTTCAAGCAACCAAAGAGGCGAATATATACATGGACATCACCTGATGCCCTGTCAAGGTCAGAAACCTGGGCGGTGAGCCAGCCCACAGAAGGGAGTGTGAGAGCCAGCAAAGTCCAACCAGGAGGAGACAAGCAAGCACTTTACACAAGGGAATTCATTTACCAGAGCGTCAAGCAAAAGCCATAGTCAGAGTTCCAAAAGCCAGGGGTCAAGAGATCACTTCAAGGTAGTGGGTGCTGGGAGCAAGGAACAGGCAAGAGGAGGGCTTGAAAGAAGTTTGTCACAAGCAAGGGAAAGCTTCCAGGCAGGCAGTTATATAGCCCAAGACACAGGTGTGGCTAGTCACTGCTTCTTGAACTTAATCAAGGAAGCCTCCCTTTGTTCAGCTCTCTTGAGTCTCCGCCTTGTTTGTGGGCTGATTGGTACAGGCTCCAAACCATCTTCAGAATTGGATCCCTGTTGCCCTAAAGGAGCAGGCAGAGGAATGTCCAACCTGCTTGGTCCATGGCAGCAGGGGGAGCTCTCGAGCTGCAGGACTCATCTCCAGCCAGAGCAACAGGGACCAACAGCTGCTGCTCGTCATCAGCAGCTCTGACAGGGGCTTCAGTTATCACATGCCCAATGTAGAAATCAAATAGACTGTACATTTGGAAGCAGAAGATAGAGAAGCTCCATTCTCTCTGCAAAAACAAGACCAGAAGCAGATTGTGGCACAGACAATGAATTGCTAATTAATGAACTGCTCATATAAACAAAAAACTGAAGTAAAGCTAAATAAGAACATTAAGCTAATCATCTTGCCGAAATACAACCTGAAGAACATCCCTGTAATGTAAAGATAACATGAAAAATAGATCTGCACTATTAAGCCTAATTGATTAGGAACCAGAAGAACTTTGAACTGAAGTCAGGGACGTTGTCAGGGAGGAATGCAAAAGGACATTATCTGTAGTCATATAGAAAAAGAAGCTTCAATGGGTGATAGATGAAACTCTTCAAACAGTTAAGGACAGATAAGAAACAAAGGTGACAGAAATAGAATCTGAATCCTGAAAGCAGCTGTTCAATGACTCGTGCACAGGACCAAGGAGAACTACTGTAATTATCAATGCAGAGAAATAGAAGGTGACAAAAAAGAGACCTTTTCCACAAGATCTGAGAAATCAAAGGGTAATATAAGCCAAGAGTGGGGATGCTCTATAACCAGCAGAGGAACACATTACACAACAAAATGGAAATGAAAAAGTAATGGAAACAATACACAGAAGAACTATTTAAAAGAGATGAACTGTTGACAGATTCATTCAAGGAACAACCATATGAAAATGAACCTCCAATTTTAGAAAGTGTAGTGAAAGCTACACTTAGAACACTTGGGCGAAATAAATAATCAGGAACAGATAGCAGTACAATAGAGCTATGTCAGTCTGCCGAGATAGAATTTACTCTAGTTCTAACTAAAATCTGTCAACAAATATGGAAAACAAAAGAATGGCCCATAGATCAGAAACGCTTAATATACTTTCCAATCCTTAAGAAAGGGGACACCAGGGATTGCAGCAGCTACGGGATCAGTGTATTAATTTCCCATGACAAGGCATGACTTACTAGAAAAGACAATAATGCTTAGCAAGACAATAATACTTAGTTGGACAGTAGGAAAAGAGGAAGACCACATTGCAGATAAACTCAATTAAGGAAGCCATGGTCCTGGGTTGCAAGATCTGAATATGATGGAGATAGGATAACTTGGAGATTTCTCCTTCACAGGTTTGTTGACTGTTGAAGTCAACAACAACTTCAAAGTGTTCAGTAAGTGCTTAAAGTAGCTGATGGACCAGGTCCAAAATCTTACTACAATCTTTGTTCTGGTTCCATTAGACAGCACACCAAGTTCAATGACACTGTGATCACAAGTGGAGAAATAGAATATAATATTCTATAGAATATTTCTGAATTATCTCTCTCCCCAATGAACGCTGAAAGAGATGTACAATAAAATCGTGGACACAGTGAAATACAATTTCAGGCAAATGCTAAAACAAAACTGTTAAAAAACATAGTGTTGCAATAAGGGGCAGTCTGCAGAATGAGCTGAGAGTTGTGCCTCCTTCCCCCATGTCAAAGTGAGCCTGTTGCCAGTAATTGTAGTAAAGCTGGAGAAATTTACAAAAGCAAAGAACAGCCTTAGTTATTAAAACTTTAACAGAACACAGCATCATAATTTTTGGCAACTTTCTAGAAGACAAGAGCCAGCGTGTTGTGGTGGTTTGAGTTTTGGACTACAACTCTGGAGAACAGGGTTCGATTCCCTGCTCAGCCATGGAAACCCACTGGGTGACCTTGGGAAAGTCACACGCTCTCAGCCTCAGAAAACCCCGTGATAGGTTCAACTTAGAGTTGCCAGAAATCAGAAATAATTTGAAGCCACACAGCAACAACAATCTAGAAGTCCATAACAATAAAATAAATAAACAAATCTCTAGTATTTATGTAAAACATTGTTAAAGAAATGCTGTAGCCAGGTGGGAGGTTAATGAATGTATCTCTGGCTTATTTTTCTGTAGGTGGCTTCACGTAATCTCATCTCATTTCATCTCGTTTTTAATCCTGTTGCCTCTCTCCATTGCTCTTTGCTTTGTACCTGTAGACAGGGAATTGTTCAAGAAATGAAAGGTCATGCATAAAGGTAGTCCTGCAAAAGGGATTTTTAACGACACTTTTAGGTCATTCATTATTCCTTTGTTCCCTATATGCCATCTTTCCTTAATTGGGCAAATCCTTACAGAAAAGGAAATAAGGACGCATGCATGCATACATTCAGCTCCTTGAATACCATATGATTTTGAAGAGTATTTTTCAACAGAGCTGTAACAGCAATTCTGCAGATTCTCATCCCTCCAAACATGTGATAAAGACATGATAGTCACTATGCTAGCCACTAAAAATGGGGAAATCTTAAAAAGTCATTGTGTTTATTTTAAAATCTGTGCCTCTACATAAAACTTGAATATGCAAATCTCTCCTTTTCTGTTTTTTTCCTGGATGATGCATTTCCTTTTGGAGGGATGATGGCCATCCTATTGTGCCATCTGTAACTTGTGTAATATTTCTTCTTATTCATCCAGTTAGCTGTCCTCATTCACTGGGGTTAGAAGCACAGTACCTTCACAAAGTGGAAAATTGCACATATCAAAATGTGTGTGTGTGTGTCTATGGGAAGGAGTCTGAGGCATGATGGGGAGAACGGGCACCCAGGGTTCAAACCAGATAAGGAAAAGGAAAGGGGAAGGGGCATGGTGGTTCTATACTTCCTCTCTCTTGCCCATCTCCTTCCTTCTGTGTGTGTGCGAAAGGCATCAGAAGAGGATTTGTGGTGCTTGCTTTTTACAATTCACCCCATTTATAATTCACATTTTGTGTGCATGTGTGAACGAGCGTGTGTGCAGGCCTGCATATAGACATACACTTGCCGCAAAGTCAATTGCAAATTCCAATTAGCAAAGACTTATTGAATTCACTGCTGCATAGTAAAATCAACAAAAAATTACATTCCATTTATACAGTGATTCTATTGTAGCTGGGACGAGCAACTGGATTTAGGTCATATGGTGTTAATTCAAAAATACTTTCTTGGGTCTCTTGAAGTGAAGTATTCATCCCATAAAGTTGTGTTAGTCTTTAAGATTCCACAAGATGCTTTGTTGTTTCAGTTAGATGCAAATAACTGGGTCACATATATTAAAAGGGCTTAGCAATTGGCCTCTAGATTGGGAATTAGGCTGCTTGGAATGTATAGCTGGCTGCACTCTAATGGTAGACTCAGGTCCTTATCACACTACATTGTTATAGTGCTATTATTCCACTTTAACTGCCATGGCAACATCCTGTGGAATTCTGAGGTTTGTGCTTAAGTGAGGCTTAAGAGCTCTCTGGCTAAGAATTCGAAATGTTCCTCCCTAAACTGCAAATCCCATGATTCCATAGGCTGTTGCCATGGAATAGTGCTATAGCAATGTAGTGTGATAAGGCTGTCAGTATGTGAATACGTTATGATCATAAATGTTTCTTCATTATAGATTTCCTCCATTAGATTTAAACTTTTGTATCTGTCCTGGTAGCTTTGCATGGCTTGATGCACTGTGGATCAGTTACACATTAACTGCACACAGCTAAGCACTGGATTTTTACAGCTGTAGCCTGGTATGATTGCTGTCCTAGATTCTTCATTGCTTCACTATTTGTGAGTCTCCATACTGGATTATCTTCTACCAGTAATGTTGCTCTTTCTCTTTCTTTCTTGGCAGGAAGAATTAATTGCTCTGTTTCTTGAGCAACTTTTTTCCACAGGAGATTTGGTGGTAGTTTTTACATTACAGTCCTATGCACATTTACTTATAAGTAAGTTACACTGAGTTCCAAGGGACCCCAAGTAAGTGCGTACAGTATTAAACCTGTTTGCATTTCCATTGGCAGGAAAAGGGAACTTCAAGGAGAGAAATTGACAATAGATGTTTAGTGATGGATGCCATGATCTCTGAGTTATTGTGCTCAGAAGTCTGAAAATATTTTGGCAGGTGACAGGCATCTTTTCCCACTCATTCATGCCATTTTTGACTCAGATGATCCATCTTTATGAAAAGCAAAATGATGATAATAGATATTAACATGAATGTGGCATTTCATATTCTTGGTACCCACCAAAAGTATCCTGGTCTGATGGTGAGAGTAGATAGCCAATGTTACAATCCTCATTTCACTTGTTATCCCTTCCAGAATTTGAGACATCTGTTAGAAGGAGCGCAGTGGCACAGATGACATTGCTTAGATGTTATCATTTGCAGATCACAACAAATTGAGTCTGTCTGAGCCTATTACCCTGTCGCTGCTTGATCCTATTAACTGTCATATACCTGAATCTTGTTTATGGCCTATGCCCATTCTTCATAACTCATTTCTGACATTATAATGTTTGCTTTTTGTTTATTGTAGTTTCATACAATGCAAAATAATTAATCACTTTTAAATCCATTCACATGTCTAATTTATTCTAAACTGTTGAATGCACATGAGATTAATACTTTGTTCCACATTCAAAGCAAAGAGGCAGAAGATGTTTTTAAACAAGGTGTTATTAGGGATCAGACAGGTAAAAAGCATCTCTGGAGTGTGTAGAATTTTTACAAAGTGAACTCTAACCACAGAATTCATATGCATGGCAGGTTCCAGAGGTCTGAAGTAGATTTTGGTAATATATCATATAATACTATATTTTTATGATAATAATCATTCCTTTTTGTACATTTTTAATGATGTTTTAATGATGTTTGTTGTGCTTACTTTATTCATGACAGTTTCTTCAAGCTGTGAGAGAAATATCAAAGAAGGAATGCTCATATACAGGAAATTGTCCTTTAGAAAGGATATTGACTTTGAACTGATGCCAGAAATTGTGCCATACTTTCTGTGTTGCATGTACAGAGGGGAAAAAAATTTGAATGAATGAAATATGACATCTGTGATTGCAAAATTATGAAAAATCCTGAAATTGAATAGTGCTTTAATGCTGTCTACTCAATGGAATATTTGCAATGTAACAACGTAAGACGTCACTAGAGGATAAGGAGATAAAATATCAAAAAACCCAAAGCATGATACAACCTAAATGTAATTTTCTCATTTTCTCAAGCAGGAAACTAAAACATCACATACACTAACTGCAAAGTGATGGAAATTTGTTCCCTTTCCCCTTTTGTTAATTCATTGTGGGTCCCCCTCTCAGTCTAAAATTAATGGTTCAAAGATTCAGAATTGTGGGAAGGGGAGACGAACAAGCATCAGAGTAAGCTTATCATTTACTTTAATAGATAGAAGTCAGTATGGAACCTACTTTTATGGCATTTAGGACTGCTCATGGAATTGGCAGGGGCTGGGCTGTAAATAGCACAGATTGGACCATTTGTAATAATGTGCCTGTAATTAGGCACAATGCATGGGACAAATAGGGATACCAGTCTACTGGAATTGTCTCTACTTCTGCTTGGTTCTTAAAAGAGGTGATTGGGAAATGGGAGGCAAGAAATAAACTCCTATGTTTCTCCTCTACAATCTTATCAGTACACAATTACTAGCGAGTAAGTGCTATTGAACTCAATAAATCTTAATTCTGACTGTAAGTGCATGGCAGGTCGTTGGACTAGATCCCTTTGTGTTTTCTTACAGCTATTCTATCATTCTAGGATTTTTTTGAAGATTCAGAGACTGGAAACATTACTTTTTTGGACTACATCTCTCAGCAAGCATGGCCAATGATGAATGGGGGATTTTGAATATTGTAGCGCAAAAGGTCACTTCTCCAAATTCTGATAGAATTTGACTGGAATCTGCAGTAAATCTCCCTCTGTTGCACTTACTAGATTCATATTACTTATATTTGTACTGGAATGACCACTCTATAACAAGATTTTCCAATCTGACGTCCTATAGATGTGTTAGCCTAAAACATTTCCCAGCCTTAAATTACTCATCAAGGCACACCAAGCTGTCTCTGTCTCAAAGCCAGGCCTCAACCTAGACTGAAATGGATCTAGATAATCAGTCTCATCCAGGTATCCCTGCAGCTGTGGAAGCTACCACAGTAGCTTGCACAGAAATGGAATGTTGGAAACTGGCCAATAGTTGTTCTATTCAGTAGAATCTAGGAAGGGCTGCTTCCATTGGGCATGATGAAATTCTGCCTTGTTTTAGCAAGGTATTGATCACTCCTTCTACCCACTCAGCAAGTCTCCCTCTGGCTGTTTTGATAAGCCAGCAAGTACAACGATTTAAGATATGTGGTGGCTTTCACCTCTACAAGAATCCTGTCTACATCCTGGAGCTGTACAAATCCTTGAGCTGTATAAATTGAGAAGTATTCATTAACACTAGACAAACAGGGGTCAAAGTGACATCCAGTGGATCTGTAAATTTTATTGACAAAGTGCTAGGTAAGTTGTTCACAATGGCATACAGAAATAGGTTCTGCAACTTGAGTACCGCTAGTTCATTAACGTTCAGACTGACATGGAGAGGATTTATTGCTTCACTGACTTCAGAACCACCAGTTGCTGCTGGTTAGAAAGCAGCAAGTTAAAATCAGCTTCCCCAGTGTAGTGATGTAGTAATGTAAAAGCTTCACTTCAGTAATTTCTGCCTCCAGCAATTAAAGAGGCATATTCAGATGGTGGAAACCCTTGTTCCTTGTGGTATTTACTCTGATTTCTTCCTGCAGCTCTGTCTGCTATATACCTCTAAAAAGTGATTACAGTTGGCCCTCCACATTTGCAGGCTTAAGTTCATGGATATGATTATTTGCAAGTTTCTCCAACCCTTGCCCCCCACCTCAAGCACTTCTTTTCCAGGGGAACCTTCCCTCTTGGTGGCTCCAATCAGGCCATGCAGCCCTTTTAAAACCTATCTCTGATCCTCCACCTCCTCCACCAGCCACTGCGTGCCCAGCTAAGAATGGCTTGCAGCCCGATTTCTTAGCACCACAAACCAATGCCCCCTCACACCAAAGAAATGAAATGGGCAAGAGAGAGGAAGTATAGGGCCACCAAACTGACCCATTGCCTTTCCCTCTCCTTTCTCTGACTGGTTTAGACCCTAGATGCTTGCTTTCCCTTCCATATCTCACCCCTCTTCCCACAGACACATACATACCTATTTTGATATTTGCAATTTTCCCCATTTTTGCAGAGGTCCTGCACCCCTAACCCTAATGAATGTGGAGGGCTGACTGTATAAACAAGGGATTGATTGACTCAGAATGGCCAGCATGTTCTTCTGTCTTTTTCCTGCTACAGATTTACAACTTTTTGTATTAATAAAACACCTGAACATCTTGGAGGAAAGTGCCTATAGAACACTAGGTGATCATGCGAGATAAATATGATTGCATTATAACTTCCTCTTCACTTCTGCTTTTGTCTTCTCACCTGAATTTTGCTGAGACAAATGCACAGTTATCTGTTGCTGTTCTGTGATTCATCCCATGCTGTCTCTAGGAAACTTTTACTAACTAGATATGAGCCTTTTTTTCTGGTGGAGCAATCTCTGTTTTTGAAATGTTCAGCATGTTCCTTATTAATCTTGACTCATTTTCCAGTTTAAAATAAGTTTACAGTCCAAGAAGAGAGATTAAAAAAATATTTTAGAAATACCACTGTATTCAGTGTAAACTATCTGCAACAGGTTTTGAATCAGAGTAATTTGGGTCAATGCAAAAGAGAGGAGTGGGGCAGGAAGGAAAAACAAATCTCATTGGAATTACATATCTGTGATCTTCTGCACATCCTGGGTGGGAACTGGTAGAATGAGTAGGAACTGGTAGAATGCTTCTGTTCATCTCAGGCTGCCTTTCTCTATCATTGAACTGACAGCTGATGTTCAACATTGTGTTTCATAAACTGATATATTTATTTAGCAATGTCCTTTCCTGTAGACAAGATTGGATGCAGATTCAGTCTGCTTAATTACTTCCTGTTGATTTCTATCTGGGAGATTTGTAAGTTATTGCCTTGTGAGAGCCTTTCTGTAAATTGCCCCATGTCAGTTTCTGTTTGGAGGGAGGGCCTACTGGTTTCTTTTAACTTGATTTTTTTAACTTGAAAAATAGCATTTTTAAAAACAATTTTTTGTTTTATTGCCAAAAGTCACCTTCTCCTGCAGCTGATTGCCCCCTCGCCCCAGTTGACTTGGAGTGTTATGTTCTGTTTGCAGCTGCATGGGAGATAACATATAGGGCAATAGGAAGGCGGGGGGCGGAATGGCAGAAATTGCCATTCCTTCCTGTTTTGTTGACTGAAACTTCTGTCAGATAAGAAAGCTTTTTGGATGCAACCAAAACTTTAGAATCTACAGAGCAATCCTATGTACCCATTGTACTGGCTCATAGTCTATAGTTTGTTTAATGTATTTGTAGAGCACTTCAGGGATACCATCAGAATATTCTGTTACCAGGCTATACACCCCCATGCTTTGATATGACTTAATTGGCAAAATATATTAATTGGTAGATATATTTAATTGGCATAAATAAAGATTCTAGATTATACACATTTATGGCTGAAAGGCCATGTGGAGAAGGGACACTGGCTGGAAAGCAGACCAAAGGTAACCTCGGCATGGCCAGGTCACAACTTCACTGAGAATTAGCCAGGAAAGCCTGACCTAATGGCTAATCCTCTCAATGAAAACAATAGTCAAGCCCAGATGCAGCAGGCAAGCACCACTGCTGTGTGCATTTCCTACCAAAACCTTGCCCAGTGACATGACCCAACCAAGATGTTGAAACAATCAGTCCATTCCAGACCCCTTTGTTTGATCTGCCAGAAAGCAATTAACTCACACCCTTTCAGGGAGGGAAATAGAGTATAAAAGCCCTTCATTTTGAGCAGTCCAGTGCAGGACCGGAAATGTTGGATACCACTATGTTGCTCTGATTTCTGGTCATGTACTGCTCTTAGACACACAAGTCTAAGCCACTCCACTGCTTCTTCACTACTCTTCTGGAATGCTAGTTATAAACCAAAACCTCAGTCTTGCTATCCATAATTTTTCCTTCCTTTATCCTTTGGTTAGCTCTTGTGTGAATGTGTGACTGTTTGTACCTTGTGTGCATGTGTGAGTGAATTCCCTTCAATAAAACACATTCTTACTTTATTTTTGAATCTCTGGCTGGTTCTTTCCTGCATGATCCCATAAACATTGGTGGAAAGATCTCATTAAGCTACCTCTCTCTTGCAGGCCTCTTAATTTTGAGCTAATTAATTCCCCTCTGCCACATGGAGGTACTGGCATCGCGAGTGGATCCCTGAGTCACCCACATTTTTGGGTAACAGTTCTGCCACTGTACCTGTTCTGCTGATGAAGACACACTTATGGAGTGGCTAACTAACAAAGTGGGTTGTTATCAGGATAAAAAGAAACTGTTCAGTACAACCCTTAGTCCATACATTTTTAGATGCCAATGTTTCTTGAATACACAATCACATCCATAACCCATAGAATCATAGAGTTGGAAGAGACCACAGGGGCTATCCAGTCCAACCCCTTGCTATGCAGGAACACACATCAAAGCATTCCCAACAGATGGCCATACAGCCTCTGCTTAAAAACCTCCAAAGAAGGAGACTCTGCCACACTCCGAGGCAGCATATCCCACTGTCCCGACAGCTCTGACCGTCGGGAATTCTCCCTGAGGTTCAAGTGGAATCTCCTTTCCTGCAGCTTGAGTCCATTGCTCCTTGTCCTAGTCTCTGGAGTGGCAGAGAACAAGCCCGCTCTCTCCTCAACATGACATCCTTTCAAATATTTAAACATGGCTATCATGTCCCCTCTTAACCTTCTCTTCTGCAGACTAAACATACCCAGCTCCCTAAGCCGTTCTTCATAGGGCATGGCTTCCAGACCCTTCACCATTTTGGTCCCCCTTCTCTGGACACGTTCCAGCTTGTCGACATCCTTCTTAAACTGAGGTGCCCAGAACTGGATGCAGTATTCCAAATGAGGCCTAACCAATGCAGAATAGAGTGGTACCATTACCTCCCTCAATCAAGACACCATACTCCTATTGATGCAACCAAGAATCGCGTTGGCTTTCTTGGCTGCCGCATCACACTGCTGACTCATGTTCAGCTTGCCGTCTATGAAGACTCCTAGATCCCTTTCACATGTACTGCCACGCATCCCCCATCCTATGTTTGTGCCTTCCATTTTTTCTGCCTAAGTGCAGGACCTTCATTTCTCTCTGTTGAAATTCATTTTGTTAGCTTTGGCCCAGCTCTCCAATCTGGCAAGGTTGTTTTGAATTTTGATCCTGTTCTCTGGTATATTAGCAACCCCCCAATTTGGTATCATCTGCAAATTTGATCAGCATACCCTCCACTCCTTCATCCAAGTCATTGATGAAGATGTTGAATAGCACTGGGCCCAGAACAGAACCCTGTGGCACCCCACTAGTCACTTCTCTCCAGGACGAAAAGCAGCCATTGGTGATAACCCTTTGGGTTCGGTCGGTCAACCAATCACAAATCCACCTAACAGTAGGCCTGTCCAGCCCACATTAAACATTTGAAGAAACTGTATGTTCTGAGAAGAACAGTTTCCCAGGCATTTTTTATTACCTAGTGCTATATACCAATGAATATAGTATGCAGAGAACCAGAAGTCAGTGTTAACTTGCAGGCTTCATTGACAATATCTGTTATGCTGTTAAGGTATTTGTTCTGAGAGAAGAAGCAATTAAAAACATTGTATTTCCCAAAGGCTTATTTGATTTCAAAAATGTTCTCTTGGCAATGCAAAAATACGTCAAAGTTCCGCTGCCAAGGAATTTATTCCTTTTTTTGTTATTGTTCTGAGAAATAATTTGTTATCTCAGCTGACAAATCACTACTCTGTGCCAAATATTTTCAAAACCTTCATGATACTTTGTATAATATAGCTGTATTAGATTTTAGCTAAGTCCCAGAAAACTGTATTTCTTTTAAGCTAGGTGTTTCTAATGCATAGTACCTATAATTGTTGTTATGTGCCTTCAAGTTGTTTCCAGCTTCTGGCAACCCTAAGGTGACCACACTTTCAGGGGGTTTTCTTGGCAGGATTTGTTCACGGTGGGTTTTGCCTTAGCCTTCTTCAGTGTTCAGTTTCTTCTGCTGACTAGAATTGGGGTGGGCAAATTCCAGCCCTAGGACTGAATGCAGCCCTTAACACTGTTTTTGCAGCCCTGACTTCCTGACTCCCCCAACTTTTTGTACTCAAGAAGGAAAAATTGCCTTTCTTGGAAAATAGTAATTTACCTTTTAAATAGGTTGCAGGTGCCTCTGCACTGCTTAACATCAAAACACCCATTTTTGAAAACCAGAAGTGCTGTTTGTATATGTACCTTTAAGGTGTTTGTCAACTTACAGTGACCCCATGAATTTCATATCATTTTCTTAGGCAAGGAATAGGCAGAGGTGGTTTTGCCAGCTTCTTCCTCTGAAATATAGCCTAAAACTGTGGTTCTTAACCTTTTCTTTACCAGAGATCCCCAAGACTTAACTCAAGATTTAAAGATGTAAATATAGATTTAAATATTCATTCATTCATTCATTCATTCATTCATTCATTCATTCATTCATTCAAGGCTTCTGGAGACTAGGATTCAAATCACTGCTCAGATGCTGGGTGACCTAGAGGAAGCTACACTATCTCAGCCTCAGAGGAAGGCAAAGGTAAACCCCGTTTGAACAAATCTTGCAAAAAGCCTCCCTGTGATGTGTTCACGTTAGGGTTGCCGTAAGTCAGACTTGCAGGCACACAGTAGTGATATGCCACTGACAGGAGGAGGTTCTTTCTAGCTATCTTGTCTTTCTGTTTTGAAAACTGACTCATGGTGACCTAAGGCCAACATATCATGAGGATTTTCTTGACAAGATTTGTTGCCTTTGCCTTTCTCTTGTCATTTCCGCACTGCACTGTTATAGTGCTATTATTCCACTTTCAACCTCCTGTGGAATCCTGGGGTTTGTAGTTTAGGGAGGGGCATTTAGGATTCTCAGCCAGAAAGCTCTTTGGCCTCAGGAAACTACAAATTCCAGAATTCCCCAGGAGGTTGCAAGTGGAATAATAGCACTATAACAGTGCAGTGTGGAAATGACATCTGAGAGAATGTGACTTGTCTGAGGCCACCTAGTGAGCTTCCATGGCTGAGTGGGGATTCAAATCCTGGTTGGCAATTGTGTGTGTGTGTGTGTGCATCCCAAAACTGCTTCCCTCTCCTTCCACTATGTCTTTTCCATCAAAAATGCAGCACAGGGGGTGGGTGGGTGCTGGAACTGCTCCCTCATTTGTGAACAAGAGAGCAGTTTGGGTGCACATACTCATCTACCGCTGTATCTTTTTGTCAGGAACACAGCATCTGCGGTATGTGGGACATGTGGCAGGCATGTGGGCACATACACATGTTTACTGTTGTGTTCCTTTAGTCACGGATGTGGCTGTGCTCTGTGTGTGTGTGTGTGTAGGTGCTGAAGGGACATGGCAACAGGCATGTGTGCACAACAAAACTACTCCCTCATTTACAGTTTTGGCACCTGCGATCTCCCGTCTCACTGCTACATCCCTGCTGCTGCTGCTGCACTCCAGCAGCAGGGCTTCATGGACTCCAGGTTAAGAACCACTGGTCTACAGCACCTGGTGTTTATCAGCGGTCTTCCATTCAAATACTAACCAGGACTGACCTTGCTTAGTTTCCAAGATCAGAGAGGAGCTGGTGTCTTTAGGGTATTTAGGCCTACCAGAATTGGACTTCCCATCAATTCCAGACTTATTCTTTTCATTTTTTTTTCTTTTTAGCCTATATTGGCAGTTTATTTGGCCCCAGAGTGTCCTGGGGCAGAAGATTGACCCCTGACCTTCTGAAGTTTCCCACTCCTGTTCTAGAAGGTATGGCAAAACATTAAATGTTGGATACAACAACACATGAAAACATGCCACTGGAATGTAATGGAAATGAATCCAGAAGAACACTGTGTAGTAATTTATTCACAGTGTGTAGTAACTCTTCACAGTTCTTCAAGTTCAAAAACCCAATGAACCCATTGCCAATAAAATCTACTATATAAAAGTTAAAGCTCGTCTGTGAGTTTGTCCGTTTGTCTGCGTCAGGCAGCTGAAGACTTCATACAATTGGCTGTGTGAGGTGAGGCTGTGAAGATTCTACGGAATCCTGGGGTTGGCAGTTCAGGGAGGGGCCTGTAGAATTCTCAAGCAGAGAGCTCTTGGGTCTCAGGCTGGTTGCTATGGAGATGAGGCCTAGCAGTAAGAAGGGCAGTATGTTCCCTTAGAAACCAAACCTCTGCTATGTTAACGACTCTGAATAACAGATTGGGTTGGGGAATATGGGGAAAAGTTATAGGTACTGGAATAGGTGGATTGCTATGGAGATTAGGCCTACCAGCAAGGAGGAGGGCAGTGTATTCCCTCAGGAACACAACCTCTGTATGTTAACTCTGCATACACATTGCATTGGGAAATATGGGGAAAAATTACAGGTACTGGAGAAGACAGTTTGGTGAGTTCTTAAGAAGAAAATAAAATCCTGGGCAACGCCGGGTAAATACGCTAGTTATTAATATTAGAAAAGGCAACTGTCTGAACACTCCTTTAGTAATTCCCTAAACCACAACTGAAATGGCATTCCAAAAGAGCAGATCTTATGTAAATCACATATGGCCCTTTCTGAGGGGTTGTTTTTTTTTTTTTTTTGGCATGATTGCTTAGTGATATTTTCTGCATGATAATGTGTGAAATTCTCATTAGAGTGCGCAAACTTCTCTCTTTTCTTCTCCTTCTTCTTTCCTCCCTTTCTTTTTCTTTTCCTTCTCTCCTTTTCTTTTTTAATCCCCCTCTCCCTGCTCTTTTTATTGTATATATTTGCTATCTTAACAGTGTATGCTTCCAAACTCGAACGACACAGGTATTAGCTCTCTTTGTCTTTGTCTAATGTATAATCAACAATGTATAAGCTTGCTTTATGTTATCATTTTGTACCTGAATATGTCCCTCTGTAAATATTTCCTGACTGATTTTCAATAAAAATATTTTTTTAAAAAAAAAGTGTACAAACTTTCCCCAGCAGAAGTTATGTTTCTTCACTGAGTTACAAATTCCTCAGCCAAATTTTAGAGGAAAAAATATTCTTTCATTTGTGATCTCATTGTATCTATATGAACAGCTGTGCATTAGCAAAGTCCATATTAGAAACTGTAGTATGTTACAATTCTATGCATCATGACATTATGTGTCACTAACTGCCATATGTTCCCCTCTCTGATGGCTCATTTCCATGTGCTCTACTGATTACAGTAGCTACTTGCTATAGTACCAGAGTGAAAACTGCAGCATCTAAGACAGTAGCTTGAACACCTGTTCCACAGACAGTGCAGTTTGGAACTATGGAAGAGACAGCAGCAGCAACTGCAGTGCCAGCCAACAAAACCAGGTCCAATATAAACATTTGTTTATCAAACAAAGGGGGAAATCTATGCCTGGTAGGTCTGATATCCGAGTTGAGCAAAATGATCTCCACTGAGGAAGTTGTTGGGCAATGCAAAATATACAAGCTATGCCAGAAAAAAATGTTGAACTGAGGTTTGAGTTGATACTAATTTAAGTGTCTGTTTCATCAAAATGGGCTTAATCAATTGAATTTTTCATATCCATTATAGTATCTCCCCTGTATCTTTGTGATTAGTATATGCAGTTTCACTTAATGCAATCTAAACAAAAAAATTAATTTGAATTTAATGAGAATGGAAATTTGAAGCAATGGAGGGAAATACATACATAAATCCCTTAATAGTATTACATGGAAAATGGAAGGGAATGGAAAATTCCAGAAATGGTGCACCATTCACTTAATGCTCTCACTCTGTCTCACGTTGTCAAAGCTATCTTGCATTTTCTTGTTGTATACAAGTGTGTTACTCTACCCAGTCACTTTGTAGGCCTCTTGGTTATGTGATCTGATCACAGTACAGTGTGCTTCTGTAAAATGGTTGTGCTTATATAGTACTGTACAGTAAAATGCTTCTGCTTGTAATTTGCTTGTGTTGTTAATAATGGTCCCAAACTGCAGGAGGGGTGATGCTGGCAGTCCTGATAAGCCTAAGACAGTCTGTAAAATTCTTCCTTTAAGTGAAAAGGTGAAGGTTCTTGAATTAATAAGAAGATAAATCGATTACTTAGGTTTGCTAAAATAAGAATGAGGTAAGAATGAATCTTCCAGCCATGAAATTTTGAAGAAAAAGGAAGAAATCTGTGCTAGTTTGCTGTTGTATCTCACACTGCAAAAGTTACTTCCACAGTGCATGATAAATGTTTAATAAGGATGGAGAAGACACCAAATTTGGGACTGGAAGACATGAAAAGAAAATGACTTCTCATTAACATCAATGTGTTCCTCCACAGTCCACCAAGCCATTTACTGCAAGTAGTGGATGGCTGTACAGATTTAGGAAAAGATTTGGACTTAAAAGCTGTATCTACCAATGAAGCAACTGCTGTCATATCTTCAGATCAGTTTAAGAAGTTGCTTGAAGAGAAAGGATTCCATGTAAAGCAGGTGTTCAATTGTGATGAAACTGGGCTCTTCTGGAAAAAAAGATGCCTACTAGAACCTACATTCATAAAACTACAAAGGGGTCACCAGGGCATAAAGCATGGAAAGATAGATTGATTCTGGTCCTATGTGGCAACTCTGTAGGGCATATGATAAAGCCAGGCATAGTGTATAGACTGAAGACCTCAAATACTCTTAAAAACAAAAATAAATTTTTATCTGCTGATATTTTGGCAGCTCAATAAGAAAGCATGGGCCACAGACATCCTGTTTTCACCAATGCTTCATCCCAGAAATGAAAAGATATTTATAACATGAAGGTTTGGAATTTAAAGTCCTATTAATAGCAGACAATGCATCTGGCCATCCTGAATCAGAATCAGCATCATTCATTTTGTCAAGGCCACATACGCATGCCCGGTATTTGACCTCATTCTATCAGCAAATGATGCAGTCCCTAATGTGGACGTAATGCAGTATTTGAAATCCTTCACCATTGCTGATGCAATAACATTAATCAATGCCGCAATGGATGAATTAAAACCAGAAACTATAAATGCCAGTTGAAAAACGAACATAGTGACATTGTGAATGATCTGTGGAGGGCTGAGGAAAAGTTAGGGGAATCATTCATGCAGCAAGAAAACTTGATGGATAAGGATTTGCCAACCTGCTGGATGACTCAGTGGAGTCATTGATATTGATCGCCATGAAGAAGTGTTAACTAATGAGGAATTGGAGGAAATTGTTAGACATCTACAGAGGAAGAGGAGGAGGAGGAGGAGGAGGAGGAGGAGGAGGAGGAGGAAGAAGAAGAAGAAGAAGAAGAAGAAGAAGAAGAAAAAGAAGAAGAAGAAGAAGAAGAAGAAGCGAAAGGAAAACCAGCAATGTGGACATTAAAAAAATGTGTTGAAGTGTTTCAAATGTCATCGACATTGAAGGACAAAATTATGGAATATGGTCCTTGAATGGAATGCTGCATTGAAGTCACCTACAGTCACTGCAGGATTACAACCTCTGCAACAACACTCTGATGAGTTAAAAAGAAAGAGACAACAACTTCCAATTACAATGTTCTTCCAAATGGTTCCAGCAAGAAAAGCTTCAGAGGATCCCCAACCATTTACAACCTTTGCTCCTGACATCAACATCCAACCATAATCCTGGCTGTAATCCAGGATTGTCTTCTGATGGTGATCCACTTTCTAAGGTATCTTCAGAAGGACAATACTAGCCTAACACTATGGCACTGAGACATTAGCATTAGGCTACTATTGACTATTTACATATTAAAACATTTTGTTCCTATCTTTTTTGTGACCACATGTTCTTGTTAATTTTTATGTTTTTATCCATTGTGCATTGGCTTTGGACTGCAAATAATGGTTAAAAGCCTTCCTTCTCTTAGATTCTAAAGTTCTGTCCAATTTCAGGACCTCCTCTCCAAGCTGCATACTCGTCTTGATACTTATGTTATTCATCTCATTTGGAAAAAAATAGCATTAGCTGCTATTCAAATTTTTTCATTATCCATGGTAATCAAGAAATGTATCCTTCATGAATATGGGAATGTACTGTACTTATTAGTTTGCAGCTGAAAAGTTAATGTAACATCATACCTTGAGCATTGTAACACAAGCAACATCAGGACATGTGCAGAAATATGAGAGTTCAGAAATGTAGTTATGTTGATTGTGCAAGATATTCTCTAATGTTCTTAACCCATGTAATATGAACACTTAGATAACAATGTTCATTATATAGCACACAGGCTTGATACAAAATGAGCATTATGAATATAACAGATTCTACCAATAATTTTGAATTTTGGTGGTATCACTAAGCAGGATGCACACATATCTGGGGGGAAAAAAAGCAAGCACTATGCAATTGGTTATGCAGATCATAATTGCCACACTGTCAAAAATATAACTTCCTGAATCAGGACCAGCTTTTCACAGAAGCAAAACACTGAATTATGCTAGAGTCAAATCATGTAAAGCAAAATACACAATTAAATGGGTGTTGCTGTTGTTGTGTTTCCTCAAGTCATTTCCAACTTAATGGCAACTCTAAGGAAAACCTATCATGGGATTTTCTTGGCAACATTTGTTCAAAGGTAGGTTGCCTTTACCTTCCTCTGAGGCTGAGAGAATGTCACTTGCCCAGTGTTGCTCAGTGGGTTTCCATGGCTAAGTGGTGCTTTGAACCTTGGGCCATTTCCGCACGAGACGGTTATAGCGCTATTATTCCACTTTCAACATCCTATGGAATCCTGGGGTTTGCAATTTAGAGCAGGGGGCCAGCCAGCCCTTCCCTAAACTGCAAACCCCAGGATTCCATAGGAATAATAGCGCTATAACCATCTCATGTGGAAATGGCATAGGTCTCCATAGCTATAATCCAACACTCAACCCACTACATCAGCTGGCTCCCTTAAATCGGAATGGTGGCTTTTACTGGTGGTGAAATGTATTGAAATTAAAGCTCAGCAAGCAGAAATGGGCAGAAAACTGTTGTCATTGCTTGAATCATCGCCACAATTCCCGATTTTGTTGGCTGAAATAAGGGAAACTGAAAATGTGTCTCCCCCATACTTTTCAAAAGCCATCTCTTCATAACAGCATCTTTGAAATGGTATTGCCTATATTACTGAGTGCCACAAAAGTCACGTGGAGGACAGAGTGCAGGAACAGGAAATGCTTCAATGGTGCTGTGAATTTCAACATCCAAGGCACTGTATGTGGGAGGCATTCCTTTCTTTCACCACTTTGCTTTCATTCACAAATTAAATGTGATAGATTGATCACATAGTTCCAGCTACTCCCACTGCCCGATCATATTATGGTAGCTGTCAAGTGTAGTTATACCAAACACTCGTCACCTTAGCTTGTTTTGCTTTAACTGGAAGAAAACGGAAGGGTTATTGTTGTCTTCTGCCTGCTTAAAATAAATAAAAATGGAGCTCACTCTCGGAGTGAGCTCCATTAAATGCAATGGCACTTACTTCTGCGTAGACACACTTAGGATGGCACAGTTATGTAAGGTGATTTTTCTACTTTGATGAAGAGTGAGATACAAATATGAATATGGTTGCTGAGATTTTTTAAACCTTCCACAGTCACTGACATTTTGGAGAGAGATAACAAACACTGTTCTCATTTGGAGATCTGGTATACAGAGCCTTCCAAGGATTCATCTCCAACTTCTGCAGTTGAAAAAAAAGATGCTTTTAGGTTGGATCAAGCTCTCTGGGCAAGAAGAGCCTGGCAGATTTCTTCCTCTTGTGGAGATTAGGTGCATGACGGGTGTCCTCAGAGATGTCCATAAGTAGACCATTCTGGCAAGGGGTTTATCTTTCTGCCTCACCATTAAAAAAATGCATTAACTGACTCTGGGGTGAGACCCAAAGATACAAGCTATGTGTGTGGCTTGCTTATATGGGATTCTCTCTCCACTGTTCTCTAAAAAAGGGGGTGGTATCCTGGTGCACTCCAGAGAGTTTGACTTTGACTAGACTGTTATAGTGCTATTATTCCACTTTCAACATCCTATGGAATCCTGGGAATCCTGGGGTTGGGCCCCTCCCTACAAACCCCAGGATCCCATAGGATGTTGAAAGTGGAATAATAGCACTATAGCAGTCTAGTGAGGAAATGGCCCAAGTCTTAGCATGACTAGCTAGCATGATCAATGGTAAGGCATTTTAAGAACTCATCTTAGAAGTCATTGCATTTCTCCTTACGTAGAATGCTTTCTATCAACTCATCAGGGTTTTTCCCCCTATGTCTGTGGGACTCTTTGGGAAATGGAATGAAAATTGGAAAAGAAGCCTCAAGAAAATCAAACCTCTTGATAGTTCTTATTGTACTATTTCCAAGTTGAGAGTTAATGGCTTATAAACAATAAAGTCTGATTCTCAGGAAAGGCATTGTTGCAAATAGGCAGCTAGTGAATCAACTCTGTCTTACTTTTCCCTTTAAACGCAACCCTATTAATTCTGAAACAAATAGTTCTGCCTCTAACCTCCAGGGTTGTTACTGCATGTACCAATTCCATGCAAAGAGAAAATATATTGTCATAAAAGAAATTCACAGCACTGTTCAATTTGCAGAGTATTAGTTTAAAAATACAATTGCTCACATCTATGTAACAAACTACTCCTCCCACAGGACCAATTGTTCCTCACAACTTCACAGTGTAATATTCATGCTTGATTCACAGTGCACAGCATGGTTCTCTGTTACTAAGTCCTTCCTCATTTGTTCTGTGCTCTAAAGTACCATGGATTATTCAAAATGTGAGTCTGAAAAGTAAAATGTGTATTACACAAGAACTGCATCACTATTAGCGAACTGCAGCCACCTTCTGGGAGAAAGCATGACAGCAATTTGTTGAAGGACATGAATCAACTTCCACTGAAACCAGCAAAAAGGTTCTGACTGTCCTAAGCTGAACCTTTGAGCCTGCTATGTGTGTGTGTGTGTGAGACTTCAAGTCTCCTGTCAATTTATGGTGACTCTATGGTATTCGTAGGGTTTTCTTAGACAAAGAATAATTGGGATGGTTTAACCAGGCCTGCAAGAGGAGGGTAACTGCAGGATCTTTTCACTTATGTATAACAGTACTAACCGTAGAGAGGACTCCAGTTAAAGTTAAAGTATTTTATTAGAATTGACAAACATACGAGGCACTCTTAGAACCATACAAATGTATTGGAAAGTGAGGTAAGAAAGGCTGAATAGGTTGGGGTGAAGAGCATAGTAGTTACTTGGAGAAAGAGGTCTCAGAAGAAGAGCTCAGACAGTGTATGAGTGTAGCACAGAGGAACAGCAGTCTAAGGCACTATGTTCTGCATAGTACCTACTACGTCCTACATACTACAATTGGCTGGGATTGACCCTAAGGTTTTTATACCCTATTTCACACCCTGAAGGGGTACATTGACAAAGCCATAATGGCTTTCCCATAGGACTGACATAGGAATCTAAATAAGCTGATTGCTTAACTCTGGAGTGACAAAATATTGATAGGGCATGATGTTGTTAATGTTCGGTCAGGCAGGGTGTATAGGGAAGATCTCCATAGGGTAAGATTGAGGGATGGTCTCTGATTGCTCACCAATCTGGGCAGTTTGCTTTTCATTGTATTCAAAAGCACCTAGAGCCTGAAGTGGTGAAAGGATTAGCACAAACCCAGAACACATCTCTGGTCAGCCCGGCCCAACCATGTTCTCTTGTCAGTGTGACCCCAGTTATGTTCTCTGGTCATTAATAAGTCCAGTTTATGAAAATCACATATCTTGTAGGAGGGGTGGTAGGGTATGGTAACACTACATTAACAAAAAGAATCTTCTGAAATCAAATGGATGGAAAGACTTTTCTGGAAGGAACAGAGACTGAAGGTAAACCTGAATGTCTTTCTAAGAGATTAAAGGAGCCTTGATTTTAAAAAAAGGGGGATATGTAATATCTTTATTAGTACAACTAAAATGTTACAAATGTCAAGTTTGCCAGAACTCTTCTTCAGGCTTGATATGATAAGGAATTGAGATGGGTGGAAGATTAAGAATCAGAGATAAGTTTGCCTTAGGGTTGGTAAATCAGAAACGACTGGAAGGTATGCAGCAGCAACAAACTAAGTTATCAAGTTATGGCTCAGGGGCTGCAGAATCAGTGGCTATTCTCTGTCTCTGCAGAAAAAGAAAAGGCTGGGTGAGACTCAACAAGTAGCTGGAGAAAGAACTTCAAAGCTTTCCATTTTTGCTGTGTCATTTTGGTGTTCCTAAAAAAGATGTTACCCAATTCTGACTTTTGTTTTTTCTCCTACACAACTACTTCTGTTGTGATTTTCCCACTATGTGCTTGTGAAGCACAAAAACATGATGCATATATATACACATGAAAGTCCTCTTCTGAAGAATTAGTGAAAATTCTATGGTTTAGGGCTAATCAAAAAGCCCCAAGTCCCCCTCCACAACATGTGTGCCAAACATGATGTGCAGGTTCAGTGTAAATGTTCATTCAGCACATGAACTCTTGATGGCTTGCTGCCCTGAATATATCAAAAGCAAACACATTATTGAAAATGAGTCCTTGGGTTGCCAAAGCAGCTCTATTCAAACACAGAGAGAAGTAACAGCAGTCTTGGGAAAACCCTAATATTTGCAGAAGTTAAAAAAAAAAAAAACATGGAAAAAAACCTCAAGAGTAGAAGACTTTCCCTACTGGTAGATTCCCTTCTTTACAAAGGCTTCCTGCCCTTCCCCTCAAATTTTGGCAAGATGCCACAAGTTCAATTAAACTTACTGACGATATAGCTTGACCTACAAATGGGCAACCTATGACCTGTGGATCATTTGTAGTCATTGCCTGAGGGCTGTTACAAGTGCCTGAGCCACCAAATTCCCTCTAAAACTTATCATCCATTTATTTCTAGGGTAGATTGTTGGGGGAAGCAGGAAGCAGAATCGTCTGATTAAGGTACACAGGAAACGGGGGGGGGTATACACTGTGTGTGGGCCTTTTCTGAAGGAGAGCATCTTCTGTGAGATGGTGCCCTACTTGTGGAATACCCTCCCTTGAGAGGCCCAATTGGTGCCAACACTGGCTTCATTCTAGTATCAATTAAAAGATGACTTTGTATCAAAGCTTTGGGTGGAAGGTCTAATGAGTTCCCTTAGATTTATACAGCACACCCTATAACATTTCACAGAAGAAAACTGGGACATGTCTGGCTAAGCAACATTACAGTGCAGTCAAGATGGCAAAAATTATTGACGAAGAAGGACGGAAAGTAGGGGTCATTTCCATACTAGACTGTTATAGCACTAATATTCCACTTTCATCATCCTATGGAATTCAGCCGGCCCCTCCCGAAACCGCAAACCCCAGGATTCCATAGGATGTTGAAAGTGGAATAATAGCACTTTAACAGTCTAGTGTGGAAATGGCTTAGAAGAGGCTGCAGTGATTTGGTTATGCCTGAGCCTACTGGAAAGGGCAAGATTCTGTCTTCTCTCCTCTCTCCCTAGTTGAGTTAACTGAGTGCAAACTACTTTTGTACTTTGAATTCAGCTTGCAGCCATGAAAGTAAGCAAAAACAAAGGGGGAAAGTGGAAGGCAGAGAAAGAAAATGCAACCTTTTAAAAGCAGTTGTTTTAAAAGGGATCTTGTAGCACCTTTGAGAGTAACTGTGAGAAAGAAGTTGGTAGCATAAGCTTTTGTAGGCTTAAGTCTCAGAGGTGCTACAAGATCTCTTTGCATACTGATCCAGCAAAATAAATGTCTCCTGACTATCAAAATCTTTCTCTGCCTTTCTCCCACTACCCAACCTTACTGAGGTTCTTCTCAGGGCTAATTAGCTGAGCTGCAGGAAATATGTTGTTAAATGATGGGAATGCATCAGGATGCTTCTCACAACTTGAGCTCTCCTAGTTCTCTAAATATTGGTTTGCAGGCTAGGGGAACACTATTTAAATTGCAATGAGGGTATGAGAAAAGAATAAGCCCTGCATATCAGAGCTCTTTTTTTCTTTCTTTTTCTTTTTGCTATGATTTCTGGATTCTCTCAGCTGGCATGATCTTTCCATGGGTATTAAGTGGCTCTCAACTAAGTAAGGAATGAGTGGGAGGAAAGCTGTGTTTACATGGGTGTGTCTGCATCTGAGTATGTATGAAAGAACAAAGGGGAGGGGAGTCAGTTAGGGGAGAGGCTGAATCTGGCTAGGTCCTCTGCCACCTTTGGCCACAGTCACTGATGGTATTCAGCACACAGTTCAGTGTCCATAGCTGCACATGAATCTCAGGGGCAGAAAATCTTACTCATTCCTGCCCCAGTCTGTCCACTTGTCTGGGGAGATCTAAGTCTTCCTGTCAAGAGCTTCCCATCATTAATCTAACTCTTGAAAGGAAGGTGTTTTTGGATTGACTTCTCAAAGCCCAGGAGTGAGAGAATTAACACAATCCTTTGAAACATCATTAGAACATAAGTTAGCAGTTACATCTCTATACCGCTTATACCGTAAAGCACTCCCTAAGCGGTTTGCAATTGCCCCCAACAAGCTGGGTACTCATTTCACTGATCTTTGGAAGGATGGAAGGCTGAGTCAACCTGGAGCCTTGCAGGATCAAACTCACAATGTTGTGGCTGAAGTGCCAGCATTTTACCACTGTGCCACCATAAGAGGTAGCTCAGTAATAGTATTGTCTTCCATATGGAGGAAGTTTTAGTTTGACATCATCTTTTAAAACAACATATCTAAATATTCAAATTTTAAAAAAAGTTTATGGGGCAGAGATAATGAGGAAAAAGAAATACTTTATATAAGGCACCAAATCACACCCAGAGTCTTGCAAATGAAGATCAATGAAGTTAAATTTAACTTAGCTAATGCATTTTACCTGACTTAGTAGTTTCAGAGCACTGGCAGAATTCTGAGAAAGAGAGTGTGTACGTGACTACTTGCAAGTTGCCTATCAACCTATGGTGACCCCATGAATTTCATAGGGTTTTTGTTAGGTAAGGAATCCTCAGAGGTGGTTTTGGTAGTTCCTTCTTCTGAAATATAGCCTACAGCACCTTGTATTCATTGGTGATCTCCTACATGAGTGCTTACCAGGACTGACATACAGAATAAATATCTCTTGCAGATGTGGCAAAGAATACCTTAATTGCAAATGCTGTAGGGGAAGTTTTCCTTTTATCATAATATAGGGTTCATCACAATCTTTCAACCCTTCCCAACAGATCTCTGTGGCCATAGGAGTCTGCAGGCAGGAAGATAAATCAATAAAAGTTGCTCCACTCATGGAGAATTCTAGTTTGTGGAGTTCTTTTCTGCACAGATCTGGAACCAAGTGATAGATTGCCAGAAGAAATACACCAGTCTCTAGGGTACCATTTTTGTGTTCACTTATTCAGTCCAACACAGATGACTACACAGATAGGAGGAAAATTTAGCAACACATCATGAATTAAATGTTCATTATGACACATCAAGAATCATGCAGATATTATTCTTATGATGCTTTGTAGCTGATTCATGCTCTGAGTTCAACATTTAGTTTTCCTCATGGCTAGAGTAACAGTGCTTATTCTGAGATGCTTTGTGTGTACAAATGCAGTATGTGAGTGAGTACAAGGGGATCTAAGTCAACATACTACTATAAGTACCTTATCCCCAATCAAACTCAGTCAATCAAGACAACATTTTTTAAAATCTATTCCCTGTTTTGTGACAGAGCTGATACACTGGTATTTATGTGCACCTTTCTTTGTTATATTAATAAAGGACAAGTGCTAAGTCTGTCTGTAATGGAACTGCTTTTAGCACTTATGTCCTAGATTATGACCATGATGTAGCAATGCCTATACCAGACTAGCAACATGACACTGTCCAGATGTATTGGCCTATACCTCTTGCCATCACAGCCAAGCATTTTCAGAGGATAATGGGAGTTGCAGTCCAACATGCCTAGGATTGTACCTAGAGGGCAAAAAAAGATTGGTGACTACTATGCAGAATGGAAGATGATATACAAGAAACTAGCACCTTGAAGAATGTCATCATCACTTCAGTCGAGGCAAAACTTGGAAATGTTACTTTTGGGGTTTACAGTGCTGAGCATCCTCCAGCAACCACTGTCTTTCTGAGCTCTGAAAGTGATTTATTAGAAGTACAGTTAATAGCTATTGCTGGGTTGGAACCAAACTCTCTATCTCTTTTCTCTCCCTTCAGACAAAGCAGAAGGGGAGACTGCTGACACTGTAGGAAATCTGTGGTTGATGGACTGTGGTAAACCCCTGCACTAGAATGAGGTGGCAGTTGTCTTGTGCACTGCCTTTTTAGTGGGCGCATAATCAAATCTTTACTAGGGGATGGCCCTGGGAAATATGGTCCAGATTATTTTCTTTTTTTAAAGATGATCTCATGCTGCTCAGAGGTTAGAAAAAAGACTTTGGTTTTGTATTGGCCTCTCAAAAGGAATTCCCATAATTCTTCTCTGAGTGCATGAGTGAAGGCCCTGTTTGTGGAACTCTTGCAGATATGTGACAGCTAGGTGGAATGAGCAGAGGAATTCATATGGGGGCCATGGTTCTGGGGTAGGTGTCATTTCTCCAGTATTGTCATTACTCCACTCCCCTGCAAAGATGATTTCTGTTCTGGGAGAGGGACAGAATGCACATAGGGACTATAATGAATTTCATTACAATAAAGATAATCTTTTTCAAGGAATGAAAGAAGACATGGGTTGGCATGTGGAGGCTAAATCAGCTGAGAAAAATATGTTGTACCAAGAAGGTAGCTTCAAGGAATCCCTCACAATCACCTGCTTTTTGTTTCTGATCTACATCTACATGTATTTTTAGATTTTTTTTTAATAGTCAGCCTGCATTGTTCACTGATTGGGTAGTCAGGATGTCCTTTGTAACCTTCCTGTATTTTTTCTCTTCATGTTTTCTCCTCTTACCAGCCTATTATAGCAGGAAAGATTGCAGCCCCATAAAATTGTGTAGCTGTGGGAATTCTGGGAGCCAACCAATCCCAAATGTAGCTTTTTCAGATTCTAAAAAAGATGGAGAACTGCGCAGTGCTTTATAATGTGAACCTCTCTGCCTAGATTCTGGAAGCACCCTCTGGCTCTGGACAGCTCCCTCTAATTCAGTTGTAACTCTGCTGGAAAAGTGACCCTTGTTGTCTCTACAGCATTCTCAAAATATGTGAATGCTGTTTAGCCATTCAGTATGCTATAGTAGGCAATGTCCAAGAGGTTTACTTGTCTGCCTAGTCTTGACTTTCTGTTTGTGTCATAAATGCAACCTGGGTGGCTTGTATGTCAGAGGGTTTAAGAAATGCCAACCAGGGCTGGCATTTTAAATACAGCAATAGGGTCGCTGCGCAGAGAAGATGGCGAATTACTCACAGGGGGAAGAGAAAAGGCAGAACTACTTAACACCTTCTTTGCCTCAGTTTTTTCCCAGAAGGATACAAGCACTCAACCTGGCGGTTGGGGAGCAGGTGAGGAAGCAGGGGAAATGAGGCACATAATAGGTAGAGAGGTGGTACAGGAATACCTGGCCACACTGGATGAATTCAAGTCTCCAGGGCCAGATGAATTGCATCCTAGGATATTAAAAGAGCTGGCAGAGGTCATTTTGGAACCACTTGCTATAATCTTTGAGAAATCTTGGAGGACAGGAGAAGTTCCAGCAGACTGGAAGAGAGCAAATGTTATCCCCATCTTCAAGAAGGGAAAAAAAGAGGACCTCAATAATTATCACCCAGTCAGCCTGACATCAGTACCTGGAAAAATCCTGGAGCAGATCATTAAGCAGTCAGTTTCTAATCATTTAGAAAGCAACGCGGTAATCACGAGAAGTCAACATGGATTTCTCAAAAATAAGTCATGCCAGACTAATCTTATCTCTTTTTATGATAGAGTTACTAGCTTGATAGACGAAGGGAATGCTGTGGATGTAGCATATCTCGATTTCAGTAAGGCCTTTGACAAAGTTCCCCATGACATTCTTGCAACGAAGCTAGTAAAATGTGGGCTGGACAGGGCTACTGTTAGTTGGATTTGTAATTGGTTGACAGACTGAACCCAAAGGGTGATCACAAATGGCTGCTTTTCATCCTGGAGAGAAGTGACTAGCGGGGTGCCACAGGGTTCTGTCCTGGGCCCAGTGCTGTTCAATATTTTGATCAACAACTTGGATGAAGGAATAGAGGGCATGCTCATCAAATTTGCAGATGACACCAAATTGGGAGGGGTTGCTAATACGCCAGAGGACAGGATCAAAATTCAAAATGACCTGGATAGATTGGAGAGCTGGGCCAGGGCAAACAAAATGAAATTCAACAGAGAGAAGTGTAAGGTCCTACACTTAGGTAGAAAAAATGGAATACAGAAATATAGGATGGGGGACACGTGGCTGGATAGCAGTACGTGTGAAAGGGATCTAGGAGTCTTCATAGACCACAAGCTGAACATGAGTCAGCAGTGTGATGCGGCAGCCAAGAAAGCCAATGCAATTCTTGGCTGCATCAATAGGAGTATGGTGTCTAGATCAAGGGAGGTACTGGTACCACTCTACTCTGCTTTGGTTAGACCTCATCTTGAATACTGTGTCCAGTTCTGGGCACCCCAATTCAAGAAGGACATGGTCAAGCTGGAGCAAGTCCAGAGGAGGGTGACCAAAATGGTGAGGGACCTGGAAGCCATGCCCTATGAGGATAGACTTAGAGAGCTGGGTATGTTTAGTCTGTAGAAGAGAAGGTTAAGAGGGGACATGATAGCCATGTTTAAATATTTGAAGGGATGCCATGTAGAGGAAGGAGAGGGCTTGTTTTCTGCTGCTCCAGAGACCAGGACAAGGAGCAATGGATTCAAGCTGCAGGAAAGGAGATTCCACCTGAACCTCAGGAAGAACTTCCTGACAGTCAGGGGTGTCCAGCAGTGGAATATGCTGCCTCGGAATGTAGTGGAGTCTCCTTCCTTGGAGGTTTTTAAGCAGAGTCTAGATGGCCATCTGTTGGGAGTGCTTTGAGGGTGTCCCTGCATGGCAGGGGGTTGGAGTGGATTCCCTGTGTGGTCTCTTCCAACTCTACATTTCTATGATTCTGTACTTCAGTTAACAATGTCTCTGGCAAAGAAGTTCTTTTTTAAAAAGTCTTTTAAAGCCCAGCCCAATTCCACTCCCCATTTTGTCTTCTGTCTAGCTGGACTTTTTTTTTCAACATTAGCATTGGAAAAATGGTGAAAGAAGGGTGGAGAAAGATGGACTTTCAGTGTTGGGTTGCAGCAGCCTGTCTGCAGTAGACAATGCAAAAAAGTTTTGACCTGGGAAAGAATGGGATTCTGTTCTAGGTGATGCTACTGTAGCTGTTTGGGCCCATGTACAACAAGCAAGAGAAACAGCTGCCTCCAGAATCACTTAGTGAGCCTGTATGAGGACAAAGCAGAAAGCAAATGGGGAAAGCAGACTAGCCTTGTCTCACCAGGTACCCTGGCATGTTGAGAACACATAGACCTTTAAGTTTCTCCGCCAAAATAAAAATCATATGAAAAATGGAGGCTGTTGAAAGAAAGACATTATTCTGGGATGCATTCTGGAAGAAGCTTTCAAGTGGTCCTTAGAAGGTTCAGAATGTTTTTGCTTACTTAGGCATTGGATGCCTGACCTGCTTGTTTTATTTCACATATGCAGATTGTTTTGAATAAAAATTCTGCTGAAACATGATGAACTACTATTCTTTTTTTGTGGTATAGGAACCTTTTCCTACCTTTTCCATGTTATTTTTTGCCTCTGGTACCAAAGCTTCTGTTAAAGAAGCCCAGGATCACATCTAATTCATTAATTGAAGTTTACCTGGAGTGGTTAGAAAAGTTTCCGTTTTGGACTACAACTCTGAAAATCCCTCAGCCAGCATGGTCAGCAGCTCCAACAGTGTAATCCCAACCTGTATGTCAAGTGTATGTGTGGAGATTAAAGTATGAACAATGGCTCAGCTGTTTTGCAAAACTGGTGGTGTAGACAATCGGGTTCATAATCGAAAGCTATTGGAGCTGGCAATAAAATGTTGGAGTATCAAGTGTTTTTGTTCAAGATACTTCATTTCATGATCGCTCCCAGCAAATTTCTTCCACCCCTGTCTGCTATCTTGACTTATGGGATTTTCTCTAAAGAGTTTTGTACCACTGCAAACAGGAGATTTAGCTTCAGTCTTCTGTTGCTCCTCATTTGTGTGTAGAAGGTGTAAATTTCACTAAGAATAAGGACTTAGAGACCAGAGTTGGTTGTAAACAGAGGTAGCCTGTGATCCGTGCATGTGTGTATGGAACCTCACATTGAGATTGGAGGGGGGTGTTACCTGCTTGTTTGGACCTTGAACCACAAGTGATTACAGTATAAGCAGAATGAGAATGGTGATAATAATGACAATGACAAGTGGGATCTGCAACAGAATAATGTGCTGTGTAGTTCTCCCTCTTTAGGATTCTAAATGCCCTACTCCAGTGGTTCTTAACCTTTTCTTTACCAGAGATCCCCTGTAAATATAATTTGTTGCTGGGGACCCCCAAGACTTAACTGAAGATTTAAATATTCAAATATTTATTTATACATACAAATATTTATTAAAGGCTTCTGGAGACTAAGATTCAGATCCCTGCTCAAATATTGGGTGACCTTGGGCAAGTCACATTCTCTCAGCCTCAAAGGAAGGCAAAGGCAAACTCCCTCTGAACAAATCTTACCTCATCCCAGAACCACCATGATAGGTCCACCTTAGGGTTGCCATAAGTAAGAAGTGACTTGAAGGCATGCAACAACAAAGTGATGTTGACTAGGGGAGGTTCTTTCTAGCCATCATGTCTCTCCTGTTTGAAAACTGACTTATGAATACGAGGGAGCATTTTGGGCATGTGCACATGCCTGCGGCCATATTCCTCTGTGCCCTCATCCCCTGCTGCTACATCCCTGACAAAAGGGGCATGGCAGCAGGTGTGTGTGTGCACACCCAAACTGCTCCCTCCTTTACAAACAAGGGAGCAGTTTTGGCATCTGCTTTGCTGCCGTGTCCCTGTTGTTGCTGCTGCTGCTGTTCTGCTGGTGTCTAGCAGCAGGGCTTTGCAGATCCCAGGTGAAGCACCACTACTGTGTTCATCCTTCCCCCTTTTTGTGTTCAACAGCTGGCTAGCATGTTATGCTCACTGAGCATGCAAAATTATCCTTGGGCTGTTCTTCTTTTTAATGGACGGGAGGGGGGTGTCCCTTTAAAAGTTTTTCCCTACAAATTTCTTACTTTGGCAACCTTGGGCTTCCCCTTATTTTGCTGACACTTCACTCTTGTGTATGGATAGAGCCAATTTTCCGCTTGGAGAGCGAAGATCGTATTTGGTAATGGCCTATACCAAGATCTGTTTTTAAAACACTCTGAGAATGAGCACAAGAAACAACGTTTCTTCTACTAGTTTTGGTAGATATATCAGAACCTAGCTTCTTGTTTCTGCATATGAAGATTATGAATGAGAAAATATATTGGTACAAAGATAACATCCAGATGTTGAATAACATGCACTTTCCTATTGATTTAAATTTCTCTTCATGTTCTGATGCATACCCCTTATATAAAACAGTGTGCTTCACAAAGTTTTCTGTGGATTTTTTGAAAACTACCACTTGCAAAGTGGAGATCCAGAACAATTTAGTGGTTTGAGTGTTGTGCTAGGACTCTGGGGGACCAGAGATTGAATCTCCACTCAGCTGTGGAAACCTACTGGGTGACCTTGGGCAACTCACACTCTCTCAGTTTTAGAGGAAGGCAATGGTAAACCCCTTCTGAACAAATCCTGCCAAGAAAACCCATAATAGTTTTGTTTAGTGTTTCTGGAAGTCAGAAATGACTTGAAGGCATACAATAGCAACAACCGTCTTGCAAGAGCAAGTCCCCCCTTTCTAGAATCCATTCCCCTGCCCCCCCACAGCTCACCCTGGTTGAAGGGGAGACAATTTTGCTGGCCTCCCACATAGGAGAGCTACACAATTACTGTGTGACCAAGTCCCATTCAGCTCCAGCAAGTCTCATTCAGCTTTGGAGAGCTGCCTCTATGGTCAGCTCTCTAGAGTTGTCTGTTTTTTTTAGTAACTTGCTTCAGGGGGAGTGCAGACATTATGGAACTGGTGAGCTGGAAAATTGTCCGTGTCCTAGGACAGGCAATTTTGCTGGTCACATCTCCTGTAGTGATTTGGCACCACAAAACTCTCATAGTCAATCATTTAGAAAAATTGCTGGCTCTAATTAAAGTTGGTGGGATACTGCTGTCTGCCTCTCTGGTGCATAAGGACAGTTGGTTGACTAGCTATGCTGTTGCCTATGCTAGCCATGCGTGTATGTCTGTGCTAAGGGAAGGAGTGTATGGAGACAGAGAAAGAGGAAGTAGCATGAAAAAAGACTAGAAATCTTTATGTTGTGCTTTTTAAGGAAGAGCATCCTTGTCATATCTAACAGTCCAAACAGCAGCCATCATGCATAGGAGAAATGCGTATCAGCAGGTTGCTGGGGCTCAGGGGAGCTCCCCAACTTTGCAAACTTTTTTTAGAGTGAAAAAAAATACCTTACCACAGCCAAGACACGAAAGGGCTGATTATGGTTGGTAGGCATGGGATGCTTACTAACTGGCTGGAAATGACTTGGATGAAGGAGTGGAGGACATGCTGATCAAATTTGCAGATGATACCAAATTGGGAGGGGTTGCTAATATATCAGAGGACAGGATCAAATTTCAAAACGACCTTGACATATTGGAGAGCTGGGCCGAAGCTAACAAAATGAATTTCAACAGAGATAAATGTAAGGTCCTGCACTTAGGCAGAAAAAATGGAATGCACAAATATAAGATGGGGGATACGTGGCTGGACAGCAGTACGTGTGAAAGGGAGCAGTACGTGTGAAAGGGAAAGTGATCTTGATAGATCACAAGCTGAACATGAGTCAGCAGTGTGATGCAGCAGCCAAGAAAGCCAACGCGATTCTTGGTTGCATCAATAGGAGTATGGTGTCTAGATTGAGGAGGTAATGGTACTGCTCTATTCTGCATTGGTTAGGCCTCATTTGGAATACTGTGTCCAGTTCTGGGCACCTCAGTTCAAGAAGGATGTCGACAAGCTAGAACGTGTCCAGAGGAGGGCGACCAAAATGGTGAAGGGTCTGGAAGCCATGTCCTATGAAAAATGGCTTAGGGAGCTGGGTATGTTTAGTATGCAGAAGAGAAGGTTAAGAGGGGGCATCATAGCCATGTTTAAATATTTGAAAGGATGTCATGTTGAGGAGGGAGTGGACTTATTCTCTGCCACTCCAGAGACTAGGACAAGGAGCAATGGATTTAAGCTGCAGGAAAGGAGATTCCACTTGAACCCCAGGAAGAACTTCCTGACAGTCAGAGCTGTCCAGCAGTGGAATATGCTGCCTTGGAGTGTGGTAGAGTCTCCTTCTTTGGAGGTTTTTAAGCAGAGGCTGTATGGCCATCTGTTGGGAATGCTTTGATGTGTGTTCCTTTGATGGCAGGCGGTTGGACTAGATGGCCCCTGTGGTGTCTTTCAACTCTGTGATTCTATAACTCTGGGAAGGAAGTAATGGAGGAAGAATGCAGTGTCTTAGAAGACAATATGGCTGGTTGTTCAGAGCACTTTATAGTGCAACATTTTAATATAGTCAGTCCTCCACTTTGCTAGGGTTAGGGGTGCAGGGCCCTTGCAAAGGAGAAAAAATTGTAATATCAAAATGTGTGTGTGTGTGTCTGTGGAAAGGGGGCCAAGACATGGTGGGTTAGCATGGTAGCCTTATGCTTCCTCTCTTTCCCATCTTCTTCCTTGGAAGCAGGGAACACTGGAAGAGGGTTTGTAGTGCTGAGAAATCAGGCTGCAAACCATCCTTAGCTGGCTGGGCAACAGCTGGTGGTGGAAGAGGAGGATTAGAAGCAGGTTTTAAAGGGCTGCATGGCCTAATTGGAGTCACCAAATGGGTGCTTGAAGTTGGGGGAGCAAGAGTTGGAGAAACTTGCAAATAATCAAATCAGTGAATGTTAAACTTGCAAATTTGGAGGACTGACTATACCAACTGTAAATAAATGTTAGGTTAGCTTCAAATTTAATGAGCTTGTTGAGTGATCAAAAGCTGCATTCTTCCCTCTGGCTTTTACAAAATTGGTTTTAAAAATTGGCTTGTAAAATTGTTATCTATTTTAAAATAATGTTTCATGCCTTTATATTGTACATTATTTCGGGAACCCTGTTGGGCAGAAAAGTAACTACTAAAACTTTAATAAGCAAACAAAACCTTTTTTTCAAGTCCCTCTCATTCATTTAACTTGTATTCTATTGGGACTCAAAACAGAGACTGAAGGTGGCTCACAAAACTGGCACTACAATAAGGGATAATATTAAACACAACAATCAGATAAACACATTAAAATGACAGGTGAATTAAAATCAAATTGAAAGCCAAATCAATTAAAAAATTTAGCGTACACACCCCATTAAAATTACATGAGGTTTAAATTTGACTGTGACATTGTGTCTAGCTTCAAACCAGCTTTGTAAGCTTAACTTCATCTTTCTGAATTGACTTCAAAGTATTTCCCCGCCACAAAAAAGGGAACAGAAATCAGGGTATATCCTGTCTCTTGTATCCCACATTGCCAAAGTCAATGAATAATTCATTCATTTTTTTCCCTTGCTGGAAATTGTTCTCTGTCCCCTGTCTGCCATTCAGTTTCATTTGGCAGTTCCTGTTTTGGACAGTTAGGTTTGTACATGGTTGGGTAATGCGTGACTCAGTAATTTAACTACTTGCAATGTTCCTATGGCTGTCAACATTGAGAATGGACTAGGGGATGGCAGATGGTGATGAGGAAATTAAAGCGGTTATTGGACATAGGAAGCTGTTCTATATGGGGTGCATCTCAGATAGAGCACTTCCAGGGCTACAAATTGATGAGAGTCATTGTGCATCTCTGCAGTGGATCTAGACTTCAAAGGGCCAAAGCACCAGGACTCTCTGACTAACAGAGATAATGCTAATCTGCACAGACACCCAGCTTTCCTCTTCCCCCTGAATTTTACCAGCAGTCCTCACACTAGCTAGTGCAAGGCGAATAGATTGTGATGCATAACATATTGGACTAGACTGGTACTGAGCTAGGAAATTAAGATCCATTAGATGTCCCAAAGATCTGCTTCTTGTGGAGTTGTAAATTATTGGGACTGATTTGCTGTCTCTGAAATAAAATGTTTTTGTTTGATGCCAAGAAACAAAACACCTGGAATATATTGAGCTGATAGCCTTTTATTGTTTGGGGACATTTCCCCCTGCCTCATTACCTTAAGCCTGGTTCTTATACCCCACTGAATATCTGTTTGCCTCTCCGTCCTCTCTTGTGTCCCTTTGGGTTGTGTTGTTTGAATGAAGCTCTAAGTTGGTCTCTCTCTCTCTGTCTCTCTTTCTCTATCTCTCTGCTTTGCATGAAAACAACAGTTTCTGTATGCATTTCTCAGTTTATCACATCTGTGTGCAGTTTGCTGTTAAAACAGTAGTGATAAAAGCAGAACTTCAGCTAGCATGGCAATTCGCCAGGGGATTCTGGCAGCTGTAGTCCAAAAGATAACTTTCAAACTGTTTTTGTAAAATCACTTCTTCTTTAGCAGTAGACAAAAAAATATTTTTCAAGCTCTGATAAAGGGGAGCTTGTGTTTGTATTTAATTTCTTAAACATGGAATTTGCTGTATGACTTACCGACTAATTTTCTGGGCAACAGTTTTTCCTACAGTTTTCCTGTCCAACAAGGCCTAAGGGTGTCTGTTCTTTCCATTAAAGGTATGTTGGAAATTGACATCAGCTATCCTGCAATCTGTGATGAACAGCTTGAAATGAGCTTCACCGGCATCGTGAATGGCAGACTGTGAACTACATGGTGCTGTTTAAAACAATTGTGTTTATTAAGAAGTTTTCTAAATACTGTACATTAAAGAGTATAACTATTTTAAAGAATTAAAACAGTTAAGAATTAAGGGTATAACTATTTTAAAGGGGAAAAACCCAGATACAATAGGAAAGAAAAAGAAGACAGATAATGCACCTGGAATATAAATGTAATAGTGCTTGATAGTGTTTCCTGTTATTGCAGATCCAGCAGTGAGTGGGCTGTGGGTGTGCCCAGCTTGTCCCTCTCTCAGCGACCCCCGTGGCATGGTAACTTTAAAAGCTGTCACCTCTCTGTATTTAATGTACATTTCTCCTTTGAGTTAAAACTTTTTTTTAAAAAATACAGTCATCCCTCCACATCCCTCGTGAAAGTGGAAAAAACATGAATAACTCTAAGCCCTCCCAAACCATCTTTAACACACAAAAAAGTATGATCACCATATTTAACCCACTATGGATTCCTCTGAGGCATCACAAGGCAGAAGTGGGTGGCTGGTGGGGCTTACAGCCACCTCCACTGCTGCCCTACACCATCTTTAACCAGGACTTACAAACCTCGTTTGCAGTTTCTCAGGGCCTTTCTGCATCACACTGTTCTTGTGCTATTATTCCACTTTCAACATCCTTTGGAATTCTGGGCTTTGTAGTTTAAGGAGGCCAAAGAGCTCTCTGGTTGAGAATTCTAAATGCCCCTCCCTAAACTGCAAACCCCAGAATTCCACAGGTTGTTGAAAGTGGAATAATAGCACTAGAACAGTGTAGTGCAGAAATGGCCTCCGTCTCACGAGGCTTGCAGACCCTATTAAAAATGGCATAGGGAGGCAGCAGAGGAGACAGCAAATAATCTGTGAATAATCAAATCTGCAAAGTGAAACTTGCAAATGGGGAGGGCTGACTTTACATTTTTAGGCATTTTAGCATGACAATGCAATCGTGTCCTGGCATGTTTAGTATGGCTTCCAAAGAAAAACAAAACAAAACCCCCTGACCAATTGGCACGGTGGGGCAGGGCGAAGGAGGGGAAAAGGAGTGGCCAAGGATGTTGTGGTGCAGAAGAAACATTGGTGACAGTATTGCTACTTATCTGCTTAAGGCAGAAGCATGCAGAAAACAGCATTCCTAATCTGCTACTATCACGCGAATGGCAATGCCAGGATTGCAATGGTGCATGGCGCTAATGGCAGCTATTGCAGAAATGGCCTAAATCTACTTTGCCAGCTCATTTTTATGTTACCATGAGCTGCTCCTAATAAATTGGGTATTACGCTGAGCAGTACTGCCCTTAGTGTTACATATGCAAATACGTACATTACTGAGAGAATGAGAGACAGAGAAAGAAAGAGAGAGACAGAGAATATATCAACATGGATACCTATCATTTGGACTCCCCTTGGGGTTTTGGCTGTAGGAATTGTTGTAATGAATACCTTTGTCTCATTGTTCCCTCTTTAAGGGGAAAGTGAATGGAGACTGTGCTTTTTCCTTTTATACAGTATTGCACTGGCTGTAGAAATACACACTGCTGTTGCTTGTGAACTGTGTAGCACAATCTGTCTCCTACTGAGAAAAGCAATAGTACCTTCAATAAAGCACAGACACTGTGCTGAGTGAGCAAATAAGTACTGGGTCTATAAAGCTGCAGGCTGTACATCTTTTGTTCTGTGTTCTACCATAGACCCACGTGCTGTATTTCTACACCAGCTTTTATACACATTCATTTCTCTATAAAACCACAAACCAGGCAGAATGCTGGAGGGTGTCAGTGTGATATTCTCTCCAGATCAGTGAGCTGATTCAGAGGAAATATCTAGTTAATGTTAATTTTGTTCAGGAAAATTCTACATAAAAAGGCATGTATGTGTATTGTGTAAGAGAAAGCAAGGAAGTGTTTTAGTGGAAAAGGAATAATGCTATATGTATTTAATATCCAAAGCACAGAGTGCTACAAAAGAAAAAAATGAATACAAGGGACTGAATGGAATATTGGTTTTATTTTCACAGAAGGTATATTTAAAAAGCAAAGGTACTTGTGCTGGCCATAAGAAAAAATGGCAACAACAATCACAACAACAATATTTAATAATTACTTAATAATATTTATTGATTATTATTATTATCATCATCATAATAATCATCAGAATACCTTTATTAAGGCAAGCAAAAGGGCACAGATTAGTGTTTTCCCTGGTGATTATAAAGGTTGACAATATCTGCATTGAAACTGTGAATATTCATGTTACTGGAGAATAAACTGTAAGGGGAATTAGCATTGAACTCAACACCTGGTCAACTCCAAAGAACCATTGATAACCTCATTTACTGCAAAATTTTTTTCTAGCTATGGGCACTAGATGGCGCTAGATCACTTGCTGCTCTTTCCTTGGAGGTCAAAGAAGGGAAATAAAATCCAGAGGAAGGCTGCGGAATAAAAGAGAAGCTTCAACTTGCGGCTATTCTTTTATGTCCCTGTGCCATATCCTTCCTGGCATTCAGATGCATAAGATCCAGAGGGGTATTAGAATTCTTTGGGGCACATATACCAATTGCTCATGTTGGTTAGAATCTTCTAATGTATATATGCTGGCATGACCTGTGGATGTGTTGGTGTATATACTTTGTGGGGCAATGAAGAAGAAAGTACGTAGTACCTCCAAGCGCAACACTCCTTCCCTTGACTGTGCAAGAGCAGCTGCAGGAGACTGGAGGCTTCATATGCAGCTCTATCTCCTCAACTACTGCCTTGCAGCAGGGTTGTGCTATTGCCACTTTTGCATACCTCAGGTTCAGTGTTGCACTTCAGTGTTCACCTGCTGCATCTTCCCTGGGTGCAGGAGGGCAACCTGTACCCATCTGCATGCACCTTGACAGCTGAAAGTTGCCAGAATGATGGAGCTAAACCTGTTGACCAACTCCCTTTGGCTGTTGTTGCATGGCCAGGGAAACAGTGGGGACAAAATAGTAGCCAGCCCCTGTCAATGGGCTTTAACATACAACAGGTAAATTACAATTATGGCAGGATAATAGTGTCTTTGACTGGGACTTACCACATGACATCGTTCCTTTTCTGTTGCTCTCCCGGTGGGAAGCTGTTTGGAAGTTTTGAATGACCTCCTTTGTAAAAGAAACATTTTCCAAATGGTCTCCTACTGGGAGAACAACAGAAGAGTAACCACATAATCTGATAGGTCTCAGCCAAAGATGTTATTATGCTGCTGTAATTGTGATTTACCTGTCTCATGTGATAAAGCCCAATGGCGTAAGTACACTGGCTGAGACCTATGCCCTTTCTGCTCCACCTGCCCAACCCACCATAGGGACAGGAAAAGGATGGGATTGCAATGAAGCTTATGCACATCATTGTTGTGGTCCCATCCTTCTCTTGCCTCCAGGCAGCATAATTGTGCCACAAATCATTGACGGGTTTTCCCTGTCAATGACTGGCGATCACGCCATCATGGACTTACCTTCCCTGCAGAGGCCCTGGAAGTGCAATGGCTGTGCTTCTTGTCCCACTGTCACCTGGGAAATTACCCAGCTGTGCTGCAGCAGGAAGAGGCGTGGTCACCATGCTTCCTTGAACACAGAGGAAGCTGGTGTGGAGAGAAGTGCTCCTGTTGCACTCCCTTCCCAGCAGAGCCAATACTAGGACCCACACCGGATGTCTCTGTGACCAGGTAAGGTGCAGAATGGGCACTATACTTTACCAGTGTGCTTACTGGATCTTGGTCACGAACTGCTATAAGCAAATACCTCTGAAAGGTTAAAACAACAGGAAAAATACCCCAGACCAAAACCCACAATGTAGGTTAAGTGAGTTTATCTTGCTTGAGTTGTAATCACAGAGGTGTCTGATACACATCAAGGATAGCTTATAGATCACATTTATCTTGCTCAAGTGACTTTTAACAGCTTTGCTGTGATATGGTAGGTGTGGTTTTAGCTACAGTTAGAAACTTAAATGACACAATCACATATTTTTTGAATACCCAGGAGAAATAGGAGCTCATTTTTCTACTAAATCAAAACATATTGCAATTATGAAACCTTGAAACACAACCCAGCAAGGTCATTAATAGGACTCTCACAAAAGGACAGGGTATTCTTGTAGAGCTCCCATTAATTTAATCTATGGGTGAGTCATGAACAGCAAAGCCTTCCGGTAAATAGTGTCATGGAGGTAAAAAGGAGAGGTGTTTGCACTGAATCTGGGTGGCAATATACATCAATACAAGTACCCCATTGAAAGCAATGCAATGCATCCTCCGATCTTTTCACTGAATATAGGAATTATGTCTGCATTTTCTGATCTGGCCAACCCAACACAGAAGCTTGCTTATGCGTGCCTTTCTCCTTAGCCACATGGTGATGATGCTTTATTTTGCAATTAAATTAATATAACCATTTTAAAACTGTAATCACTATGGCAGCCACATCAATCAGCCTTTCCCTTGTGCCTCCCATACCTTGTTTTCTATGATAAAGAAATCTGTAGATCTTGAAAGTTTGCACATTGTCACAAATATCTCCAAACAATACAATGAGAAGAATGGATTTGTTGTTATGTGCATTCAAGTAAACTCTGACTTATGGCAACCCTACCATAGAATTTTCTTGGCAAGGTTTATTCAGTGGAAGTTTGCTGTTGCCTTCTTCTGACACTGGAGTGTGAATTTCCATGGCTCAGCAGGAATCTGAATGCTACAATTATGTAGCCCAAAGATTACAGATATATGATTCTCCTTTTTTATGAACCAGTTTTTTCGTTAGCAGTGATAGTCTAGATCTAGGGGCCACTTGCTCCCTGCCCACCTCTGCTTTACGTGCAAAAGTCCCATGTTGGGTCATCTTCTGGTACAGCAGGAGAAAAAAAAAAGACTCTTCCCTAAAACCCTGGAAAGCCATGCTAGTTAATATCAGCAATACTGGGTTAAATCAACTAATTATTCGATTCAGCACAAGGCAGCTTCCTAAGTTTCCTTGGTTTCCTTCCAAAGAGAGAGGTGCCAGTCCTCTTATTTGCCTCTCAGATAGGAGCCCTTCTGACTGCCACAGAGGTATGAGGCTAGTTGTAATTAAGCAGTGGCCACGGAAAAGCAATGTGTGAATTCTAATATTCTTTATTACCAATGGGTTTATTCACAAACATGTGTGTGATCTAAACAAAAGGAAATCATCTGAAGATAACCAAGGCAAAGAAATTCAGAGGAGACAACTGATGCAAAGAAAGTGTATTAATTAGGACAATCAGTAAGACAGATAAAAAAATTACATGGAAGAAGGAAAGTGGGATTATTTTTGAAACAGTTACTTCTTCATGTTTGCTATCAAATTGAAGGTAGGGTAATTTAGCAATTTAAACAGAGATTGGCAACTGTGGGAGGCAAGGGGGCTACTTGACCCTCAAAGAGAACTTGAGGAGGTCTGTACCCCTCCACTACACACCCTGCCAAACAAACAAACAAACAAACAAACAAAAGCAATCCTACTTTTTTGCCCTATGCCTTCTAGCGGATGTGGGGGGCATTTTTGCCATGCTTTTAGGCCCAGGAGAGGCCTTTTTTTTTTCCTTTCAAAACAAGAAGTAACTGGAAAAAACATTTTGACCCCTGGGAACAACAAAAAAGAGCCCCAGATGTGGCACCTGGACTCCAATTTGTTTACCCAGGTTTTAAAAGATATCCTTAATAGTCCTGGGATTTAAGTGAGGTTTAATTGAGGGTGATTCTCTATAACAAGTGGGAACTGTATAGACCAGCAAATGTTAAACTAATGTCCTGATGTCCTTCACCATTGACTGTGCTGCACAAGGCTGCTGGGAGTTGCAGTCTAGTAGCATTTGGAGGGCCATGGACTTTCCGCCTCTATTCCATAACCCAGGAAAAGCTAGGATACAAATGATTAGCTTCATGGCAGCTTGAGCAGATATGGTACAGATATGATACAGTAGTTGTGGTTAGGAGGGGTTTAGTGTTTCAAATCTCACCTTCCTCTCATATTAGGAGCTGGCAAGGGCCTTGGATTTTAATCAAAAATAAACAAGCCTGGCAAGGAGAACATGGCTCACGCTGTGCAAGTTTGATTTTCCAGTCATTAGAAAGAATATCTTAATGACAGAGGCTGTATGGAACATCACAACATATGCTTTGGCTGTAGGAAGCCTTAGGTTTGGTTATAGCATATCAAACTTGAAAGGGTCTCATCGCATAGTCTGAGAATCTTGGATAGCTACTCCCAGTCAAAGCAATGCTCAGAAAAGTTCCTTTCTCTTTTTTTTGGATTACAACTCTCCAGCACTGGCCATGCTGGCTGCAGAATTTTAGGAGGTCTAGTCCAGCCTCTGAGTTGCAACTGTAGCCCTTATAGCAGTAGATGAGCTAACAGCCTGGCAGTGCAGTGGTGTTTGTGGCAGGGAGGTAGAGGCAAGTGTCTTGTGCATAAGGCTGGCCCTATCATCAGGCACTGAGGTAAATGCCTCAGACAGCAGATTTCGGATATCATGGAAGTACAACAGATTGTTAGTTATTTTGCATATCATTTCACTGCCACAGGATTTGCTGCCATGTGGCAAAGTGACATTTTCACTTGGGTATATGTGTGAGTGTTTGCTTTGTGCTCTGCCTCAGGTGGAAAAATGTGTTGGGTCAGCCCTGCTTATGCACATGCATCTTAAGGAAGTTGTTCTGAAGTGCAAGACCCAATTTCTTCAACATAATCACTGTAGGCAGGTTTTAAGTCAAAGATTCAAGAGCAGATTTGAGTATATAGGCCAGAATTTACTAAGGCTATTACGTACATGTAACGTAGGGTTATACATTTGTGGCTGTTTCATATTCATGATACCTATGTGTTTGCTGCTTTAGGGAATAAGTAGGGATTGTGAAAGTCCCCCAATCCCCATTCACTGGATGGTGGCTGCTGTGATTGATGGGGGGGGTCTGTTTCCCCGTTGATCAGAGAACAGCTGACTGACATTCCTACCCAGGCCCTCATGCAAGTGATCTCTGGGAATTGTGACAAGGACTCTTCTTCTTCTTATAGCAACAGAGATTGCTCATGGGAGTGTGTGGGAATGTCACTCAGCTGCTTCTGGACCAACAGGGGAAGAGACACTTGTCAATTGCAGTGGCAGCTGCTGGGTAAGTAGGGATTGGGACAGCTGGGCTTTGAGATACTACATAGCTATGTGACTGCAGTGGTTACATAACCATGCAGCTGATAAAGAATGCTGGCCACTCGTTGGCCCTTTCCACACGACACTCTTATAGCGCGATTATTCCACTTTCAACCTCCTAGGAAATCCTGGGGTTTGCAGCTTCAGGAGGGGCCAGCCAGCCCCTCCCGAAGCTGCAAATCCCAGGATTCCCTAGGAGGTTGAAAGTGGAATAATTGCACTATAAGAGTGCCGTGCAGAAAGGGCCATTATTTCTCCGAGATATGTTACCACATCAGACTCCATTGTAGGGTTAGAGCATGGAAAGCTATTTCTTTATACTATATAATCCCCAAAATCCTACTTGGCCATGCTAACTGGATATACTAGGGATAGTAATTCAAAAAGCAAGCTTTTCAAGCTCTGCATAGAGAGGTACTATATATAACTAGATACTAAGTGAGATGGGCAAAAATGCAGCAAATTTTGGGCGAAGAGCAAAGCCGTCATTATACCTCAGTCTGTAATCTAACCCAGTGGTTTTGATCCTGCTCCATTGTTAAATTAGCCTTGTTCAAAAAGCTGTTGTTGTTTTCCGTGACAATAACTGAAATTAGGCCTTTTCTTTAAGAGATTCTCCACAACTATTCTATTCCTCAAGTAATTACTTTTGTCTGCTTCAGTGCTTGTGCCAATAATCCTGTCTTGTAAATTAAGCCTAACACAGGACAAAGACACACACATTTCTTTCTCTGCATCAACACAATTTCCTGTTCTCTAAACATGCCTCTTTCTATTGTCTATTTATTCCCCCTTAATATAAGGCTCCAAAATTCCTGGAAGAAATCAAGGTACAAGGTTATAGCCAATCCCAGGAACATCTCTTGCCGGTAACAACTCAGCCAGTTCAATCATGTTTGTTTGCTTTGGGTCATAGATTTCGCACTTCTGTTTAAAATGAATATCTGCAGGGATTTATGCCAGGCAGTATCAAGAATTCCTTCAGCTGTTAAGATTTCCAGTGCTCAGGCTGCTCTTTAGCTGCTACTCATGTAATAAACCCCTTGAAGATTATTATATTTTTTACTCTGTAATAAAACTACTTCACCTCTCCTCTATATTTTAGGTCCTCTCTTGAAATGTGATCTTCCTTCAGGGAACTGCTCCAAAATTGAAATAGAAGTATTAATTCCCAACTTGGGTCCAATTCAAAGGACTATTTCTTCTTAACAGTGTTCAGCCCTCGTTTTAAAGATTTTTCCAGCAAAGCGCTGCAGCCTTGGCACTTGTCAGACTTGCTCGCAAGACTGATCACTGAACTGAACACATCCACTCATACTGGGTTGGCTGTGTTGAAAAAGAAAAAGCCTCAAACTTTAATCCACTAATCAGTGCAATTAATCAACAATGGCTATGATCCAAAGAAGTGTTAAGACTATGCAGGGGGGAACCACACACAGAGCCAAAGTTGCTCTAGCTGTTTCCACTGGGAAAAGACAAGCTAGCATTCAGTTTTTACAAATCTCTTGTTTCTCCGGCAGTAGAAATCTGCTGCAATGCAAACAGCAAGCAAAGTTCTGGCTCTGTGCACCTAGTGATGCCTGGTGAAGCCTCTCTGGTTTTAGCCTAAACTTTAGAGTAGCTATCCAAGGTGCTGAACACCATCCTCTAAATAGGATAGCTCCTGTAAAGTTTGGGTTCCCAGAGTAAATTTACTGCTCCACTGACATCAGAGCCACGACAGCATACATATCACTTTTCTGGATCATCTCTTGAATCTATAACTCCAGACTCTAGACTCAAAGTAGAGGGAAGAAATCCTATAAACTGATGAGGTCCTCCAGGGATACTAACTTGCTGATTTCTGTAGAATACAGATGTTGCTGCACTTGTGTATGAATCTACACTGAGCTTGAAGAAGTTATTTTTCTAGATTGCTGCTCTCAGAATCTTCCAGCTAATGTGGCTACTGGTAATACAGGTTGTGAGACTGTAGGATCTGTAATCCAGAAAAATAAATTTCCCAAGCTCTGAACCCACAGAAACCTGAACATTTCCTAGTGCAAAGTTTGATTTCAATGGGAAGAGTCTTATACCTGGTAAGACCATTTGTCCATCTTCTAAGACTGATATGGCCTGTTCTGATCAGGTGCAGCATTCCAGGGTGTAAGGCAGAAAGAGGAACTGTCAGGGGGCTTGAGGACCATCTGCATGCAGAGTATACATTCTGCTGCTGAGTTGTGTAGCCTCCTTGAAATATCAGGCTGTAAAGCTGTGCATTTAGTGTCAGCTGTGAGAATGCTTTTACTGTGTACAGCAAATATGTTAACAGAGTTTACACACACAGAGGGAGATAGAGAGTGATGGCTGAAGATCATAATTTGCTCAAGGTTTCCCACTGAAGCAGTGCTTCTGACTGGAGTAGGCTCTGGAGAGTGGATTTAATGGACAATGTCAGGTTTGCAATCCTATATATATATATACTGATTTGAGAAGGAGCTCCATATAACTTTACTAGGAAGAAACATGCATACGATTCACCTTTCTATGCCCCATTATCTGAAGACTTGCTCTTTTGATGTTTCCCAATTAAGGACAAGTTCCATTAATCCACTGAGGGTTCTGCTCTTTCTTCAGTTCTGCTTGGAACCACTCACACATGCATGCTGCATGGAAAGCGAGGTGAGGTGAAAGTGGGACAAAAGATGCCAAGCAAGCTGAGAGACTTTGCAAGCAGTATGTGGTCCCAAGTGAGCTTGCATAAGTCCATCACACTCCCTATAGCACAGTGCATGGATTCTGCTTTTCAACCAATTCTGGTTTTCGACAGTGCTCTAGTCCCCCACCTGTCAGCTAACTGGGGGGAGCCTGTATTTCAAAACCAGAGGTAATCATTGGAAGTGGGCAATTGGATTGTGGTCCCTGTGATTTTTCACCATTGGCTAAAATGATTAGAATTCTTGGGAGTTGTAGTCTAAGCTCAGCTGGAGGGCCATAGTTGCCCTTCCCTGGCCTAAACACAACAGCTGGTACTGTACAGTCTTCTACCATACAGCCAAAAGCAATTTTTATCATGTAAAATACTTTTGTTTTTAACGTTTAGGATAAACCAGAGATAAGCAAATTGTGGCACTCCAGATGTTGAACTGAAAACCCCAGTACACTTCACCATTAACTATGCTGGATAGAGCTGATGGGAGTTGTAGTTCAACATCTGGACAGCAGCACAGTGCTCACTGTTCTCTGTACTGATCTCTATACTGCTGTTGGCATTTGGAGTGTGTCTCTTCCCTGAAGATCAACAGATAATGGGATTGGGACACCCTGTAGCCACACCTCCCTGATAAACACCTATTTTGTGATATTATTCCTGTATGATATTTGTCTTATATTTACAAGTAGCAAGTGCTGAGGGTGTCAGGATCTGGTAAAGCTGCAAGTCAGATTGAGGAGAGGTGCACTAACGAGGTGTCAAATGTTCCAGAGTCACTCATAGGAAATAAGCAGTCAGGAAGAAGAAAGCTGAAGTAGAAAGATAAGTTATATACCTTTATAGCTGGTCCAAAGGATGAGGAACAGAAGAAAAACACATGAGATGTTGCTGATCAGTAGGTTGCAATGAAGACTCACCTGTGCTACTGGGAGATTTATAGTTGCCAGATTTTGACAGCCAGGTGGCTAATTGCTTGGCATTTAGTATTTAAGCTTGTTGGCTCCACGGCTGCTCCTGCCACTGTTGTTCCACCTCTTTCAGCATCTACCTGCTGTAACTGAAGTGGGGGCTTGTTTGTCATCCAAAAAAATCTCCATTTTCTGTGGCCATTTCCACACGGGGGTAAAACTCCGCCTCCAGACGATGGGAGACGGAGGTCGGTCACACCGCCGGGCGATCTAGTGCGGTTGGAAAAGGTGAGGCTCCACACCTCCAACCGCTCTAGTGCCGCTCGAGTGCCGCTGCAAGGGTGGCGCTGCAAGTTTTTTAAAAACCACCTTCCCAGGTGGTTTTTATGAAACTCGCCTGCACTAATCCGCAGCTGCTCCCGGTGTGAATCTGCAGAGACGCATTAGTGCATCTCTGCAGATCTGCCTGGGGGCGGGCTTCCAGCTGGCGCGCTGCCCTGATTGGCGGAGCGCCGCCGGAAGCCACCAGCCGCCATTTTGGGCGCCGCCGAACGCCGCTGAACGCCGCCGAAATTCGGCAGCGTGTGGAGCGGCGGAGCTGCACTCCCCGCAGGGATGGAGCAGGGGCGGAGAAAACCACACGCAGGTAATCTCCGCCCCTGTGTGCGCCGCCCCGTTTGGGCTCCCCGCGTGTGAAAAGGGCCTGTGTCTGCTGTGGGTGTGGTTGCCTTCTAGAGCTATAGGTTCTTCCTGATCTGACTGCTCCAGCTCAGGTTCCTTAAATACCACAAGATGAGTGAAGACAATACCATTTGTTATGGTCATATGCATGTGTGGCCACCACCCAACAACTGCAAGTCAAAGTCGGTAGAAAACCAGAACTTGAAAACTTCACTTTTTGGCTTATTTGCCATGCTGACTAGGGGAATCTGGGACTTGTGCTGCAAAAATAACTTGTCTGAGTTGAACTGAGCAGATAAACTGTAATTTTGCCTTTGTAACAGCAGTTCCGTGGATGAGAGTCATAGGCCAAAGGAGGAAGTGTAACACTCTGAAATGCATAACTACAAGGTCGCATGTGTGCCCATTATCCACCTGTGTGTTTGACCTTTTTGGCTCCCTTTGTTTAAGTATAGTTAGAACATTCAGTAAAGAGTCCACAATGTTTCAGACCATTGCAGGTGTTGAGAAGCAAGAATGGGGAATGAAACACACATGGGCAGAAAGTTCTTTCTCCTCCCTTCCCTTTCCCTTTTGAGGCTATAAGCCAAGTTCTCTGATCCTTATCTGCGGCCTGCAGAGCCTTTTGAATGAGGTCATCCAGGATGTTTAATCAATCTTATATCATTGTCACCACATCCTAGACGTCTGTGTAGAGAAACTCTGCCTGCTACCATGATCTAATTTATAACACCAGCCAGCACATCTGTGAAAAAACTTACTGTGTCCAGGAGCACAGGCCTCTCATGCTAATACTGCAAAGCACTAGCCGTGTGGAAGAGAAAGACCTTTGCCTTCATTTGGATAAAGCAATGGGATCTGGAATGTGAAAAATTAGTGAAGCAATGTACACTAGCCTTTGATATGACATATTCAACACACGCTTTAGATAGAGGAGAGACTATAGCTCATATACTTTACATCTAGGAGATTCCACATTCCATCACCAGTATCTAACTGAGAAGTTCAGATAGCAGGCAACAGAAAATACTTTCTCTGCCTTTGGAAATCTGTCAGACTAGATGATCCAACCTAATATATAAAGCAGCTTCCTTAGTTCTACACACTGTATAAATTTAGCCTCTCTATTTCAGCAAGACTAGTCCAGTATTATGATTGTGCAGTATTCACTTTGCCTGCAGAATCCATTGGGGAACAGATGAATGGGAAGGGTCAGTAAATCTAGAAAGACAAGTACTGCTTTGAAATAGGGGATGATATTCTTTGGTTACAACTTACATAGGGTTGTTTTTTTGTTTGTTTGTTTGTTTTGCATGATGCGAGGTTTAGTCATTGGGCAGCTCTTCTGCTGGACCATTTACCCCCAGCTGATTCGCAATCAATCCACAATGAAGCAACAAAAAAGCCCACTATGACTTGGACCAATAAGGTGGGCACTCCTGACACCTGGGGCAGAAGGCAGACGGCAGACATTGCCAGCTCCTTAAGCTTAGCTGAGGGATTGACTCTCATCGCAGGATCCTTTACTGGTTCCAAGTGGAGGCAGTAGATGACACCCCAGCTCCCTCAAGCTGGACCAAAATACCTCCCGCACCAAAGGTGGTGGGCTGAAATCCTACCTAAATCTCTTTCGGCTACAGTCAGTCCAGCAAGCTAGCTTTAACATGCTTGAGAGCTATACTCCATAACTAGCTCCTAAGAGGTGAATGTTATACTGCCTGAACAGCTCTGTATGTTTTATAGAAATGTCTGGGTGGTGAATTACAGTCTTATTTGGGTTGACAGGAAGTCATCAAGGACTCTGTTCAACTTCTTAATGGACCTCAAATGAGTCCATGGTCCACTCCCAAACAATTTCTCAAGCTGGCCAGAATAAATCAGTATAAAATAAGGGAAAAGACATCTGATATGGTTGTATAGTTGAGGTCATACTCCTAATATTATCTGTGATCCTTCTGTTCTAGCTCAGTGGCCAATGTATACATGTACATGTGTATGAGTGTGGGTTGTCTTCTCAACTTCCCCAAATATATGGTAGTTAGGATGAGATCTTGCCTGAGGATGCTCCCTTGCCCAAGAGCAGTTTGCTCCTGTGCAAATGAGATGTTGTTGAAGTTAGCCAGAAAGGAGAACCCAACCCTGACAGCCTTTATTTGTAATCTGCATGAAAGTAATCTGGTGCGACAGTTTGCCTTGGCCATTACTCTGGACATTTATACCCAAAAGCCTTTTCCTGAAGAGACGACTGTGCAGACAATATCATGGTGATCCAGTAGCACCTGCACTTCATTCACTATTTATGACATTTATAACATTATTACTTTACTGAGGGCATTGAGATACATTTTTAAAAATTATTTAATAACTACTCATATTAGGGATTTTTAAAGGTAATAATATATTTTAGGTAGTAATATATGACCTGAGAACTAGTGTGGTTAAGTGGTTTGAGTATTAGACCATGACTCTGAAGACCAGGTCTCAAAAGTAGGGGTGGGAATCATTCAGTCCTCTAGGATGCTGTCAGATTGGAAGTTCCAGTTACTCTAGTCTCGGCAGTATAGTCAGTGGTGAGGAATGCTGGGAACTGCAGTCCAGCAACTTCTGGAGTATCACATGATCCTTGTGGCAAAGGTCTGTGCAGGAAACAGAGCAGCCTATTTGTGTGGCTTTCTTGGTATACCAAAAACCACTGAAAAATGCTGAAACCCTGGTAGAAGCTTAAAGGTGAACTGAATATTGTGTTTGGCTTAAGGGCACTGTCTCTGCATGCACAAACTAAGCTAATTACACTGGCAAAGGAGGTTTGGCATACAGAGTAGAGTTCACTTGGAATATCAGATGCTTATTTCAGGTAGAATAGGTGGCAAGTAAGCCTGAGTTCCTCTCGGACATTCTTTGACATAATGCCCAATGGTGAGATATAAAGGTTCCAGATAAGAGGTAGAAAGGGATCTTTGGTGACCTTAGCTGACCGTGATCATGGACTGGCTTTAAATTAATGGAGAAAGAAGCCATTGTCTGCCCCCCATGGGGAGTCTATAAGCCCTGAGTGAAGCCTTTCTCAAAATAGCCTTCCGTCCTAAAGGAGTGTGAGGGAACATGTAGGAGTAAGGATGATCACCAAGCTGCAAAACAACAACAACAAGTGTAGTTATTATTTCTTTGCTGTAAGAGCTACATTTGCAACTAATAGGCCTTCCCTCTTGGTGAGGGGCAAGTGTCATTGAACTGCTGCTGTGGAAAGTGGCTTCCCCCTTCTGCTGGAAGAAGTGTCCTGTGATGCTCAGGGGGTGCCCTCTTATGATCCCAGCCATTATCTGTACTTAGAAGAAGAATCGTCAGGAATAATCAGCTTGGGAAAGTTAGCTACTTGGCTTCCTACTTCCAGCCTTCCAACCAGCACAACCCAGTATCCATTCTGGCTGGAGGATACTGGGAGCTCCAGTAAAAAATAAAAAAAATAAAAAATAAAAGTGGCATTTTGAAGTTCTGCTCAGAACTGCTTAGGGTCAGCACAGATGAGTTTAAGACCACTCTTCGCAAAGCTGAAAGTTAATTTTCATAGTATCATTTTTCAGAAGTGGAGTGACAGATGAAAAATCTTGGCTTACTCTAACATGAATGGAATCTGTATCCAGACTGAATCCTATATTTTATTTCACAGCAGTGAAATGAACTTCCATGCTGGGTACTGATGACTAGAAGTGCCTCTGAGCTCAAGAATTAATATGTGAAATGTCAAGGAATTTCAACTTTCAAGTAATCATTTTTTTTACCTTCCTAACTTATTGAAGTGTGAGGACTGAAAATGGATCATTAAACGAAGTACACGCAAATGTTTGTGCCTCTGTCTACATGAGGGCTGCATCCCAGCTCCAGTGCATAGTATCCTGGCCCAGTTTGACTCCAGTAACACCACATTCACTCGTTTTAATTCAGACTCAAACCAGTCTTGAAAACCAAATAGTTCTTCTATTCTGAAGTCACATCAATACAAAAGAGTTTTCTACCATGTTCACACATTTGTTGTATTGATTAATTTAAGTCATACAACCACAGCAGCTGTGAGTTTCTTTTTATTCTTCCCATGTATGCACATATCTGCATAAACTAATAGCCTCTCATTTCTTCATTATCCTTATCACCCACCTATATTCCCACTAGATTGTGTGTATAGCTGGGTGGTTACCAGAACCATACCTGGGCAGTTACATTAGCCCCCACGTGTTCCCTCTGTAGCCTGTAACAGTGGATGTAATTGTCTCTTTTTGTGGGATTGAAATTGAGATCCCCCTAGAGTTTTTCCTGTTGGTTTTTGCCTTACTCCAAAAGATTATTGTGAAGCGTGAGTGGCTGGATATGGCCCTTTGTAGCTGAGAAAGAGCCTGTACCATACATCTCTGGCAACTTTGTGCCAGACTTTCACATGTTAGTGGTTGCCTAAATATATTTTTGGGACTGGGATTCGGAGCAATAGCTGGGACCAGTCCCCAAGAGCCCAGTTTTTTTGTTTGTTTGTTTTATGGTGCTGATGGGCTTATAAGATTTTTGTCATAATTCACCCTCTGGAGTCAGAAGATTCAGACATAGATTTAGAGTGCCAGAAATGCCAGGATTTACATCTCCTGATGTCAGTGGCCTCTCTAAGTCAGAGATGCTAGGGGCTGAGGCAGACGGGGACCCTACTACCCAGCAGGAGGTTGAAGATGCAGTGCTGCCATTTACTGAGCATAGGAAGGATAAAGAGAAATTACATCGGTCCCAGAAACTCTTAAGTAGGAGATGCTGACTAATTAAGCACTTGGTGCCCCCAGACACCTGGCTATAAATATTCCAGCAGTTCACTGGCAGCTTTGCTGCTTACAACCATAGATCTTGGTGACTGGCAATACTCTTTGGCATTTCATGTTCTCTGGACCTTGGACCAGCTACTATTTATGACTCTTCTACTCCTTGCTGCTTTGTTTATTTGGAGTTCTGACTTTGTTGTGCTACTTCTGGACTGGCTGACAACCACTCTCTTGCTTCTCCCTTCATCCTGCTAAATAACGTGTAACTGATCTAGACTGGCTTAACTGCTCAAAAGCTTTTGCATTCCAACCATCAACTTCCTGGGACACTTGCTGACTGGAGCATAGGACAATTTTTGTGATGTTGGCCTGGTCAGACAAGAAACAGCTTGACAATTTCTCAATTCACTCTTGTCACCATTGTGGATGCACTTTGTTCAACCTTACAGAAGAAGGACACAACCATGAGGTGAGCCGTCCATGCGGATGTTTGGATGCTTGCAAATCATTGTGTTTGTCAGCTTGCAGTTAACCAGTTTGGCCTTGGTTGCTCAACAGCTGCGAAAATTTTTGTGGAAGTATCCTTGGCTATGGAATTGGTGCTTTTGCCCCAGACCATTTTCCCGGGAAACACTCAAGAGGTGTGTTGGAATTATACAGATTTGCATGTTTACATAAGTTGCCATTTTTTTCTTTCCCATCCCCCTTTTCTATTTGCAGATGAATGGATGGCTTCTCTCTTTTGGGATTTCTGCAGGTGGTGGGGACAATTGTTGGGTGCTATTGCCAAACTCTTTCTCCAGTTAGACGAGAATTCATAAGCAGAAAGCACACCTACTCTATCCTTCTACAGGAGACTACAGATCACACAAGGTGCTTTATTGACATGGGCATTGACTGGAGTGGGGGAAAAAATCACAATTTCTACACAGTAACTGTTATATATATTCTGCATAGTCATGCAATCAGTGGTGGGGGAGTTGTTCCTGGCAACCAGTCAATAACTGTGAGGGTGGGGCAGCAAGTTGGCCCATTACTACACTCCAGTTGGGTGTATCCTATCAGAAAGTGGTTGATTCAAGCACATCTATGCTCAGAAAGAAAAGAGTTAAATTCCATAATCACCTGAATCTTGCAAGGAATGTGGTTGAAAAAGCATTTGGACATTTGAAAGCTCAGTGGCAATGCCTGACTGCTTTGCTGGAAGTTGTGGATGAGGATGTCCTCTCCATAATTACTGTATATGTCATTTTGCACAACATTTGTGAGATGAAGGGCCAGGTGCTTGCAACTACTTCAGGGCATGTGCATCAGTACGTGCTGGACACTGAAGGGCACCAATGGAAAATGATAAAGACAAGAAAAAACTTGGAGAGAAAGCTGTTTGGGATGAATTGGCAGAATTTTTTTGGAGTGGAAGGATGTAGACTTAGGTCTTCTTCCATGCAGTTTGCTTCTGCAGCAGGAGGGGAGATGTTATAGAGATGCTTCTCTTGCTGCCTGGTTGTGTGGTGTTGGTGGAGTTGCCTTGTGGCTTTTCTCTTTTATTTTTAAAAATTTAACAGTTGTGGGATTTTTGTGTGTGTTATGCCTTTGCTGCTGATGGGTGGGGGTATAATGTAGCAATGCTCCTCATTCTTGTTGTTTGCTGCCACAAGTGTGAAAACAAAAATTCTACTGGAAGGGCTAGTGCAGAAAGAAGCAGGTCAAACGGAATGCTCTACAGAAGAACTAGTTTATCTTATGACAAACCAGAAAAGATCAGCAAGAACAGAAACATGCACAAAAATAGCCACATTTGCACATAGCTTGGATTAAGGACACGAAGAAAACATCATCCAGATTCTAGTGGGGAGATGTATATTAGGGAGAATATGCAGTTGGACGCCTGATTGCTCTTACAGCCTTCCTGTTCCATAAAGCAGTGAGAGGTAAAACTGGTGTAGAGGTCTGCCTAGAGCAAGCAGATTCTGGAGCTTGCCTATTCATGCTGCTACAATGCAGCATGGGTGGATCATTTTTCAGGTTCTGGTTGTTCTTTGGCAATTCAGAAACACCTCCCTGGGGCATGGACCTACACCTAGATAGTTGGTTATGATCACAGTTTACCTTGCCCCTGTCCTGTGATTCCTCCTTGCTCCTGTCCTGTGATTCCTCCATGCACTTGAAAAGGTTAGACAGTAGTGCAGTTTGGTCCTCAATGCATGTGGTAAGCCTGTCTCAATCTCTATTGGCACATACATCTTCTATCCTCACATGCGTGAAGTATTTTTTGCCTTCCCTCTTGTAAAAACTAACCAGTTCTCTCACTTGAGTAGCAGAATGGGCAATCACATGGTTAACATTATTCCCCATGTTCTTTTGCACTTTCTTTTTCCTGTGTTCAGCCAGGCGGACTGCTGGCAGAAGCATGGCTGTATGATTGGGCATGCCACTACCTGCCAGAAAAAAACCCCAATGTGATATGCAGGGACACACACAGCAATGAACCAAAAGCAAGGAAATAAATTGTTGGTGTAATGTAGGGGAAATGTGGCATGCTCTTGGAAAGGAGAGGATGGGGATTCGAAGGTAGTTTTCATGCATTGATGCTCCCTCACATGATTCTGCACCCCCATCCAATGCCAGTTTGGGAAGAATAATGTAAAACTGGGGAGGTGCTCTGAGAAATGGAGGCACAGCACACTCACAAACACAGCCCATGCACAGACACAAACATTTGTGAACTTCACTATCCCTCCAGAGCTGTAGAGCTAGTGGGTTAAAGGGACAAGATGCTGAGGCATTTCCCACAAAGTTAAGCAGATGTGTGGTTGGTTAATAAGTCAAAGCAAGCAGAAATATTTGCGTGAAAGAGAAAAACTTTTAGCATGCACAGTAGAATTGTCCCGATATTATGTGAATGTGTGGAGATTTGAATATTCTGTCATTAAAAAGGGTGTGTGTGGGGGGTCTACCTTGCTTGTTTTCTCCAGATGTCCCTTTAAACACACATCCAACATCAGAGGCTAGTGCCTCCCAGTCAGTTGCTTCACCTGGAAAAGAGAACCCTGATGGAAGATTACACGAGAGTAGCACATTCCGCAAGAGAAAAATGAGGTGGAAAATGAGTGTTGGATCAGGGAGACCTAAAATCAAATCCTCACTGAGTGACTCCGGACCAGCCACACCTTCTCAGCCTAAGTTACATGGCTCTAGTTTTTAATTTGAGCCAGGATCCCATACTCTTCAACTGTTAAATTTTGGTAGAGACTCTCCCAATTAATCCTCTGTTATCCCACTTTTTCAGTTGCTTTGTTTTAAAATGTCCCAGTTTCTCTCCTCCTCTCACTTTCCCTCTTTGTCCTAAGGGATAATGTAGTTGCAAGCCAAGTTTGAAGTGCAAAAATTGGGCTGCTCTCAGTTAACTCAGCATGGAGAACAGGAGAAAACTGGGCGGTCTAGCCCTTCCCAGTAGGTTCAAGTAAAACAAAACTGCTACAGCCTTTTCTAACTTGTGTTTTGTTTTGTTTGTTTGTTTGTTTTGTGTCTTGACCATTTCCTGATGCTAGGCCCCAGTATTTATTTGTGAAATGTTGGAGTGTATGGGAACCATGTATGCAACCTAAGCAACAAGGAAGACAGCTTTGTAAAAGAGAACAACAAATAAGCAAGGTTATTTGCTGTTCCCATAATGATTGTTCTTGTAAGGCTCCATATATGGCTTTGCATGATGATGGATCCAAATATCCAATTTGTTTCATTACATCTATAATAAAACAAAGCTTACTTTTATCCAAAAATAATCCTGATATTGGGTAAAAAATCCAATCAATATGTATCTGTAGGCAAGACAAGTAATAAAGTGCTGAGGAAAAGCATTAGCAGAGAGCAAAGGGTTTGTTTATACCTTTCATAGAATGTTCTGGGGTTTAGGAGTTGCCTGTTTGCTATTGCACACCTGTCAGATCTTTACAACTAGAGCTGCACATGCAAAATGTATGTGTATTCAGCAAACTAGCTTTTACTATGTGGGGGAGGGCAGGGGAGGTCCTGCACCATCTTTTCATTTGTCACAGAGACCTGAAAGACCTATTGTTCCTTACATTACAGCTTTAGTTTTACACTGAAATTAATCACCCAGGAGTGCCTGGGGCTCTGCTGGGCTGAATGTACGCTGCTTGCCCACAGTGGAAACACAAGTACCTTGCTGATTACTATGGTCTTAACAATTGCTGGATCCAGTGAGAATGACACATCTGTCGGAAGCCGATGGTGGGTTGTCTCCCACTACGTGTGTTTGACCTTGAGGGCTATTTGCATCCTGTTCTAGATTACTGCCTTAACTGGGTCATAGTGAAACAACCAATGTAGAACAGGAAAGGCAACTTGACAGCCTTCTTCTGTGAATTGTTCCCAGTAAAACTTTAATCTGCTCTGAACTAAAGGCCACATTGTTGCTGCCATTATCAACTACATTGTTCTCCCAATACATAGTCAGAATGTGATAAAGTGGGTCATTCTGCTTGGAAGTGTATATTTTACACAGGACTTAGAAACTTACTTTAAAAAAGAAATTAATTGTTGCAGTTTCAAGGTCTCCCAAAGGAGTCACCATTATAATAGCATTTTAGAAAACAAACTCTATAGTTTCTCATTTTTAAACATTACTAAAGCATTTCCTCTTTAGTTACTTAAAAAGCATCACCATACTATGAGCCACTGACCTGTGGTCCAAAACACATTTAAGTAATGAGGTCACATACATCATGTAACTGCAAAAGTAACTGAGACAATTACACTAAAAAGGAGTGATGGTATCTGAAATGTAGCTTCAGTTATCCTTAACTTCTTACAAAAAAATGAGTTACAACCAACTTGTTATTTGTAACCAGTTACTCTCAAGCTCTGATTTTACAGTGTCTTAGTGGAGAATGGCTAGTTTAAAAATGGAAATATGGTTAGTAGCACCACCAAAAATCTTTGTCATGTAAAATTTTCAGTTGTTTCCACCATTTAATGGGGAAGGATCTGAAATCATAGGTATGTACATACAGGGATATAAAAATAAATAAAAGAGAGATGACAAAATTCTTTGAAAATAGTCTTCTCCCACAATAGCTGGTGTTCCACTGGTCATGTAACCTGGAATTGAATACTTGGGGTTATATGAGCATATCTTTTTTGGATGTGGCAGAAGAAGGTATTCAACACCTTATGCAACATTCCCCCTACCCACAGAAGGCAGCTTTGAAATGCCAGCTTACACTTCACTTGTTTGCCAGGGGAAAGGTAGGAGGTACTTGGCCAGCAAGGGAAGGAAGGCGTCAGTCACCATCTTAGATGTTCAGTGAGTCATCTTGCCCGTAAATTACTGGGCAGGTGTGTTTTAGTGCTTCTACGTAGCAGTCCATGGTGAAAGATACAGTGATGTAGAATTTATGGTGACTCTGAGGTGAACCTATCATGGGGTTTTCTGGGGCTGAAAGCATGTGATGCACCCAAGGTGACCCAGTGGGGTTTCCATGGCCAAGCAAGAATTGAACCTTGTTCTCCAGGATCATAGTGCAATGCTCAAACCATTACAACATGTTGGCTCTTGCTTTCTAGATAGTTAGCAAAAAATATGATGTGACACTTAATTTGCTGATGAGGTAATACAGCTTGGTAATTTTACTTTTAATTTTTTGGCAAGCACTGGATCATATGCATTGTTGTTGTGTACCTTCAAGTCATTTCTGACTTATGGCAACCCTAAGGTGAAACTATCATTGGGTTTTCTGGGGCTGAGAGTGTGTGATGTGCTCAAGGTTACCCAATGGGTCTCCATGGCTGAGTAGGGGATTGAATCCTGGGCCATTTCCACATGAGTCTGTTATAGTGCGATGATTCCACTTTCAACCTCCTATGGAATCCTGGGGTTTGCAGTTTCGGGAGGGGCCAGGTGGCCCCTCCCGAAACTGCAAACCCCAGGATTCCATAGGAGGTTGAAAGTGGAATCATAGAGCTATAACACTCTAGTGTGGAAATGGCCCTGGTCTGCAGGGTTGCAGTCCAACTGTCAAACCACTGCACCAGGATGACTCTCATCATACGCATTCTTTTGGTAAGAATGCTTTAGAATTGCCCTACTTTTCAAGAGACATCTTTGTACCAGAAAAAAAACAAACGCTGAGGTGTCTACTGTAGCTGTTGCATTCAATAACAAACAATGGTCATCTTCTTAGTGCTCTCCATAGTAAGTTTTACACAAAGGAAAACTCATGCAATTGATTCCTCTCTCTCATCTCCAGCAGATTTGCAGATGTTGACATGAGACATCCAGAAAGATTGCCAGAGGTTTGGACTAGTATGGAACCACTCATGGGGTCAGTTGAGCTAAAGGAGATCTACTGCAGAGGACAGCTCAGCCAGAATAAAACAACATGTTGAATCTTGAGCCTCCCTGTGACTCAGACTCACTTGTGCAAAGTGAGTCACAGTCCAGACATATGTGCTGGTTTTCTGCACCCAGTGCACTCTGAGCTTATTCTTTTTTCAAATAACAGATCCTGTCCCCTGCCACCGCCACCCTCTGCTAGCATACTCTTAGGCCATTTCCGCAATAGACTGTTATAGTGTTATTATTCCACTTTCAACACCCTGTGAAATCCTAGGGTTTGCAGTTTAGGGAGGGGCCAGCGAGCCCCTCCCTAAACTGCAAACTCCAGGATTCCACAGGATGTTGAAAGTGGAATAATAACACTATAACAGTCTAGTGCAGAAATGGCCTTAGTGACATACACATGTGTAAGTCACACTACATATGTAGGGTGAATTATTCACTATAGTGTAAGAGGAATATTCTGCTGAGAGTGGGAGAAGCAGACAGCAATGTTGTGCATTGCAGTTGCACACTGCATAACAGTACCTTGTCATTGATGTGTGTTGTGCAATATCGATATTCTGCATGGGGGTTGCATAGTGTTGGTATTGCTTATCTCCACATGCAGATATTTATGCTGTTACAAGGAATTGCAGGGAGAGCTAGTGGGAAGCCCACTCAGCCATGGAAACTGACTGGGATCACACTGTCTCAGCCTCAGAGAAAGGTAAAGGCAACCCCCCTTCTGAACAAATCTTGCCAAGAAATCCCTGTGACATGTTCACCTTAGGGTGCCATAATTCTGAAGCAACTTGAAGGCACACAGCAACAAAAGAAATTGTAACCATTAAATAGGAGGATGCCTTTAAACCAAGACAAGGACTGGATGCTACTTTTTTTTTAAAGGCAAAGTCACTGGAAACCTTTTGTTCTGTTTAGAGAAACTCCATTTAATTGCTTTAGGTTGTACTTAGAATAACCTCAGTAATGCTGGTAGTGAGAATACTGGAAAAACTCAGGCAACTTTTTCTTTCAAAAGACAAAATCAATATTGGTGGAATGGTTGGCCTAATAAAGGTTTGTTGTTATTGTGTGCCTTCAAGTCATATTCTGACTTATGGAAACTCTAAGGCAAATCTGTCACATGATTTCCGGTGTTGAGAGCATGTGATGCACTGAAAGTCACCCAGGGGATTTCCAGGGTCTCCAGGGTCATAGTTTAATGCTCAAACCACTACACCACATTGGGTCTTTTAATAAAGGTATCTGTTAGGAATTTTTTTCTTCTGCCCCAAATGAATACTGTTATTGTTTCCATGAACTGTGGATCACAAAGACAACTTCATAGTTTAAAAACAGAAAAGTAAGATCTTTCAGATACTAGTCATGTGGCATGGTGGGCAGCAAATGAACATTCACGAGAAATGCTACATTCTACTAATGGTCTTTTAAATATGATCTTATGACAGTGAAGACAGCATTTCTACCAAGCAACATGGGTTGGACAAATAGTAAGCTACGCTATCTGCTTCATTATAGGAACACCTGCAGCAAGTCTGTATCACGTACTTAACAACTGTCAACAATTCTCACCATTGAAATTCGTTTTCAAGGGTTATACAGCTACATCTATAATTTGCTTCAGGTTTGCTGACAACCGCAGTGTGTCTGGAAATGAGTGGTAATGTATTTCTTTTTTTCTTTCTTTAAATCACTGGCTGTTTTAAGTGAGAGAAATGAGGAGCAAAATGAAGATAATTTAAGACAGGAAACGGGAGATGGGTGACAAGAGTACAGCTTAGCAAAATATGAATTCATAATCTGTTTACAATATGATCATTTTTTTGGATTTTTAAGAAGTCACCTGTGGAAAAAAAAAGATAACTGGTGGCATTCTGAGTCTTTAAGGAAAATAAAGTAATCATCAAAAACTGCACTGTTCAACTGCCAGAAAGAATTGTTATGCAGAACTCAAGAAAACTTGCATCCATTGGGTTGTATGATATATATATTAAAATGGAAAATAATTCCATCTCCTAGAGACTGATATTATAATAAAAACAGAATCACAAAGCAAACACAGTTCAACAAAGTGTTTACCAGTGATATATCAACTGCCATAGTTAAGGAAAAAAAATGAATAAAAATGATGTGAATAGTAAAGCTATGTGTATATGTGTAAGGTGAATGGAAAATGACAGTTTTTAAAAAAATGCACCAGACAAAAATGGGATCATAAAAATATCCTAAAATAAAATTCACCCTTTGATGTCTGTATTTTCAAATCTATATGCCCAGATTACCACTTTACTCATAGTTGTTAAACCACAGTCTGTTCTGAAAGTTCTTACTTTGGATTTGGTTATCTTTACATTAAGAAACAAGATTTCATGTATTCTAGATTCCAGGGATAAAAGGATGACAGATTCATTCAGGAAAGAACCATTTGAAGACAGACCTGCAATTTTAGAAAGTGAAGTGGAAGCCACACTGAGGACACTTGGGAGAAATAAATCACCAGCCACAGATGGCGTACCAGTAAAACTGCTCCAAGCTATAGAGGCAGAATCTACACTAGTTCTAACTGAAGTCTGCCAACAAATATGGAAAACAAAAGAATGGCCCACAGATAAGAAATACTCAGTATACTTTCTAAACCTCAAGAAGGTGGACACCAGGGACTGCAGTAAGCACAGGAGCCTTACATTAATCTCCCACATAAGCAAAATTATGCTCAAAATTCTAGTACAAAGACTTTTACCATATATGAGCAAGAAATGCAAGCTGTCCAAGCTGGGCTCAGGAAAGGAAAAGGCACTAGGGATCTTGTAAACATATGTTGGATAATGAAGTACACCAAATAATTTCAGAAGAAAACCAGCCTGTGCTTTATAGATTATACCAAAGCTTTTGATTCTGTTGATCATGAAAAACTATGACTCACTCTTAAAGAAATGGGTGTGCCACAACCTTTTATTGTCCTGATGCATAATCTGTATTCAGCACAAGAAGCTACCATCAGGATAGAATATAGAGAAACTGAATGGTTTCCAACTGGGGTCAGGCAAGGCTGCATTTTATCCCCCTATCTGTTTAGTTTGTACACTGAACGTATCATACATAAAGCAGGATTGGACCTGGAGGAAGGAAGGATGAAAACTGGAGGAAGGAACAGCAGCAATTTAAGATATGCAGATGACACCATGCTACTAGTGGAAAATAGCAAAGACTTGGAACAATGACTGAAGACAGTCAAGGAAGAAAATGCAAAGGTAGGTTTACAGTTGAACATTAAGAAAACAAAAATAATGACCACAGATTATTTGCATAACTGATGAAAACACTGAAACTGTTCAAGATTTTCCATATCTTGGCTCTGTCACATTAGAAATTGCAGTTAAGGAAACAGAAGATCAAGATTTGGAAGGACAGCTATGAAGGAACTAGACAAAATTCTGACCATGCAGTCATATTTCCAGTTTCTGTGTATGGTTGTGAAAGCTGGACAGTGAAGAAAGCTGACAGAAAGAAAATCAACTCATTTTAAATGTGGTGCTGGAGAAGAGTTCTGTGGATACCATGGACTACTAAACAGACAAATAAATGAGTAGCGGTTTGAATGTTGGACTAGGAATCTGGTGAACTGGGTTCAAATCAGCCATGGAAACTCTCTGGGTGATCTTGGGCAAGTCATAGTATCTCAGCCTCAGAGAAAGGCAAAGGCATACCTCTCCCCTGGATCAAATCTTGCCAAGAAAAGGGATCAGTTCACTTTAGGGTTGCAATAGGATGGAAAAGACATGAAGGCATACAAAAACAAGAAGAGCAAATCAAGCCAGAACATTCCCTAGAAGCCAAGATGAATAAACGAGACATTCATACTTTGGAAATATCACAAGAAGACATGGGACCCACTGAAAAGAAAATAATGCTCAGTAAGGTAGAAGGAAATTTTTTTTTGCAAGATTGCATTTCTGATTAATGGACTCAGTCAAGGAAGCCACAGCCCTGAGTCTATGGGACCTGATGGAGTTGTTGGTAGCAGGGTGACTTGGAAGTTTCTCATTCATAGGGTCACCATAAGTCAAAGGCAGTTTGACAGCTTTTAACAACAACAACAACAAAGTCAAAAAGCAAAATTGGGGGGTTCCAATTACTCAGGGCAGGGAAAGGTGGGGGCAGGCTGGTGCTTCCATGTCAGTGGGGCTGCAAATCTTCTCCAGGTTTTTTATCCAGAATTTAATGGAACTATTAAATAGTGCTGAACTGTATGCCCTCAAAAGGTAAAATCTGGCTAAAACCTAAAGTGGATTTACCACTCCACAGACATTAATGTCAAGCCTCTACACACATACACACTTATTTTCTTCCCCTTTCAACAAGAGAGGTAAGAAATGTTACCTTAATTCTGCTCAATTTTGTTTGCTGAGGGTGAGAGGAAGAAAATGCATCAATTTATGTATAAACAAATTAAGTTTTCTGAAAGGGAAAACAGATTGTGGGAACAGAACCTAATGCACAAACAATAACTAGAAGCTTGTTGAGGCCTGATGTCTCCCTGAGTAGATTTACTTCTGCAGGAATTAGAATTGTGCAGTTGCATAACTACTGTATTCAGGGCTGCTATTACACTGCTATGTAGCAGAGCTGGCAAAGTGCCCAATGTGCATTAGTGCACAACACACATTAGTGTGCATTATGCACCAGTATACATTGTGCACCAATGCACATTGGATGCTCTTCCTGGTGTCCCATTAGACACGTTTGCAATTTGGTAAAGGAGGTTCTCAGAGCCTGTGCTATGCAGAAAGCTAAACGTAAAGTTATGTAATGTAACAGATCATATAGAATTCCAGCATTCATTTTTAAAAAGTCAAGGGATCTGGTTGATAATTTTTTAATTTTTTGTGTAATATAGGAAGTAGGATTGTCAAATAAAGAAATTGCAATAGTCTTGATTAAACTAGAGACAAGGACAAGGAAAGTTGAATAGTTTTATGATGTCTTTAAGGCACAGTAGATTTTGAAAAGTACTTTTTTATTACTGGCGTCAAATCTGACAAAAGGAAATGAGATTTCACTGTATAGTCAAAAATAGCAAGGATAAAAATAGGCCATGAATTTGGTTAGGGGACAGGAGGAAGGGAAAGGCAATTAAAGATGCAGCATATACATGCTTACCTCAATGTAGTAATTTTGGCTTCTAGAGTTCAGGGTTACCAAAGAGGAAGTCTCATTTAACCCAGTGGCACTTCCTGTTGAATAGATACGTACAGGATTGCACCAAAAAGGAAAAGTATTTGGTTTACTTCATGCTTCTGCAATATGCAACTGGCAAGATGCTGAACACATTCACTCAGTCTCTATGTGTATGTCTTGGATCTTGTCTTGCGTTAAAGCTTATAAACTTGTCCTGTACATCATAAAAGCAAAACATGAAAGGTTTCATAAAATAAGAAGACAGGATTAAAAAGAGACATGTCTCAGGATGCTGTAGAGCTGGCCTTTTATTTGCTAGAAAGCTTGGTGCCTTTTGGCCTGTAAATGCTCTTGGAATTCGTGTACTCATAAAAGCCCATAAGGTCACTTTCACTCCTGTCCAAAGGGCAAAGAAGTCATCTATATTCCTAAGCCAGACAATAACACTTCAGTAAATAAATAATTCCAAGGATGGCAACATACAATTATAGCTGAGCTGCCCTGCTGTCTTAAGGCAAACAATCCTTAGGCTTTCTAGCTGCTATACCATTGATTACCAGTAGATTCATTGGTTTTAAGGGGGAATTAGACAAATGGAAGTCAGATTTATCAATAGTTATTAGTTACAGTTGCAGTGGTGGGCTACTATCCTCATCTGTTCCTGTTCGGCCAATGTGAGAAATACAATACTAGACCAGATATACTTTGGGTCTGCTCCAGTGCAGTTTTTCTTCTAGTATTGAAGGATAAAGTATTTGTGTGATTCCCCCCCGCCCCCAACCTTATAATAAAGTGTATATAACGCACACTTGCAGCATCGGGGTGATAGACACTCTGAACAAAATGATACAAACCACAAGTTTGGAAGGAAAAGGCCACAGCTTTTATTGGCTACAGATACATATTGGGTTGGTGCACACATGGGTAAGGATCTGGGCATCAATCAACTTGCCTGTTGACCAATCAGCTCAAGTCTCTGCCCAAAGCCAGAATCTGATGAGTGACAGGAGGGAACAGCCCATATCTTACCACCCTGCCATCAGGAGTTGCATATTTGAGTCCTCCCAAGTCAGACACACCCACAACCATCATGTAGCCCCTGAGATTCATTGGTACCTCCATGGCACCACTGCCAGGTTGCCCTTGCTACCTACAGTCCCAGATCCAAAACCCATGTGACCACCTTACACACTGTGATGCAAATACAGCAGCTATAGTGACAGATAGTGCGAACAATACAAGAACATGCCTACAGCAAAGACGGTGGGTGGGTAGGAAGCTCCCATGAAGAGAACGGCCAGCTCTGGCAGTCAGCTGGCTTAAATACTCTGGAACTTGACCTGAGTGAAGTCTGCATGCTTCAGTCAGCCAGTGAATTCAAAGGGTGAACTTTGAATTCAGTGGCTGCCTGGCGCAAGGCCTCCCAGTGGGCCGTGCGATGCTGACCTGCCCTGAAAGTGGCCGCCTCTCATCAAACAGAAAGGACCAAATCGTCATGGGCGCCCTGACCCACAACAGCGCTGCAAATAAGTCACGTAGCATGCTTTTTGCAGTACTATCTAGGCAACAGTTGGATTCAGCTAGAAGGATACTCAAACACATAAAGCTGAAGCCTTTGTGAGCTTTATTGATTTCTCAGATATAGAACATAATAATTCAAAATTCATTTCTTAAATTTAAGAGTAAAAAAGACAGAATGTCAACTCACCAACTTCCTATACAAAACCCCCACAGATGCTAACATTAGTTTACAGTTTGATAGCTCACATTCCAATTGCCAGATGCAGTCTCCACTATGGACTATTACTTAGATTGAATTGCAACTGTTCTAGATATACTGACTTCAGAAATGCAGCCTGTATGCTGACAGACTACTGATATATAGAGAGTAACCATGTACACTAGTGTCTCACGGTTTATACAGTGCCCCAAACATGTTTTGATCTTTTAAGAAAACAATATAAGCAATATATAGAAAGCACAAGAGTACCACTGTCTCAGTGGCAGGTGCATTTTCAAACACATCAGCAACAGTTTATAGGGCTTTATAAAGAAACATTGGCATGTGGTCCAACATACACAAAGTTGTTAGGATAAATCACATATCTGATTTGAAAGAACCAATAACGTTAAGGGCATCCTGGTAAGGCACATATTCAAGGACAGCAAAGAAATATCATGAAATACCCTTGTGAGATTAAGCAGACCCACAGGACATTATTATTGTGGCCACTGTGCGTTTTGCAGATATACTACCAAGAAAACAAAATTTATAGACTATATGAACTCTTCCTCCAAAAGGCATACTTTGTGCCATTTCACCAGCTGCAAAATATTGATTTATTTAATTTCTAGCTCTCTTTTCTCATGGCACAGAAGCTAAGCAACTTACAACAATTAAAAATAAAGTTCACCTAAAATCTTATTTTATAAAAGTTAAAAGAACAATTTAAATATCTATTTAAAAAGCACACAACTGAAATTTTTTTAAAGCACATATAGAATACAGGTATACCTCAGTTAATAAACCCTCTGGCAAAGAAGCTCATTTTTACAAAGTCTTTAGACCCCTTTTCCTCATTCTCTATCTAGCTGGAAGGTTTTTCACAGCATCAGCATTGGGAGCACTGTGAAGGAGGACTGAAGAAATACAAGTTTTCAGTTTCAAGTTGTTGTAGCATGACTTCAGTAAACAGTGCAATGGAACTTAATGTAGAAAAAAGGATTTTACTCTAGTAAATCCTACAGTAGTTGTATATGCCTGCCTACAACAGTGAAAATAAACAGCAGCTTCTTCCAGCAGTCCTTATTGAGCATGCTTGAAATGCAAAAGGGGAAGAAGCCTCCTTACTAGCTCCCCCTGTATGTTAAAAAAACAAAAACAAAAGCACACAGATCTGTAGGTTTGGCCACCAACACAGAAACCATAAGAAAGGTGGAGACTAGCCAAAGAAATCCTGGATGCATTTTGGAAGAAGCTTTCAAGTGGTCTCTAGAAGCTTGAAAATGTTTTTATTAACTTATGCAAGGTTTATCTGACCTGCTTGTTTCATTTCACATACGAATATTGTTTGTCTTGAACAGGCAATCTGCTGAAACATGCTGAACTGCGCTTCTTTTTTTGTGCTGTAGGAACCTAACCCTGTCCTTTCCATGCTATTTCTGCTTCTGGTACCAATGTTTTTGTTAGAGGAGTAAGGCCCAGGAGCACATCTACTTTATTAATTGAGATGTACTTTTATAATTAAAATGGGGAAAAATAAAAACATAAAACACCACATTTGAAAATAACCTGCTGTGTGATTTAAGGACCAAAGGCCTGCTTAAATGGAAAGGTCTTTGCCAGCTGGCAGAAAGAGAGCAGAACTAGTTTCATTATTTATGTTGTTTAGTGATAACACTAAAAGGTTTATGTGGGGAAAACAACCAAGCCTCTTAAGAAATGTATAGGCGGAAACCTTTGCAATCTAAGAAACAACATACTAGTGCTCCCTTGGTAAGGAGTGTCTTGGAGCAATACTTGTGCAGCAGATCTTAGATTTGGAGCAACAGAGAACCTTAACTGTACCAGTAAGAGGGTTTGTCTGAAAAAGTAGGTAGAGTGGATTTTACAATTAAGATCTTTGGCTCTTTCAGGCCTAAATGAAGACGTTAACTACAGTGTACCCTCTTGTGGTGCGACTTTCAGCGTACAAAAATCTGAGGTTTAACAAAGCATCAATCCAATGCCAATGGACTCGATGGGCACACGCATGCACACATTATGTTCATTGAAGATAAAGATAATGCGAGCATCCACTGTTTTTGTTTTATGAGGAGATTCCTGGAATGGAACCCCCACATATATGGAGGATGCAGTGTATCTTGCACACTAATTACATTTTTCAGAGTTTTCAAAAATTCCCTTTCTCCTTTCCCTAGTCTCTTTAGCTGAGACACATCCATGTATTTGAACACTGCTTCTATTGTTTTTACTGTCAACTTATAAGGTATTTAAAAATCTAACCTTTATTCATGTGCTTTAATTCTGTTACTAAATGTTTTGGGAACTCCTGGCTCAGAAATTTCTGAATCTATGATCTACGGTGTTTATGTACAGGCCATATGCAATGTACAAATACAATAATGTTCTTATGTAATTGGGTACCATGTATTCTATATGATGTCCTTTTCTTTTTACACACACACATTGGCCTTTTATAGCAATTAGAAGACCATCTTCAGAGCATCCTGAGACCTGTCTCTTTATTCTCCTGATTTCACTGAAGGCCCCCTAATTTTTGCTCCTTTTGCAAATAAAAGCGGGAAAGGTGAAAAGTTTTGACCAAAGCAATACTTGGGTTTGGCTTGTTTTGTAATCTCATTTGCATACATGAGGTACATACATATCAGGTCTGCATATATTTTGTTAAAAACTATATAGTTTACCTTCCATATTTGCAGGTTTAACATTCATGGATTTGATGATCTGCAAGTTTCTCCAACTCCTGCCCCTTGACATCAAGTGTTTTTTTTCCTGGGGGCATCTTTCCTCTCTGCAGCTCCAATCAGGCTGTGCAGCCCTTTAAAAGCCCACCTCTGACTCTCCTCCTTCTCCATCAGTTGCTGTCTGGCCAGCTAAGGATGGATCGCAGTCGGATTTCTCAGCACCACAAACCCTCTCCTGCTGCTCCCCATGCAAAGAAGGAGATGGGAGAGAGAGAAGAAATATAAGGCCATCATGCCGACTATGACCTGGCTTGGATCCTGGGTGCCCTCTCTCCCTACCTTGCCTCCCCCTCTTCCCATACATATTTGATATTTGAATTTTTTTCATTTTTGAGGTGATCTAGCACCCCCAAACCCAGTGAAGGTAAAGTACAGTACAGGCATATCTCCATTAACGAAGTCTCTGACAAAGAAGCTCTTTTTTACAAAGTCTTTATACATCCACCCAACCCTTTTCTCCTCTGTCTAGCTGGATTTTTGTTTAAAGGAGCATTGGCACTAGGAGGACAAGCGAAGATATTTGCTGCCGTGTTGCAGCATCATCTCTGCAAAAACAATGCAATAAGCTTGAGCTGAGAAAGAGGGCAATTCTACTGTAGCCAACCCTATTATAGCCATGTGTCTCTGCTTGCATACAACAGGCAAGGTAGATGGTGGCTGCTTCCAGAATCTCTTATGAAGAACCACAAACAGCAAAACAGAGAGAAAAGGGAGAGCAGGTAAGCCTTCCTCACCAGCTATTCCCAGCATGTATACATCTGTAAATTTGGAAATTGCACAAAAAAGTTGAGGGAACAAAAGTTATTGAACAAAAAAGTCATCCCTGGATGCATTTTGAAAGAAGCTTTTGAGTAGGTTCAAAATATTTTTCTTTACTTATGCAAGGCTTACCTGACCTAGTTGTTTCATTTCACATGTAGTTATTTTTGGACAAAATGGTTTGCTGAACCATGTTAAACTGCTCTTCTTTCCCATGGTGGAGGAACTTATCTTTATTCTTTCCATGATATTTCTGCCTCTACTGTTACCCTGTTCTCTGGGGGTCCCAGGAGGGGCGCTCAAATAACCGAACACAAACATAAAGTTGGGGAAATTAGCTGGAGCACTCTCTTAAGCTAGCGAGAGGCAGGGTAATTTAGCAGGGATCTTGTAACCCTGTAGTCTTGTAATCTTGTCTATGGGGTCAGGTCAGTCAAGCAGTCAGACAGGGTTTAAATAGCAAAAATGATATCTTTATTAAAGGACAAACAAACAGGAAAGACACCACAAACACACACAGCTAACTTAAGGAATCAAAAATGGGAGTTTTGGGGGGAAATGGGTGATACGATACCTTTTCTCATAGTCCTGAAGAAGCTGGAAGATGGTGGGGAAGAAAGCTCAGCATGGAGGCCGAGAGGAGCTTGCCAGACAAAGCGGCAGCAAGGCTGGATGGAAGTCCGGAGCGATCCGAGGTGGTCTCGGAATCGGGGAATTTTTTTGGGGTTGAATTGTGCCTACAGGCCATGCCATACTTGGTGAGAACAATGCGAGTTTGGAGCGGGACAAAAGCTTTGGCAAAGGTCAAGTTTAACATGATGGGCTTAGCGCAGGTTTAACAATAGTATAGCCAGTATGCAAATAGCTTGGCATTGTCAGACTATCGGCTCGAGGCCGGGCATCTTTGTTTAGAGTTGCACTTAAGCAAGAAGGTGTTTGCAGGGAGGTCCCTGAAGCAACGGAGTGGCTTTGTTTTGCCTGCCTAGGTGGAGAATGGAATGTCCAACATTTACCGGCCGCGCCTGTGTACGTGCTTGTCTGGAGGCCTCGCAAACACGTGGAGCAGGGTGGCAGAGGAAGGCCGAATGTTTTTGATATCAAAAAGAGATATCTAGTGCTATCACTGGGTAGGCCTGAACCATAGTAACACTACTACCAAATTTTCTATTAAAGAAGTAACACCCAGGAGTATGTCTACTTTGTTAAATGAGTGTACCTGCAATAAGAGAACAGAAGAGCCATTGCTATAAGACACTACAGAGTAGCAAGATCCAGCACTTAGATGGGGAACTGCCTGGAAAATCTGAGTGCTACAGGATACATTTTGAGGAAAGGGGCCAGAAGTGAGTGGCAAAGGATGTGCTTTTCATGCAAAAATCCAGTCTCTGGTACTTTCAGTGAAAAGGAACAAGTACTAGGTGAAATGAAGGACTGTGGTCTGGAACCCTGGAGAGACTCTGCCAGGAAAAATATGCAGTGCAATGTTGAGATTTAATATAAGGCAGCCTCATACTCTCATAAAATTTGACCACATTTTTCTTTCATACTTTCTCATAAATATTTTAGCAAAAATACTTGTTAAGTGCTAAGTACTAAAGCAGCAGTACTGAGGTGGTAATTCTAGAAACTATAGCTACTCTGTATTTAACCTCATTCTGCTACAACAGATGAGGCCTTTCAACAGCATAAAACTTCTGTGTATCAGGTTGGCAGTGTACTTTCTTGTAACTGTGAAGATGCTTTAAATATATTGTACAACAGAATGTGGGCGAAACCTTGGCGATGTTTTAGATATCAGTTCCCAGAAGCTTCAACCACCATGGCCAATGGTAAGGGATTGTGGAAGCTTTAGTCCAAAACATCTAGAGGGCCAAGAGTTCTCCAGCCTTGGTGGATACCATGGCTGAGTATGTGCAGGACAGAGTGCACACATATGAACCCTTCCCCCTCATCTCATTAAGCTCTTGGACCAGGCATTATCCTAATGGGCAGCTGGACATGTTTTGTACAGTAGTGTCATGGGCCAGGAGCCAGTTTCTCCAGGTGAACAGCAGCCTCAAAGGAGGACAAGCAGACACAAGTACACCAGGAGCTAATCAGGCTGGGATGAGAGCCAGCTGGCTCCAGCCTTCTTAAGGAAGACAGAGGCCCAATGCCAGAAACAACTTGTGTATTTGCTGGCCCTTGTCTTTGTGTGTATGTGGTACAGATTCCCTGCTCACTGTGTGCCTGTCTTTCCTGACTGTTGGACGGTCTGATGTTGCTGCCCACTGGATTCCTGACCTTTGGACTGACACTTGACTTTGGTTCGGCTTCACCCTGACCAGGCAAGCTTTATTAGACTGCTAAGCTAAGCTGAATATCATGGCACTCGATTGCCTGACAGCAGACTTCCTATGACAAGTAGGAAAATAAACTGAGCAACAGGAAATAGGACTTTGCGCAGTTGACAACATGGGTTTTAATTAAGAGCAAGGTTATTTCTTAAAATGAATTAACAGAAAAGAAAAAGAAACAGAATATTAAAATGGCTACTGTTAGCTTTCAATCTTTACAATGTTATATTGATAGTAATTTTTTAGAAATAAGTACCTGCACAGTAAAAAACACTCATACTGGAATCTAATAAATAAAATGTTTACAAAGGTATACAGCACTTATATGGAAGTATAATCACAGAAAAGAAAAGCGTGATCCAAATCCTGCTGGTACTCCCAACCAGGGTATACAAATTGTATCAGTTGTATTTAGCCTCATGTCAGCTCACCAAACATTAATCAATAATTGATTCAGTGATTTAGCTCAGGACTAACCAAGAAGATTCTGGCCTACTTGATCACACCAGGGGTCATACACAATATTGATGATGTCAAGAGCTCCTACATTTCAAGGAGCTTGTGCAGCAGGACAAATAGTTTAGAATAAACTTTCTGTTGGCTCCTGCCAGTTTTTTGTTTAAAATGCTGCAAATTTCAGGAAAAATACACCAAAAAGGGGCAGTGGGCTTTATTTGCCTCCTTCATGGCCCCAACAAACTCCACTGGAGTAAAACAAGGGTGAGCAACTACGAGAGGGTAGAAGATCACAGTAGCCCTCCCAGGAGATGGTGGCCCCCTCCACTTCACCTGTTTGTGCTCTCTTTCTAAACACACACACATAACAGCCCTCTGCATTCACTAGGGTTAGACGCACAGGACCTTCAGAAAAGTGGAAGAACCGCAAATATCAAAATGTATGTGTCTGTCTGTCTGCTTGTGGGAAAGGAACTGAGGCATGGTGGAGAGAGCGGAAACTTAGGGTCACCAACATTTTTCAGCAGTTCACACAAATTCTGATTTAATTTTATTTTTGTCACTTTTAGTATTGATTTCGCTTTAATCTTGACCATATTTTAACCTTTATTCCAAATCAGGTCTCAGTTTTAAGACGGTTGTGGAGAACAAATAGGTCTTTAAGGGCAACCTGAAAGCATGCTGCGAACCGGCATGCTGTAGTGGTTTGAATGCTGGACTACAACCAGGGTTTAATTTCCATGGAAATCCAGTGGGTGGCCTTGAGTGCGTCACACACACACACCACCAGAAAACCCCATCTCAGGCCATTTCCACACTACACTGTTATAGTGCCATTATTCCACTTTCAACATTCTATTCAACCCTGGGGTTTGTAGTTTAGGGAGGGGCCTCTAGAATTCTCAGCCAGAGAGCTCTTTGGCCTCAGGAAACTACAAACCCCAGAATTCCACAGGCTGTTGAAAGCGGAATAATACCACCATAACGGTATAGCATGGAAATGGCATATTCACCTTAGGGCCACCATATGTTGGAAAGAACTTGGAAGTGAAGAACAACAACAAGCATTCTCTAAAGGCACCTGTCGAATCTTAGCAGGAAGTCAATTTCACAGCCCTGAAAAAAAAAATTGCCCTTTTGCTTATTGATCCAATTGTTCTGATCAGAATTTGAAAATAATATGTTAAAATAATGACCTCACCTGAAAAGCTTCACTTCTGGTTTTAAGACATTTTTAACAATGGGGGGGGGTCACAGAGGGGTGGTGGGGTTTTTTGTTTTCTGTTTCCCCCTCTATTTTGGGCCATTCTTTTATTTTTCAGGATCAAAAAGAATTAAACATAAATTAAACCAACCAGTAAAGCAATGGCTAATGTGTTAATTTTTTAAAATAAAAAAGTACTGAGTAATATTAATGTAGTTATTTTTAAAAATAAGACTGTGAGCTCTGATTCTTATTATCTCTGTGCATGTGAAAGGTGCTGATCTTGAAATGGAAGAGGCCTGCTATGGGTGAAAGGTGGCTGTTTAGATAGGTCCCCACACTGTTTTCTGCCTTAGAAGATCAAAACCAGCACTTTCAACTGGGTTTCAAAATGAAATAGCAAGCAGCGTAGCTGGTGCAGAATGGGGGCGGGGGGGGTGTCACATAATGTATCTGCCTGTACCTGCAGTGCACACCAAGTGAAGTTTCTGGACTGTGTTTGGAAAAAAAAAAGCAGTACCCATTTCCCCCCCTTGGATTACTCTTTGTTCTACGATGAGTAAATTATTCAAGAATGTTATAATTATTTGCCAAAGCAGAGATACAAAGATGAACCAAAATAAAAATAGAAATTCAGGAAGATGACAGAAGATTATTTGGACAATGCCCAATTAGGATAGGAGGTGATAAAACAAATATTTGGATGCAGCGTCTACAGCTTTTGTATTATTAAACACAGCTACCATTTAGAAAAGCTTCTCTTGCACATACATGCTTGAGTTATCTGAAATTCCCAGGGAATCCATCTGAGTCTACTTCAGTGCTTTCCTGAAGGCAGACTGTCAAATTGGAATCCTTCTAACAGAATAAGGTGTTAATGTGTGGCTCAGGGAGGCAAGAATAGGCCTTGAAGAGTATTATTTTGTTTCTTGCTTCAGGGACTGTTTGAAGGTTAGTATCAAATACTGTATGTCTGAATATTCTCCTTTATGAGGTGCATTGCCAGTAACTCTTTTTAGACTGTTTTAAATTGAGGTATGCATAGGGATACAAACTTCACTCAATGCAAAATTGCAAGCAATTCTACACTAATGTAATTTTTTTTTTTTAAAAAAAGAAAAGATTTATGCCAGCCACAAAAAAAACCCAGACTACCTTTATTACTTTTGTTGGTTGTTGCTATGACCATGTATGTTGTTAAATTTTAACACTTTTTTAGACGTCCTTAGCTGTCATGGGCTATTTATTTATTTAAGATATTTATGTCTGTCCCTCAATTCAACATTTCTAGCATTGTGAAGAAAAGCTTTCTAAAAACAAGTTTCCTTTCCAGGTACTTGGAAAAACACACACACACACTGTGACAGAAGCTTTTTTTTTTTTTTTTTTAAAAGCTTTCAGACCTAATGGTTTCTGAACCTGCTTCATATTTTTGATCACTTCGAGACTAGGATCCAGGTGGAAATGACTTCAAAGCAGAACAAAACTGTACATATCTGTAATTTCTCTCCCCCTGCCCCCAATTTCAGAGGGATGCCCAAGCAGGAGGATCAGAAATTCATGAGAGGGATTGCAGTCTTGGTTGCTGCATTACACTGCCATCAGCTCTCATGCAAAGATAGCCTGACTTTTAAGAATCTTGAGCTTTGAGGTAAACAAAACAAAACATTTTTGGTTAGCCAATGAATAAATAGATCTTCCACCTCAGCCTTCCCTAAGCTGTTTCCCCTCTGGATATGTTGTACTGCAACTCTCAACATCTAGGGTTGCCAGGTGTCCCTTATTATAAGAGATATTCCTTGTTTAAGGGTTGGAAAGCTTGTCTCATAAAGGGTTATTAGGTGTCCCTTATTGTAAGGGATGTCTCTTATTTAAGGCTTAGAACCCCTTGAATTAGTATTAAATGGAATAGCAAAAATCCTGTATTTTGGGGTATAAGGTTGTTACAGGCTGAATGCTAATTTGATGTGTATTTTGTAAAATTTAAGCCTCTTGTAGCATGAACAGTAAAGAAATAAGCATCTCCATGTAAAGTATCAAACAGGATGTGTGCACTAAGCAGCATAATTTTAAAGGAGCAGGCTTACAGGCTAGTTAGGGGGGGGCAACAAACAGTTGTCAAATTATATTCCAAATGTGGGGGGGGCACTGTTGCAAGCACATCTGAAGCCCATTCTTCCCACTTCAGGCTGAGCACTGTGCTGGGTCTGCTGGAAGTAAAATATCACCCTTCATGATAGCTGCTGGCATGCCATCAAGGTATTTCCAAGGGCTTGACGGCACCTGCAGAATTTGAGATGTTACAGAAATCTTGAACTCTCACATGAAGCTTTGCTCTTTTATGACTTGAAGGGGGTCACATGTCCTGGCCAGTCTTATGCTGGATGGCAGTAAGATTGCAAGGTTTTGAACTTAATTTTTCTCTGCATTGGCCAGCCACTGATTTGTTAATTGCTAGACAAGGTTCATAAAAGTGTGTGTGTGGGGGGGAATGTATTGCCATACCTGATAACCTATTTTGCAACTTGATGGGTGAAATGATTCTAAGTGATAAGACCCAAGTCAGAGGAGGAAGAACTCAGTAGATGGGCTGATAATGTAAAACAGTCCTGCAGCAGCTGAAAGACTAACCAATTTTATTATTGTCACTTTACAATTGTCCAACCCACACATCATAATTTTTGGCTGACTCTTAACTGCTATTCTAAAAGCCTAGCAACCCGATCAATATCTGAAAATAACATGGGCAATGCTGGGAAAGACTGGTGTTGTGGTATAGCACCCCTGGCATCAGGATGAGAAAAGCAGTTCCATCTTCCCCTCAGATTTGTCCTGTGATGTTAGAGTTTATGCAGACAGTTTCTTTGGGCTCAAACAGCAGCACTGGGAGGAAAAGATTATTTTAACAGAGAAAGAGAATCAATTTGGATAGGGAGAAATTCTTATTGTAAGACAGGTATGGAATCACATGGCCTTCTAGATGCTGGACTACAACTCCCATCAGCACTAACCAGCATAGACAATTGTAAGCAATGCTGGGAGCTGTAGTCTAATCATCCACAGGGTTGCATAATTTCAATCTCTATTGAATACTATATCCCAAATTCAGATTAGAGGCTTGTGTATGCACATGCATGCAAAGGCCACAGTGTACAGTGGAAAGAGGCAGCCTTAGCTCTATATTTATGTTGCCTGTGCGTTTTACATCTGGGCATGGGATCATGCATATCATGAATCCCTGATTTATTTTTAAGGGTTTTGTCTATGTTGTGTGTCGTACATTTTTGTGAAAATAAATTGTCTTTGGAAAAGAAATGGTGAACATGTTATCAATACAGAGCATTTCTGCAGTTTAACCTTGATCCTCAGGGACAAGAGCAGTATATTAGCAATGGCATTTTTATGACACAGAGGCAGAGACTCCTAACAAAATTGTTAACAGCTTTAATTTCCCTGAAGAGTCATAACAACCCAAACCCCTTCCTCTAATATGTTAAAATGACAATATTATTGGCAGTGTGAGCCAATATTTGCAGCTGAGGTATAGCAAATTGTGGGCCAAAGCAGCTTTCATGTTTACACCAATGTTTTAGGTATATTAAACTACAACCACATCCCTGCAGCGTGGTTGGTAGAGTTCACGTGCTGCCAGTAACCCATTCCATATTTTTTTACTAAATCCTTGAGTTAAAAATTGCAGATGGCCAATTCAAAGGGAATATAGATTATTCTACAATCGCATTGTACTAAAACTGGTATAATTTGTAGATCAAATTACATCTGGGCTTCTACTAAATCCAAAAGCCCTCCAGTCTAGGATTGTGTCACATGCGCAGTAAATGTGTATGCGTGTGCACATGTGTGCAGGACCCTTCAAGCTGCCTATTGACTTATGGTGAAACCATGAATTTAATAGGGTTTTCCTAAGCAAATACTTGTGTGACCCCAAAATGTGGGTGCCATAAGGGCCCACCAGCGATGCCAGTACCTCCGTTCACGATGCTTGTGAGAGGGAGGTAACTTAATGAGATCTTTCCACCTATATTTACAGAGTCCTTGCAAGAAAGAACCTGCCAGAAATTCCAAAAATGAAATAAAATGTGTTTTATTGAAAAAGGTTCATACAAGCACACAAAGATCCAAATGCACACACAAGAGCTAGCTGAAGGAGAAAGGAGCAAATGTGGATAGAGCACTTTCAGGGATGAAGAAATAATTAATGGTCCAGTGAGTAGCAAAGAAAGCAGTGGCTTAGGTAGGCACCTAAGGACAGTTCTCATTTGGAAATCAAATAGACAGCGTAGCATTCAGAAAGGCAAGAGACTGCTTGAAATCAGGGGTTCTTATACCCAAAAAATATCCTGCAGGTGTGGGTATGAATCACTCTCCCAGCCAAGGGGACAATGGGAGTACCAATACAAACAATGAAGTCCAGACAGAGCTAATTATCTTAGTATTTAGGTGACAAAAGGACAATGGCTGTCATTATAGTTCAACATTGTGGAGAGGTGGTGAAGACAAAAGGGAAACCTCCAAGTGTTTGGGATCAGAGTTAAAACAATCACAACTGGATTCGGATTTCCCCTTTCAGCTCTGAGATGTCTGGCTCGTTATCTTTAAGCCTATTGTCTCAAGAGGGTCTCAGCTATTAGCCTGAAAATGACTTGGTTCCTACCTAAGAGGTAGGTGTGGCTGACCTACCTTGCTGTCTCACATTTACAGTCAGTAATATGTCTCTTCCAGCATAACCTTCCAGTCACATCAGATATCAATTATATCAATGCCAATTAATAGTGCCGATCAAATGATATCTGCCAATTAAACCATGTCAATCGTGGGGTGTGTGTGTGCATGGTGCTATAACACTGGGAGATAGTTTTGTCAGTTCCTTCCTCTGAAATATAGCCTATATCACCCAGTATTCATGGATGGTCTCCTATCCAAGTACTAAGTGGGGCTGACCCTCCTTAAATTCCAAGAACATATGGGATCTGGTTCCTTTAGGGTATTTAGACCCACAGTGAATAGACATTGGCTTTTATTACTGCTTTTCCCACAGCAATTCAAAATGGAATGAGAGTTCTTCTGCTACCAAACCAGCATTCACCAGGCATACCTATGAACAGGTCAATAAAATGATAAAATTAAAACCAGAACCTTGAAACCAGAAAGGACTGGAGTTAAAGCCCTGAGTTATAACTAAAAGCCAAGTGGAATCACAGTGTTTTCACACCAAGGATGGGGCTGACTTTGCCTCCTTCGGAAGGAAATTCCACAACTGTGATGGTGCAACAGAAAAGGATGATGATGATATTTAAAACCAATAAAAAGCAGCTGTTGCAACAACAACTGAAACATCCAACAGTAAATCCCTCCATACATTGGGACAGGAACTTGAAAAATTAGAACTTTGATCATTATCGTTTGCAAATGAATGAAATGGATATCAAATTGAATTAAAAAATGTCACTGTTGGACTATTGTTTTGTTTTGCACTAGTGAGGAGAGCTTTTCTGACAAAACCAAGAAAACGCTTTATCTCACATTCCCAACAACTAAACCTCTTTTATAGGTGGAAACGTACATGAGTCCCCTGAAAATGGTTCCAGGCCACGGCAGGTTCATATGAGAAGAGGTAGTCCCCACAGGGCCCATCCTGCCTGGAGTACAATGACCACAACAACCTTACCTTCTCGTCTCCCGCTTGTCTGAACTAGAGTAAAAATTGAGTATGCCAGGGAATCTATGGCTATTTCTGCACTAGACTGTTATAGTGCTATTACTCCACTTTCAACGTCCTATGGAATCCTGGGGTTTGCAGTTTAGGGAGGGGCCTCAAAGGCCCCTCCCTAAACTGCAAATCCCAGGGTTCTATAGGATATTGAAAGTGGAATAATAGCACTATAACAATCTAATGTGGAAATGGCCTCTGTGTATGGTTAGGTGACACACTGGCTCCTGTGGCCAAATATACTGATATAAGGAGCTGTCCAACTATTCTATTACAAAATTGCAATGCAGTTTCCAACTGTCTGCAAATATACATGCAGAATATTTTTGAATTAAATACTAAATATTTTTTAAAATGTTACATAACAGGAACAGTATCATGTTTTTAAATGTGCAATCTGTAAAATGAATTTCTACATGGTTGATAGATGTTTCCCGTTAACTATTTGGCTTGTACAATAATGTGTTCCTCGTGTGGGAATTTGCACACACATTTGTGTGTATACTGAATTTTGAAAATGCCGGTACTTCCAGAGAGAATTGTTTTTGGTAACAATAAACATTCATTGCTGAACAAATTTATCACAACATTACAATGTGAAAATGGCCTTGAAGGGTTATGGGACTTACAGATATTGCAGATCCCATGGAAATCTTTTCTGCTACTGAAATTGCATTAACCAACCACCATGTCGCACTTTCCTTCATGAATGTGTGAATACAGATAGAAGAGCTGAACTCTTCTTCCCTTGCTTAACAAAACAGCAGCACCACGTTTTCCAAAGCTGGTAAAATTACTTTTTTTTGAAGGTTCAAATCCCCACTCAGCAATGAAAACCCACTGGGGTTACCTTGGGCAAGCCACATTCTCTCAGCCACAGAAGGAGCCAAAGGCAACCCCCCCTGAACAAATTTTGAGAAGAAACCCCCGTGATAAGTTCGTCAGAAGTGGCTTGGAGGCACACACAACAACAGTATAAAAAGCCCTCTGCGCCGTGCTGGTTTGAGGGTTCAGAGAATTTCCAAAAAATTAACTTTTGCACGCTGTGAAATTGGAACGCCTAGGACACACAGCGCGAGATGCCTGTTTCTAGCCAGAAATTCCTTGCTTTTTCCCCCTTCCATTTCCAGGGGAGACAAGTGACCAGGGCTTCTCACCTGGGCAGGTTGTTGCTTTCGGTTTTGCTTCGTTTTTTAAAACGGAGGCCGTGAAACAGAGAAAAGTAAACAGTGAACTAGACGCTTGGAAGGGCAGGAGCAGAAGACGCGGGGCGGGGGGGGAGAAGAGGAGGTGAAAACGGCAAGACAACAGTAAAACGAGACACGACGCCTCGAGTTCAGCGCGCGGCCGCCCTTCTCTCTCCCGCTCATTAGCTGGATTTGGTCTGTCCCCGTCAGCGCCGCGCTTGAACTTGCTGCGTGGCCTGAGGGGAGGGGCCACGAGAGAAGGAAAAGGTGGAGGGCGAAAGGGAGGGAAGAGACTCCTGATCCCCTCCTCCCCCATTTCCCCCCCCTTGCACCTGTGGGATGAACGCCTCCCCCGCTCGGGCCTATTTTTGGGCACGCCGTTGGCTTCCTTCCTTCCCGCGCAATTTTAACTCCGACTCCTGAGGAGCGCGCAGGTTCTCTCCCACTCCCTTCCCCTCCCCTGGCGCCCCGCTTTCCCCCCGGCCAAAGCCAGGAGGCGGGGAGCGCCGCTATTGCTATGACAGCTCGCTGAAGCCTTCGCCTGGGAGCCGCGCTTTGCATAACAAGGGAAAGGTGTGCGCGGGTGTGCGCGCGGGAGAGCGCGAGGCTGCGGAGGCAGAAAGAAGAGCGCGGCCGCGGGCGGGCGAGGCGGGCTCCTCTGGCATGTAGCCTGCATGGCCGGGGGCTCCGCCGAGATGCAGTCCGCTTGCGAGAGGGCCGAGGCGCTGCTCCTCAGCCAGAGCCACGCCGGCGCCCGAGACCAGGAGCAGCAACAGCAAGTGCAGCTGCGGCAGAAGCTGAGGGAACTGCCCGCGCTGCTCCGGAGCGGACTCACGCTGCGGCGGAAAAACTCCGCCGCTGGGGGCCGGGTGAGTGAGCGCGGCGTGGTCCCAGGAGCCCTCCCTGCTTAAGCGTGGGGAGGCTGCCTCTTTGGCCGGGGCACCGGAGCCTTCCGGCCTGCGCGCAGACCACCGCTGGGCGGGCTGGTACCCAAGGCAAGCCCCTTTGGCAGCCTTTTCTGCGTGGAGGGGGGGATCCTCTGTGCACGCCTTAAAAGCCACCACAACAGCCGCAACGCTTTGGTTTAGGGACAGCTGCTCGCCCGCTGACAGGATGGAGGAGTACTAGGGCCATTTCCACACTACACTGTTATGGTGCTGTTATTCCACTTTCAGCATCCTATGGAATCCTCGGGTTTGCAGTTTAGGGTGGGACATTGAGACCATTTCCACACTACACCATTATAGTGCTATTATTCCACTTTCAACATCCTGTGGAATCTTGGAGTTTGTAATTTAGGGAGAGGCATTTAGAATTCTTAGCCAGAGAGCGCTTTGGCCTCTGTAAACTACAAACCCCAGAATTCCAGAGGCTGTTGAAAGTGAGATAATAATACTATAACAGTCTAGTGTGGAAATGGCCTGAGAATTCTGGATCAGAGAGCTCTTGACCTCAGTAAATTATAAACCCCAGGGTGTTGAAAGTGGAATAGTAGCACTATAACAGTGTAGTGCAGAAATGGCCTTGGAACCCGAGTCTTTGCATGTCAGCCTGCAGCCCTACGCCCATGGTCTCATCCCAACTCATGAAAGTCAGTGGGACGTTGGGAGATAGATGCAGTTCCCAAGGAAAAGACGAAAACCTTTAGATAGGAACAGGTTAGTGGCTGTCAGGGTTAAGCTTTGCTGCATCACTATTGTGGATGGGTAGCAATAAAAGAAAGGATGCTGCTGATTTCCCTTCAGAAATGATTCGCCCGAGAGTAATGGGGCTTGCTACCCAGTCTTGGCCTTGTTTACTGAGAAGTGAACCAAAGCGATCAGTTGAGGATACTAATCCCAGGTGACTGTGGATGTGATAAAAACTGTTTGGCTTTAAGGCCTGCTGAAAGAGTGGCCCTGGGGTACTTCTCTAACTGTGACAAACTGTCGTGCCACCTTGGACACTTAGTAGTTTAATGTTGTGTGAACTTTTGCTAGGCAATGCATTTTAATGCTATTATCAATGAGGTGCCTGCATCCAACCTAGGATTTTCCCCCCTCCATTCCAGAAAATGCTGTAACAGGGATAGATAAAGTTCATCCCACAGGCCACATGCAGATCGTAACCCCTTTTTGTGGTCTCCCAACCCTGCCATGACATCTCCAAAGCCCCCAGGCCCCCATTAAAAAAATGGTAGGGCAAAAAAAAAAACCTCCTGAAAATGTTCTGAACCACTGCAAAATGCACTGAAATGTGGCAATTTGATTTGTTCAGCCCACCCAAATGAATAAAATGATCCCAAATTCGCCAGAAGTGAAGCTAAATCAAAATGGATGGGCCCTCTTGGTCTGCACATGTGTGTGTAGGCAAAAATTGCCCAGCCCTCATCTATAGGTATTCAGGCATTTTGGAATTAATTTTTATTCTTTTGTAAACCGATTGTGTAGATGAAGCCACTTATTGATGTATCCCATTGAATTCAGTCCAACTCCCTTCTAGTCAGACATGTGTAGTGTTGCACCCTTGGCCTTTGAAACAGAGTATTCAGATCAGTCATTCAAAGAGAGTGTGACGGAGCCAGTTTGCCAAGACCGAATGTGGAAGTAGTCCCAGTCATATCTTGGTATGCAGTATGTATAATGCAGCCATTCCCATGCTTTGTAGTGCTGGAAATTGCTGCTGAACGTATGAATATTGTCAGCATCACTGGAAGAGAGATTACCACCAAATCAAAGTTGCATCATGGAACAAGACAAATACCCAATAATAGGGAGTCTCACCTATCCTCTAGAATATTGCTTCTCAAGTTATTTGATGGGAAGAACGGGCAGTTTTCCCCCCAGTGGATCAAGAGCTGGCATTGCTACACTTGTTTTTTTCCTGGGAGGTCTCTTTGGATCAGTGGCCAATAGCTCATAGACTGGCTCCACTTTGAGTAGCACTGCTCTAGAGTCTATAGTCTATACTATCCAGGATAGTTGAGGCTGTTGCTAATCCTTTGTTGTAGGACATCCTCTGATTTGTGTTCAGTGTTGCTTCCATTGATGAATTTTCAGAACTACAATGGTTTATGTTGTGATCTGGTTAATTACAAGAACTATAATTGTGTAGATTTTAAATTGCATTTCTATACATAAAAGCAAGTCCCATTCACCTTAAGGGTACTTATAAGATTGTGCTGTTTGTTAATCTTGTGTAAGGTAATGATTCTGAAGCAAGAGGTACACTTATTTCTAAACAATGTGCTCATGTACTGAAGGGGATGTTTTCTAGAAGAAGGTGGTGTTCTCCCTGTATGTGAGAGAAGGCATAATGCTTTGTAAGGTAGTGTTTGTCATCAGCAGTTTTTTTAATCAACACTTGCGTTTAAAAAAAAAAAAATGAAACCTTTTAGCTGTCCAAGTAATCATTGCATCTTTTTGGCTGTTTAAAATGTTTTTTTTTTACATTGAAGTACCGTAGCATTATTAATGACCCTATTTTCTTTTGAGACCCCTAAATAGATTCATTGTTTTCAAGCAAAACTTTTCTGACTAGAAGTTTTGTTTAGTGATCTGATGAACTAAAGCGGTATTTGGTGTCTGTTTTACTTTGATGGTAGAAATAATCATGATTAATTTCAGAAATATTACAGAATATTTTTTTATATAATCCATATGTTATGTATGTGGAAAAGTTCATTCTTGAAAAGCTCTGAGGATTGTTGATAGCTAAACTTTGCCTTGGGCTCATGATATTATTTGGAGACAAGTGAATAATGAATAATGTAGATTGGAAATTAGATGCCATCTGGTAGCCTTCCCAAACCTGTTGTTCTCAAATATTTTGGCCTATAGCTCCCATAATTCCTAGCCATTGGTCATTCTGCCTGGGGCTTGTAAGAGTTGTAGTTCAGAAGAACATCCAGAGGAAACATAATGGGGGCAGACTATACATACTATTTAAATACTCATCTAAGTAAGTCTCATCATTTTAATTCTCTTAAACATTGCATGTATTCATAAAGCTTTATACAAATAGTAATTAATTATGAAAATTATACTTCTATGGCTTCAGGAAGCTTTGGAATGAGATTGCTCACAAATAAAACATTTGCCAGGTCCTAGTTAAAGACAGTTGTTTATTGGTCTGTGAGTTGTGAAAACATAATTACTGTTGTCATATCCTATTTTGCAACATGAACCACACATACAAACATGCAGAGGCGTACACTCATACACAAAGACAGAAAAAGTAACACAACCAGAAATGTAGCCCAAAATTCTTGCCTCCCAGTCATGAGTTTCAGAATGTAGTTATTAGTTATTAGTCTTCGATTATGTGTATCTTGAATTATGATGCCAATAGATTGGAAAACAGACAGTTTGATACGTATAGGTGCTAGGGTTTGGTTTGTGTCTGCAACATCACATATGTATTAATAGTATACACAGTAGATTTCTTTATTCACTGGGCAATGAACGTCTTTGAAAGGTTTGACTGATCACGATTACCGGAGAGCTAATCAGACACAAGAGTAATAAGTGAGAGTGGTAGTAATGCAAGAATACTTATTTTTGGGGAAAACAGTTTTCTTAAAAAAAAATCCACATTCCATGATTAGGATCATCTAGTAAGTACATATTTAAGAGTTAGTTCCAGGAAGGGCACACCCTCATAGTGATCTCCTTATCATAATTACGTGTTGATATATGAAGTTGTTGTCTTGTGTGTACATGAGATAGCATTGGAAGTGCAAATATGGTATACATCAGGGGAGGAAATAAGTAGTCATCCAGATGTTGTTGGGCTGCAGCTTCCAGCCTTCCTGACTGTTGACTTTGTTGGCTGTGGCTGCTGGCACTTTCGTTCTAGCAACATCTGGAATGTCACATGATTCTCACCCCAGTGTAGATCTTTCAATTCAAGAAGAGCAAAACAAAACAAAACAAAATGTGAAAAAGATGAAGGGGATTTTTTAGGTTGCTGTACAGCAAGGTGGGCAACAGGTGGGCAGTTTTTTTTTATGTCCTGGGACCTTCTGTGAGCTGCATGGACTACTGAAAAAGAAGAAAAAACCCCCCAAAGTGCCCAGAAGTCCACTTATAGCTGTCAACACTGTATATTTTAATACATTAAACAGTAGAGAGAGGCCTTGCAATCTGTTTAAATTGTTGTATCTGGAGGCTTCCTAGAGCAGCAATTCACTTTCTTTTTTGGCCATAAAAAGTCTGCCTAAGGATTCTGGAGGGACCATAAAGACATCCTTGAGGAACTGTATGTGGCCCTAAGACTGCACTTTGCCCACCTCTGCTATAGTGAAAGGTTAGGATGGCAAGACTTCAAAGAGAAGATATTCTTTAATACCTCTGTACAAGATGGATATCAAGAAGTATGGCCTGTCATTTCGTGTTGTTTCATCATAAGGTTTTCCTGCTAAAAGACTTTTCAAAAATGTTTTATTAGTATTGTTTCTTGTAAAAGCTGGGTTATAGTTGCATATTAAGGGAACAGAAATAATGATCTCGAATGATTTGTATACAGTAACTTTGAAGTGGACGATGAAGACATCAAAATACTTAAGATTTTCTATACCTTTGCTCAATTTATCAAAACTGAGATTACAGTCAAGAAATCAGAATTGTAGAATCATAGAGTTCGAAGAGACTACAAGGGCCATCCAATCCGGCCCCCTGCCATGCAGGCATACACAATCAAAACACTTCTGACACATGATCACTCAGCCTCTGTTTAAAAACCTCCAAAGAAGGAAACTGCACCACACTCCAAGGCAGCGTATTCAAATGTTAACTGCTCTTACCATCAGGGAGGTCTTCCTAAGACTAGAACTTGGAAGAGTTGCTATAAATAAGACCCTCAAGTGTAAAGATATGCCATTGAATACTGATATCAAAATCATCCATGGTATAGTGTTTCTGATTTTTATGTACAGTTGTGAAAGCTGCACAGTTGAAGAGAGTTGACAGGAAGACTTATTTGAAATATGATTGCTGGAGGAGAGTTCTGTGGATACCAAAGCATATAAATGAGTCCAAGAGCAAATCAAGCCTGAACTCTCATTAGAAACCAAAATGACTGAATTAAATCTATTGTACATTGAGCAAATCATGAGATTACCTGACAAGAATGCCTGGTAAAGTTGAAGGCAGAAAAGGAGGAAGACTACATTACAGGCAGAGGAAGCCACATCCCTGAGTTTGCAACACCTGAGTAGTACTGTTGAGCATCATTGCCCTTGGAGGTTTTTTATTAATAGAGTCACCATATGTCAAAACTGATCTAGAAGCAAATAACAATATAGCTTATTGTGTATTGTTTGTCTGCTGAAATTTCTTCCTTGATAATCCCTTGATGACTCTTATAGCTGTTCACCATGGTGGGGGAAGGAAGTGCTACTGAGTGCAGGTGCCAAAGTTTTTAAAAATGATGTAGGAAAGACTGGATACCAAGGGGGCTCAGACAGCTTGCTCTGTAGTGATGCAACTGTGACCTGACTGCAAAATGTGATATTTGGGAATGTTGCAGGATGTGAGTTAATATGTAATAATGGCTTGTGGATGGCACTGTAATTGAATATTACTAGCACTTTGTTAGGGCCAGCATGCTGTAGTGGTTAGAGCATTGGACTACAAGCCTGGAGACCAGGGTTTGATTCTCTGCTTGTCCATGGAAGCCCACTGAGGGGCCTTGGGCATATCACACAAACTCAGCACCAGAATACCCCATGATAGATTTGCCTTAGGGACGCTATAAGTTGGAAATGACTTGAAGGCGCACAACAACAGCAGCACTTTGGTGATGAAACCAGCTGGTTATCATGGTTGTTGTACCTTAGAAACTATGAGACAGAATTGTGAATAGTCCAGCAAGTATATTGATAACATTCCTAAGAGCAATGCCATCTGCCTTCCCATATGATATGAAAGCAAGAGATCATTATTCCTAAACTGTGGACAGTGCAGAAATACCTCTGCATCTCTGCTGATAAATTGTTTTAACACTTGTATCACACTTCAAGCTTTTGTTTGTCTGTATGAGACTACAGTATGTCTGCAGCTACTTCTGTACTTTGTAGTTCATGTGGAAACAGTAGCAAAGGGGAGAAATATGTTCTGTTTCTTGGTCTGCTGTGAGACAGTCTGGTGTTTGATTTTAGTATTTGATTAATATGGTTGTGTACCTAAGGACTCTTTGTTTGGCTTGTACCTGTGTATGGTGAACCCACCTCGAGAGAGAATTTGACCAATCCCCATAATTCCATTAATATTTGAAAGTGGTGGCAGAGTTCACAGAGAAGTAGCATTTGCTTTAAAGCTATAATTTATTATGTTGGCCTTTACTTTTTAAAGCCTGAACATTTATTGCCATGGAGATTCAATTTGGATAATTTGTAGTAGGTGTCATTATGTGACTAAAAATAGACTGAGTATATAATACTGAGCTTTCCCTATTGTAATCATTTCATTTCTGTACTCCCCAAGTAAAATAAATCAAGATAAGCATCTTTTACTATTTTTCCTTTGCCCTCTTAACTAGCCTATGTAGTAAATGGTTGAACAATGTGAATAAAAGATAAAATACTATCATTTATTTTCAGTTAGTAGCTAAGTTTTCCTCTCCTGTTAAAAATCTTAGTGATATCTCTTTGCCTCCTTTCTGTGGATTTAACAGTCAATAATACCTACATTTTAGGTTGTTGTTGTTAACTTGTCAAGATGTGCCTGATTCTTGATGTTATCATGCTAGTGCTTAAATTTTTAAGGAAAAGGGGTATTGGGATGTTCATTGACTGAGGAACACTCTGTAATAGGGTAAATACAGCAAAATCCAAAATCTACAAAAGAGCAATACCTTTATTGACCAGCCAAAATGCAGAAAATACATCACACAAACTTTTGCAGTTTCACTGGCTTCTTCATATTCTCTTCCCCTATTAGAGTATGTTCTCTTGAGTATTAGAGTATTAGAGTAATAGGGAAACTCTTCTTCTTGATCATTGGTAAGTTGAGACTTACTCCTTAGTTAATAATGAGGGAATGATTTCTGCTGAACTTGTTAGGAGCATTGTCATCCATATTCCAAAACAAATAACAGCCTAAGACATTTTCCTGCCTAGGACGAAGGACATAATATTCTGTGTTCCACATCCTGACTGGGCTGGCTGTTGAATCCTGCTTAAACACTGGCAACACTTAAACACTCAGGTAGAGCCTTCACTGTATTTGAGGACAGCAAGCTAACAGGGCTGGAAATAATATAGCCCTATAGATGTTATTGGATTGCAGATTCCAGCAGCTCTAGCCAGCATAGCTAGTGGTGAAGAATGTTGAACAGCAGTTGAACAGCTTCCAGAGCGGTGTAATTTCTTCAGTCCTGACTCAGTGGGTACAGGACAGGTTAGTGCAGACATGTTTGCCCTCCAAGAGAAGAGAAAGGATAGGTGGCTCTGGTGGAGTGACTGGGGAACTGATACTCTTGTCCCTCAGTATTCCTTGTCTTAGGTTGTTGCCTCATTCTGCCTGATGAGAGGGTCACCCTGAGCGTTAGGGCTGAACTCCAGTGGGCTTTGACACAAATTCAGCTTTGCAAAGAACAAAACAAACAAAAACAAAGCAAAACAAAAACCCCTATAAGCAGTTTTAGTGGAACATATTTTAAACACATACATTGAATGTGGATCAGTGCTGTTGCCCTGGTTTTAAAAAGCAGGATAGGGCATGAACAACTCTACCTTAAGCACCAAATTTAGTGTCATTGCATGCAATGCTTCGTTTAGACTTGCTGAGCATTCACCCGACAGTGGCTTCAAGCTAATTCCTTTCTGTCTCTGGTGCAAAGAGTAATGTGTGTTTTGATTGATTTGTGCTACTGCAGTTGAGACATGATCTTTTGCTGGATTGGACTGTGCAGTCATGGATTTTCAAAATTTGAGATGAGTCGTATTCACAGACGTGGATAACCACAAACCTTTCCTTTTTTAATTATTAGCAAACAGTACTGGAGTGATATAATTTAGCAGACTTTGGCTGCATGCCCAAACATACTTCAAAAATACAGGAAGCAAAGAATGCCACTTTTTTAAAAAAATAGAGTTGTTGCCCCAGTTCTTCCCTTCTTTGTGGAAACTTCTGAGTACTTGCCAATCTAATAGACATGCCTGTATCTATTCCAGGTATTCTTTAGCTAACTTTATGTACCCAGACACTAAAAAAAAAATCATACATGGTTTCACATGTGTTCATTTACAACTTGGCCTATTAAAATCATCCTCATTATAGCATTTATGTAGCATTTTCATGTATTAAAGCACTTTGCCTGCATTGTCTATTTTTAATTCTTAAAACAGCCATTTAAAGATTATTGCTCATACTGTAAATGCCGGATAAGCAACGCATGCTCCTCCAGATGTTGTTGCACTGCAACTCCCAGCATTCTGCACTGTTGGCTTTCAGGCTCAGGTTGCTGGAGCTTGCTCTTCAGCAATATCTGGAAGGCCATGTGATTCCTTCCCTGTTTTAGAGAGTGAAGGCATGGTGAAGGACAAGACAGGGTGTCTTGAGTAAGGCAATCCTCTGAATTCATGGTAGACACAGGATTCAAATTAGGATTCATAGGTCAGCCCCTTAGCCACATCACTCTACACCAGGGCTTTCCAAACGGTATGTTGCAACACTTTAGTGTGTCGCCTGCAATGTGTAGGTGTGTCACTTCCCCGGGCCAAAAAATCTCTCCCTCTATCTCTTACATGGGGTTAGTTTAACTGCTGGTTTGCTAGTAAAACTGAATTACTGTGTCACGAAATGATGTATGTCTAAAAAGTATGTCACCAACATGAAAAGTTTGGAAAGCTCTGCCCTACACACAGTAAGGACTATAGTCAGTGGATTTCCTTTCTTCCTTTTCACTCTTAGTTAATGATCTTGTTGTGGTGTTACACTGTGGTTTTCCTATTAACTGTGGACAAGATCCAAAAGGACTTTGGTACCTGGTGCTTGTAGAAATGGGGCTCTGTCCCCACCCCACCATACCCCACCCCATCCTGGTGAAACTTTGGAAGCTTTCCTGGCATCATTAGCATAATTATTATTAATCTCCAGGATTAGATGTTGCTTCAAACTCCAGTATAACAGGAATGTAACGTTATGGTTTTGACATATCTTTTTGAAATAAAAGCCATATTCACACATGGTATTAACTCAATAGCTTATTGTTTTCAGGGTATGCTGAAGCAAGCCTTGGGCATATACTTTTCCTCATCTCCCTTGGCATGTCAGAGAAGAGGAGAATGGGTTTTGTGATTGTTATTGTGTTTGATTGACGTATGCTACTTTTGAAATCTACAAATCTAAAGAGTCTGTATCATTCACAACTAAATAATAAAAATGCTTCCATGTCTATATTAGATTAACTATGGTTAAGCGTTGTGTTTGAATCTAAACAGTGGTTAATTTTATGTATGCTTTATTGAAGCAAGGGCTGTTTATAACACATAGATTGAAGATGTTTTGTTTCTGTAAAGATGAACCACAATTCATCTGTTCTGGATGAATTCTTCAAATGGTAATTGATCTTTGACCCATCTTTGTATCCAGCTGGAGGGGCGGGGGAAGCATATGAGCCTGAAGTTTGCTGTTGATCAGCCTGATAATGCTGCATAGTTATTGTTTATGGTATTGAGGCCAGTGTAGAAAGTACAGTGAAAAAAGATTAATTGCATCCTAAAGAGAACTTTGTGAGATGGGACAAAACATTATCTTATACAGAATATAAAAGTAGCTCTTTGTAACTTGTGTTTTCACTTCTACCCAGTATTAAAGGGGGAAACAGCCATTGTTAGTGTTGAAAGTCCTAAAAAGTATAAGAAGCAGTGTTGACCATATTCAAAATCTGTACAATGTGAAGAACATGATGGAAGAGTATTATCTATTAGCTGTCAAACAAGTGCTTCTAAGGCCCTTTCCGCACATGGGAAAGGAACCGTGCAAAAACAGGACTCACTGGACTTCTTCAGCGTCCGGGTGAGTCTGTCGGGGCGAGGAGCAGTGCGAGCTCGTCGCTCTGCACTGCTCCGGTGTCCAAAATGGCAGCTTCCACCGACTGGAGAAGCTCGCCAGCCTAAAACCCACCCCCAGCAGATCTGCAGGCACGCACTAGCGCGCGCCTGCAAATCTGCACTGGAGCGTGGCGATGGAGCGACACGGGGTCACACACTCCGTGCTTTTTAAAAACCTCTTAAAAGAGGTGTTTAAAAAGCATGCTGCGCGACCAGTTCCGGTCGCTCCAGAGCAGACTGAGGTGCAGAACTACGAAAAGTAGTCCGCCCCAGTCCACTCTACGGTGCAGAAGACCTCCATCGGAGGTTGCTCTGCACCGTTTTAATAGGCCGGTGTGGAAAGGGCCTAAGATGGCTAAGGCATTTTGATCAGGAATATTTTTACCAACGAGAATTCCAGGTTGACTGATTACATTTGCCTGTGTAATATTTCCTGGGACATTTCAGATAGAAATGATGGTCATTTACAGCCATAAACTGCTGTTAATACAGCTGATTTATTTCATTGTGTAGGTGGCTGCATTACAGTACTGCATGAAATCGTTTTTGGATATGGAGATGCCATATGACATGAACATGCATTCCTCACTTTTTAAAAAAATCACTTAAAAAAACAGTGTAACAGGAAAAAGAATATGGGTTATGTTGCTTAATGTCTCATATGCAGTTTATCAAATAACAATAATTAAGGGTTAGGTTTGTTATATGTGAAGGTAGTTGCTATTTTCATTAGGTTTCTCTCTGCCCGCTGTTTCATCACAGATTTGCTGTGTGAACTTTAACACTGACACAATACAGAACCATCCATGCCATTAGGAAGAGGGAGGCATCCACCTCATAGAACAGATGTTACAGAGATGAGAAAATGTAGGCCCTTTTCGCGTGGCATTTCCGATGCGAAAGGGCCCCTTGAGCGTCGCGCGTATGTGAGAAGCAGTCCACACAATGCATTCACATTTGTGCAATGCTCAAGGACCTGACGTGGACTGCACATGCATTTTTTCATTTTTGGCTTGAAGCCGAAAATGCTGCATGGTCACGCATCGCTCCAGGGCCCCGCGCACACTTACCTGGTGTGCGGAGCCTCGGGAGCCGGGCCAGTGAGGTCCCAGGCTGCACTGCGAAAGGAAGAGGCGGGGCTCTCGTGTGAGCAAGAAGCTTGTGTGGAGCTGAACAGACAGGGAAGCGAGAGCCTTCCTCTGGAGGCTGCTCGCGCGAGTCCCGCATCCCAGCACCATGAAAATGTAAGGTGCGAAAAGAGTCGCAATGAGGAGCAGGGTAACAGAATTAGATATCTTGAGCATCCTTTCAGCGAGCTTACTGTAACACTCTGTTGCCACCAGTGTTGAAGCAAGATTCATTTGCTAATTCAGTCAGTCTCTGTATGTAGAAAGGAGTTGACATGCTATTTTATAATCTTTGTCACCTTTGAATTCTGTGGTGTTGATTGCTTGGTTGAAATGTACGGTTGTCCTTCCACGTTTGTGGGTTTGACTTTCACGGATTTGATTATTTGCGAGTTTCTTCAACTTCTCCCCCCCCCTCCACAGGTGCTTCTTTTCTGGGGAAACCTACCCTCTTGGCTGTGAGGCTCCAGTCAGGCCTCACAGCCTTTTAAAATTCCACCTCTGATCTTCCTCCACCAGCAGCAGCTCCACCTGGCCAGCTAAGGATGGCTCACAGCTCAATTTCTCAGCATTACAAACCCTCTCCTGATGTCCCACATACCCAAGGAAGGAAATGGGTGACAGAGAGGAAGTATAGGGCCACCAATGCTGACCCATCCCTCTTCCCTCTGCTTTCCCTGACCTGGTTTGAACCCTGGATATCCATTCCCCACCATGCCTTAGTCCTCTTTCCACAAACTCTTCCCATTTTGATAGTTGCAATTTTTCCACTTTTGCAAGGCCCCTGCACCCCTAACCTTAGCAAATGTGAAGAGCCAACTGTATACTGAAACCCTTCATACCAAATCGCTACGAACTCTGAACAGAGACTAATTAGCTGCTTATTGTTTGGTCCCAGCTGAACATTGCTATAGATCAGCTACTCAGTTTGCTAACTCATGGGTTGAAATCTTGTGACCTACAGAAGTTGTTGGTCTTTAACTCCCAGCATTCTTCACCATTAGCTATGCAGGCTAAGGGTAATAGGAGTTGAAATCCAACAGTGTTTGAAGGGCCTCATTGTTCACACACCAGTCTAGCACATAGTTTGGCACCTGGTTTGAAGGGATGGAATTCAATATGGTCAGTGAGATTGTATAATCCAGCCTCAATTTTTTATGTAGTTCCCCCTTTGAGGTTATTGGCAGTTCCTGTTCTCTCTATTCCATTTCTGACATTTTGTGCAAACCTCTAAGAAAGTTTTCATCACCCTTCGCCGTTGGGCTTTGCCTTTAAAAAGATTGTGATGATGGGGAGACTCTCCTCTTTAGATTCACTTCTCAAATTATGTCCTTCTGATCTCTGAGCATGTGAATCAGATAGGAAGGAGATGAGAAGGTGCAGCACCTGTGTAAGATATTCTAGAGTTGGCTTCTAAGTGCCAGGGCAGAGAAACACATGTAATAAGTAGTGCCCAGCAGATGACAATAGCTCAGCTTTTGTAGAGTTTCCAAACTCACCTTCTAACTACTAGGGAGATGATCCTGTGATTGCTGAAGTAGGGCTGCCATAACCCAAAGTTAACTTAATGGCACAGAACAGCAACAAACAGCATCAATGCAGCAAAAATCCTATTCAATACCACTGTAGTACAGGAATTTTGACACTAGGTTTGCTTGCTGTTAAAAATAACAGGGACACCCTCTGTTTATTCCAGTGGTGGTTCATACCACCCCCTTGACAAGCAACAAAAATGACAGCAGCAAGGGGAAAGAAAGGGATTGGTGCAGGTATTTTTGAATGAGAGGTATATAATAACATAGTTAATAATGAACAGGACTAGCATTATATAGCATTAGTGTAGCGTTCTGTTTTTTAAAGTCATTCATTAAAAATATGTCACTTTCATCAGTGATTAAGAGCCGGAAATCAGAATTTTGTGTGGTTTCTTTGTACCTGACCTAAACTATTTCTTCTCTTTTACAACTCTCTGTCTCTGTATGTCTGATGTCAGCACCAAGATTTTCTTGCAGCTGTATTAGTACAAGTACCTGTTCAAGCCAGTTTTTTCAAAGTTTTGTTTTAGAAAAGTTGTTATGGATTGTTGTTGTGTGCCTTCAAGTTATTTCTGACTTATGGTGACCCGATCACAAGCCTGTCTTGGCAAGATTTGTTCAAAGAGGGGTGGTGGTGGTGATGGTAGTGGTTACCTTTTCTTTCTTCTGATGTTGAAAGAGAGTTCCCAAGGTCGTCCAGTGAGTTTCCATTGCCGAGTGGGGATTTGATTCGTGATTTCCAGAGTCATTGTCCAATTGGGAAACCACTAGATCACACTGCCTCATTTAGCTTTAATGAAATAGTAATAAGTAGTAGCTATGTCAGCTGCATCATATCTTTGTGGTGCCTAGAAAAAATGTGCTACTTCTTAATGCAAGAAACTGGTGTTACAGTTCTCCATCTCTTCTGTGTTAACCAAGTGTCTACAGACAAAACACAATGCATGGCAGTGTGAATATATAGGTTAATTGTTTAATCTTAGTCTTGTTGAAGAGGTTATTGCTGTTGATAATACCTTTGTAAATAATGGTGGAACAATCAATGTATTGTAATCTGCATACTTAGATGTTCTTGTGATTGTCTGAATTGAACTAATTTGAGGATATATCTTCCATTTATTACATGATGAAGTCATGAATATTTTGTTAGTCATAGTTTTGATTATATACTCCGCATTGCTATTAATGTTTTCATCCTGTTATTATAGGTATACGGATGTTACCTTTTAGGTCACACATATGTGGACAGCATATAAAAAACTCAGGATATAATATAGTGTATTAGCTATGCCTTTTCTTTCCCTTCTTGCCTGTGTCATTGGTAGCCTTTAAAAATTTGATAGATTTTGAATCATTTCTCCTGTAGTCCTCCATCCCTGAGACAAGAGTCCCAGGTGCCATAGGAAAGGTTGAAAATCCTCCTTTGAGTTTTCTCCCCAACTTCAGAGAGGCAAGGAGGAGTTCTGACATCAGAGACCAAAGAAGCACAGATAGTTTCGTGGTGCAGGGAGGGACTTGGAGATTACTGTATCTCTGATGAGTTTGAGAAATTAGACTACTTCAAGGCTTGCAGTTGGAGGGAAATTACTTTTTAAAAACCTAGGATGAAGAGTAGTGAATGCTGGTCTGCCCTAGTTGTCTAAAGTCTGTCCAGTCAGTGTTTGTATGGTTATAATTGCTCCGTTAGTCATAATATAAGGAACCTCTCTAGAGCAGATGGAGATACATTTAGGTTCTTGAGATGATGTTGAACCTCAACTCCTAATGTCTGTCTCTATTGCTTCTGCTAACCTGGCAGCTGAGGACTGTGGTTCAGTAATTTCTGGAGAGTCAGAAGTTGTCCATCCTGATCTACAGATTGTTACTTTAAATACATTAATTCATTGTATCTCAAAATTGTGTCACATATTTCTGGTGCCTAGAAATCTTTGTCACCTGATTATAGTTTGGTCTGTTGATAATTTCTTGCAGAATCTTCTGTACAAGGTTTCTTGAGATGTTACATAGTGCTGAACATTAATTTTCTGCTGTAAATACTGTTCAGTCCCTTCTCATACCTCCTTATAACATGTTTGATTGAACCCGTGTGTTTGTCACACACTTATTTCATTTCAGAGATACACTTTACCTTTTAAAAATGGGAAGTAGACATTAGTTTACTTCTAAGATGGAGAACAAAATTTATGATTAAGTGTCTATATATTTATAGAAAAGGTAAATGTATAACTTGGACTTAGCATCTATAAAAAAAACCTTCCAGCTTTGAAACCTAAACAGTTCTTGTTGAGTCAGTTTTTTTGGTTGGCTTCTCCCAGGATACTAAAGCAAGACAGGAATAGAATTTTATTTTAATAAGCTTTTCCTCCCCAAAATACATACATTTCAAAGAACAGTTGACGTAGCTGCTACTTGTTAGTATTTCATTAAAGCTAAAAGAATATAAATCATACTGAAGGTGAAGAGGTTGGTCCAATTTAAAAGTAAAACAAGTCTGCCAGTGTGAGTGAAGTTGTCTGAAGTGCTAACTGTGTCTGTTAGGAAATATACTTATGAGGCAAATCAGTATGTGTCATTCGTTTATTGTGTATCACCTTACCCTCCCCCCTGGAACTGGATCACTCAGAGCTCAGTTGTCTTATTAGAAATTCTCTACTGTTTATATGCTTGTATTGGACTATACAGATATGTCTCTTTGGAAGTAGTCATCCCTTTCGTTTGAGCAGGGGAGTGGAATTGATGGTGTTTAATGCTCTTTGAATTCATTAGGATTTCAGTATTTCTAACTCATGATTGAGATATTTCTTCCGTTAACACTTAAATACCCCCCATCTGCACATGAGTTTTTAACAGAGCACATATATTTTTTATTTATTTTTTATTTTATCTGTTTAGAAATATTTTGTGATTTTAAATTTTCGGTGCCCACTGGGTGACCTTGGGCAAGTCACATTCTCTCAGCCTTGGAGGAGGGCAAAGGCAAAACCTTTTGAAAAAAATCTGGCCAAGAAAACCTCATGATAGGCTTGCCATAGAGTCTCCGTAAGTTGAAATGACTTGAAGACACACAACTACAACGGAACTGTTCAGAAAACTTGTGAGTGTGCTGTTAAGTGTGATGACAACTGCAGTATTCGACCTCTATCCAGCTGGTGTTAGTTGTGATATAGATTACAATTTTGTGTGCAATTAAAGCATATTCCATTGAACCCAACAGGATATTATGTCTGATAGCATTGGCTATCTTCTTGAAAAAGATGTTATTCATAGACCAAGTTGTTTGTAGCTTTCAGTGAGACTTGGAACTACTTCTAGCTGGAATGAAGACTTTGTATTTAAGAATAGTGTTAATTATGAGTGATCTTATGTGTGTATCTGGGTATAATGTTAATTAGAATGTATCAAAGACTACTGTCTTATATACAATTGCTTATGACCCAGTGGACTTAGCAGGACTGGTATCTGAGTAAATATGTTTACTGCATGTATTGTTCGTTAATAATAATTCTCATCTTTTCAGGTTTCAGTACTTACTCAGTGAAAGATAAAATAAAGTGCAATCTGTCATCTGAAAGGCAGAACGGTTATCTGAAATGCAGTGAAGGAACACAAAATACACATTATTTTTTTCAAGTTATTGAAAACTGTTTCTGAAGCTTTTATATCGTACTGCCAAAAGTTGTGCTTTGATCTGCTCAACTCCCCTCTAAAGCATGAAAGGCACAAAATAGCATATCATTCAGATACTCTGAGGAGGTAACTGATGGGATGAAAATTGCAAAGATTTTACCCCGTTTCCTTAGCAACACCTGTTTGTGTTCACATTTATGCCCACCTGTATCCTATTGTGACATCTCTCTGCTTCTTTGAACTAAAAAGTAAGGTCTTCGCTTTATTAGCACCTTCTGAATCAAAGAGCTTGCACTGGGTAATAACCAAGAGAACTGCCCACTTGAGAGCAGGCCCTTTGGTGAGCTTTACCATGTCAGGTCCACAGTGCAGGGTAACAGCCAGTCAATTCTGTAGGCTTCCCCCTTCCCAGCAGCCACCAATCATGAGGGAGGGCTGCGGCAGCGAAAGAGTGAGTTGAGAGTGGGCATTTCCTCATTGTGGAGCGGGAAGAGAATATCTTCCTCCACAATGACCCCTCACAAAAGGGGGGCATATGGAAGTGTATTTTGGAATTACACCTACATATGTCATTAGCAGGATATAAGGTACTGGTATACCTCAGTTAACAGTGTGTTCCTGGGCTTTACCTCTTTAACAGAAACGTTGGTATCAGAGGTAGAAATAACATGGAAAAAATTAGGAATAGGTTCTTCCACAGAAAAAAAGGCCAGATCAACATGTTTCAGCAGACTTTTTATTCAAAGCTAACATTATACGTATGTGAAATGAAACAACCTGGTCAGGTAAGCCTTACATAAGTAAACAAAAACATTTTGAAGCTTCTAGAAACCACTTAAAAACATTTTCCAAAATGCATCCCAGAATGATTTTTTTTCCCTTTCAACAGCCTCCACTTTTCTTACCATTTCCATTTTGATGGAGAAACTTTTAGATCTATGCTTTTTAAAACATGCCAGGGTACATGGTGAGGCAAGCTAATCAATTTCCTCCCTTTTCTTTCTGTTTTGCTCTTCATACATGCTCACTAAGTGATTCTGGAGGAAGCTGTTTACCTTGGCTGTTGTGTAAGCACACACAGCTACAATAGGATGGTCCTTCCCAGGCCCAACTTGATTGCACTGTTTACTGCAGACACATTGCTGCAACCTAACACTGAAAGTATGTCATTCTCCAGCTCTCCTTCACTTTGTCAGAGGCTTTGTTACCTTAGGTGTGCCTGTGCTGGTTTATGTTGTCAATGTTACCTCTATTTAATGTAAAGTTGAAAGCTTTCACGGACAGAATCCATAGGTTGTTGTGGGTTTTCTGGGCTTTGAGGCCATGTTCTATTAGTATTTTCTCCTGATGCCAGGCACAGATGCAGGTGAAACATCAGGAGAAAATACCAATAGAACATGGCCTCAAAGCCCGGAAAAACCACAACAACCTTTGCCTCTATTTGCCTTGTTGATCAGGCAAGTACTTTCTCTCCTTCCATTCTGTTACTTGCTAAGTCATGTGAGGATTTTAAGTGCTTGTTCCTTTAGGGAAAGCAATTCAATATTATAAATTTATAGTATGCTGTCAAATTTTTGATGTCAATATCTGTTTGTTGGTTTGTGGTGCATTTGGGCTAAAAAGTCACTAACAGAAAGTTAACAACTCTGAAGTGATGACTCTGAAGTGGTTTCTGCATACTGATCTTGTTGTTAACTGGCATTGTATTCTGCTTCGTATGGGAAGTGTGAGGTATCCGCTAAATTTGCTCTTGCCTTACTCTTTTCAGGGATAGCAATTCATTCAAAGGAAATAAAATAGGTTATTACACTGGTACATTGTCATAGATTTGTTTCTGCATTGAGGGGTCTAGACTGGACAGCCTGAGCCTGTGGACTACTGATTTTATTAGTTTTGAGGGGGGTGTGACTGTGCAGAAATGGTTGATGGTGTAGTGATGAATTTTGACGTGTGGGAGCTCTTCATGTAACGCCTCACAGCCGTGCCTCACAAAGGGTCCAAATAGGCAAGCAGCTGCGTTGATCCATTTTCTACATGTGTCAGGGTAGCAATACATAGCAGAATACCCAGGAAAATCATCCCGCAGTCACAGAATAGTTGAAGCATACTTCTGAATATTCGGTTCTGTACATTGTCATGTCCAGATTGTAAGGATACAGAATTATGTTAAACTTCATAAGGGAAATGTAACTCTGGACTAAATGAACAGTTAACATAAAAGATTGTATTTAGGTTGGTCTTGCCCATAGTTAGGGCTTCCAGTCAAAATCTTAGGAAATGTTGTCAAAGATGCCCATGGATTTAATGTCTTTTGTATTTGCAGTACATGGAGTGCTTAATAGTCCATAGCAAGCTTTAGCTTGCTTAAACCAGATATTCTTCCTAGTTTACAATGGCTGGTTGCCTTGGTGTATGAAAGGAGAAAGTAACAGGGTGGTTTGGGCCTTGTTAAGATCATGCAGATAGAAGTCTATGTACAGTTGTAAGCAAAAGGAAGATTAGGACAGAGGCAGACAGAAGGTAGACTGTGATCTTCCAGTAAAACTTCGTATGATTTGTAGAGGCGATTCTGGTTTTCCTTTGCTTAATTGTTCAACATTAACTCCTCCATACCACAAATCAGGTTGCAAAAATGAAGTACAGTCCTCCCCCAACTTCTTGGGTTTGACCTTCATGAACTTGATTATTTGTGAGTCATGTGGTTGCTTCCACCCCCGTTTTCCTTCTCCCATTGCCTTGCATTGCTCACCCCAGGCTTGCAAGGCTTGTGTTTAAAATGGACATTTTTAACTTTTGGGTGAGCACACTGCGGGAGGTATGTCTTCTGTGCCATATTCAAACACATTCTGCTGTTTAATGGCTGCTAATTGGTTAGGTTGCTCTCTTTGCTCCTATCCTTCTTTTCTCAAGATGGCTGCTGGAAGTAGCTAGAATGCCAGAACTCTGCTCTTTTCCATCTGAGGGGAAGGTATTGGTAAGCCCTTTACTTTTTCTTCTTTCTTCCCCCTGGGGAATACTGCAACCAGAGGAAAAAGAATGGGAGGAGAGAGATCTGGAGGGGAATCATGGGGTGTGGTGGATTTATTCATGGTTTTTCCATTTTTGCGAGGGGTCTGCACTCTGAAACCTCACAAATATGGAGGGGCTACTGTAATCTGTTGTGAGTTGTGTGAAATCACTGTGAGTTCTATTTTGGTACTGAAAACAACAGATACTGCAACACTGAAGTCTGCTCTTGATTTTCAAAGTAATTTCTTCCTCTCAACAGCCTTTAGTTTCCATCTTTTCTCTGTTGTTTATTTCTATAAACATATGCTTCTGTGATACAATTGCATGACAAGTCTATAGTTCTATTTAGGAATGTAGTAGGCTTCTGCAGTAGGAGTATTTTCTTATTCTCCATAAAAATATTTACTTCAGTGGCACTTTGTTACCACTGAATCCATCTATTTAGCTGTTTCTTTATCAGGTAGTATTAGTTTTTTTTTAAAACTTAGTAGACTATAGATGGAATGTATGTCAGTGGGATGAGTTGTACCATATACATAAACTGGGACCAACATATTCCCTCATTAATAACATGCTCAAATATTTTCCTGTTATCTTATATCAAATAACGGTGTGATGAAATAATGTATTATATCAAATAATAATGCAATCGCATACATGTTTATTCATTCTGTTGCCCACGGAATACCATGGGCAGCATTAGTGATGTCAGTTAGATTTCCTCCCTTGAACTACAGAGGTCTGCTTCTTGATATTCCTTTCTGTCTCCAAGTACAGACAGGATAGGATTTCTTCCTGTACCACCACACTGGCTAAGCTTCTAGTGAGCACATAATTCTAGTTATTAAAAAAAAAAAAGCTAGAATTGTTTCACATAATTCTAGCATTTAAAAAAAAAACCTCTCAGCACTACACATTTTTGGCAGAACTTTAGAAGCCTTTATTGCCACGGCTGTAAAATTAGATTGGAGAATGTGAAAATATTGCTGGTTCTTTTATCTCCATTTGATACTTTGTGTTAAAAGCTTGGGTGTACTTTATGAGGGATGTTACAATGGATTATTCTCTCTTCAGTTATGTTCCCATCTTGTATTACAAAGGGTTTATGAACATAATTCCCTGTGCATTTTGCTGCAACTAATTTTTCTTTATGTCAAAAGAATTGGATGAATTCACCCATAGCAGGATGTAGAGAACATGATGTTAGAGAACATGATGTTAAAAATAGAGGTATTTCTGTATGAAACTTTGGAGGTCAATTCTTGGCAAAAATGCAATCTGACATTCCTTTTAGTCTCTCCCTCCTTCCCTCCCTCCCTCATGTAGGCATTTCCTTCCAAAGTTTCCCTTGTTCTGGAAATGACTTCAATGTAATCTTGTAGGAAGTAAGATAATGTAACTAATTCCATTTTTCAGTGATGTGTTGTAGCTGACACAAGGAATAAGGAACTTGCTATTGTACTTTGATATATGCTTCATTTTTTAGTAATGTTTCAAAAAAATTGTATCCATTTCACTGATAATATTTGATAATTTGACTAATAAGTCACATCAACATGCATATTTGTATTTCTTCATTTTTAAAAAATGTATTGTAGAATATAAGAAAAAGATTCTTTCTCTGTTATTCATGCATCATTCTATATTGAGAAATTTTAGGTAATAGTTGATATTGATTTATGACTTACCAAAGGGCTTTTACATATTATTCCAGTGTAGGTCAGTAGTGGATATAATAGGGAGTCTGACCATACTGTTGGTTGCTCCCAGAAACTGTGTCTTCCAGTGAGCTCGCACATTTGCTGTACTTGTCTTTAATTTGGCCTTTTGCGAAGAGGGGTCAACACATGAGCAGTTGTTAACATGTAGGCATTCCATGCTGAGTGAATTGAGTGTGATGTATAAGCAGTTCCTCAAATGTAGGTAGTTAATTCTTTGTGAGATGTAGCTGATCAGTGGGCGATGAAATACTAGGAGTGGGCTACAGTGCTATCATCCACAGTGACTGTCCTGTACATGAGTGATGCATGGTTTCCATTCTTTCCCAGATCCTTTCACCATTGCTAGACTCACTACTTGGGCCCATTTCATCAGGAACCCACCTATTAACAATGGGAAGTATGGAAAGTGGGTTGTGCCTTACACTGCAGTACTATACAGTTTGTGCAGAGCTACATTGTTCTACCACTGATGGTTTGTGACTAGAGCACTGTTCACAAGCTTATTTGACAAGTTGTTTCATAGCCTGGTTGTTAGTTGCTACTGATGGCTTCCAGATCATTCGGGTAGTAAATCTGCAATGTGTTGAGTACCATGGATAACTCCTTTAAAGTGCTTTCAAGGAGTACTCAAAGGTGATTTTTCCAGTTCCTTCCGCTGAAATTTAGCCTACAGCACCTGGTAGTCACTGGTGGTCTCCCATCCAAGTACTGACCAGGACTGACCCGGCTTAGCTTCTAAGATCAGATGGGATCTGGTGTCTTTTAGTGTAAAACTCAGAGCATATTCACTGTGCCTCTGTCAGTGGACCCACCAAGCACTTCTGGTGGTGGGTTGTATCTCCTTTTGCCACAGCTTGTTTTGCTGTAACCAAATGGATAGAATATGGGTAGGGGAGAAGAGCATACAATCTTGTGCAGAGCAGTTTCTAGAGCCACTGCTGTGCTCGTGCCATGGTGACTTAAGATCACAGTGGGTATTTGCACAGGTGACTTGCAAAATATCAGGTTCTGGCTCATCTTGTGCAATACAGATGGCAACTTCAGAGACACCGGCCAAGAAACTGTTGCTACACAAATAGGGCAGAACATATTTGGATGATATTCTGCTATTCTTGCAAAAGCTTTAGGACTAGGCTAGCTCACTGGTCACAGCAACTGATCACCGCTCTGTTGTTTTCAAGAGAGGCAGCTAGAGACTACATTTGCCTTTTCTTATCCCACCCTCAGCTATAAAGGAATAAGATCTAATGCTTTCCTTGGGTGGAGAGGAATGGTTATCAATAGCTACTAGTCATAGAAACTGTGTGCAAACTCCAGGTTCAGAGGCAGTATGGAACTCAGTGTCAGGTGCCAGGGAGTGATAATGGGAGAGGGACTTTGGATTTGAAACTGCCTACTCTTTTCATGGGTGGGGGACCAATATTAATGGCTTTCTTTGGTGACTTTTGAATTGGAATGGTTTTGTGATGTTACTGAAAGAAGTTTCTGCAAGTCCAGCAGTCTCAGAGGTATATAATTATTAGAGTATTGTAAATGTGGATACTTATTTTTGTGATGAGCTCTTAAGCTCACTATCTCATGATGAATACTGGCTTTTCTCTAACAATTTTCCAAAGAATTTCTGTTCATTTCTTTGCTGATGTTGCAAGAATAAAAATAGTCTTGAATCATTTATGGGCATGTGATTTGAGTGACATAATGACTGTGTGGCAATACTAGGCATTTCTAAGAATTGTATTCTGTATGAATAGTGTGTGGGTGATGAATGGCATGTGGATTAAACAGAACAAATATTACATGTGAGTGAATTGGAAAGGTAAGATACTCAGCTCATCATTAATATGCTTAAATATAAATGTATTTTGTTGATAAATATGAAAAAAGCTATTTTTTCTACACTTGTAATTTACATAGATGTTTCCTATATTGCTAACTTGCCAAGAAATGCCATGCAGTTTTTAATTTTTTATTAATGCTCCACAACTGTGTGGTCATGAGGAGAAGAGCTTTTAGTGCTCCTATAAAATGACACAGTAAATGTTCTTTTCCAAAGAACACAGTCAAAGGTGTAAATAATGAAAAAGTTCACTTTGGTGGAAGGAAGGCAAGAGGCAGTGCAACAATTAAGGCACACAGAACTACAAAGAAAATTAATAAAGCCAGTATATTTTAGCTAGTCACGTGTAATCTACTTGAGCAGAGTCTTGGGCTTCAAAGCATATGCAGATTTCACTGCAAAGAGATTTCCAATTATATTTTAATAAGGAGAAAACTCTTAGTTTCATGCAATACTGAATTCGCCAAAAAGCTGCCCTTTTTTTTGGGAGAATAACAGTGATCTGAAAAGATGCCACCGGAGAGGCGGGGCCGGCCTAAATATCATGCCCAGCCCCTCTTCCTCTCGTCGGCCACCACAGCGCGATCTCGTCTCGCGAGAGGGCGGCAAAGGCCGTCCCCCCACCACTCGCGAGGCTACGGGTGGCGTGGGACGAATTCTTTCATGCTGCACTGGGGAAGGAAGCATGTAGATTGTGCTTCTGCTCCTTCCACATGTCCAGCAGTGATGGGAGTGTCATGCGGGCACTTAATGGATTTTTCCATTAAATGAATATCCCGCAATCGTGATGGATAGGAATACACTAGCTGTGGGACTGTGACAACATTGTGCAAAAGCATGACTGCTGCCAATGCATCTCCATCACAGGGCAGTGACATCATGTGGAAATGGCCTTTGTGAGCTTGTTTCAGCTGCATGTTCATTAGAAAGAACAGGATTTTTGATCATTCAGGTTACCCATAATTGTACCAATTTACAGATATTCAAGGGAACTGCTGAATTATCAGAAAGTAGAGATTTGACATATGTTCTAGTCTTTCCCATTCCTTGAATCCCAGCATTGGAATTAATGCCATTATCTTGTTTGCATTATTGAGACCAAGGGTCTATTGCATTTTTCTTGTCATGGCTAGACTTTCTTAAGATTTTGTTTTACTGTTGCTTGAACTGAATGAAGATCTAGGGGTCTAACTTTCAGAAAATTCTTCTAGGAACTGAACTACAACTTCAGGGGTTGAAGATGTCTCTGTTCACAAATAATAAAGGAATAGTATCATTCAGATGAATATTATGTAGATATATTCTCCTGTATTTAATGAAATCCTGTGAAAGTAGTAGTGAAATCCAGTTTATTTGAAGATGTGTGTCTTTGCCTCCTTGCTTTCATGTACAGTTAGCTCCCCACACTTGCTAGAGTTAGAGATGCAGGACCCCTGCAAAAGTGGAAAGATCACAGATATCAAAGTGTGTATGTGTCTGTGAGAAGGGAAACAAGGCATGGTGGGGATAATAGGCACCAGGGACCAAAGAAGGTCAGGACCAAACCAAGGACCAAACAAGGTCAGGGAAAGGAGAGGGAAAGGGGGTGGGTCAACATGGTGGCCCTATACTTCTTCTCTTTTGCCTGTCTCCTTCCTTGGGTGTGTAGGGGGCATCAGGAGAAGGTTTCTGGTGCTGGGAAATCAGTCTGCGAACTGTCCCTAACTGGCCAGGAGGAGGACCAAAGGCAGGTTTTTAAAGAGCTGTGCAGCCTAATTGGAGCCACCAAGAGAGAAGGTTCCCCTGCAAAAGAAGCACCTGAGGTGGGGGGCAGGGGTTGGTGAAATTTGCAAATAATCCAGTCTGTGAAAGAGAAACCTGCAAATGGGGAGGGCCAACTGCATTATCTTTTGCTGACTTTTAGATATTTCTTATGGCATTAACACAGCATTAGCTGTTACGTGGTGATGACGCAGAGTTTGTTGTGGTGGCCACTTCTTCTCTCGTATCTGTAGGCCATGTTATTCTCTCATGTATAGTTACATCCAACCATTTCTTAGGACAGGAGTGAACATCTGTGGCAGTGCTAGGAGCTGTTTTTCAGTTTGACAAAGGGCTTGACAGCCACAGTTTTAAGTTTCCCCCTTCTTTTAAACCATTTTCTTAGTAGGAGGCATTACTGGACCAAATCTAACAAAAGCAAAACTTTTAAAATTTACTGTGCATCTACGAGTGTTGACTAGTTAAAGTGCCCCAAATACCACACTGCTCATGGTTAATTGCCTTATTTTTAATTCAATAACTATTATTAGATTAATTATTAATTAATGTTAAAATAAAACAACCTCTGTGCTGTATTATAAAGATAATTTTAGCATACAATATATCATAATTGTTTAAGATTTATTTATTTGTATTTTGCTTTTGAGAGTCAGCATAGTATAGCGGTTTGAGCATTGGATTGGGATTCTTGAGAACAGATTCCTGCTCAGTCGTGGCAATCTACTGGGTGACCTTAGGCAAGTTGCACACTTTTTGCCTTAGAGGAAGGCAAAGGCAAACCTCCTCTGAACCAATCTTACCAAGAAAACCCTGTGATAGGTTTGCCGTTAAGTTGGAAATGACTTAAAGACACACAGAACAACAATTCTGCCTTTCTCCCGAATGGGATTCAAGCAGCTTACAGTATAAATTAAATTAAAACAGTTAAAACAACATGAAATAAAATGTTAAGGAAGGATTATGTAGTACTTTAAATTAAAACATTATTTTTAAAACATTAACATTAATTTTTAAAACATTAAAACATTAAAATAAACAATGCATATTAAAACAGCACGCCTAGTTACACATCACTCCACCCTGGGCAGCCAAGGCTGAAGGCCTGTTTAAAAAAGAAGGTCTTTGTCTGCTTGTGAAAAGACAACAGAGAGAGGGCAGATTGACCCTTGCTCAGGAAGGAGTTCTAAAGCCTAGAAGCAGCCGCTGAGAAGACTTTCTCTCGTATCCCCACCAACCAAGCCTGTGAGCATAGTGGGACAGAGAAAAAGCCTTCCTCTGAAGATTGTAAGACTTGTACAGGCTTGTATGGGGAGACAGGGTTTTTTATATAGTCTGGACCAAAGCTGAATAAGGCTTTATACCAGCACTTTAAATTGTGCCTAGAAATGGATTGGTTGCCAGTGAAGCTGTTTCAGCAAGGATTTATGTGCTCCCAATAATTGGCCACAGTCAGTAGTCTAGCTGGAGAATTGTGAACCTGCTGAAATTTCTGAACAGTTTCAAAGGCATTACAGTATTCCAACTGGGGTATGATCAAGGTGTGTTTTACTGTGGCTGGGTCTGGCTTCTCAAGAAATGGATGCCGCAGGTGTACAAGTTTTAACTGTACAAACACACTCCTGGTCACTGCTGAAACCTAGACATCCAGCTTCAAAGATGAATCCAAGAGTACCCCCAAGCTGTGAAACTGAGATTTCAGGAGGAGTGTAACACCATCCAGCACAGGTTGATTTCCTATTTCCTGACTAGCCTTGTGACTGACCCGGGCCACCTCTGTCTTGTCTGGATTGAGCTTCAGTTTGTTTGCCCTCATCCAGTCCATTACTGACAACAGATTATCAGATTACATTTGATTTATTATTTACTAGGACTTTTTGCATTGACTATGCTCTTGACTCAGAAATATGATACTGTCTGGCATGTTGACTATACCATTGGCCACAGTGTATTTTCTTGTTTTCTACAGTGAATCTAGGAATTTGCTGATGAATTTCAGTAGTAGACCACAATGTTATTTTTTAAAATTCTGGGGAGTACTGGAGGGCTTTAAAAAAAAAAAGCTTGAGGCTATGTATGGCCTGGGTCTCAAATAGGATTTATGGTACTAAAGTGTCATTCTGGTTCAGATGTGGAACATAAGCTGTTTTATGCCAAGTCGGATCAGTGTAGCATTTTATTAATGTATTTTACTGTCTATCAAAAGATCTCATAGTTGGCATACAGTGAAATTAATGCAAACAAGTTAAATTTTAAAAAAATTACAAATTTAAAAATAAAAATAATCTAAAATAGTCTAAAACATATTACAACGATTAACAAGCTATGCTGGGTTTAAAAGTTTAAAACAGTTTTTAAAATAATGTACAATAGCTTTTGAGGGCCAAAGGCTTTAATAAATGTGTTTCTACATAGCACCTACATGAAACCAGTACCAGATGGGCCTCCAAAGGGGGGATTCCACAGTTGGGATACCATCACACATCCTTGCTGGTGGGATACAGAGAGGGACCTCCCCAGCAGTCCTCAGTCCACGGGCAGGTGCATATAGGGAGAGGCACTCTCTTAAGTCTCAAGGTCTCAAGCCACTTAGGGCTTTAAATGTCATCATAAATGCCTTGAATTCAGACCAGAAGTGTATTGATGCTTGGTCAGTGCAGTTCTTTTAAGACTGGTATTATATGTTATCTCTATTTTATACCAGTCAGCAATCCAGCAAGGATAGGCCCCTCAGACTTACCTGGGAAGTGTTTTCAGGTTATGGAGGAATTGCTTTTGTCTAGAAGGTGCCGTTATCCTCTGCACATCCCAGACTCTCGTTTTGTTTGTGTGCCATTTGGTGTGTGGCACCTGGGAAGTATTTAAGCAAGCACACTCCGCTCTGACAGGCATTACAGTGTTGGCTGCTTTCATGCACACCCTCCCTGTACTGCTGGCTTCATCTAATGAGCAGGGGGGATTGACTGGGGTTTTCTCATAATGATCATGTTCCCTTTTGTTAATGCATAGTCAGTGGTTTGTTATTCAATTTGTTTGCTCTTCTGTCACAACTTTGGGCGTGTGTGTCTGTGTGTGGCAGGGCAAGGTGCAGGGAAAGTGGGGCCTTGCAGCCCATTGTTCCATGAGTCATTAGGGGTCCCATTATGGACTTTGGGGATGGAGGCTTACAGGTATTGCCCACCTTGGGGGTGAGCCTGCCTCCCCCTCAAATGGCAGGGAACCATGCAGTGGCTGTATCCCTCAGTGGCTTCTCAGTCACCATCTCTCCTTTGCTGATTCCTGGTTTGACTCAGAAATCTAGTACAGGGGTCATTTGATTGAGGCATTGGGCCTGTGCCTCATTCCATGCCATTGGATCTGTGCCTTATTCCATTCTATGCTATACATCTGAACCAATACAAATTGTGGTCATTTTCTGCCAGAATAAAACTTGTGTGATGTATTTGTGTATCAGGTGAAACTTCTGTCAGCCTGCACTAGCATCTTGCCACTAGACCTGCAACTGCATTTTGTAGTAGCTGCACCTTCCAAGTCATCTTCAAGGGCAGTCTCACATAGAACATGTTGTTGTTGTTGTTGTTTTTGTTATTTGCTTTCAGTTCATTTCTGACTTGTGGCAACCCTAAAACAAACCTATCATGCAGTTTTCTTGGTAAGATTTGTTCACAGGAGGGTTGCCTTTGACTTCCTCTGAGGCTACAATAATATGACTTTCCCAAAGTCACCCAGTGGACTTCCATGGTTGAGGAGGTCTTTGAACTTTGGCCTCCAGAATCATGCTCAAACCACTACACCACGTTGGCTCCAAACACATCACAGTAGTCTAACCAGGAAGTTAGTAGTTTGTGAGCGATTGTGATTAGGTTATTTCTGTCCAGAAAAGGCCATAGCTGTTGTACCAGTCAAAGCTGGCACCAAGCACTCCAAGCCACAGAGTCCACATGGGCCTCTAGTGACAAGGAGGGGTACTGACTGGCAGCAGTTTTCCAGGGATTCATAGTGGAGTCTGATTCTATGAATCTTTTCTAGCTCTGTGTTGGATGTTAAATCAGGGACCTTTTGTATTTAAATCACATGCTCAAGCAGTGAGTTGCTTGTCCTCGTTCTGAGGTGAAAATACTTGCTGTTGGCTCTGATCTCCATGACTATTGTAACTGTTTTCCCATAGTAGCTTTAAAAAGTTACAACTGATTTATTTGGAGATACTGTATAAACTATTTCTGAACCGTAGTTAATATCTTTATTGCCCTATCTTTCTTAGCAACATCTTTACAAAAAAAAAAGCTCAAAAAAACTTGAATTAAGCAGTGTTTTGAAAATTGACTTTGATCTGAAGTACCTAAGTTGCTTGATGTAAGTGAGTGCAGATAAACAACACTAAATGTTCATGAGTAGGATGGGAAGAGCTGCAAATAAGTAGTGTGCAGAAACATATTTGCTCCTTATAACTGGTGTCGTTGAAAGGTATGGTCCTGTACAGCATGTTGAAACTTGGATATTGATATTGATATTTTTGTTTTTGTGCTGCCTTTTTAAGTTCTGATTTTGCTGAAAGTACTGTTAGGTGTAGGGAATGTAAGAATTCTGCACTGTGATCCACAAAAGTGGATAAAATGGTAGCAGATAATGAAGCAAGATTATGAAGATACTTACAATTGCTAACTTATAAGTATAAACAATGCTGTTATTTTATAAATTATGTATTTTATTCTGGTGTGTGTAATATATATATATATATATATATATATATATATATATAATAAAGATATAATAACAACAAAAAATCCAATATCTTGTACAGTGGGTGGCTTACTTTCAGTTTGCCCAGTTTATATGAGAATCCTGTTGGATTAGAAAACAGTGTTGAAGAAGAAACAAAAGGGATAGGAGGTTCTTGTATATAAATCTTTGATTTTTCCTACAAAATGTAATCCTGTCTCTGATCCTAAGGGCATTGAGGCACTTGTGCAAATAAACATTGTGAAGATAGTAAACAAATAAACAAGTTGGTTATAGCAAGTCCCTAAAAAGTAGACAAGTTCATTATGGGGCATTCCAAAGGTTGCAGAGATCTCCAAGTATGTGTCCTCATGGCTGAGGCATCTGACTAGCATACTGTTTTGGTGTGGTGTGCCAGTTTGGTTGGCTGCTGACACACACTGTGACAAGGTAAGGAATATATTCCCACATTGCTAAGGGAACCAAGTGAATGTCTCCAATCATGTCATGATACATTACACTGGTTCCACTTGGAGCATGGCACAGTCAACATACAGAGCCCAATATGCTCTGTCTTGTTGCAGAAAAAGGACAGAGATGGACCTGCTGCAGCATAGCATAGCAAGACCAAAAGCTTTGGGGATAAACAGGACATAACACTATTAGAGTAATTACTAACCAGAGCTGCCTTTTAAAAATCATTTTGCCAGGACCACACTGAAAAGAGAGGTAAGGTTTAACCCTCCCCTTCCTGGCTCTGTTCCTGACAAATATCCTCCCCATGCAGCAATTAGAAAGACAAGTCCCTTTGATGCCACTGAGAAGTTTATTGTCAAGTTTAGAAATGGATCTGCAAATGATAATTTGAACTGGTGGTGGTTAGTATAAGATGCTGGTGCTTATTATAATGCTTAATCATATAGTAGTATCCATAAATGAAAGGTGATGGCAGTGATGCTAAAACTGGCATTCAAAAGCAGAGGTATCTGTGTGGGAGAGGAAATGATACTCCCAGTTTCCTAAAGGGTGTAGGAGCTAAGCAGGATTCCCAGCAGAAATGTTCCTCTCTCTGTTATTTCTGCCTGAATTGTGCTGAAAGTACTCTTAGGTACAGGGAATATAAGACTAAGATTAGTATTTAGACTTAGATCTGAAAGGGGAAACCACATGTTACATATTAAATGGAATCATACATATATATGATCTCTCTGTGTGTGTGTGTGTATTCCAAAATAGCCACAGGTAATCAAAGCTTACTATAACTGTACCCCCCAGTCCATGCTGATAGGAGTCTGGACAAGATGATTGTAAGATCAAAGCCAATACATCCAAAATTGGCTTGCATTCCATTGATTGTAAGAAATGACTTAACAACAGACTGATTTTTAAAAATTATGCCTCACATGACATTTTCATAATCCAGGTATGTTCTTAGGCTAGTTTGGATACAATACATTGTCTTTTCTTACAAAAAAACAAAAAAGGGAAAACATAAAAGAGATTGCTCCATTTTGCATTGGTAATTTCTCATGGCAATTATCTTCAGAAGACCTGACAGCTTCCGTAAAAGGCTTGTATCATAAAGGTTCTGCAAAATGTAAGTGTCACATCTCATTATAGTTCTAACCCCTCATCTGGCAGTACAGCATGCAACAGCCTAAAAAGTTCAAAAATAAAAAAAGTTTTTCCTGTTTGATTTATATGCATATTCACTTTGGGTATTATTCTGCTGACACTGCAATTTAACAATACATTCTAAAGGATTTTTTGAAAAAATTAATCTAAATATGTGCCAATTTATGATTGCAAATATAATTATTGCATAAATTAAAATATTTAACAGTAAAATATAAAAAATCCTATAATTTACTGCAAACATCTCTAACAGTTTGGTATTTCTTAATAATTGAGAGGTTTTGGTCTCTAGAGAAAGAGAAGTGTGAACAGAGAGCACAATTCAGATAAAGCTAACCATTTTAAGATACTATTCTTCACAAAGATAAAGTATAATTTATATTGTTCAATTAGTCAAGAATGGTGAAGTCAACAGTTGACCAGGGTCAGATCAGTGTTTTGCCAGCTTACACTTTCTGCTGGCCAGTTTGTGGGCATGATCAGAATGCAGGTTAAGACTTAGAAAGACCTTTATGGCTTTCTTTTGGACCATCTGAATGACTGTGTTGTCACCAGGAATGTAAGTCTTCATTTATTTCATTCCTGTGTGCAGGAATGAATAGTTTGAGAGGCTTTCTCTCCATTGGTCAAGATTTTGGGCGTTTTTGTACCTATTGATTTTTTGCATTTCACAGCATTGTTGTAAAAAATTCATTTGCACAAAATAAAATGACATTTTGCTCCAAATAAAGTATCTTGAACATTGAACTGCATTTTGTGCAAAATGCATTCTTTGCTGTGCAAAAAAAAAAAGTCTTCTGTACCAGAATGATTATTTTTGGACAAAATCCTAGGTTTCTGTGTGAATTTTTTTTTTAAAGAAGCCTTGCAATACAAAAAATCTTGTGGAGTTTAGCCATTTTCTCAAGAGAATGTCTTGATGCATCAAGACACCCTTTCTCATAATTTGCAAGTATTCTTTATGTCTCTAATTCTCCTCAGTGAACTTACCCAGTTGTTGAACATTATGTGGGGGGACTTCTTCAGACTCAGCATCCTAGAGGCACATCTGGTAGGAATATAAGAGTAGGTTTTCTTAGTGGGTGCTTCTAAGCTGTAGAATTGAGTTCTGGGGAAGCTAGGCTGTCCCATTTCCCTATAGTGCTTATGGTATGCTAATAACTTTTTAGTCAGACAAGACTTTTGCAATTAGGCAAAAGTCTGCACTGATGTAAGGAGCTTTTAATCTAGGCAGATGAAATTAGAAAATATATTTTTTAGGAATTTTTCAAAGAAAGAAATGGAAAAAATAGAAAATCCTTTTATAAAAAATATAATAGAAATATGGAAGAAAAATAAAAGAAAATTGATACCGAATATATCAACATTAACTCCGATAGTAATGATGGAAAAATTTCCAATGAATTTGAGAGAAATAATAGAGAAAGAAATAAAAAAACAAAAAATATATAGATTAAAAGATTGGATGAAAATAATGATAAATAAAGATAGAATGAAAGAGAGATTGCAGGAAACTAAAATATCCTGGTTAAATTACATACAATTAGAGCAATGGACAAAGAGTATGAAAAGATATGTTAAGGATTTTAAAGAACATACTAAATTTGAACAAATTATTATTCAAAGAGAAAATATGCAAGAAAATGAAATACTAAAAGGTACAACAAGTGAAATATATAAAATATTAGCAAAAGAACAAGAAGAGGATTATCTTAGAAAAATCTGGGAGGAAGAGACAGCACAAAATATAGATATACAAGAATGGAGAAAAATCTGGAAACAACGTCATTTAAAAAAATTATCAATAAGAATAAAAGAGAATTATTATAAAATAGTTTGGAAATGGTATTTGACTCCAGTGAAATTAAATCAAATAGATGAGAAATATACAAGATTATGCTGGAGAGGATGTCAAGAAATTGGTACATATATGCATATGTGGTGGAATTGTAAAAAGATAATGGAATTTTGGCAAAAGGTTTTTAAAGAGATAAAAGAGATTACAGGAGTAGTAATACCAGTATGTCCAAATATAGCGTTGTTGTCTATATATAATAAGGTTGAGTGTAGTCAGGTAAGAAAAGAATTAATAACAAATTTGTTAATTGCAGCGAGATTAATAATAGCAAAAAAATGGAAAACAAATGAAAAATTTCAAATAGAGGAATGGTATAAAGAAGTGTGGAAAATTGCAATTAATGATAAATTAACATGTAGAATTAGATTTATGAAAGGTTTAACAAAAGGGAATGATTTTGAGGAAATTTGGAAAATATTTTTGGAAAAAGCTTTGATAAGAGATGGTAAAGCTACCCTATTACAAGAAGAATGGCAATTTTGGAAAGTGGATTAAATAAAAAGTTGGCTCTGGGGGGTGGGTGTATATATATATATATATATATATATATATTGTTTTGTTTTGTTTTGTATTTTTTATTTTTTATTTTTATTTTATATTACGCGTGTGTGTTAAACTTGTGATCTATTGATGAAATTGGATATGTAATGTTTAATTTTTAAAAGGAAAAAAAAAAGTTAAAAGTTAACTGGCTTTGAAGTAATAAGTTTATAATTAATAATAGTAATAGGTTAAATGGAAGCCGAAAATATAGAATTAAGAATGAAACTATAATATTAAAAATGAATATAATGAAAATAAGAATTAAAGATAGGTAACAAAAATGTATAAGCTGTATGATATGGAATAAGCTGAATAAGGTTATGATTTCAAGTGTAAAAGAGAAAAAAATAATAATGTAAGTTTATGTTGTTTAAAGGGAAAAATTTTTTTCTTTTTTTCACTATTATGTATAACACATGGTGTTTAATTTTTTGCTTTTGTTTTCTAGTTAAATAATCAATAAAAATTATTATAAAAAAAATAATCTAGGCAGATATACTTCTGCCACTCATTTTTTTATAATTTTATTGAACATAAAATAAACATATATAATTGCACATATCATTGAATTATTTCTGTTTATCTTCTATACCTCACTAGATTTCAATTTTTTTTGTATAATCAACATATTAAAATATTAATGTTCCACACTATCAAATGCTAATATTACATGCTAGATCCTGCAATACTTCAGAGACAGTATATTGTAACATAATGTCCATCTATTCACCCAGTTGCATCTTCTTAATATACAGTCTATATTCTTCTACATTAAGCATTATCATCTGTTAGTCCCCAATAATTACCTGACACTATTTGCCATTCTTTCAATATCTCTTCGTCTGATTTCCCCTTTAATCTCTGAGAGACTATATCTGCATTTCTATTTTCCATAAAAGTTACCCACCATCGATCAATTGTAGGGATTTGCTGCACTTTCCAAAGTCTTGCAAACTCAATTCTAGGTGTTGTAATCGTATACAATATTATCCGCCAATATTTCTTTTGAACAGTAACATCAATCATATGTGTCATATTCAACAAATACATTTCTGGTGTTTTATCAAATTGTACCTTCAATATTGAACAAATCTTATTATGTATTTCTCCCCAATATTTCTTTGCTTTGGGACATGACCACCACATATGAAACATCGTACTGACCTCCTTTCGACATTTCCAACACTGCCCTGTTCCTGTTTTATAAAATCTCATAAGCTTTTCTGGTGTCATGTACCATCTATGAAACATCTTATAATAATTTTCTTTTAAATTTCGGGCAACTGTGAATTTCTGTGTTCTTTTCCAGCTCTGTTCCCAAGACACCAACTGAATTGAATGTCCTACGTTTTGAGCCCATGTAATCATCGTAGACTTAATTGTTTCCTCTTCCCTCTCTTGCTATAACAATTCCTGATATATACGAGATAATAAATGTGGAGGATTTTCAAATAGCCATTTTATCAGTCCCTCCTTCTCATTTTATTCAATTCCGTAAGTTTTTACATCCATCTGAAATCTTTCAGTTATAGGGGAACCAGTTTAAGATTACTCCTTCCTCTTCCAATTTTTCTCTTGTTTTAATCTTAATTGTTCAAGCTGATTTTTCTATTATGTCCTCATATCTAAGCCATTTTTCTGTTTCCTTCCATCTTCCAAAAAAAGCCTCTTGCGGGGAGACCCCATGATGGGAGCTGCCTAATGTTTTTAATCTTATATTCATTCCATATTTTCAGTAAGGATTTTCTTAAAAAGTGATGCAAGAATTCTTTATCAATCTCTGCTTTATTGTAAAACATATAGGCATGCCACCCCATTCTTAAGTCAGCTCCTTCAAGTGCTAGCATTCTCATTTTTTGTAGATTCACCCATTCTTTTATCCAAGTCATTGCCGCTGCCTTGTAATTTATATGAAAGTCCGGTAGTCCCAATCCCCCTCTTGCAGCTACATCAGTCATAATATTCCATTTTATCCTGGGTTTATTTCCTTGCCATATAAATTTAGATAACTCTCTCTTCCGTTGTATAAAAGGCTTGGTGTTCGCAATGATAGGGAGATTTTGAAAAAGAAAATTCATTTTTGGAAGTACATTCATTTTTACAGCTGCTATTCTGCCCATTAATGACATCCACATACGTGACCAATTTTCTAAGTCGTTTGTTATTTCTTTCCATTTTTTTTCATAATTATTTTGAAATAGTTCATTGTTTCTCTTGGCAATCCAGACACCTAGGTATTTTGCCTTCTGCCCTTTATTAAACCCTGTTATGTGTGTTAATTCCTTTTCTTATTTATTGCTCATGTTCTTTGTTAACAGAACTGTTTTTTCCTTGTTAATCTTAAAACCAGAGAATTTGCCATATAAATGTATTGTTTCAGTCAGATATTTTATACTACCAATTGGGTCATCCAAAAACAACACCAGATCATCAGCGAAAGCTTTCAGTTTGTATTGATATTTTTTAATTTGGACTCCTCTGATATTTATGTCTCCTCTAATTGCATCATTAAGTATTTCCAGCGTCATAATGAATAATAAAGGAGACAGAGGACATCCCTGTCTTGTCCCTCTTTGTAGTTCAACCCGTTGCCTTTTTTCTCCATTGACCACTAATCGAGCTTGTCCTTGATTATATATCGCTTCGATCCATGAAGTAAATTTACTTCAAGCTTCTGTTTTTTTTTACAACCATCTTCAGAAAGACCCAATTAATCATATCAAAGGCTTTCTACGCATCCACAAATATCACTGCCAACTTACGTTCATTATGTTTGTCATAACGTTCAGTTATATTAAGCAGTGTTCTAATATTGTCTTTCAGAAATCTCTTCGGGAGAAAGCCATTTTGATCTTCGTATATGATATCTTGAAGAGCCCTTTTGAGCCTATCTGCTAAAATTGCTGCAAAAATTTTGTGATCTGTATTTAAAAGTGAAATTGGTCTATAATTCTTAACATCCATTAAGTCTCTGCCTTCTTTTGGAATCAGAACTACATTAGCTTCTTTCCAGGTATCTGGTAAGCCGGCATTTAATATTTCATTTATTGTATTTTGTAAAGGTATTGATAATTCATGCTCAAAAATCTTGTAATATCTCGCTGTAAAGCCGTCTGGTCTGGGAGCCTTATCATTCTTTAAATTCCTGATGGCTTCAGATATCTCCATCATTGAAATTGATTTATTTGAAGCTGTTCTATGCTCTTCTGAAAATCTAATTTTGCACAATTTTTCCAAAATAGTCGTTTATTTCATGGTCTTTTTTTCAATGCTGAACTTTTACCCAAGAGCTTCTTATAATATTTATAGAATGCTTGTTTTATCTCTTCCTGTTTTGTAAGTCTTTCTTCTCCAATTTTTAGCTCTGTTATGATATTTCTTGTCCTTCTTTTACGCAATATGTTAGCCAGTAGCTTAGAAGGTTTATTAGCCTGTTCAAAAAAATTACACTTCGTTCTCTGTATCTGTTGCTCTATTTCATTCAGATTTAATTGATTTAACTCAGCTTGATATATCTTCATCTGTAATCTAATCATATTATCTGCTTGGTTTTTCCTCATCTGTTTTTCAATCTCCTTCATTTTTTCTAAAACTTTTTGCTCAAGCTGTCTCTTCCCTTTTCTTATTTCAGCGGACCATCTGATAAAGTTGCCACGCATCACGGCTTTACTTGCCTCCCAAATAATTTTCATTGGCAAATCTGGTGTTTGATTTTCCTTGAAGTAGTTATTTATCTCCTTTCTTGCTTCTTGAATATACTTCTCTTTACACAATGTCTCTTCATTCAGTCTCCAAGACCTTTCCCTGTCTTGAATATTTAATACACATTGTAGTGGATTGTGATCAGAACACAAGTTGGGAAGAATGTCTATTTTAGTAATCTTAGTCAATAATTCTTTAGTTGTCAGCATCATATCTGTTCTTGACATTGAATAGTATCTGTCTGAATAAAAAGTGTGACCATCTAATTGTCCATTTTTATATCTCCAAACATCAAACAAGTTAAGGTCATCAATCATATTAAAGAAACTCTTAGGTAATTTTCCGTTGTTTCGCGGTACTAATTTTTGTGTCGTTCTGTCAAATCTTGGATTTATAACTCCGTTGAAGTCTCCAACCATAATAATATTTGAATTTCCTGTTTCATGTAAATATTTCTGTATTTCTTCATGTATTGTGGGGAAAAATTCACGTTTAGCTCCGTTTGGCACATAAATCTTGACCACCAATATTTTATCTTGTTTTGTGATCACTTCAATCCCCCCAAAATGTCCATTCTTATCCTGAAATATTTCCTGTGTGCCCAATCTTGAATTCACATATATCAGAACTCCCCTTTTCTTCTTATCAATCATAGCCGCGAAACAACTACCCAGTTTCAAATTTTGCACATATTTCAAATCTCGAGTCCTAATTTGAACTTCCTGTAAACATGTTATATCCCAATTTTGTTTTTCCAAGTAATGAAAAATTTGTCTTCTTTTACATTCAGAATTAAATCCTTTAATGTTCCAAGAGTATATCTTCAGTCCCATTTTGCCAGAAATATGTTAATTTATATATTTGTTTATTTAATTTTTCCTCTAAATTTCTCCTTCTGAGTTGCCTTCTTCTTCCAGTATTTCCTGCTCCTCTTCCCTGTTTCCATCTTCTTCAACAGAAACTGCTGTTTCTCCTTTTTTTGGTCCTGTCCCTTGTCCAGTATAGTGTCTTGTCCTTGTTCTTCAGGTGTCTCTTCTTCCTTTGTCTGCAGTTCTTTCTTCAATTTCTCAATCATCTCTTCTGTTTTGTGGATTGAATTTATCTTGTATCTTTGTTGCTTATATGTAAAAGAGATACCCTCGATTTTCTCCCATCTATAATTGATCTGGTTCTTTGCCAAAAGGTTTGCCAGTGGTTTATAATCTTGTCTCTTGTTTAGTACTTGATACGGTATGTCTTTAAAATTTTTGATATCTTTATCATCAATCTTTAACATACCATCATAGCTTCATTGTAATATTTTATCTCTGGTCACTGTCCTTGTAAAGATAATTGTTATATCTCTTGGTAATTTCCATTCTCTAGCCACTCTGGAAGAAATTCTGAACATTCTGTCTATGTTTGCTTCCATTTTTTCTTCTTCAACATCTATGTAGTGTGCCAAAATCGGTATAATTTTTTCATACAAGTTTTCTGAGCCGCTCTCCGGAACTCCTCTCAGTTTAAGGCATCTCTCTCGATAGCGTAATTCTTGCATCGTAATCTGAGTCTCGTCCTCTGTTTGCTTCACCTTTATTCCACTCACCTCAGTTTCCACCTTTTTAACTTGCTCTCTAATTGATTTAGTGTCAGCTTTCAATCTGGTTACCTCCTTTGTTATGTTTTCAAGTTTCTTCCCCAATTTGTCTATTTCGTGTTTCATATCAGTTCTCATTTCTTGTCTTGTTTCCAACATTTTTTAAAATGTTTTTTTAAGTTATCTGTGTTTTAATTGACCTGTTTTTTGTTTTTAACTTGATTATATTAAAAAAACAGTTTGGGGGTCTGTGTATATAGCATTTTCGGTTTACAGTGGCTAAGGTGAAAAGTGCTCTCTCTCTTTCTGTGTGCTTCTGCTGTGTTCTTTGTTAGTTTTTTTTTAAATAACATTCTTTTCTTGAATACAGTGAGAGAGCATTAAGTATGCCAGATCCAAACATTTCTAGTTTTGGATATGAGTGGAAACACAAATGTATTAACTGGGGAAATAAGAACCAACAACAGAAGAAGGAGAGATAGTGCCTGTTCCAAGCCTGAATGGTGTTCAAGTCAATGAGCGGCGCCCAGGTGTTTTTCTCCCACATGAGTCCTGATGGAAAAGTCCAAACCTCTCTTCTTGTTGCAATGGAGTGTGTGAGATTACCTTGTGTGCCAAATTTTCACAATGGAGTGGGGAAGTGAGGCGAGAACAAAAACTCTTCTCAAAGTAGCCAAGATAACTAACCCCAGCAGAAGGAACATCAGAGAAACTACAGATAAACCATGTGCGCATGCATGACTATACTTCTGAACTAGCATAATAGCAATAATGCTGCAGTGTTATCCCATCTTCTTCAGATTCATCATGTTTTTTCTATAATGACCCATGAAATGAAACCTGCTTAAAGAGAACAAATATTTATAAATTGTTAGATGCAGATGAAGATATATTGATGGTATTATGTTTAAAAGCAGTCTGATGGACTCTGACAATGGTGCAGAAAATGTTAATTGTATAGCTTGTTGTGACATTTTGGATTATGTTCTGGCATTTTGCTATATTATTCTTTGTGAAACAGTTCTTTAACCCAGGGCTTACCAAATGGTGTGCTGCGTCACATTAGTGTGTCACCTGAAGTGTGTAGGTATGTCGCCTACAATCTTGGAAATGTATGTTATTATTTTTAAACCATATATTTTTAAAATATATATGAAAAGTTTTCATGAGATATGTTGTGTCCCCATACATTTTGTTATCTGTATCTCTTATAAGGGGTTAGTGTAATCTCTGGTTTGCTAGTAAAACGGAATTACTGTGTTGCGAAATGATGCATGTCTAAAAAGTGTCACCAACATGAAAAGTCTGGAAAGCTCTGCTTTAACTCCTGTCAAATCTTCTGCAGATGTAAGGTGCTAGAATATTGTAAACTCTGCATATTGACAGCAGTGAATTTGAAAACCATTAACTGGCTCATAGTGATCCCTGTCTTCCTCTGTTATGAAAGGTTGTTTACCGATTTGTTCTCTGGCACTTGGAAATTGTTGTTTTGTGTATGGAGGAAAGCAGTTTTAAAACAGTTCCCTGAAAATTTGAACCAACCATTACTGAACAAATTTATACCACAAAATTAGTTTTGTGATATATATTTTCCATAATGAGAATTCCAGGTCTTTGAAAGGAAAGAGATCATCTAGAGGTATAAGGGGCAAAGGGCAAAATGATGTCCAGGCAGGCAGACACAGCTTTTCCTTAATTCTGTGGACTACTTATACTTTTTCAAGCCTTTATGGGCAAAACAGAGCCATCATGGTGTAACGGTTTGAGCCTTGGACTAGGACTCTGGGAGACCAGGGTTGAATGCCTGCTATGCCATGGAAGCCCACAGAGTGACCATGGGCAAGTCACATTCTCTCAACTTTAGGCAGTGGTAAACCTCCTATGAATAAATCTTGCCAAGGAAACCTTCTAGTAGGATCACCATAAACTAGTTCACCTTGAAGACACATAATAACAAAATGGGCTGCTCTCTGGTCTATATAAAGTAAAGCAAAAGGTGGGTGGATGTGAATGTAAAATCACTATACCATATTACCTGTGTTTCACATAGAATAAACCTAGGCATATAAAGAGAAAATGCCCTTGATGAGGTTGTCTCTCAATAACAAAGCCTTCAAATCAGTCTAACTCTGTACTGTTGTTTGTTATCCTGGGATTTGGTTTTGTGATATCAGTTTTGTGCAGCCAGTAGTAGAAATGAGATCTGTTTTTTTTATTGATATAAATACACACTAAAATTTGTAAACAGAAAGGCATTGTCATGTTGGTTGCCAAAGAAATGGAGTGTTTAACGTGCTGAAAATAGTAAATATACTGTAAAGCGATGTGACCATTTTATGAGAAATATTAAACAAAGCAGGATAAATAGACATAGGGCTGTACTGTTCATTGCTATTTGTCATTTTCTCTTGCATTCCATGATACCAGTACCTCAGGGTTTTATTACACACTGGTTTGTTGGACAATTGCACTGATTTAGGTTCATTTTTGATCTCTCCTTATCACATGCTGTCATCACTCTCCTGTTGTTGGATTGCATCTCCATTGTTACTGGGTTGTCTCTTTTCAGTCACAGGAAATACCCATGAATGGCTCCAATATCACTGCTTTTCCACTTTTGCTTATTTGTGTGATCCTTTCATTCTGCTGCAGTTCTAATATTGTGGCAGCCATGTGGTGTCAGTGGGCATTGTTCTCCATATGCACAAGTCCCTTTTTGGACAGTCCTTTGTGATCCACCACCCCCTTTCTTGTTAGCAGAGATATTGACAACCATTTGCACAACCTGCTTTTAAACAATCCATGATTCCTCCCTCTTTATGGTTAGCAGAGTTATTGACTTAGTCCTTCATAATCCTCCACTTCTGGCAGTGCTGGGCAAAGAGGACCATCTGCTGCCACCATGTCCACCAACAGAAGGAAGAGAAGAAGGAGGAGGAAGGAGGGAGGCAGTACCAGTTGCTGGGGACTCCCAAATAATAAAAATTGCAGAAGTTAAACACAAGAAAGTTGAGGGCCCACTGTATAGTACATGTACTAGGAAGCACAATACAGGAGAATGGAGGTGGGGTCAGTGGTGTGATATGGAAGACCAGTTATGGGAATGTGTATCACCAAAATGGAAGATAGTGTTTTTCCAGAGATGGTGTGATAGTATTTTTTTCTGTACCAGTATATTTTTGTTTCCTTAAGTAACATGATTGCCACAAGACAACAGGCTGATGAGATAAAGCCCTGGCTATACCTACCTGTAGGGTCGAGTAGTTTTGAAATGGTCCATTGTCCAGATAATGCTGCCATCGTAACATTTTAACTTGACTGACTGGAACAACAACACTAATCGTGTGAATCATCTCATCCAGAAACTATAGAAGACACAATCTGTAGAACAGTCCTCTTTATCTTAGGCATTTATCTTGAAGTTAAGATGAAAGAGAGCTCTTGCCACAATTCAACTGCTTGTGTAGTTTAGTTTGTTGCAAGACAAGATAGGCCATTATTTCTTGGTTAGAGTTCTGTTTCCTGTTTGTTTGGTTTTTTTTTTTTTTTGCATTGTCATGCTCTTACATGCCTGTTCCATGGGCAAGAATGGCAATGGCTAGTTTTTGCCCACACTGGGCCACTGTGCTCCCTTTCTGGCCAAAAATCACAATTGGAAGTGACTTCTGCTTGTGATTTCTGTTTTTTTGTGGGGGTGGGGGTGTTTTTAGGGAAGTGTGGTGTTTTGGGGTTAGGGCTTTGAGTTGAATTTTCAGGTATTTCCCCCCAGTTTTTTTTCCTTTTTTTGAGGAATCATAGAGTTGGAAAGATCACAAGGGCCATCAAGTCTAACTCCTTGCCATACAGGAATACACATCAAAATATTCCTGACAGATGGCCTTCCAGTCTTTGCTTAAAAATCTCCAGAGAATTAGACTCCACCACGCACTGAGGCAGCATATTCCACTGTTGAACTGCTCTTACCGTCAGGAAGTTCTTCATAATGTTTAGTTGGAATCTTTTTTCCTGAAGTTTTAAAGCCGTTGCTTTGTGCCCTAGTCTCTGGAGCAGCAGAAAACAAGCTTGCTCCATCTTCCATATGACATCCCTTCAAATATTTCAATGTAGTTGTCATGTTACCACTTAACCTTCTCTTCTCCAGGAATGTGGGAAGGGTTTTAGGCAGCACACAAAAGTGATTGGGCTTATGTGTCTCATGGACTGCACATTCCACATTTCTGCCCTATTCTGTTTGCTAAGTCAGAAGCAGAACATTAGCAAACATCCTATTGGCCTTGTGGTGAGTGATTAGAACAGGTACTGGTAGCTAACAAGAGAGGCAGAGGAGCTCAGGGGAGCCTGCAAATGTGTTGTTGGAGCCCACCAATTATTTCAGAATTCGGTATACTTTGTTACTTGTGAATGTAATTTTCCCCTGGAGGCAGATACAAATATTACTTTCTTACACTTTTAGCTGATGTTGCATAACCCACTTTTCTAGCAATGTGGTAAAAAGGTTTCTCGCAATTCTAGATTATTTTATTATTCAGTGTTAACTTTCAGAATTGTAAGAGTACAATAAGAGAACTTGGATTCCAAAATAATTAAGCCAGAATGAGTGTAATCCTTCTCTTGATGACTTGCCCATAAAATGATCTTCTTACCAATATATACTGCTAGTCCTAAGATCAAGTGGCCAAGTGAGGCACAGTTAACAAAATTTACAAATGTGGAGTAGGAAAGTTGGAAACAATATATTGACAATAGGTCCAAATATTTTTAGCATATGAGGAACATGCCAAGATTTAATTGTTTAGTATTTTAATCTCTGGGAATCTTTCTGCATGAAAACATTTATATATTAACAGTAGGAAGAAAAATAAATCATTTCATATGGCTAATAGCAGGAATATGAATGTCCTTAGAAATTTGCAACTAACCTTATATGTATTAGTGCGTCAGTTGCTGAACAACTTCATTATATTTTATAGTCAGGTTAAATAATAATAATAGTAATGATAATCCATTTCTCTTGCAGATTGTATCTAGAAGGATTTCAAATCCATATCTGGAAAATCCTCCCAGCAAGGTATATTTTTTTAAAAAGCGTTTAACCTCATTCTATATAACTTGTGTTTCATGTCGTCATAATTTTGAGCTACTTTATAAATGCTCCCTGAAGCAGGAAACATTTGTTCATGTTTAAACTCATAGCAGACGTGTGGATAAAGGTTTTATACGGTGAATAGATTATAATATTTCTGATAAGAAATTCTGTGTTCAGATACAAAAAACTCAGCAAAGTCGTGCTCATACTTGTAAGCTGTGTTCTGTAATTTTTATGTTGTACTAATGCTATAACCGTGTATGCTTGCATAATTTATTGTTTGCCCAATTTGTCTTTTCTTTTTTCCCTTTAGATTTATGGAGAGGGTGCATCATGTGCTGCCAGAGCTCTTAGAAATGTTTTTGTTCTGCAAGCTTCTGATCTGGTGAAAGACAGGATGTCTCTAATGGGGCTTTGCAGGTAACCACGTTTGCCTTATTTTTAAACAAAACTGTGGTTTCACTTTGCTATTCCTCCTTCCCCCATGTTGATAAATAGGTTGACTACCATGTATATCTAAGCTAGCAAATTTCTTCTTGATGGAGGATCAGCAAATAGTCCCTCCTTAAACCAGAATCTTTATGGCTTGCTCCTTGTGTGCCATTCTCCTCTTTCTCGTGCCAGTGGTTGATATGACTGTATGCATATGGACTTCCTGTTGCATACTAATTTCATTCAGACTTGGTCTTTTGTTACTTTTTTCTGTGCTATCTTATTTATGGAGGCATCTCATCATCACCTATGATCTGGCAAAATAAATTACATTGAATATAACATGTGCATATATTTCCAAGAGACAGTATATAACGTGAGTTGATCTACCCTCTGTAAAAAATATTTTAGTTAAGGTGGAGAAGTTTCCTGCATCAATAAGGAACTTGTAACAGAATTTCAGACGTAGTTATTGCATTATACAGTATGAGTCATCAAAATAGAAAAGATAGCCACAAGAATCTGCCCTCAGGGAGGCAGTATAGCAGTACTTGTGGTTAGAACATTGGTTCTTGTGTTTTTGTATAAATGCTGCTGTTAAGAATTATCCTACTTTATAGCATTGTGTATGTCTCTTGCACAGTGATTCAAAGAGGGATTTATTTACTAAGTACAGTATTTGAGAGCAAAACTATAGATAGTTAACCAACTGTACAACTAAACTGGTCT